>CM073593.1:107121482-108321482 GCA_037074705.1 Zhengitettix transpicula | reverse complement strand
CAGTCCTTGGCACTAAATTTGTATTTGAACATTTAATTCCAACGTGTATACTTTTAAAACTGTCTTGTTACCTGAAGAAGTCCCCGAAAGAATTGTGGACTAAACGTCGTCGAAAATTTTCGAACGGGGATCCTCGATGTACACCAAAAGAACACTTCAGGAGCAACTTCGTCTTAATTCAAGAATCCGGAGAAAGTAATCGTTGACGTGTTTACAACCTGTTATTGGTTGGGAGGGGGGGGGGGTTCATTTAAACTCCACCTCTACTGAGATTTATGTTAGGCGTTATCTGGACGTAGATTTAGAACTCGGCAATTACGATGACCTCGTGGTGGTGGTGGCTCCTATTTAAAAAAAATTAACAAAAAAAATTAACCACGCACCACTGGAGCGCTTCCTTTTTCTCACCATCGACGTGAATCTACACAAATAAAACAGTACCTGTTAAAAAAATATTAAACACCGTGAAACGTTCCTAAAAACTTTGTTCCTTTCTTCAGGTGTATACACTAGAGCTTAATTGGAGTTTCTTTGATTTTTTTTTAAAATATATTTACGCAGTACAATCAAACCTGTGACGTAAATAAAAGTACTGTTTCTACATTAATTTCACTTTAACGTGATGCATTTCTCGGAGGTGGGAGGTGGGGGGTGGATTCAACATTTTTCAATAAAAAGAGAAAAATTTTGAGACGATAGATTGCTTTGATTTTGGCTCTGTGTTCTTTAGAACGTAATACGTCCGTCTTAGTCGGTCCCATGTAGCAGCAATTACAGTCAGAGGGGAAACCACAATACTAATTATGTAAACAAGGTAGCGAAATTAACAGACAAAAAAATAAGTTCTAATAAAAAATTACGTGGTGTCAATATTTTAGATTATAACGAACCGCCATGAGCTGGACTCTTTACATTAAAGATTATAAAGGGGAAGAAAAATTGAATTTATGAGGAATATATACCGCAGGAACATTACAGCCTGTTTGCAAAGTATTTTTAGAAGCTTGATAACTCAAACCGAAAACTTCCGATTGGCAACGCTGTAAGATAAAATGCGGACCGACGTTAACCTCAAAAAAAAAATTACTCAATAAGCCCAGCCACCTTCAATGAACAAACAGGCCTTGAATAATCCAACCGTAGGCAGTTTTATCTCCAGAAGGCGTATATATAATAATTTCGACGACCTTTTTCCTTTGTTTCGTGACAGGCGTCGGTGGTGATGAGAATGCCCCAACCTTTTAGATTATAAACGCTTTTATCTTGTTCAGCCTCGAAAGGTTACGTAAACGATAACACAATTTTCTGGCCCGTCTGAGAGAAAAAAGTGGACGACGAAAAGTGAATTCTTTGAAACTGTTTGCACAGGGGTGAAAACATTTCTCGTTAACCTCATTCGTGATGTTTTCCTTCGACGTCTGCGGTCGTGGGCGTCGTCTGACGAACCCACATGTTCACTAATCTCTTGCAGTGTCATCACCTGTCTCTTGTTTATCCTAATTTAGCCGCCAAAACAACCCTCAGCCCCCCCCCCGGCTGAGGACAATGTCAACCTTCCAAAAAAAATAATTCACCCCCTTCATTTCGGGGTTGATTAGTTTTTTGCATGAAGAAGGATTCTCCTACTTGTATCTGTTATTGCTCGTCGTCCTATTTCTAAGCTAATTATATTCTCAAGACCTTTAAATGTATTAATTTATTTATCTCAGTGGTTTATTAATTTTAAAAGTGATAAGAATGGTAAAATAAAATATTTTGGGTTGGGATATATACACAATAAAATTATAATGATCGTTTCAGTGTATTTTATGAGATAATGTTAGTAGGGGTAATTATTAAGTGAATCAACAAGGCTCTAGAAGTTGATTATATTCTTTGATTCTTCAACGTTGGTTAAGTTTATTAATCTCCGAGATTTATGTCTGTCATAACTAATTATATTAATAATATAATCATAATGAAACTATTGTTGAAGTGTTCTTCAATGCATTGTTGAATTAATCTGTTTGTATTTTGTTTTGAATTCAACTCTATTAGATTTTTCATTTAACAACAATTTGTAATGTTTGTTTGTAGATTTCTCTAAACGTTCTTATTATGTGTGTTAAAATGAAGTTTGAATTTCTTTTGGAAATTATTATTAATGGTTCTTAATAGCCTACACTATTTAAAACCATATGAATTGTGGTTAAAAATAATTTCACTTTTATTAAAGAAATTTTTTTTTTCAATTTATCATTTTCTTCTAATATATTTATAAGGATGAACAGAAATTTTTAAATACTTAATGTGACCTTTATATTGCAATACTTTTAAAAGAAACCCCCCTGTGACTTACAGTGTTGAAGCTGTTCTTTCAATGTTGATCCAACTTATCCACTCTGTTGTTGTAGTGCATTGCTGATGGTGCATCTGGTCCATATTGTTGCATTTAAGTACAAGAACATTGTAACAATTATTATAATATATCGTTTTAATTATTGTACTACAATTGGATTACAATTTGTCAGTTGTATAAAATTTCAGGAGCTTTGGATTTGTATTAAGCATATTCATCTGTGAACTATGATCATTGATAACCGTTTTTCATAGAAACATGACGTCACAGAGATTGTTTACAACCCTCCACCAACGATATCTTCAGTATATATCAATTGGAGAAAATACTTTAACTCGAATTTCCAAATTTATAATGTGTCAATAATTTTTTGTGTAAATGTTTTTACCAATGCCCAAAATTTCGTTTCTGGTGTTCATTGAAATTATATTGGTCTTTATGTATGTATATGGATCCTGTTTTAATCTATTTATGATGATTAAAATTTTTTTATTTTCAAAATTAATACAATTTAAAAAATATGAGTGACGTATATAAACATCTGGGGATTTTTGCAATATTTTTGTGTTTGTAAATTCTAGCATTTACATTAGTCGACGTGTGTGAGTCCTACATAAAAAAATATATATTACATTCATCAGCCTCGATATGATATTTTTGCTCATTTATGGGTATTAAAATAGATTTATTAAACAAAGAAACCCTGAAAAACTGTCTTAGGAGAGATACGAAGGGGCTACCGTTGGGGGTGCCTTTTCCTCTCCGTTTTTTAACTAAGGTTCCCACATGCCCGAGGCCTGTTCTGCTAGGTGTATGTTCCGGGGTCACAGACCTTGGGCATACGGTAAGAGTTGTCCGCTATTCCTATTGGAATAGTCGGCCAGCTGCCTCCTAAACTGGTCGAGGCACGGAGAAGGCAATGCTGCGTCCCCACATCAAACTCCTCTCCCGCTATCGGAAGGGCGTGGGACAAGTATCCAATGCCCTACCTACCTGATGCAGGTTTTTCCAGGGTTTTCCCTGCATTTCTTTAGGCGAATGCCGTGTAGGGTCCTTAAAATATAGCCCGGGGGCCATGGTTATCCCTTGGCTGCCTTCCTCTACCCTTCCGCATCCCGCCTTTCAAATCCCTTCCTATGCTATTAAGGGGAGTTGCGCAACGTGGATTACCCTCATGTAGCCTGTTGCCCTAAAAAAAACTGTCTTCAATTGATCTACAATACAATTTATTTTGTCTGTCATACATCAGGAGCTTTCATCTTGTTTTAGAACTACTTTGCCCAACCTTCTAGATAGCTGCAACGTCTTGCATAGAGAAATGTTCTCTTGGACCATCCAGCCCGCAGCTGACAGACTGGCTGTCAACATTTTGCGTCGCAGACACTTTTTTTACACGTTTATGAGATAAATCTCACAGAGTGATTTAGAGGACCGTTATGGTACTACGTCATGAAATTCATCTGGTCCTAGGGCGATAATTTTATATATAAATAAAAACTCATTCACTTGAAGTCTTCATAAATGAAGCGACAAGACAAATCCCATCCCCGTCGTGACAGACATCGACGTCACATCCTGTCAGTAGTCTGGTTAACAGATTTATTCCACCTCGGTTAAGCTTGATGATGATGGCTGTAGGACAACGCGGCGTGATACGTTATCTTCTGGGAGGGTACGACTAATACGCCCTGTGACAAGAGGCTTCAGGTTTATTTAGGAGGCATTAGTATTCAGCAGTCGGACAGTCCATCCCCCACCCCGTCTCTCTAGGGGGGATGCAGAGAACTCAACTCTACGTTGTGTTCGCCATCAATCATAATCACCTGCCCCCCCCCATCCCCCCCTCCCTCCCTCTCTCTCTGGGGGCAGGCAATTCATCAGGGTCATTACTTAGCCTCGTACTCGCTGGGTGGATACCGACATTTACCCGTATAAAAGGGGTGCAAACGAAACCACAGAAAAATATAACAATAATATGCAGATGTAAAATATCAACATTTACCCCCGAAATGGTGCTGTGGAAATTGGCCATAAGTCAGACATTATTTATTAAACATTTAAATTTACAGCAAGCTATCATACATCAGATTTCATCCCTTAGTTTAGGGACATTTTCAGATGTATCTAAACAGTTAATTAAGAAATATATGGGGCAAAAAAACAATGAAAGGCTGAATCCCAAACAATTAAATATTAACACTATAATAAGTTAACTTACATTGTCAAACAATTAAAATGTTTTTATTAAAAATCTAGGTAAAACAAATTAACAGAATATTATTTAGACTATAAAATGAAAAATGTACGTCTTTTTTGAAAATTAATAATAAGGTGAAATAGCCAAATTCGTTTGTGGAAACCTTTTTCCTTTTTTCAGGTTCTAAAACTACTAAACAAAATCACTAGAGTGAGACAACCGCACAGTTCTTTTGACAATCTCGTGATTTTAGTTTTCTTAGCACCGCCTGAAGAAAGGAACAAGGTGGCCACGTGACACGTCGTCGGGCAGCAGTCGAGGATGCACCGTAAACCGTAAACCACTAAACGGCCGTAAATACGGGCCAAGGTTCCTCGAGTGACGGATGGAGACGTCTTTACGGTCCACCTAACCTTGTGGAGCAAGTGTGGCGAGGTCTCTTAATTACCACGGACCTTCCTCGAGGCCGCAGTTTCCACGACGATCAGCTTAATAAGATATGTACAGAGGACTTTGTTCACTCCGTCTCTCCTCTCATAAACTTAAAACAATCCACTGAAGAACTTGATGGTATCGAAAGAAATAATCGACGTCGTACTTGAGCATTCACCAGAAGGTGGACAGACTCGTGAAGACTCAGGTGGAAAACGTCTGTAGTAAGTGTTTTTTTTATGTGATTGACAGACTAATAGCGTAATAATATAAAATGAGACCTTTTTATGACCTTGAATGAGCCATAGAAAGATTCTAAGAGCTTCGGATGAATGGGAATTACAAAACCACTAAACACTTGGGACTGAAGCGAGAGGAAATGGCCGTTTTCTGTTCAATATAATATTTTTTTAAGACCAACAGGCTACATGAGGGTAATCCACATGGTGGCAACTCTCCTTTAATAGCATAGGAAGGGATTTGAAAAGGGGGATGCGGAAGGGTTAGCAGAAACACTTAGAAGAAGAAGGAGAGAACTTGTTTCGATCGATATTTCTGATATTCAACAGGCAGCTTTTGTTTTAATTCAAGGCAAATAATGATTGCGCATTCACAAGGTGAATGTTTCATAAAGTATTCAAGTCGCTATCGTAACGTGGAAGGTCGACAGCTTATAAAAACAAAAATTCCCCACTCTATTTTTAAAGCAACAAATAAATCTGAGGGAACAGACTTCACGAAGAGGTTCATAAAGCAAAGGCCAAGACTGCGTGTTGATATGAAATAACAGTAATAAAGCCCCTGTACAGGTTTGTTAGGTTGGCGTTTCTGAACCTCACATGACAAAGGCTGTCCTTAGTTATAAATCACGGAATCTAAGTCAAGGTTCCTGTAAGATGTCTATGGGCTTTGACGTGGTCGGAAATCCCCAGGACAAGATCTCATTGGACCAGTCGGAAAAATCCTCACAAGCACTTGGACAAGTACCAAGAGACCGACCACCCTGTTGCTGGTTTCTCTAGGGTTTTCCCCCGCGTTCAGCACCCCGCCTCCCCATTAAAAATCCATTCCTATGCTATTAAAAGGGATCAGCCGTCAAAGTGGATACCCTCCTGCAATTTGTCACTCTTTCTTCAAGGTTGCCAACCATCCTCATCCTTGAGGACCAGGTCCCCGTATTACATATGTTTCTGCTTCCCTCTAGAGTATTCCTAGGCCGTGTCTACGTGGTATTTTCTGTAAAGAAGCCTTCAGCCATACCTCAGTAGGTTAAGGACCAAAGATTTATTCGTAGGTTCTTTTAATTTGCTGCACCCCTATATTTATTTTAAAAAAATTCTCATTACCTAATTCAACCCTTAAGTGCATGATTTTTTGTATATTTTAAAACTAAATTTTTTTAAATGTATTTTTGTAAATACAATACGGTAAAAATAACCCAAAAAAGTGGTCGTAGTTTTTATAATGTTATTGAATATTTTTATTATGTTGGCGAAACATGATACGACAGCTTCTAAATATATGGTCATTAAACTGCAAGTTTTTAAGCTTTTTTTGTATTTGTAAATTCATTTTGGCTTCATTAAAATTAAATATAACTTAAACAGTCAAAAATTTCTTTTTTTAAAAATTAGTCGAAATTTAAGTCTCAATGAAATTATCAAAATTTTGATCAATAATACAATTTTATTAAAAATAATACAACTATCTTTGTGTATACATATAATTTTTATGCAACAAATATAATTAGGTCTGATTTAACAATAATTAACGTTAATTGGATAAAAATTGATTTTACTGTTATTAGAATACCTTGAGAATGACTCTTAAATTCTCTTTCTAGAAAAAAACAAACAAAGAAAATAAATATTCTTAAGTTGACCGGCGACGTTGAAAAATCCGTCCCTTGGGGGTTGACTCACAGAAAGCTAGGACAGGGCACGTTGTAACCCTTAAGTGCACGTACGTACAGATGTCTCTGAGGGGCCGACTCTAAACATTATATGTGTTACACTAGGCACTGAAGGGTTAAAGAGCCCACTTTTAAGGAATGCGTAAGCAACAGACCCTGGCATTGTACGGCAAAACCTGTAAAGTGGAATAAGGATGTAGGAGATAAGGAGACAGGTTACATGTGAAGAGGTAAAAAAATCACACACTGGAATAATTAAGACTAGGATTCCTTGTACGAAGGAAGGAAGACTGCGAGAGGATTCTCTCGCAGGTGAACCTTCCCAGAGAGCTCTGGCGGGGGCTGCCTTTGAGGATGCCTTCACATCTCTCTGGTTTTTTTGAACTAAGGTTCCCTCATGCCGAAGCACCTCGGTCTGTTTTGAGAGGTGTATGTTCCGGTGTCACAGACCTTGGGCATACGGTAAGAGTTGTTATCTGTTCCTATTGGAATAGTCGGCCAGCTGCCTTCTAAACTGGCCAAGGCATGGCGAGGGGAAAACTGTGACCCCACAGCAAACCCCTCTCCCGCCGTCCAGGGAAGGGCGTGGGACAAGTACCAAGAGCCCGACGTACCTGATGCAGGTTTTTCTAGGGTTTGTCCTGCATTACTTTTAGGCGAATGCCGGGTAGGGTCCTTAAACTATAGCCCGGGGACCCTAGTAAACCCTTGGCTACCTTCCTCTACCCTTCCGCATCCCCCCTTTCAAATCCCTTTCCTATGCTATAAGAGGGGAGTTGCCACTATGTGGATTACCCTAGACATAGCCTGCCCCCCCCCCCTCTTGTACAAAGAGATTGAGAGAAATGTAGTAAGATGATGAAGAGTTCTAAAATAAATATAAACGCAGCCTTCAGTGAGACACTCACATTTGCTATGTGTGTGATAAAGGCGAGACCTTCGGAATAACTACTCTACTCTGTTCGCTAATGTAATGAGCCTTGCGTGAATAGATGAATGAATACATGAATAATATCCCCGAGGCCAAGCTCAGTAACCTTCGAAACGTTCAATAAAAAAAATAACAATACAAATCAACTGAAAATATACAATTTGGGAATAAGTCTTGCAATTCAGCTTTTGTCATCGTTTTAAGATTCAATATATCTATATAAAACAAATTGATAACATAATATAAAAGGACAAATAATAAAAAAAAACTGAATAATATAAAGCTTGAAATCGGGCCTCAGGGTAGTATTTTGGGTCCCTTTCCGGTGAAAAAAAAACTACAAGTTATGAATGCCACTGTACAAGCAACGAAAAAAACATCACGACGGTGCTTGTTTACGTCACAGAGAAACGTAAAAGATCGGGTCCTGGTGGAAGGAGACGGATTAAAACGTCGTCGGGGCGGGCCTCCTGTCACCGGTGACGCGCTGAAATTGGCAGGGAACAACCCGCAAAACTTCAAGCTTGTCAGGGTCCACTTTTGTCCGTCTGAAAATTAAGCTGCCTAAAACCTCGAAATCTCTCATGAGAGCTTTAATCCAGTGGTTAAAGAGCATAAACGGCTCCCTCAGTCAAAAAAAAATATTTCTTGTCAAAAAGGACAATGAGGCCTAATTTAAATATTATCTATGTCAAAGAGATGTCTCTGACCAAAAGTGACTAATAATAAAATTTAACACTAACGTGGCCTTACAAATAAAAAAAAACTAAATGTTTCAATTTTCTCAATGACATGTAAATTTATTTTAAAAAAATACGACGCTTCGTCTATTTGTTTTTTGATCTCATCACGTACGAAAAATTATATCCTAAATATTAAAAATAACCCAATTATCAATGCATGGACACAGCCAAATCAGTCATAATTAATTTATTAACTCAAAAATAAACATAAAAATTAACACGACGTTTCTCGTCCTCAATGTACGACGTCGTCAGGTGTGACCAGTGGAGTAAATCTAAAAATACAAATAAAAAATATATTTAAATAATTGATGACTGAAATAAAACTTACGTCAAATAGATTTAACAGCTAATTATAAAAATTGAATCAATTGCAAGCTTAGATAATTTTGATTTTATAATGTAAAAATTTTAATTATAATCATTTGATACAGAAAATAAAAATTATGGTGTTGGTTATCTTGTTACAAATGATTATTATGTAAATATAATTATTAATTAATTAGGTACAGGTCCTTACCAATGTGTAATATCTCTGGCTCTTTCGACAATCGTCCTTGAAGCTTTTAATCTCATCAGGATCTATGGAAAAGTAATTTATTCAATTCTAATCATTACAGGAATTCTTTAAATGTTATTTCTGCTTCGTGACGTAAAATACCATAAAATTGTTGTTTTTTTTTTTACAAGTAATAAGTGAGTCAGTATTTTATCATCCCGGCGTAGTCGAGTTCCGTTGCCATTAGTCAGCCGGATGTAATCTGATATTGACAGGTTCAATCAAGTTTAAAAATATCGGCCCCCAAATCCGGACGGACGAATTACTGCAAAAATTACACCCACAGAAAGCAATTATTGCAAATAATTAATGGACATGGATCAATCAGCGAATGTAATACTGGTTTAGTGTAAACATATTTTATGGAGTGGAGGGGTTGTTATGGGGCGGGGGTGATATTAAAAGAATTTATTGAAAAATATTCATGGGACCTCTTTCTATATATATATATTAATGACATGTAAGAAACTTGAGAAATCTTCCACACTTTCCAGATGACACACACACACACTCACACTCACACAAGTCTTAACAACCCCATTAAATTGAATAATAAAATTTCTTTATGTTATGGAAAAATCATCACACGAAAAAACTGATACTGTATTTAATTACTTGATTGAATTTACTGGTACCTTAATTTACTGGTTACATAAATTATTCTATGTAAATTAATTTTCTGATATCCAATTAGCTTCAAATTAATGGTATTATTGAACCAGACAAGGAAACTGAAATTAAATCCGTTGCAAGGGTATCATGTGTAAAAAAAAATTTGTTTTAACTTATTGTCCACGGACAGAGCAATAAATTTTTTAACATTGAAAACAAACTAGTTTTATATCTCATTAAATGGATTACAATTTACAAATATTAAAAAAAATAATAATGTGGCTCCAAAATAGAACCTTGTGGAAACTCGCTTTCAGAAGTCAAAACTGAATATTAATGCCTTGGTAACGGGTATCGTGTTTAATTTTTTTAACACTTAAATGTCACTAATTGTATATCTATAATTAATCCAGAATAAGAGTTAAATTACAAAAATATTGCGCTGTTTAACTTTTGCTTTATATCAATAATTGAAAACCAATCAAGAAACTGCTTCTAGTAAATATTAATACATTTTCTGTGTCTTTATCAAAATTCTAGGGGTGTCTTCAAAGAATAAAGGACATTAATAATCTACAAGTATTTAAAAAATAGTGGCCCCAAAATAGAACCTTGTGGAAACTCGCTTGCAGAAGGCAAAACACTATATTAGTTCTTTTGCTATGGATTTATCGTGTATAAATTTTATTTGGGATTTAATTTACTGTCCAAGGGTAAAAAAAAATTTTTTTTTAACATTTAACGTCACTAATTTTATATCTATAATGAAATACTATTTTCAGAGTTGCGTCAAAATGCGTTGACGTCATTAATTGAAAACCAATCAAGCAAGCTGATTGAAGAATTTCCGTTCGTAATTGCATTGAATCTGATTTCCGTGCATGATATTTGTTATTGAGACGGGGTTTCGTCCGTTTTTTTGTTTTTGTTTTGCATTTTTGCAAACTTAGAATATTCAACGTCGTATTTAAAAACGTTTCCTCTAGAAAGTTTCACTGGCAACATTTCCAATAAGTGAGAGAGAAATTATCCACACGCGTTAAAGACCGCCTCTCCATTTTTCTTTTGACTAAATTGCAATTTCTCCCTTTAATAAAGGAGACAATGAAATACGAGCTTTTGTGTTCTAATCGCGTGCGCGCGCGTTTCAATTTTTGTTCTGTTCCCTTCTTTCCCCCTCTTTGTTCGCCGTCAGTTATTGGAGTGTTTTCGTCGGCGACTCGCTCGGTCTGTTCGTTATCACCTGCGTAGGAGGAGAGTGGCCTAACGTGTCCCGTTCCACATTTAGTGTATTGTGCTGCGTCCAACGGTACGAGATGGAAAGCTAATGCGAAGGGACCACACACACACACACACACACACACACACACACACTTCCGCGAATGTGTTGTGCGAAGCAGTCTGGGCGTCTGTGGGTGATAAGGGTCCTCTCAGGCACGTGTGGGTCGATGCTCCACGCCCCGTTATCAATAGAATACCGTAACTAACGCACAAAGGTGCTTTACGTCAGCACTAATTGAATGACCAGTTACGACGCACTCGTATAACTCTTATTTGCACGCCGACTTTAAGCTGTCGACCATTTCTTCCAATTCCTTCGTGGCCTGAAACACGTAATAACCTATATATTTAATTAACTGACTTATGACCTTACTAAAATTTTAATAATAAAACACTGGTTAACAACCGTCGCAATAAAACGCTTAAAAGAGCCAATTCCAGTAAACATTTACTTAATTTGCAAGGAAATCAAATCGTCACAATCAACTAACAACAGCATTCGCCATGAACCTGTCTCACATTAAAATACGGGCTAGTGAAGCCATAACACAATATTCATGTATACACAGAAGGTCCACACTACCCTTGAGTTCCTCAAGGTTCTATGTTGGGACCCACAATATAAATTTAATATGTTTAATATTCAATATAATATTTAGTTTATTGATCTAAAAATATATAAAAGTATACTAACAAGAAAAGATAACCTTCATAAAAGTTTAGATTTAATAAATGTAATGGCGTAGATATAAAATCTGATTTTTAAATATTAATAAATGTAAAAGAATAGATCTATAAATAAAACTATCGTAAATAACACACGGGTCGCCAATGGCCACGATGTCGACGCGACCGTTATAAACTTAAATTTAAAAAAATAATAATAAAAATAAAACCAATAAATCATATAACATGAATGATATGAATCTAGAATACATAAAGGATCTAGGAGTTACTTTTGATTGTAAATTGACTTGTGCATCAACAAAATCTAATCAATTGCTTTGTTTTATTAATCGAACCTTTTAACATTTCAAATCAATTAGTACTATGAAAATTTCTGTACCTAACGTTAATTAAACCCATATTAACGTATTTCTGTGTAGCCCACATCCTTTGTAATATAAATATAATTCAAACTGTTCAACACAATTTTTTATTGTATAAATTCCTGCACTTGATCTTTTGTATTGACCTCAGATTGTATATTTATTTATTAATTACCTAACAACAATATTTTTTTTGTCCAGATTTATTAAATCTGTTAAAATTTTAAAACAAATAAATTACATTCTGAGCAAAATATTTTGAATCAAATTCTAATTGTCCGATAATCTGAATTTGAAAATTCATCAAATATTTGTGATTTGGGCTTGTTTAACTTGAAATATGATTCTGTTGAAGTTTGTATAGACAAATGTTTATAAGTACGAGTAAATATTTTACTAGAAAGTATACGAATTGTATCACCAGAGTGCTCCTGAGATTATAATATTGTTATAAGATTAAAGTTGGACAACTGTTGTCCGTATAATTATTAAAAATAAATATTGACATTTACCTGACTAAATTAAATACAATTAATAAAAATTTATAATGCTTAAACAGTCTGGTTTATAAATTGACAAGGTCTTTAACACAATTAGAACAGTATTATCTTCCGTTTCAACGTGATTTTTCAACCAATATTCACTTTACGAAGTCGCAACTGACCGCAGTGATACATTGTTACAATTGTATTAATGGACATTATCAATTAGTAAACATGTTCTATATTTATATAAATAAATTTTCCAGAATCGTCACAAAGTTTCAATTAAGTACATCAATTGAAAACGAAACAGCGGCCGGATACGTACTGAAGAACCTTGACGCGCCTTGAGTGCGGGTGACCCTTCAGACTTGCGCGCGTGGCAGGTTGCATATCCTCAAGGCTGTGTTACTGCACTGGTTATTGCGTTAATTCAACTATGCAGGGAGTCTCCAAGAAATCATACGTCAAAAACTGGGGGTTAATTTTGAGTGGGTTAAGAAAAATGAATGACCCCCGAAAATAAATAAGCTCTTAATATGCACAATATTATAAAAAAAACTTAGGACTAGGGCAAATAATTTAAGTAACTCTTAATTTAATATTTATTATATGATGGTCTAAGAGAGATGAAATATTAGTCAGAATTATTTTTCAGATTTTTCTTTAAAAAAAACATGAAAACTAATTAAGTAGACTTAATTTTTTAATTTCAGTTTAATGTAAAACAGAAGTTTGGCGAGACAGAGGAGGGTGTCTTCTATATTTATACATATTTCAGCGTTTGAGAGACGAAAACAAGCAGAAAAAAGTGACGTTTCATCACGACGTCTATTATCACGATGGAGAATTGCTTCCTCACGCCATCTTTTTGACAGATTTAGCTTCCACGGATGATTTTCTCTTTTTCCAAACTTGAAAACATTGTTCGGTGGTAAAGTATTTGAAGAATTTTGGGTCTAGGATACAGGAAGCTCGATTGTTCTCACTTTAAAGGAGAATACCGAAGCTATTCAACATTACTGGACCCCCAGCAGGTCTGAGGCCCTCAGTCCTTGTTACATTCAGAATTTTTAAGACGCACCCTGCCTTCTCGTCGAAGGCCTCTGGAAGAATTTTAAGCACCGAACCCCTTGAGTGACATTTATGTCAGAAACGGCGCAACGACCACGAAGGTCTTCGCCGAGGCACGGAGGTGATACAAGAGGCTCAGCTTCAATGTAATGCAATTATATAATTGGAAAGTGAAAAGTCACACGAGAGGAGGATTACTTTCCCCACAAGAAACTGCGTCTGTACACGTGAATCAGGTCAACTCCATATAAGGTCACAATGAAAATTTACCTACATCTGTGTATTAGTTCTCAAGGCGGATGTAATCTAATTAAATTAAGGCATATTAGCTACAAGCTTTGTCTAAACAAACTGACAAAATAATCCTAACTATTGATAATTCTAAGGGCGCATTATGACATGAATTTATAAATGAATATAGTATTTAATATTAAGACAAAATAGCGGAAAACAGACCAAATAAATGATTATATAAATACCACACAACGTTTCTGGAAACTTTGCACCTTTCTTCAGGTGCTAAGAAACCTAAAAAAAACCACAAGAGTCTGGAACAACACAACTGCACAAGTCAGACATTAATTTTTCATTTTAATATTTAACGCCTAGCAGTATCTTTAGCGTCTTTACTCAGATATTATGTCTTTTCTAAATTATATTTTGCTCTCTTTCAGCTTTAATATTTATTCTAGTTTTAAAACATGACTGAAACTTTCCAACAAATTATTTGTTACAATGATCCAGTGTGAGTTTTTACTTAATTGTAGAAAATGTGGTGTTTTGCCAGCTCATTTACAACATTTAAATAATAAATTTAATTTCTTTCTTTAATTAGAAAATTCAATCCAAATATGATAAAAAAAATTAATTTTTCACAGTTTTGTACTTTAAATTTTGAAATTAAAGACATACATTAATTCCTTAACAAAACAAACATGTTTTTGATGATAGGTCCATTGCCAATGCTATCATCAACCTGTGTTTGTAAATGTAGGCTTATGTCTACTGGAATAGTAATTCAATTAGTTAGTAAGTCTCTTAATTTGTATAACAGTTGCTTGAAAATTTTGTTTTTGGGAATAAAAACCTATTGTTATTATGAACGTAGGCTTACCCGGTGAATCGATTTAATAAAAGATTCTCGGTTAATCGACAGGGTAGGAAAAAAAATTTGCCCGAGGTCTGTTACCCCCCAAACATTTACCTCTCACAACTGGCCGAGAGGCATCGGCTTGGGGGAACCTTAGTTTAAAAGCAGAGAGAGAAATAGGCACCCCCTCTGTCTCGGCAAACTTCTGTTTTACATTAAACTGAATTTAATACAAAGCAATTATGTTTAGCCTGTAAGACTGAATAATAATGCGTTATATCTACAAATTGCAGTATCTTAAATAATAATGAAAAATTTAGAACTCAATATACTGAAATATTTTTTATTAATAGGAAGTTTTTCACTCATAAATGCTCTAAATTAATGATAATAGAAAGCAGGTATTCAATTAGGTAATTAAAAGCTTTATTCCGTTAAATATATTTTTATTATCAAACATTACTGAACCTGTCTGTAATAATAGTGTTCAAACACTTTTCCTCCAGACTTTCACAAGTAAAATCAATTATTGAAGGAATGTTAGGAATAATACCACTGAAAATATAGAATATAAGGGCACAGTTTCATTTTCTAAAATGTAAGGCATATCTAATTATGTAAGTATCCAAAAAAATATTTAAGAGACTCATAAGTTATTGTATGTAATATAGATTACTTTTAATGTAACTAATCAGTAAACATGATTGTATCAAATTCCTGAAATCCATTACCACATTATATGTTTCAGGGTAGTAAGCAAATTTTTGTTACAAAATTTCCCACAAATACTTATTAATCAAACCCAAACTGTACATCAATCATGCAAAATATGTAAATAGACTTACAATGTATAGGTTGGTATAAACATAAAAAAGTGGGGGTGTGTAGGTGTTTTATATTTTATTTATTAAGACACTGGATTTTTTTCAGATATTTATTTACATAATCAAAAATTACATACATTAATGATGTTTTAATCGTCTACAAACCAGCTAGCTGTACACACTGGACTCATTCCTTGAATACCAGTATCTAATAATATATTTAAAAATTACACAGTTTTCTACTTTAATAATACTGATTGATAACACAATATTCTCGAGAAAAGAAACCAGAGAAGCAATTTATAAATTAGTGTGTACTTAATGTACACACACTGACTGGCCATATTAGTATGACCACTTGACGTTATATGCTGATGTTACTAGAGGCCCATCCCATTATAAAAAGGGAAGCAGGTTATTTACCACAACAGTAGAAATGATGTTTTTAAGAGGTGACACAATTCAATAATCTCCTTTGAATGTAAGATGCTTGTTGGCACTCACAGCCGTGGAGCGAGTATCAACGAGACAGCTGCGATAGTTAAATGTTCAAGAATTGCTGTTGGTAAAGTCTTTTAAGGACTGAACTGTCAACCAAGACACTGTATCACAATGTGCGAGCTGTGGCCATCATCACCTAATCAATGCCCATGTAGAATTGAGAGTGGTGAGACTGGTACAAGGCAACAAATGGGCATCAGTGTAGCAAATTTCTGAAGATATTGAACAAGGATTCTCTCTGTTCGCCAATCACCCCATCAAAGTCCTCTTCAATCAACTAACCTGTCTGTAGTTTACAATAAAAATAACCTCCAATTCATACAGTAATATAAGTATTGGAAATCACATTGTCTGATGAATTACATTTATTTTTGCATCATGCAGACAGCAAAGTGAGAAGACATACCATAAGACTGCCTCCGCCAACATGAAGGGTTGTACTTATTCTTTATGTTTGAATAACAACCTGGTAGCACTGATCCACAACCGTCAAATCTCTCTCACAGGTGGTCAGTGCTATTTATCAGGCATGGTGTCTGATTCCTTGAATCGACTTCAACAGGTCATGGAGTCAGTTCAATGTTGAAGGCAAAAGGTTACCCGATGAAGTTCTAGTGGGGTGGTCATAATAATCTTGCCAGTCAGTGTATAAACTAATTGTCAAAATAATATTTCTTGCTATTACATCCTGTGAAGGCAGGTCACCCTTGACGGCTCATTTTTTTCTGACTAATCCCATAACAATAAGACTCATCAACAAGTTGTCACCTCCCCCAATCTAATTCTCAAGAATCTGTTTCATTTTTCAAATACATTTTACACCCCCTTGTGTCTCTTTGACAATGGTCTCCTCTCTTTCATACAATAATGTGTGCATGTCTTGGAGATATTTCCGTTAGAGGTTTTCTAAAAATAGATAAACCCCTTCTCTCAAACTGCTTGATTAAAGAGGATGATACAGAATCTTAAGGAAAATTCTTACATTATACCACAATTATGTTTGTGAAGTGTTTAACAGGCTGTGGAAAAGAAGCTCTGAAATCTAAAACCAAAATAATGATTAAAATTCACAATATTAGTAACAATAAAATTATGACAACACTTAATAATGACATTGATTATGGTTGTGCTGATGTTTATCATGATGATAAGATGAACAAAAAATATTAAGACATGTCACTAAAATTGAAAATATATGTGGCACATAAATTGTATAAGAAACAAAAAAACAAAAAGTCATAGTACGCTTATCGCAAAGTCAATAGCAAAATGAATGTAAACAATAGTAGGTAAAAATAACTCTCTGAATCTACATTAGCAAATAAAAACAACTATATGGCTACACACAAAAAAAAAAGGAATAGTAAATACATTTGTGATGAAAAATATAAAAGCGAGGAGATTATGACAGAGCATGAAGAAATTTACTGAAACCACATCCAAAACACCCCTAAAATAGTTTTAGCTGCAATTGTAATGCAGTGATGGATATTTCATTGGAAGAGCATGTAGTCACAATTTAAAATGCATTGTTTCCATCACATACATGGAAAATGGGAGTTTCATACATTCAACAAAATGAAATTTCAAAATACCCTTTCTTCCCAATAAATTTCAAGAGTTCATCACCAAAAATATTAATTAGATGTTACAAATAAAATCTACAGTGCTTATTGTGTGTGTATTACTACTGTTCAATCTATAACAACCACTTAAACTGTGTCATTAATGCTGGAGTAAAAATTTTTGTTCCTTGATCAAATGAAATAAAAAAAATTATCTGTAATTTAATATCAATTAACATAACTTCTTGTAAAATCAACTGTGTGGTCAACTGCAGTACTCTCTCTGTTCACGCCCGTCACATGAAGTTGCTTCGTCTGGTCATCAACGGTGCTCAGGTAGGCCGTGGAGGGGAATTCTCACCCCAAGATAGCTCAAATTTTCTTTCCTATCCATCACGTTAGTGTTGTTTCTTGAGTGGTTTTGTTGTCATCGACAACAGAAGGCTGCATCCAGCTTTCGCCTTTGACTTTAGGCATTTGAGTGTTCCTAGTGCATTGATTAAGGTATTAGTATACTGCTTCTTGGCTTCCAGTTATTTTTATGTCCACTTTCTTTCTCCATGAAAGATGAGACAAACCCCACTACCCACTACCCAATATTCATTATAGTTTTGACCATCCATAAATAGTTGTATTGTGGATATTTCCTCTGTGAGTTTACGGATTTGGAAGTTCTTCGCCCTGGAATTGCTGAATTTAGTAGGCAGTTTCATGACAGTATGAATGAACCCAACCTAGATTAAACCCACATCTTGCGTACAATATGGTGACACCAGCAATCAACTTCAGATAATCCAGCAATCCTCCCTTTCCTAATGATTATAATTGTTTTGACCATATCACTACATCCTTATTTTCTTTACATAAATATATATATAATAAAGGTTTGACATTGGATGCATTGAAAGGTGGTAAAGAATGAATATTAATGTTAAAAATTACCTTTATACTGTATAAAGGTCATATTTAACATTACTATTTTCAACAGACTTTAATTTTTTGTTAAGGAAAAGAATGAAGTAAATATCCATACAATAATGTTGTATAAGGAGTTTTTTAAGTGAATTAAGATTTTTTAAAAAATAGGAAATACAAGAGTACAAATAATAATTTTTACAATCAACCTCCAACTATTTATGAAGCATGCAATATTCAAATATGATAAGAAATATAAAAATTGGATCGGCAACTATTAAACAAACAGCCAGATAACTATTTCATATAAACAACGATTCCTATGATGAAAAACACAAGATATTCTTCAATTTTAATTTATTAATCTTGGTGCAAAAGAGTAACAGGCAAGAGATTCGCAGACTGAACATTACTAATGAACAAATCCGGCAACAAACATGAATATGTTCATCACGTATTTAGTGAACAATTGCGATACATTCCTCCTGTTGCTTGAACAGTCGAAAACTTTGTGTTTCTAGGAAAGAACTTAGTAGGAACAGTGTGAATGCTTGGTGTGAGCCAACCGTAATCCAGGGCAGTCGTCCGATATAACGCATGAACCTGAGGTTTACGTTGGCACCCGTATCCTTGAAACCAGGCTGAAACAAAAAGAAAAATCAAGTTCGAACACAGAAATTGTGTTTGTATGTCACAAAACATTTACAGTTTGAGTAAAGATAAATGAAAACCATTAATAATATATCAAAATACTGAAATAATAAATTTAATAATATTCTGATACACACTAAAAGCAATTTAAGAATTAATAAAAATATTCTTACTATTTAAGATAAAACAATAAATAAACAACAGCCTTTTAACAACAGAAAAATATATTTAAAAGAAATTATACAATGTTTTATTTTCCATTTGTGACCTCTTATGGTTAAGCTATTTTACACTGTAAAACCAAACAAATACAATAATGTAATTTAATTTTTTTATGTAAGATTTGGCAAATAACTTAGTAATATAAATTTTTGTGGACTTCCAAATTTTGATAATCATGGTCGTTCTCACTGACTGCTGTGACCAAACTGCACAATTTAAACAAGAACGACCAGTTACATTGTTGAGTGCAAAATAACTTTAAATTATAACAGTATATAAATTCAAGAATTACAAAAGCAAAGTGTCATTGATGAAACATTGTATAATTTCTATTAAATATATTTGTCTGGTTTAAAAAGGCTATTGTTTATTTATAATTGAAGAATTATAGCAAATAATGTTGTTATTAATTAAATTAAATGAATATATAAATATAAATGTGTATATTGCATATGTTAGTTTTTATTAATTATAAAACACATAAGTTTTGTGGAAATTTGTTGTAATTAATATTAAAATCTAAGTCAATATATGATTTATTAAATGTCACTCTTTTAGGTAATAAAAACTTACAAGATTGGTGCTTGTATAAGACTGATTAAATCAATGACAGCATCTTTGACCCGTAAACAAACTGTACACACCAATACTCTCATAATGCCTCATTATATATTGTGTGATTACTAGTTTAGTTAAATTCAAATCAAAGAATATTTCAATTCCCTATACTGGCATTGACATATGGATATACTTTCAGAAAAGTAACACTTACATGGGTTTTCAAAGCGAGATGGCAGGAGAACAGTCTGATAGTAATCCGATGTTCGAAGACCATCCGTTGGGAGGTCAGCTTTGGGGGCAGAACATATCATTCCTGACATCTTCAATTAGTCTTCCTAACAAAATACATTCAAAATATTTGAATGTGTTATGCTTACTTATTTATTTTTCAATGGCAAGAGCAGATGTGGACACATTAGCTAGACATTTCCAGAACACAAACAACGCGTCAGATCTTTACCACATTCATGAGACAGGATCCAAGTTACACACTGTTACCATACAAAATCTCATTTTTTCCCTGTTACAATTAAAAAAAAACGAATGTTTTACCACGATAAGATTTAACTTTACGATTGATTTAAAACGATCATTATACACTGCCCCTTACCAATGGTATTAAAAGGCACAACAGTAAAGAATGGTAACGATTCGAAAATAATTTAAAGGTAATACCCACAAAAATGTTTGGTGCGGTTACCATGGCAACGAGACCTCGTAGGCGAAGATATGCCACACTCTCGTCCTTTAATCGTTGACTAGGAAAATTTGTTTAACTTACGCCGCTCTTGATTGAGGATTGAGACGATTTGAAGCCTGACGGTTTTCTCAAATAAAGAAAATTGTCTCGTTTTAGTATCTACACAGTCTAAAGTTGTTTCTGGAAGAGTAAGTGTTCTTAATCAGTGCGCAACATTTCAGAAAATGGGAGAATATAAAAAGTCAAAGATAATATGGTGTGTTTAAATAATATCAGACTGGTAAAATACAGTCTTAGATCATTTGTAAGAAATAACCACCTCAGTTTAAACGAAATTTTTTTAAAAAATCACAAATTAAAATTTCAAGAACAATTTCACCCCCTCTGAACCCTCTAATTCACCTCATCGAGCTTGTATATATGCTATCCCTTATATTTTTACATTTCTTTAGTATCTGCCCACTACAACTGAAATTTCTATTACAATAAATACCTAAATTGGCCTAAAGTCAGGGACAAAACAGTTAACACAATAAAAAAATATATTATTGAGACGTTTCGTCCCTAATTTTAGACTTCTACAGTTGTATTTTTAAAAAAAGGAATTATACAGCCAGCCGCAATTCGGTTGTTTTTTTTATATTCTATAAAAAGCCACCCGTATATACCCAAATACCCAAATTTGAATTTTATTAAAATTATATGACCTTTAAATGAAACATAATAAAATTTGATGGCCATTGAGTCAAAAATAAAACTAATGAAGTTATTAGGCCAATTAAAAATGAAAAAACATTAATTTTTGAAAATATTATAATAAAACTAATGAATTCATTAGGTCAATTACAAATGAAAAAACATTAATTTTTTGAAAATATTATAATAAAACTAATGAAGTGATTAGGCCAATTAAAAATAAGAAAACATTAATTTTTTGAAGATATTATAATAAAACTAACGAAGTCATTAGGCCAATTAAAAATGAGAAAACATTAATTTTTGAAAATATTATAATAAAACTAATGAAGTCATTAGGCCAATTGAAAATGAGAAAACATTAATTTTTGAAAATATTATAATAAAACTAATGAAGTCATTAGGCCAATTAAAAATGAGAAAACATTAAATTTTGAAAATATTATTTATTTTTTAAAAAATGGAAAAAAAATGATGTTTTGGTTAGGGTTAAATGTAAGTTATTTGCCTTTTTTTAATTATTGATTTTTTAATGTAATTTATCATTATTTAATTTATTGATAATTTTTTAGATTTTCTTGATTGATATTTCCAAAATTGTAGAGGTTTGAATAAACCTAAATTAATTGCCTGTTTTTTCAATTAGTTTTTTTAATGTAACTGGACGTTATTTAATTTATGAATAAATTTTTAGATGTTCTTGATTGAAATTTCCAAAACTGAAGAGGTCCTAATTTAAGGACAAAACATCTTTTAGTAAATTATTTTTTCCAAAAAGAAAATTCTTTAATGTAATTGTCAAACACTTAAGATTTTCCAAGTGTTAATACAGTTTTTGGGTTTCCACCCGGGTTAAAGTTAATTGCGTCACACAAGTCACATTAGAACCAAAATAAAAATATATTATAATTTTTTTCAAAACGTTTCCCAACATTACAATTAAAATGAAATGAAAATATATTTATTATTAGAGATTGTAACGATATGTAATGACAATCATTGGTTAATTATTTTTTTTTGGACAATTTGGAGTAAAATTAGTTAAAAGTCTTTGCAGAAATTCTGTAAGTCGGCTGATTGGTCAAGTGTGAATGACGTTTCGACTTCAGAAACTTCAAATTTACTTTGGCAAATATCTTGTACCATAAAAGTCGAAAGTAGGAGATTTAATTAAGTTATTTTAGATTCAGAGTCGCCCACCCGTTGCTGCATGTTGACTTGCCACTCCCAACCCCCTTCCCCCCGTACACTGCACATATGTCAGATAATTATAATTATGAAATTTCTATTATTAAAGGAACCTAATTATATATTATAAATGGCACTCTAGAACACTAGAATGAATGTTAATGAAATTACAGATGTAAAATTAAATGTTTTCTTTTGACAGCAGTCATCAGATTCATCCTTTTAATAATCATCTCAACCGCGACCCCATTAGAGTCCTTCATCAGTCATAATTACATGATGAATTGATTTCCAGGATGTTGTTTTGGTGAGAAGAGACGATCAGTGGTTTGCATGTGTCGATGTCAAGATCATTCGAAATCGATTTTTTTTTAGCTTTGAACCCCCTACCTACACACACACACACGCGAGCGCGCGCACACACACACACACGAGTAGGTGTCGTCAGCACGTTCTTCCAGAAGCGTCGCTCCGTGGTAGAGAACTGTTCAAATTCTTTTTTTTTTTTTTTTTAGCTGGCAACTAGGTTTTCGGTTTGCACGATTTTAGTCCTGTAGAGACGAAATGATGATTGAAATTATAAATTGTTTCTTGTGTTGGTTTTATTTGGTCGTCTGCATCCTCCTGTGTTTTGTTGAGGTCATTGAGGAAATCCTTATACAATTCCCGTCATGTTCGTTGATATTGAAACTTTTGCTGTTCCCAGATGATGTTTACTTTATTAATTAAAAAAAACTCGGTAATTATCTATATATTTTAAGAGTCTCCTTAACTTATTATTTAAAATAATTGTTTTGATTGTATTATTATGCAATAATTTTTTTTATTACCACATGACGTCACAGAATGGTGAAGTGTGTATTTTATTATATCTTGAGAAGAAACTATATATATATATATATATATATATATATATATATATATATATATATATTAGTATAAAATAAACAGGCCCCAAATAGTCACTGTTCAGTGAATTTGGGGTGGGAACGTATCTGGGTAAAGTCCATCGACAATAACTCCATTTAAATTTTGTTTGTATACTTACTGTTTACATTACATAATTCTTAATTATTGTTAGATATATGAGGACAAAAATTGCATCATGTATATTTTTCTCATTTTTTCTCTTCTGTTTATGAATAATACAGTTGCAACCTCCTTAAAGAGATCACAAACATCAGGGGGGTTGGAAAAGGTTGTGTGATTTATCTTCATCTCAATTTTCCATTGTACACGTAACAATATTTTATTATTAAATTACTAATGTTTAATACTGCAAGGTCGTACATTATAAGACACACACGTGAATGACTTACACAGACTTATACATATATATTAATCACAGAAATTCAGATGCTTCATTCATGACCTCAGGCCAGTCAACAGAAACTGTTTTTGGTTTCTTCAAAAACCTTTAATATAGTGGTGCACAAAATATAACAACATTTCAAGCTGAGAATTAAAATGTAGACGTAATAGTGACATTCTTAAAAATCTTAATCAGATCAGTTATTTTTACTGATGTGATTACCTTTTCTTCTTAAAGCAAATACAATATGGAATAAATGAAGACCAAAAAGAAACATGGTAACATGTTTAGTTATATTTAAAATACACACATACATGGTTTGGAATTTTGTTCCTAGACATTTTAGTCCTAAGTAATCACACTATTGTTACTCAAAATTTTTTATTATTATTTATTATATTGATTTATTCAGAGCCTGTTATAATGAAGAATTCATTTCTAACAAGACATTTAAATAATTTTAAGTAATCGTACACTGAGCACTGAGAATAATTTTATTAAATTAATTACATGAAAAGAAATGACAACCATCCTGTAGAATAAACACATCAGTAAAGCAGTGGGATTAACAGAGCTCCAAAAATGCAGTTTTTAAGGAAACCATCAATGTAGTATAATAATTTTCTCAAGTATTTAGTATGGTAATGTCTTGATTACAGAAATGAGACCATTAATAAATATTTCATGGGTATATAAAAGGGTTTTTTTCCTTGCATGATTAAATCCCCTTTTAATATTGACTAAATTTTATTTCTGTTGCTGGCACTATTAATTATAGTGTTTCTTACATTTTATTTATCAGTATTTCATACTCTAAATTGAATAAGATGGAGTGATCAGATGGAGAATTAGTCTTTTGGGGAGTTGCTGTGGAGGGATGAGACAGTATTTTTGAGATTGCCATCTGTATTCCGCGGGACGAACTATCTGGCAATGTCCCAGGGACGTTCGAGTTGGTCGTCGATTTCGTAGGATCTTCCCCACGGTCATGAGCACGACTCTGCTTCGGGTGAAACTGACAACATTGGGGTGGGATTGGCATCATATGTTCAGCTGATGTTTACCGCCCGGTCGTAACAAGATCAGAACTTTGAGTCGCCGGACGGACGGAAATGAACTCGTCACTAATCAGACTGCAGAAACGAATATGAACGCTGCAACAATCTACTCTTTACAATTTTTAAAAATCGATGATGTACTATTAATGTAGATGGTGGACATGTTTATCTACATATCTGTATAGTTACGAGCACTAAAAAAAATGTTTATCGTCTTGGAATTTTACTCGTCGCACACTTCAATTTCGCCCCGAAGCCTTTCGGTGCAAATTAAGTAAAAAAAAAATAATTTTAAAATCTACGACCAATTTTTTGTTCTAACAATCGTCCGTTCACAATCAGTGGGTTTTCTGTTTACTTTTAACTAACCTAAAAATAGTGCTTTAACCTAAACTGCTTAGATTTGCATTTTATAATACAAATATTTGCATGTTTATATATATTTTCTTTCAGATTAAGGATACAGTTATCTTTTTCACAATGAATGATTTAATTAAAGTGATGTAGGCTATATAATTTGGCCAAGGAGAATACTTCAAAACTTTGGTTTGGATTTCTTATAAGGATCAGAGGTCCCCGGGGCTGAACAGGTGTATACGAGAAACTTGATTCAAAAGTTCCAAAAATAAATAAAATGCAACAAGAAGGGAAACCGAGGTTTCTGAGGTTCCACCAAGGAAGTGTCAGAGGAGTAGCCTTCAGTCCCAGGGTAAGTAGTTTTATCCTGTGTTTTATTACCTAGTTTCTTATTACCCTGGTGTATATTCTGGATAAACGGTGGGGTTCCGCCAACGTTTCGATGGCGCACTCTGCCGTCTTTCTCAAGTCACTGGATTATCAAACCAGTTCCCTTGTTCAGTACTTTTACTGTGTTACTAGCATTTGACAGTGACGTCAATCCTTAAAACACACTATTCCGAAGGATGTTTCCTTCATTGAACAGTTTTTTAAAAAAACATCTCAACTGCAAAAATATTTTGTGCAAGTGGATTTTTCCAAGTTTTCTGAGTTTTACATGAAGGAAATATTCTCACTTTTTTGAGGGTGTAGTTTATTTGGTTTCATAGGAATTGTAAGGGTTTGATGTTCCATCTTTAATTCTATATATTTCCCATTTTAAGAACAGCCAGTGTGTAATTCTTCCTAAATGAGTTTTAGAATTAAGGATATTATCCAGAAATGACTCAAAAAAAATTTTTTTAATACATTACAGCTTCTGAAGATTAGCCAAAATTTTAACATATAGCTCTGTGTTTGAGCAATAAAAAATTTCATTATCTTCCTTAAAATGGTAATTATTCCTCTGTTTACATGTCAATCAATTTAGCGTTCTGTTTGTGAAGCTTACAAACACATCAGTTTATGATGTGAGAAAAAACAAACATCCTGTATACATGTTGAGCCAAACATTTTACCAATAAAGTAGCTTCAGTTTATGCAGCTGAACCAAATAATTGTTTTACACTTTATGAACTGTATATTGTGTGTATCATACAAATGTAATTGATATTCACTAGCAAAACCTTCATTGTGTTATTGAAATTATTTAGAAATCATAATTTATCGGCAGTGTTCAACAAGGTGTTAAAAATAACATTTAGTTTTTGAGATATTTGATTTTATTGGTAGCTGTGACAAATTTGAAAACTGTGGCAAATTAGAATTTTATAAAAATGGGTAGAATTTATTTTGTGTTTAAAAATTGGACTATGCTGCATATCTCAGCTGATGAACGGCAGTTGTAAATTGTCACAAAAACATAAAATGATATATATATATATTACTAATTAAGCCAAATTACTACCTTTGTTATATATTGATAACTTAAAGTATTTAAAGTATTCCAGTTTAATGTATTTGTAGAAAATGAATTGATAAAACAATTGTAAATGCTACGTAATAAAGGTTTTGTCCAAAATTCTTATCAAGCCCGACAAATGGTTTCATGCTCTGATTGATAAGAAATTGACCATAATTTACCAAGCAACATAAGCAGATAAATAATATGGGGAAACAAGTTTTTAAGCATACAAATTATTATGTCTCTAGGAACCAGAGAATGGAAAACATTAATCCTGATATTCTATATATATATATATATATATATATATATTAATTATTTCAACTTGGTCATGGGTTCCTGTTTTATTTTAGGACCGATACTTATTTTGTTCTGGTGCATATGATGGGAAGGTGAACCTTTATTCTGCACTAAGAATGGAGCTGCTCATGTGCTACCAAATTACCACAATGACGTTGGCTCGTAATGTGAATGCAGTGCGTTTTACATCAGATGGATCGAGGGTGAGTTTTTAAATATTTAATGATATGTTGTTTTCAAGGATGTTTAAAAATTGTTGGTGTAATATGAAAAGAATTGTTGGTATAAAAATTGCATGGTACGTAACAAGGTTTTGATGTGCCGTATAACATCTGAGAATATATTTGGAGATATAATAAGTATTTCTTCAATTTATCCTTAATACATTAACTTTATATATTTCTTTGGAAACAATTATAAATAATGGATACATTGTTGTATGCACAAGTTTTATTTGTCTGACAAACAAAGTTTAGAGTAATAGAATTTGACATTTGAAAACCGTTTTTTAGCTAGTCATAAAAAAAATTTTATTCCAAAATTGTCAGTATAACATTAAAAGTAGCTTTTGTCCCTTTATCGACATGTTCACCTTTAATCAAAAGAGTACAATGAACATTTTATTAACAGTTTTATTAATTTTTTAACATTACATATGAACCTCAACTTATTAAAACAATTGTAATAAAACATTTTTAATTAACTTATATAATTTACATGTCTTTTTGACATTTAATTGATGAATTCTAACCAACAATACATTTTATGCTCACAGATTTTGGCAACAACTACAGCTCGAAGATTGGCAGTTGTTGATGTGGAACGTGGTGAACAGCTTGTTGCTTATGACAACTGTACATTCAGTGGAAGGGACCGAACTGGACTCGCAGCTGATCCAAACTGCCCCCACATGGCAGTCTCTGTCTGTGTTAATGGCAAAGGCCTTACTCTTCTGGATCTCCGCATGCCACTGCCATTGGACTTTGTTTACGATGTGAGGGCCATTTATTCTGTTCTCTTTTTAAATTTGTGGTAATCATCATATAAAATGAATTTTGAATTCAGAAATCTGTAATTCATAAATATGGTGGTTTTGCTATATTAATTTTAAAAAATTATGTGTATATATCATTAAATATCTTTTTAATGTGTGCAGAGGGGCTAATAGAGAATGTTTTCTTGTCAACAGTTACATGGAGGCAGCATTGTACGGGATGTGGGGTTCTTACATACATCATGGCCATGGGCCCGAGGCCAGCAGAGTGCCTTAGTTACAGCAGCAAGTGATGGAACAGTAAAGATTTCAACCCTGGATGGACGTGTGTTACACGCTTACAACAGCGGTCATCGTTCCAACACTGTGTGCCCTACGCCAGAGCCTTTCAACTTAGCTGCTGAAGATGGGTTTTATAGTAAGTAAAAAAAATTGATGCCAATTAAAAGTTATTGTTTTATTTTCACATCTTTGTGAAGTGACAAATTCTGTGTTTACAAAAGATGTTGTGTAAAAAGGACTCATATGTTATTGAGAAGTGAACTTGCCCTTAAAAGGTTTTATTGGCTTTCGAATCATTGGTAGATACCCTTATATATAATTTTTATTCAACTGTATCAGAACTACCAACAAGTTATAGGGTATTATTGTTTCATAATATATTATAAGTACTCATTGAATAAATTGCTTGAATAATGTTTCCAGAACGTACTGCAATATTCTTTCTGTTTTGCAGGTGTGATAATGAGCGGTGGTGATCTGATTTCTGCTTATGTTCCTGACTCTGGAATTCAAGAAAATTTAAAAGAACACAAGGATCAACAAATCTGGAAACTAAGGTGAACAATAATAGTGAAGTTTCTACATTTTATGGAAAAAGTATGTCAATAGCTGATTACATAATGGTTTTATTCTTCTGAGTAAAGTTGAGGTGTTTCTGTTAATATTTCTCTGAAACATTGATGAACTGTAGAAGTATCTAATTTTTCAGTTTGAGAAATCAATGTCTAGTTTCAGATAGTCAGCTACTTGTCATGTGCTCTGGGAAACTTCGACATTAGTTTCATTTGTGTTAAATATTTTACTATAAAGGATACTATAGTGTTAATGGAATGCCTTCAGTCAGTTTTGTGAGACCAAAATATTTTCTTCCAGGTATACATCTAATGGCAGCCAATTGTACTCTGTATGTGAAGGTGGGGTTGTCAGGCGTTACCGTCGGTATCCAGATCACCATCTGTACCTTGGAGAAGTGTACCGTCACAAAAGTGACATTCAAGATATGGATATATCACCTTATGATGAATGTATCCTTTACTGCATTTATGATATGCATTGTTTACAAGTTGTTGCTTTTATCATTTTTATATACTTTTAAATGTTATACTGACAAACTTCAGATCTCAGGTTTCCACATGGATGCAACAGCAATTAAACTGTGGCATTTCTATGACCGCAAGCTCTTTGTTGTCATCTTCATCCGGAAGCTTGTGGACATTGGAGTGATATAGTTTAAGTGCTGTTGTACCCGTATAGATACCCGCGAACTCTTTCTCCAACACTTACACCAGGAAAGCCTTCGATCTTTGTCAGACTTCTGAATTTTACATGTTGAGTTTAATTTATTGTACTTAGCTGATAATCAAACCATCAAAGATATCAGATTTCATTGTCCGTTAACTTATTGGCATTCTGATAATTATTTCAGTGAGCTCTAGACATCAAAACTGTTGCCTATGAATGAGGATTTTTTTTGTATATGTTCCAACATTATTGTGGTCTATATTTCTATTCATAATTTTTTATTCAGTTCATTTCTTGACGATCTGCAGAAAATGTAAACATACCATCAGAAATAATAATTTTCTCTCTGTATAAGCCTTTCTCTTAGTTACCTGTAAACTGATATTCCTATATGAAACAGCAATTGATCCTCATATGACTAGTATTTATCTGTCTTCATTAAATAATTGACGGAACTACAGAATGTAGCTACAGTTTCTCCCAATAATTTCAGTTCCCTTATCCACATACTCTACATAAAGTACCTTCATGATTTTGCTTGTATAACTCTCACTGTTTGATTTTTTTTAAATTTCAATAATGACTGTGTTGTTCCCGTAGGATTAAGATCCTCTTCAAATTGTGGAGAGATGGATGTGTGAAGCTACAGTGATCATCTCCAGCCCATCAGTATTCGTACTGGATGAATTGTTTTCAACTTAGAACACAAGTTAAAATTATTATATTTTAAAATGATTTAGTTAATGGTATTTATATGCAGTCATTTGAATATATTTCTTATCTTTTACACTGGGGCTCCTGGTACTAGCTAACCCTTGGTATAAACTTTGTGTTTTATCATAGTTATATTCCTTTACAGAGAAAAAAAAGATATGATCACTGCTTCCAAAGACAGATCAGTTGGCATCCTACGCTTGGGTGCTCCAAACCATGGTTGGACTGAGTACAGTGAATTAACTTGATACCTCCTTTTTCTCTGTGAGTTTTTCTTTTACATACAAAAAAAATATATATATATAGATTTTGTACAAATTTTTCAAAGAGCTTAATTAATGACTAAACTATGTTATTAATATAGATTTAAGAGTCTTAGATTGTATTTTATAAATAGTGAAGAGGGTATTATTAGGTACAACATTTTAATATCATTTTTCAAAATTCATTTTTAAGATATATAGAGAGAAAGATTATTTTATATAAGCCTCAGGTCATACGACCATGGTTAAGTTAATTAAGTTATGTGGATGGGAAAACGTTGATCGGATTGGGAATCAAACATGGGACCGTACCGCCCGGTCGTCTTTTATCCATCCACAAACATTAATTCATTTTTATAAATATAGAGGCTGAAATTTATTGTTAGATAAATTTAAATAATATTGGTAAATAATATGCTAATCTTAAATACATTTTGAAAGAATACTGCGGCAAAAGGGACTCAAGTTAAGTTAAGAATTGATAAGATGTTAAACGATATACTTTTATCAATCATGCTTGGAGTTTTAAATCTGTAAAATGTTCTTATTATTTTCTTAAATTTAATTTTATGATTAAACTTGTTACAATGGTTGAAAGTCTGTCATTCTGTGATTTTGACAAAATGGCTGTGTTACAAATTATATTTCAGCAACTTGCCTGATGGTACAATGCACACACTGAACTGCATTTTTGTTTTAAAAAAATTAATTCATTTAGACTTTTGTCACAATATCTGGGTGTAAAGCTTATATTATCTGTAATAATATAGGCTTTATGGTAGAGAGATTTTGTTTGTCATTTATTATCTAACGTTCTCTCTTCTTGCTCATTTTCCAGGTTTCATTTGTGCCTGTGTCGACAGCCTTTCATATCGCTGGACAGTTGTGTCTAACACAAAGAAAGAGGCATTTCCATCCACCGTTTTTAATGAAGTATATAGGTAGTACAATAAACTGTTTTACCTCTTGTACATCTCTTTAAATATCAGAACATTTTTAATCAGGTATTTTATGAAAGTAACATATTGTGTAATATGTTAGTGAAAGTGTTTTGCGTATGTGGAAGTAAATCTGTAGATTTTTTTTGTTTTTAGCAAACTCATATTGATGGATAAAATTTCAAGTATTTGGAATTTTCTTCCAAATCATATTTGATCCATTCACTGTTGACTAAATAGTGGATTTTTTTTGTTAGCTATAAAAATGTGTTGTCTCTTCTTCTAATTCTCTCATACTTTTAGTTGTAAATGTTTCCTAACTGTTTGACAGAACTAAAATCTGAGGTATCATCTGGATTAATTATTATGAAAAAATTATTTTAAATCCTTCAGTTGTATTAGATATCATTATTTTCTTCGAATTGATGAATGAAACTTTATAAATTGATTTTGTAATACATTAATTCAAGTAAAGTATGTCTTAATTCCATTATATAAATACAAATGCAGAGAAATGAAGTTTTAACCAGATTTAACTAATGGAAACTTTCTTATATTTAAGTTCAGTAAAATATGATTTTTTTAAAAAGCTAAACCTCTTATTAGAGTCTATCCAGTTCAAATCAGAAGAAGAAATAAATTTCATTGAAATAATTTTTGTAGTCGTATACAAAACTAACAAATCATAAAAAAAATCGGCAGCTTTTCAGAAAAATTATCTGGATGATAAATTGATGTTTTAAAGTTTACACAGTTTGATTTCCATTTCTGTAACCCATCATGGAAGAAATTAATGGTGCATAATGCAATTTTCTGCACTTGGCAGCTTTAAATTCATGAATGGTGTGAATATTGTCGGTTTCACATTATCAGTATTTTATCTATAAAAATATAATTATTTTTATTTTGTCCAAGATGCACTTTTGTGAATTTCTTATTAGACATGGAATACTGTATATTACCTTTTCTATGTTTAAAATGTTTTAAATATGTATTTCTGAATTCCTTAAATTATATTGTCAAGTCAAGAATTTTATCATATAGTGTATTATGAGAAATGTAATCTTATTAGAGGAAATTATTTTCCATTGTTGAATGTTTTGATTTTTCTGCATCGTTCAAAACTATAACAAAAATTTAATATGTATAGTTGATATTTAAAATGCAATTGTCAAGTATGATCACACCAGCCACAGAGAGCTCAAAACGTTCAGTCTACCGAACTATGTTCAACCTTGATGGGTGAAGATACGCACTGCTCTGCTCATTACAAAATTGTGTTTTTGCAATTTTATCCACCGTACAAAAAAAGGGGGTCGCTTGGTTTTACTCTCTGTAAAATAAGTCCAGTGAAAACTAAAAGTGCCTACTTTTTTTACTTGACATTATGGTCGTTGATTGTACTTGCAGCTTGTTACGTTCTGAAATGTTCAGATTGTTTGCAGAGGAAAAAATAATACAGTTGTCAGCAGGAAAGTGTGAAACCTTGCATCCCTAATAGTTAATATTGTTGAAAACCATTTTGTCAAATCTGAGCTGAATTAAAAATAAAACTTGAATTTTTAACTTGTAATCTGTCTTATTCTGGTTTTAGGAGTTTGTCGAGACTTTTCGTAAAATGTAAGCCATCATCATCTTCCTACCACAAAAGAACAAAATCATTAAAACATCCTCAATTGCATCTTTATCGATATATACCACACCTTTAAAAAATTATGCTTAATTACAAAAAAATACAATTTAAAAAGTTTTCACCAAATACAATACGATTGTGTGCAATTATTGTTGTCATGTTTTCCATTTTGTAGATTGGTTTAAGTTAATGAGGTTTTACGAGAGATAACAGAAGTTGAAAAGGAGGGAGACTTTGTAGTCTCTTCTGTGTTCCAAACCCGGTCTTAACCTTGACCATTCACCGTCAGGCTTTCCAGGAATAGGTGCTAAACCCTCTGCCCCCCCCCCCCCACTATTTCTCCTACAATATAAAATTTTGTTACAACATACTCTGTTTAAAAAGTTGAGATAGTCGCCTCCCCAGGTCTGGGCTGAACAAAGTAGGTCCATGTCCAAAACGATTGTTCGGACTCTTGTGCTTTGGCACTGAATGTCTTCTAACTTGAAGACCAGAGCTAGTTATAATGATAAGTAGCCTTGGGGTGAAATTTAAAGTTCACATCTCTTTTAAGGTTCATACAAATGTGTTGTGTGTAACAATGTTGGGTTAACTTCTGTACGGGAGGGAATCGTATTGTTCGGATTCAAAACATCATACAGGCATTCCTGATGCACAGATGAATGGAAATGAGACCTCGCTTCTGTCAAAGAAATATGCAGTAATGTAAAACGCTTCAGAAAGGAAGATATTGAGATGCGGGCCAGTAACGGGTAATGAACTACACAATTATAATGGCTGGGTCAACGATGTTGAAGACGGGCTGGAAAACCAAAATTAATATGTTTGGAGAATATAGAAAAGGATGTAAAAAGTTGGAAGGTGGTGAAAGAAAGCAAAAGTTATTACCCTTAATGAGGCCAAGGCAAAGTCTCCTGGGACTCCGACCGGCTCAAGATGAATTTATACCACAACATTAACGTAACAAAAATGCCAGTCAACATTTATTTATATGTTATATGTATTATATCGCCCAATTTTGAAACTATAGAATCTTTTTTGTTGTTGTAAAATTCAGGATTGTTGGATGGTTGTAAGCATTATATGACAAAATACGATTAAATAATAATAATGTTACTAGTTGGGCTTTGTGTGAAAGAGAAATTGACTGGGGGTTAATTTACTGATGGGGGGGACGGGGGGGATTGTATAATGAGTGCTGAAGTAAGGGAGATACCAATGTTTCTGAAAGAAATAACTGACTGGAAGTATTTAATGAAGTCTAATAAAGACTACTTTTTTGTTTAAGTAACCATAACTTTGTTATTAAAAATATTACAGCTGGTTTCATAATAAATTTTTTAAAAGAGAATGTTGCATATTAGATGAATTAGCAAGGAAGCCTGCGAGAGGATCCTCTCGTTCCCAGAGAGCTCTGGCGGGGCTACCTTTGGGGATGCCTTCACAACTCTCTGGTTTTTTTGAACTAAGGTTCCCACATGCTGAGGCATCTCGGTCTGTTTTGAGAGGTGTATGTTCCAGGGTCCAGACCTTGGGCATACGTTAAGAGTTGTTCTCTATTCCTATTGGAATAGTCGGCCAGCTGCCTCCTAAACTGGCCAAGGCATGGCGAGGGGTAAGCTGCGACCCCACAGCACACCCCTCTCCCGCCATCGGAAGGGCGTGGGACAAGTACCAAATGCGTGACCTAACTGATGCAGGTTTTTATAGGGTTTGTCCTGCATTACTTTTAGGTGAATGCCGGGTAGGATCCTTAAACTATAGCCGGAGTTGCCACTATATGGATTACTCTATACATAGCCTGTCTACACCCCCCCCCCCCCTAAAAAAAAGCAAAGATGAATTAGCATGAGGATCCAAACACTTTACAGGTTTACCAACCTTTGTGCAGGCTGACAGACTAAAAATTTTACTTTGAGATGGGAGAATCCCAACAGGGTGATTGATGAATGTATTTGCTCACAGTGTATTACAGAATACCAACAATCTTACCATTTATTGTTCACCTCGTTAGGAAAACTCTGAAAGAGACCTGTTACAATATTATGTTGGTACGTGAATAAATTTTCGGTATACAATTTACTAAATAAATAGCCATATACCATTCAAAATTAAGCGCTAAATTTTAAGAAACTACACTGTCGAACAGTTATTTTGCAACGCGGTCCGATTAAATAAGAAAAATATTTTAATGTCGCTGTGTAAAACAAAAAGAAAAATAGTTTCGTCCTGTACCGTTATCTCCTTAAAAGTAATGCAATTCAATAATAATTATTTCTCTCCGTAAAGGTGCCTAAGAAATACTTTAACGTATTAGAAACGGGAAATCTTATTTTTCAAGGATTAAATTTACGCAAACTGCAGTCTCATTATCCAAAGATGATTACAATAACATGAGCTTCAAGAGGAGTTACTCTGTCAGAAAAAAAGGTTAATTAAAAACATTAAAAAATCTTTGGACGTTTTTCACGGTACAGAAATTAAAATGAAGACGATGTATTTTGGCATTTTATTAATTCCCTTGATACTAGCAGGTAATTTATTTACTAAATCATCCTAATAGTTAGCTTAACTGAGGAACTACGGATATTATTATCATTGTTTCCGTGATTTCGTAGAATTTCAATCAGTGTGTGTCTCGTGCTGGGGATCGTTATAAAAATTGTGGGGGGTGGTTTTCTTTTGCTTATAAGTAAATTAATGTAAAATAAGATGATTGTAAAAATAAAATTGAGTGCTCGGTATAATTGCGGTGTTTGCTGATTGACTTTCACGACTCGGTCAGCAAGAAGGTCAGAAAACTACTGTTTCTAAAAAATGGACTTTTAAAATTAAGGTGCAATAAATTCACGTACATTTTGAATTTCAGTAATTAACTGACTTAAACAACAGAGACAAAATTTCGGAAGTTTTTTTTTCTTGTGCGTGTGTGTGGGAGTTTTTTGACTGCGTGTGCGCGGTGACGTCATCAGTGCTGTTGCGCATGTCACCTGTCAAAACTTTCTTTTTTATCGCATTATCAAATAAATAGTCGGTGGAATAGCAAAAAAAATAAAATCTGTATAGTATTTTGACTATATTAGCGTTCACATTTAACCAGAAAACCCCGAAACGCCCAAATTGTGCTTCCAAAAGCCAGACGTCGGGAAATGTATGGGGAGGACCATCCGATACTATTACGACAGTTACAAGGGCAAGTGTTACTCGTTCCTGTACGGAGGATGCAAAGGAAACGACAACAGGTTGGTTCACAGAAACGAGTGTGTGTGTGGGGGGGTGTTTAAAAATTTCAACTTATTGGGCTGTTATTTCTAAATTTACAGGTTCATGACGTGGAAAAGCTGCATGGAAAATTGCCACAACATGTACTAATGGTCCTCCTCCACTGACATGCATAAATATTTTTTTTTTACAAGTGCATTGACTGGAAATACAATTACAGAACCAAGTAAAAAATTTCGTATCACACCCTTAGTTGCATTTAATTTTTTTTTTTGTTCATCTTCGAGGAACAGTGTAGACTTAGATTGTGTTCCAGTTTCTCACAACTTTAGTCTTACCACAGGGCAATCTAAAACAAACGTTTTCAATTTTACCCCACAAAGGGGGAAAAAATTAATATTAACACATGACACAGAAAGTCTCAACACGTTATACGATGTATTGTTTTAAGTCTTAGTTTTTAACTTGGTCAATTTTCCAGTCTTAAATAGACGGGTCGGAACACACTGATGCATTTCACATCCACGAAGCTTGGATTCTTTACAAGATATTATTATTATTGTGTGTGCGCAGCCTGAAAATTTCAGACAGTGACTTGCAAGTGTTGTTCTAGGCGACTGTCTGAAGGCACAGGGTTATTATGGCTGTTCTACGTGCTGATTTACTAAGAGCCGAGCGAGGAACAGCGCGGTTTTGCTTGAGGTGTACTCAAGCGGCGGCCATTTCTTTTCTTACCTTCATGTATAAGAAGTCACGTCCTAAAACCCTGTTTGGGTAACCTTTCATACTAGCCGAAGCACTGAAAATAAGTTATTGCTGTTTGACGAAACACGCATTCAGGCGATACTCTGCGGTCTTTGACAAGTGTGAACTCAATCAGAGAGTTAACGTGTAGTCATATCTTCGTAACTCAGAGACACACGTGTCCTTCGTTAATATCTCTGATTGTGACTGTCGAAACGCGAAATTAATTCGTGTAATATGCTCGCGTTTTTGCGTAATGTTGTTTCATTGACTGGAAGCATTCAGTTTTGACAGTAATGTGGGACGACTGCTTCCGACATAAAGTTTTGAAGTGATATCCATTTGTCGTCGTCGTCGTCGGCTTGTAGTGGACTTGTTTTTGAGTGTCCTAGTTATAACCGCAAAAGTAAAAAAAAAACAACAAAACATATTCAGCTGATCATGGGAGATTTTTCAGAGTGGTTCGGCCAGTTGCCGTTTTTTACCAAATGGTGGTTGACCCTTACAGTGGTATTCTCAGTTGCCGGAAGGTTTAATCTTGTTAGTCCGTACTTGCTGATGTTAAGTTATGATCCATTCATTAACAACTTTCAGGTAACTTGTTTTTTTTTTTTTTTGGTCAGGATACTGTTAAACCCTTTTGAATATTAGAGTAGATTTTGATGATAAACTTTCAACGTCAGCCAATGGTTTTTAGTTTGACACCCTGTACCGATAGGTCCACATATTCTGTAAAATTTAACCTGTGAGACCATAATTATTGAGTTAATTTAATATTTATTCCAATACAACAACAAACTGGGTATATACGGTGTGTTGTAACAACAATTTGATATATAAATATAGTTTTACAAGCAAATATCACTGTACATATTAGACGATTATGACTTGTATTAGTTTGAAAGTTACTATGAACTTTTAAGTGTGTATAAATTGTATAGAGACTGCATACATGGGTTTTATTACACCTTTATATTTTTATAAGTATTGTCTGAGTAAAAGTGGAATACTTATAGTAATAATAATAATATATATTACAACAGAATGGCCATAATAAAGAATAAATTTAATAAAGCAATAAAAAAATAATTACACAATGCTTTGCTTTAATTTAAGACTTCATCAGGTCAAAGTATTATAAAATTAATTACAAAGTTCTTCAGTTAGGCTGAATAAAATCTTCTCGGGCTTCTAACTGAGTGAAAAGATGTACTCATTATGTTTCGATGACGTTCACTGTCGTAGACTTCTAGCAAAGCACTTTGCTAAAAGTTGAGGACGGTGAATGTTGTCAAAATGTCATTTCTACATCTTTTCACGCACTTTTATTCATTCTTTACACCCAGCAAGACTGCATTCTTCATTAATTTAAATCTATTTTACATTGGTTTTGTAAACCAAAGCTGTGCACATAGTTGGATTTATTTGAATACCAAATTAAAATTAAATTTCTATAATTTTGTTTCAGATATGGAGGCCTATCACTTCATTGTTCTTTTACCCTCTGTCTCCAAGAACTGGATTTCATTTTTTGATAAATTTATATTTTATGTACAATTATTCCCTGAGACTTGAAACAGGTAAGACACAGTTTTTGTAAACTTTATATGTATGTCTGGTTAATTTGTAATTTTATAATGATGATGCTATCTATTATTAATATTTGGAAATTTACCCATACACTACTAGATTTGTTAAATTTTTCACCATAAAAGGAGTAAATCATTCTTTACCAGTCAAATACAAGATATATGGGTTGTTGTTATATATCGAGATATATGCATATTTGAATTTTGCATGCTGTTGAGCTGCAAGATCAAACCTGAGAGGAGGTGAACTGATATAGCATTTAGCCCTGTTAAATGTTTATACATTTTTGAAAAAACAACTTTTTTTGTCAAAAATTGCTGAACACCCTCCACTTTTTTTTTTGCAAACAACAGTCACCAGGTGTAGTTTACTTGGATATTACAGTATTATTTATAATATTGTATTTTTACTTTCATCATCTTTTATTGTCACTTTGCTAGAAGTCGATGACAATGAACCTTATCAAAACAATTTTTCACTCTGGTAGAAGCCGAGAATATTTTATTCATTATTTACACCGATAAAGACTGCATTCTTTATATTGTATTTATTCATTTCAAATAGTTTAATTATGAATGTCTAAAAATGCCCTAGAATATAGATTGAAATATAATGTGCCTTTTCATGTGACATTGAATCTTTATGGAACATTTATTCTTATTTCCATGTTTGCGAACAGGTATTTTTGATGGACGACCAGCTGACTACTTTTTCTTACTTGCCTTCTGCTGGATTTGCTGTGTTATTGTCGGGTTAATGGCTGATATTGCTGTAAGTGCAAAACTATTATAGTGGTTGTAAGATTTATATTTGATCGTAATAAATTGGTTGCAAAATATTCTGTACCTACCTACCAACCAACATATTGAATATTTTATCATTTACTTTTGGTTGTTTTGTGTACTATCATAATGTTTTTAAAAAGTAATTAATATAATACAAGGAACATGTGTTACTGAAAATTTCAAAACTGCCATCAATTTCAGGGAAGCAGATAATTCTTTCTTGTTTACAATGTAACATCAACCTTGGTTAGAGTTGCACACTGGTGTTCTGTTTCCATGAAAAAAAAAATCTATTTGGCAATTGTACATTCTAAATGAAGGATGTGTTGTTGCTTAGAAGACTGTGATGTCGTGGAGGAGTGGTGAGAGACAATAAATGGGGCGGGGCTTCGCGGGTGATGGGGTGTGATCTCACGTTAGGCTCCGGAAAGCTACTTTAACCTAATATAATGACTTAAATGGCATATATATCCAAAATTTTTGGATCTTGGCATTATTTTCTTGTATAAACGGTGTGTTATATATTTTTTTCAGTTCTTAATGGATCCAATGGTCTTGGGCGTTTTATACATTTGGTGTCAGCTCAACAAAGATGTCATTGTGAACTTTTGGTTTGGTACCCGGTTTAAAGCCATGTACCTACCATGGGTTCTGCTGGTTTTTAACATGGTGATTTCTGGAGGGTAAGCCTAAAAATAAAAAGTGTCATTTTTTGACGTCATTTGTATGGTTCAACCAAACTTTTTCTTGGCTAATTTTTAATATAACAGTTTCTGCATTTAAGTCTGATATCCTTAATTGTTTAGGATCTCAATTGTTATGTTTGTGCTTCTTTCCATTTAATTTTTTAAAGTATTAAATAACAGTTTCCATCTTACTTAATAATATAAATGTAGTTAGCTTACTTTGTGTGTTGAGATTTTTGAATCGATAATAAATTTTTGTATTTGTATCTAGTATGTGTGCTTAGTATCCTTCCTGTTCATAATATTTTAAATCTTCATTTAGTAATAACCTCTTTCGTGCCTATGAAATTATCAACTTGAAACACTTAACTCCAGTTGTTCATGCAAAATTATTTTTATTGCCATTTACTAATATACATATGTATTTATTCATATTTCAGAGGACTTGTGGAATTAGTTGGCATTGTTGTGGGGCACATATACTACTTCCTGGTCTTTCAGTACCCACAGGAATTTGGAGGAACAGCATTTCTTACCACGCCATCAATTTTGTAAGTATTTTTTTAAAATCAATTTTAATATATGCTAACATCTGTATAATTGACCACATATGAATGTAACTTTTACTTATCATAAATTTCCATACCTCACAATTAAGAACAGTCTTTATTTGAAAATTAAGCTTAAAATAGCAGCCACATGATAAATTTATAGACACGATTCAAATTGTTTTTTTAAAATTGCTTACAATATTATGCAAATGCTATGGTGCTTGAGAATGAAGTAAAAGTGAGGATTTTTGGATGAAATTAGGTATGATGATTATTTTAATTCACACAACATTCATATCAGAATTGATTAAAACAATTTAATTTCAGGCGAAAATGGTTTCCGGACCGTCGTACAAATATCCACAGATTTGGCATACCGCCACAGAGTCGGCGACCAGCTGCCGACACTGGCGGAGGAGGAGGAAGAGGAGGAGGACACAATTGGGGACGAGGAAACGTGCTGGGTGACAGTTAAGACAACGATTTTACTACTTCAAATTGTGTTGTTGAGTAATTGTTTACCAATAGATTGTAAGAACTCTGTGATGATAATTATGAATAGCCACATATAAATTTTGATCACTGCAATTGTGTGTCTGTAAACACTATGGAATTTATCTTGTGGTATTGGCTAAGGAAATAAAAAATTCTGAGCATTTGGTCAGTTTTGTTTGGAGCAAACAGATCTATGATTTTATTCTAGAATTTTATTAGGTAAATCTACAGTCTTTCATTATGAAGTGTCATATGTAAAGGTTATGACTCTAGTACTAATTATTAATTGCAGTGAATTTGTATCTAATTTATAGTCTGTTGATTAATGATGTACACACTATTATGTTTAATAGAGGTATTTATGTAGTAATGAAGAACTGAAATGCTCTTGGTACATTTCTCCAAGGACTATAATTTTTTTTAAAGATGCTAACACATGAGAACTGTTGGACTCTTAAATAAACCATGAAGCCAATACAATTTTATTCAAAAGCTACACAGTATCCATCGATTAATAACATTTGTGAAGAACTGTATTATTCTGCACAAATTAACTGTTTAAGATTATTAAATATTGTGAAATATTTGAGAAAAATAATTGTTCATAAATTTACTAATTTATTTTTTGTAATATTGTGAAATTATAATTGCATTTGGTGACATAATTTGAGATATCAATGATAAACACTCTTTGAAAGTAATTTAATGTAAATAGGACCTGCACGATTTCCTGTCATTAAAGTGTTTTTTTTTTTAGTTTAATATTCTGATTTTTCAGATTTATTTTTTCTATTTTCAATGTTTTATGGTTTGAATGAAAAGAAAAGTTTGTAATTGAATATGGTGTATTTATTGAAGGTAAAGTCTTTAACAGTTGTGCGTAAAAACAATTGCCAATTTTAACTTCCTATGTAAAATAGTATACGGTGGGACTTGCAAATAAAATATTTTTATCTCTTTGTATGCTCATTAATTTGTATTATTGAAAATATTCATTACCATTCTATTAATTTTTACAGTTTGTGTAAACCTAATTCAAATTGTGATGTAGGAGATGCATATTTTTTATTTTTTCTCTTGTATTTGGATTGTAATGTTCCAAGTATGATTGTGAATACATTGCATCCAATGTTGGCCAGCAAATAATTGTCTGCCATGTTAAAAAAATAAGGCGTACATGATCCTGATCTTACTTCATCTTATAAGAATTTCTAATTGATGCTCGTAACAGTTGTATTTTGTCACCTGTATAATATTCAGCGTAAACGTAAAATGGATTGCAAATTTTTTAAAGTTAAGAGCTACATCAGCCCAATTAACATATGTTGTAGAATACTGTTCAAGGTATTTTTGTGGAGTAGCTTGGTCCAGTCCCGACTGAGCTGAGTTTAGACAGGGAAGTGGTTCTCATCTTGAGGTGGGGGTTCTGTGTTTCTACCTCTTTTCTTTCACCCGTCACACCAGAGTGTTGTACTTTGCTTCAGCGGTTTTGTCATTGTCGACTCGGGAAAGTTGAGTTCGGCTTTCGCCTTTGACTAGAAAATTGCATGTTTCTAGCGCATCTGTGGTGTTTGCATATTGCTTCTTGGCTTCTAGTTTTTGGATGCCCAGTTTTGTTATAGTTTTGATCTTCCATAAGTACTTGAATTTCTTGTGGATTTTTCCTCAGTGGGTTTGCCTGTTTGGCAGCCATTCACCCTGGAATTGCTGAAATTAGTAGGTAGTTCCATGATGGGGTGAACGGACCTGAACTTTAGAGTAAACCCACGCTTTGCGAGGATTTGCTTCTGCAATCTTCCCGATCAATGGCCACACTCTTCACTCAGCCTCCTGGTCAAACTCCAATGCTCAGTTTTCTAATCTGAGCTAACACTCTAAAATGGATAGGTCGAAAGTACCAGAACTGTAGCTTGGTCGCAGTAGAGTGACCCTGTCTAAATTCATTTTAGAGCTTTTTTCGGATAATCTTTAATCAGTTTTTGTGTTACAATTAGGCAGTGTTCCAGTTAATATTTTCTTACATTATTAGGCTTACCATAGGGCAATCAAACGTTTTCTGTGGTACGCAACAAAGGGGAGAAATAATTTTTTAAAAAAATTGTGAAACAAGCTTTGTAGCTACCCCTTCAAGAACCAAATTCTTAGATCTCTTACTGAATAATAAATTGATGATAATAATCAATTATTGAAGAAACTTGGCTCAGCCACATGTGTATTGAAAATTATGATCAACTTCAGTGACTGCTGCCAGAGTGGCCTATCCAATTTTGGAACCTATTTGAGATAATGGAGGTTTTTTTTTAATTTTGTTTCCTTCACATTTATGTCGTCTATTCCAAAATTATTTTTGCTGTCATTCTTGAGCGTTGAATAAACTACTCTCAGACCTCTGGCATTGAGAATACTTCCATAAATTTTAGACAAAAATGTGGGATAGCCCAATTATGTCTTCTGTTAGTCCCGCTCGCTTAGACCTTGAGGTTGCCAAGGTCGGAATTTGATTTAGATTCTGTTGAGGCGCATCAGGAGGGACTCTAATTATATGAAAACAACCCTCCATTTCTGAATCCAATGTTCATTTGCCTATTTGAAGTTCTGAAGTAGAATTTCTTGGTTGTGAACATTCGTTCGATTTATATTAAGTTGAAGCGACATCGTGAGGCCCGTTGAGAACACTTTATCGGTTCGGATACCTCCCGATTTTGGCCAAAATCGAATAACCTGTATTTATTGGGAAAACTAGAAGCTTGGCCGGACTCCATAGCGTTGTCCAGAGGCGCACTGCGATGTCCGCCAACAATGCGTTGAGGCTTAGTTTCCATAACGACAGGCGTATTGCAAATACGTTTTCGTCGTTGACCTTCCCTTCAGGTCCTCAAGTTAAAGTAGTATTTTAAATAGGTTCGTCTCCTTTCTGGTAATAAAATTATCGCTACATACGCGCTCTCTAACATTATTATTTAGTTCCAAACTATTGCCTTGGCAATTAATAAGGGCAGACGACAGAAGGGGGAGGAAAAGGGGGGTTGCTATGGCCTCGCGCGGGAAAAAAGCTTTTTCGGACCCTACGCACCCCCCATTAAAATTTTCGCGTCTACTTTCACTTACGTCCAAACTTAATTTCGAATCTTGTTACGCACAAAAAGGGCTACTAAATTTACTTAGCGTCCAGGTTTATTAATATTATTTCTTTTAGCCCCCTCCTGTCTCCGTTCGCTCGTCCGGTGCAATCAGGCACAGTGTGGAGGGGGTTGTGGTTTGGGGGTGTGTAATGTTCTACAACGACGGCGTTATCCCCAATTACGTCAGGCAATTTCAACCCAGATGAAGCAATTTTGTTTTATTTCTTTTCACACTGCTGTTAATGATTCCTTTTATAATAACAATGATTCTATTATGTATTAATTAAATTACTAATGAGGCCAAAAAGACAATTATAATGTAATTAATTTACCTCATCAGGTTTACATGAAGGATATTAGCTGGCAGACAAATATATTAAATTTTAAATATAATTATACAAAAATATTTAACTGATATTCGAAGATAATGAATAACAGAGATGTAATAACAAAGATAAACATTGTGAAAGTTGTAAGTGTACACGTCATGGGTTAAAATACATTTTGATGAGGGTCCACATTAGAATTGAAGAGCGTTATATTAAATTAATTACATCATAATTTTTAATTGACTCTTTATATATAATTACAAGTATTGATTGGGTATTACATTCACTTAGTATAAAGGAAATAAAATGAACCAAGAAGAGACAGGGATCATGAAGGATAAAACAGGCGGAGTGTAAAAACAAGAAATTGTAAGGAACACACTTTCAAGTTTTACTTAATTATTTAATTACCAAATAGTAAAAAAAAAGAGGATTACCACATCTCTGTTAAAGATTAATACAAATTAATATTTATTTACAATATTAAATTAGAAAATATATATCTGATATTAAATTTGAAAAGTAGATTATGGCATAGCAGAATATTTATATAGAAACATTAATAATTACATCATATTACATAATTTAAGAACAACTTGACATTTCTTCCCATTAATTAGAAACCTCTTAAGATATTATATGATTCTAGAAACAAGTTAAATGATTAATTTCAAATAAACAAATTATGAAGAATTTTTGGCCAGGGAAGTTTATAGAGAAGGTCTAAATTTTTACTTAAAATTAGTATCAAAATTTAAACAAAACAGATTTAATAATAAAAATGATGAAACCTAAAATTTTCATTTCAAAACTGATTTAAATTGTTTCATTTAAAAATATAACAAGTGAAGAAGTGCGTAATCATGTATGTTTTAAAATCAAGTGTAATATATGTATTTTTGTATGTTTCTAAATAAATATTTTGTGCTCACTAATTTAAATATTTACAATATAATTATGAAACTATGCTGCATACAATGTAGTATTATTTTAAGTTGTATATTTTATTAGCTCACTTCATGGATTAGAAACTTTTCATCAGACTCTTTTAGTAGGCCACATATAAAGAAAAGAAACAGAAACTAATGTTCTAGATTTCTTTTCCAGTTTCTGTCAGTTACACAAAAAGCAGGTGGTGGTGGTAGAATACAGGAGTAACTGTTTTTAACAAACTTCCCTGATACCACAAAGGAATTGAGAAAAAAATAGTGTCACTCTTTAAATTAAGTTATGTAGAATAATTTGTATTAATTAATAAATACTTTGTTGTAAACAGTTAACTACAACTATTGACATATTCTAGAGTGAAAATAATAATTGTATTGAGTTCATATTGAGAATTAAAATTTTAATAAAAAAAATTAGAAATAATTTTTATGTAAATTAAGTTATAAATTAGTCCTTAACAATGTGTAATATCTCTGACTCTTTCCACATCCTTGAAGCTTTGATTCACATTGAGGATCTATGGAAAAATGAGTTTATTCTATTCTATTATTTCTTATCAGCATAGTTTCATAATTATATTGTAAATATTTAAATTATCAAGCTCAAAATATTTATTTAGAAACACACAAAAATCATATAGGCTTATTACATGGTTTTAAAAAATACAGCATAACGTTTCTTTTCATTGATTAAGGACGTTTTCAGATGTTATACTTTTAAAGAAACAATTTAAATGTGTTTTAAATGTTAAGACAATTTAAGTGAAAAATGTAGGCCGCCTCTATCAAATTAAATGACCAAAAATTTTTCAAAAAATGTTTATTCAAATTTAAACATTTAACTTGTTTCTAGAATCATACAATGTCTGAGCATGTTTTATTTATTTATTTATATATATATATATATATATATATATATACATATAAATGGCAATATTAGACACTGTGGAAACAGCAAAGTACTGATACAGGGGAGATTTTCATTCGTAAATAGAACCATTGTGGGATTTGAATAGAGAAAAGAACTGGCAGAGTGCCCCAAGGGTATAGTATGGACCCATGGCAAGGACTTTTTATGAAAATGATAAGATTGAGTGAAGTGAAGTTGAAAATAAAATTATAATACTAATAAGGGTGCATCATAAAAATAATTTTCTATGTTTCTATACAAAAATTCTGAGTTTCGGCCATTGTTTACTATAGGAGAGACTCGTGCAGGGTTAGGATTCCCGGAGCCGGGAGTAATAAGCCTGGTCTCCTAAACTAAAACTTTATTCCACCACGTGGTGCGACTCTGGCCGTTGTCGGGAAGCGCAGGTAGTGTGTCGCGCGAGAGCCGGAAACAGAATGGCGCTCTCCGTGTGCACGCTGTAGGGGCTCGGTAGGGTCCCGTTACTTGGTGGGGAGCATTGTTTGCATCCCCTAACGGGACGCGTAACGGGACCCTCTTGCTCGCGTGGGGACACGGAATATTCGTCCCCACACCAGCCACCCGTTAAGAGACGGAGTCAGGATATACGTTTTGTGCCAGAGTCGCATTACAATACCATAATAAATATATATGTTCATAATTTTTACAAAACAATATACAGAATATTTACAAAAAAAAATAATAATGTGCGAAATGTTCTACGGCGTGGGCGAGTAGCGGTCCGGGGCACGGGCCCGGCGACCCGAGCGAGTTGGCGGCGCTGCTAGGCGATGCGGGCGAGGCCAGTCTCTTTGCGCTGGCGTGGAGAACGTCGCCTGTGGTGCCACCGGGCTGTCGTTCGTGGCTGCCGGCGCTATGCTGGGGGGCCCAACTGCTTCCTCTGGGCGCAACATGAAGGCCGGTTTTACCCTGTCCAGTGAAACTCGTGTTTCTCCGCGACTTGTATGCAACACGCAGGTTTTCTCGTCCCTGCTGACGATGCGGTAGGGTCCCGTGTAAGGCGTACAAAGGGAGGCCTTTATACCGTCGTCACGGAGAAAAGCATGGGTGCAAGTCGCCAACTCCTTGAACACGAAACTTCCTGGTCGGGAGCGTCGCGAAGCCGGTGTGGGCCGTATGTTAGTTGTTGCCTGGCGGACCCGCTCGATGAGTGACGTCGGGTCGCCAAGCTCGGGTTCTGCGGTGAAGAATTCGCCGGGCAGACGTAGCGGTTCTCCAAACACCAGTTCGGCGGCTGATGTCTGCAGGTCCTCCTTGAAGGCGGTACGAATCCCGAGCATGACGACCGGGAGGGCGTCGAGCCAGGAGGCGCCTTCATGGCACATTATCGCTGCCTTCAGCTGCCTGTGGAGCCGTTCTACTAGCCCGTTAGCCTGTGGGTGGTACGGCGTCGTGCGGGACCTCTGCCAGCCCGTGTACTTCCCCAGTGCCTGAAAAAGATCGGACTCGAACTGCCGTCCTTGGTCCGTAGTAACACGCTCTGGGCAGCCATAGCGCGAGATCCAGCCGTGGAGCAGGGCGTTGGCCACATCTTCTGCGGTGATTCGCTCCAGTGGATAAGCTTCTGGCCAACGCGATGCACGGTCGATCGCCGTCAGGAGGTAGCGGTAAGAGCCTGCTGGCGGCAGTGGACCCACGATGTCAATGTGTATGTGACGGAAACGAGCTGACGGCGTCGTGAAGTCTCCCAGTGGCGTGTGGACGTGCCGTGTAATCTTCGCGCGCTGACATTGCAAACACGCCCGAGTCCATACGCGTATGTCTCGTTTAACCCCGGGCCAAACGAAACGCGACGTAATCAGGCGCGTGGTAGCGCGTGTGCCGGGATGGCTCAGGCCGTGGACCGCGTCGAATACCTGTCTGCGACTTGGAGCTGGGACGACTAGGCGTTGGCGACCCGTCGATACATCACATAACACCCGGAGGTCGAGTCCTGGGACATCGACGTGGCGGAGCTGGAGTGCTGTGCTGCCGGCTAGCAGCTCGCGTAGCTCGTCGTCCTCGGCTTGCTGCTGGGCGATGCGGCTGAGATCCACCGGGCTATTGGCTGCTGTCAAAGCTTCGACGCGGGATAACGCGTCGGCGACTATGTTTTGGGACCCATTGACGTGCCGAATGTCCGTGGTGAACTGCGAGATGTACGTCAGGTGGTTCCTCTGAACGGGCGGGAGTCTCTCGTTCTGCTGCTGATAGGCAAAACATATGGGCTTATGGTCAGTAAATATTATTGTGTGTTGAGCCTCCAACGCGTGACGAAAATGCCGGACCGCCAAATAGATGGCGAGTAGCTCCCGATAATATGCCGGCCACTGTGTTTGCTGCGGCGTCAGCTTCCGGGAGAAGAAACCCAACGGTTGCCACGCTCCTCCCACTTGCTGCTGCAAGCTGGCGCCGACTGCATTCTGCGACGCGTCGGTGAAAAGCCCGAGCTGTGCCGTAGGGTCCGGGTGAGCCAGCATCGTTGCGTTGGCGAGCGAGGCCTTGCATTTCTCGAAGGCTGCTGTACTGAGTGGGTTCCAGGGCACAGGGTGGGTGCCGCGGAGACCTGAGAGAGCCTCCTGGAGCTCTGCTTGATGCGCCGCTGCCTTGGGAAGGAAACGACGATAGAAATTTATCATTCCCAAGAAGCGACGGAGCCCTCTGGCGTTGGATGGGCGCTGGAAATCGCGCAGTGCGGCGACACGTTCTGGTACGGCGCTTACGCCTTCCGAGGAAACGTGGTAGCCGAGGAAGGTTACGGCCTGCTGGCCCAGCACGCTCTTTTCCACGTTGACGATTATGCCGTGCTGCGACAATCGGCGGAAAACGGTTCGCAGGTGTTCCCGGTGTTGCTCTGGAGACGCGCTGTAGATTAGAATGTCGTCGATGTACGGGAAGCAGAAGTCCAGCCCCTGTAACACTTCGTCCATAAACCTCTGGAACGTTTGTCCAGCATTTCTCAGTCCAAAGGTCATGAACGGGAATTCGAACATCCCGAACGGCGTGGTTATGGCCGTTTTCGGGATGTCCGTCGTGTGCACCGGAATCTGTGTGTATGCCTTAACGAGGTCGAGGACAGAATATATTTTGCTTCCTCGAAGGCTCATAGCAAAGTCCTGTACGTGCCGAACGGGATACCTGTCTGGGACGGTTCGCGCGTTCAGCGCGCGATAATCACCGCATGGGCGCCATTCTCCGTCTTTCTTCTTAGGCACGAGATGCAGCGGCGATGCCCACGGGCTCTTCGATCGTCGCGCGGTCCCGTCGGCGAGCATGGCCTCGAATTCTGCCCGTGCGATGTGGAGCCGCTCCGGTGCCAGGCGTCGTGGTCTACAGGAAACTGGGGGTCCTGGCGTCGTCCGGATGTGGTGAACCGTGGTGTGACGAACAACGCGGGGCGCGCCGGCCGGGCGCGTGAGCTCCGGGAATCGGCTCAGGAGGTCCTGGTATGGCGAGCACGTCGTCAGCACCCTGACGCTGGGTTGCGGCGATCGGTCCTTATTCGCGCTTACGACGCGGCCCGTCGTCCCGTCGAGCAGGCGCCCGCTTCGACAGTCCGGTAGAAGTCCAAAGTGTGCCAGGAAATCAGCGCCGATTATTGGCAACGCGACGTCCGCGATGACGAAACGCCATACGAACACCCGGTGCAGCCCCAGGTCGATTCGCATGGGTAGGCAGCCGTACGTGTTGATAGTACTGCTGTTAGCGGCGCTGAGCTTGTAGTTGGTGACCGCGCGCTGGCCCTTGAGTAGGTTGCGCGGGAAGCAACATAAGTCGGAACCGGTGTCGACTAGGAACCCATGTCCGCTGGTGTAGTCCCTAACGACGAGACGGCGTCCACTGGATGGGCAGCCGGCAGCTGCAATAGCCGGCTGCCTTACTCGTTTCCCTGGGTGTAGCTGCACGGGGGTTCGCAGCGTTGAGCCCGGCTACCGAACCGTCTGTGGTACCAGCATTTCCCGGTGCTGGCGTTGTCGCGGCGGCCACGCTGTTGTTCGGGCGGCTGGCGGCGTGCTGGCGGCCTTCGTTCGCCTCGTAGGGCTGCGACTTCCGCGGTGAGCGCCTCCAGGCGCTGCTCGAGGCTAGGGGCTGATGGGCCGTGGAGTTCATCTGCCTGATTGGTGGACTGTGAGCTCGTGCTGGCAGCGTGGACGTGCGGTGGAAGACCGGGTGTTGGAATCTCCATAAGCCTGTCAGCGATTTGGGCGGCCGTGGCGAGCGGTGCGTCTATATGACTTTGGACCGCGAGCTGTACGTAGGCCGGCAGGCGCTGCAGCCACAACGTCCGCAGGAAATCGTCCGACACTTGAGTAGGCCCTACTAGGCTGCGGAGGTACCGCAGGAACTGCGACGGAGATCTGTCGCCAAGTTCGGCTTCGCTGAGCAGCAGCCGAGTTCTTCGCTCTTGTGAGGGCGAAAGTCTCTGTATCAGAGCTTTCTTTAAACACTCGTACTTGCCTGTTGCTGGCGGGTTGACGAGGATGTCCTGGACTTCCGCAGCCCATCTTTGTTCGAGGTGAGCTGCGATGTGGTTGAACTTGGTGGCGTCCTGCGTGATGCCGGCGATGGCGAATTGGCTTTCCGCCTGGGCGAACCAGACGTCCGTATTGTCCGCCCAGAAAGCCGGCAGCTTCGGTGTGATCCTACAGACCTGTGCTGCGTCATGGTGTTGGCCACGTGGATCCTCCTTCAGCCTTGCGATCTCCTGCTGTAGCTCGGCGATTTTGTTGTTCAAAATGTCCATCGTAGGGGTCACCAATATAGGAGAGACTCGTGCAGGGTTAGGATTCCCGGAGCCGGGAGTAATAAGCCTGGTCTCCTAAACTAAAACTTTATTCCACCACGTGGTGCGACTCTGGCCGTTGTCGGGAAGCGCAGGTAGTGTGTCGCGCGAGAGCCGGAAACAGAATGGCGCTCTCCGTGTGCACGCTGTAGGGGCTCGGTAGGGTCCCGTTACTTGGTGGGGAGCATTGTTTGCATCCCCTAACGGGACGCGTAACGGGACCCTCTTGCTCGCGTGGGGACACGGAATATTCGTCCCCACATTTACCTTTTTAAATTTTCCAAAGTTGGATACTTTTTATTGAACTTTCCTAAGATGTAGTTGTATTAAATTAAAATTGTTCTGACTTATTTTATCATCGAATTAAGTTAAAAACCGAGGAAGTCCTTGAAGTTGTGGTCCCTGCTCTGACACGACACGTCCCCGAGGATTTAGTAACGGCTGTTTGCTACGTGACAATGCGACCGTCATGAATGAGTCAACAACAGTTGGATGCGCTCGTCCTGTGGTGGTCCGGGCGTGATGCGGCAAACTGATCACCCGTCACCGAGGGTGCACGTGGCGACGTTGCCCGACGTGAAATTAGGGTAACCAACCCGGTCCGAAGACGTCACTCGTTAGATTCCATCGCAGACAGAGTCTCAACTGTCCGTTCACCAGGGCAGTTCCTACAAGAACGCCTCCTGACATTGAAAACAATAAGAAAATATCTATTATTAATAATAAGAAAACCTTTCATGCAGTCTCAGATTAATTTTAAAAACTCCAGACAGTGTCATAATTATTCTTTAAAACAAGGTTGTTTAAATTAAGTTAAAAAATCTTTAGTTACAGTAAAACACTAAACATATATAACTGTAGTAGTATCTAATGAGATTTAAGCTAAATTTTCCAAATAAATAAATAACCAATTCTTTTTTTGGATTACGGTATTGAACTCTGGGGATAATAATACAATTATACAGAGAAATTAATCAAAAATATTATGATGTATGATCTCCAATTTTCCAGTGGGATGTCTCTAATGTGGGACACTTGATGAAGACATGAAAACACACTCCTGGAAATACAAAAGGGATATAAGAATATCTGAGGAATGTTTCCTTAGGCCGGTAGAACTGTGTTGTAATGGTCATTTAATAAATGAAATAAACATACGAGGGTGGTTCAATAAGTGGAGCCTCCTATTTGTTTCTCTCCTTAAATAACTTATTTATGTAAAACTTTTGAATTTGACGCAATTCCTCAAACATTCTTCTCCAATCCACTTGCAGTAACAACTTCCTAAGGTCAACAGGTGGCAGCACTGGAACCCTCTTGCAAAATGGCTGACATTGACTTACGTATTAGACAGCGTTCTAGTGATTGAAGTTCTTAAATGAAAAATGTGATATAACAGTGGACGTCTGCACTGATGGATTCGTCACTGTGACGAAGCTGAACGCCGTCGATGGCTTACGAAGCAAGACCACGCTTTTTATCACGTGTCCTTATTAAAAGGCGCACAAAAACTGTGGGAAAGGACCGATACTATATTTACAAGTAAAATCTAATCATTAATGTTGTTGGATTATGCTGTGAAAATTGCATTTAATTGTCTTGACAAATCAAAGATAAAATAATAGGAGACATTCCTTGTTGACTTCACCCCTAAATTTCGGTTGATTGTGAGTTTGTTTACCATTAAATAACATGTGAAATTAACGGATGACTCAGAATTGTAATTATTGATTGTAAAAGAAGCCATCTTGAATCTCTTGGAGCTTTTATTCTGTTGGTGGATTAATTTTCATCCCTCGTGTGTAAACTGAGTCAGTCTAGAGGTTGTAAAATATTAAATTGACTCGTGTATGAACCGTATAAATTTTATAGAGGACTCCTGTTGAAAGCGGAGCCAATTACCGTCAGTTTTACTTTTTAATACCACCCCTCCATGTAGTTCACCCCGTTCAAAAGAGCCTGGACTGATTTGACGTCGGTTTTCTGGCAAGGAGAAAAAAAAATCATGTCTTCCCAATGAGGGATATGAAATAAACCATTTTCAATTTTTGGACGCGTTCTACCACACTACTCAATATATTCCAGGGTAAGTAATAACATCTGAAAAAGTCGAGAAGAAGCAAAACATTCAAAACGAATTTTCATCAGGCTAAGGTCCCACAGTGATACATTAAGTGGCACTTCTTATGAGGACGTAATAAAACGTAGACGAAACGGTAAAATAACAAAGTTGAAACTAGCCGGGAAACGAGCCACAAATTTAATTTTAATGAATATTTATGTACACTAATTACACAATTTTTTACAGTCATAAAATTTTAATATCAACAGCTGTCAATAACAATAATGTTTTAAACAAATGCATGCATATTCCTCCATTCAACATTGTTTATTGACATTTAAACATGTAAAACACAAGGCCCGATTACTGACCCTTGAGGCACCCCTGATGTTACTTCTACCAATATCACCCTTGTAGTTCACCTCATTCAGAGATTCATTGACCCAAAGCATAGTCTTCACAGTTTGAAACTGTCTCCAAATGTCAACGGACAATTTTCAGAATTTTTAATATTATTTAATTTCTGACAGTCTTTTCCTCCATTCTTACCTTTTTAAACAGACTTTGGGCATACGGTGAGAGAATAACAGAAGGACCTGCGAGAGGATTCTCTCGCAGGTAACCTGCGAGGGATGTTCTCTCGCAGGCAGAACCTTTTAGGAGAGATACGAAGGGGCTACCTTTGGGTATGCCTTTTCCTCTCCGTTTTTGAACTAAGGTTCCCACAAGCCGAGGCACCTCGGCCTGTTTTAAGAGGTATATGTTCCGGGGTCACAGACCTTGGGCATACGGTAAGAGTTGTTCGCTATTTCCATTGGAATAGTCGGCCAGCTGCCTACTAAACTGGTCGAGGCACGGAGAAGGGAATGCTGCGTCCCCACAGCAAGCTCCTCTCCCGCTATCGGAAGGGCGTGGGACAAGTACCCAATGCCCGACCTACCTGATGCAGGTTTTTCTAAGGTTTTCCCTGCATTTCTTTAGGCGAATGCCGGGCAGGATCCTTAAAATACAGCCCGAGGCCCTAGTTAACTCTTGGCTACCTTCCTCTACCCTTCCGCATTTCCCCTTTCAAATCCCTTCCTATGCTATTAAAGGGGAGTTGCCCAACGTGGATTTCCTGTTGCCCTAAATAAAAAAAGAAAGAATGCCTTTTCCTTTTCGGTTTTTGAACTAAGGTTCCCACATGCCGAGGCCTGTTTTGAGAGGTGTATGTTCCGGGGTCGCAGACCTTGGGCATGCGGTAAGAGTTGTCCGCTATTCGTATTGGAAAAGTCGGCCAGCTGATTCCTAAACTGGCCAAGGCATGGCGAGGAGTAAGCTGCGTCCCCAAAGCAAACCCCTCTCCTGCCATCAAGGGAAGCGCGTGAGACAAGTACCCAATGCCCGACCTACCTGATGCAGGTTTTTATAGTGTTTTCCCTGCATCACTTTTAGGCGAATTGCCGGGTAGGATCCTTAAACCATAGCCCGGGGGCCCTAGTTAACCCTTGGCTACCTTCCTCTACCCTTCTTATGCTATTAAAGGAGAGTTGCCACCATGTGTATTACCCTCATGTAGCCTGTTACCCTTAAAATAAAATAAACACAATATAAAAAATACCGAAAGGTTATGGCTCCTATATAGAATTCTAAAAAAAATTTATTTATGAAGTCAGGCAGATAAATTACAAGGATGTGAAGCGCCCTCTTGAGTCGCTTCCACGTTAACCTCGACACTAACAACAATTTCCAGTATGTGTGTGTTGTCCGTGCAGTGCGTGTCCGTGACTGTGGCGACCTCCCACGCACGAAATTGCGTTATATTTCAACGCCAACGTGTGAAGAGGACTCACGGGAGGAGGAGGAAAGCGGACGGACGGACGGACCAAGGAAAACGAAGGCGGGAAAGACTTTTCAGGTCGCGCGCTGCGGAAGAAACAATTCTTCAAGTTACAAGCGACGGTCTTGAGGGGGATGCAGGGCGGGGGTTTGAAGTCAGAAATTACTTTGGCAAGGGAGGGAGGGGTGGGTGTTCGTGACTGTGAGTCTCCGAAGCGAGTTGCACTTTCCACGGTATGAAAAATTTTTCCTGGTATATTTAAAAACGATTATGAAGGGTTTATTTAATATCTTTGCCCGTGTGTGTTGAGTTACCAATCAGTATTCACCCCGTGGTTCAAAACTTCTGTGCGTGCTTGAAATCCAATCTTCTTTGCAGATTACACAAAGCTTGCAATTTCCTTGAAACAAAACCGGCTACGCATGTTAAAGAGAACAAACGACACGCCTCAATTTGTGGGGTGGGGGCGGAAATTGCCGTTTAACTGACTCTTTTGAAGTTACTGTTAATTCTTTTTAGTGTGTGCTGTATCCGGATTTTTTTTTAAAAAAATTTTTCCTACCCCGATGTATGTCATCTGTATGTAGACTGTAGAATCTCTGCTCGCCCTCGTCGTCGTGCGTCGTGCGCGTTACTCACAAGGGCGTAACAAGTCAAAGTACACAAGCGGCTCCCTTCTGTCGTCACATCAGATCCCCAAAGAGTTTAGGCTTTCAATGAAAATAAAGCGCTGGAGGACAAGGGTGGGATTTACCCCCGGGAAAATTAATACTGTAAAATTGTGTGTCAGTGAAACACACGGGGGAAATACACCACCAGACATTGACATTACAGGGAAATTTGCAGGAAACTACAGAGAAAATAGAAAATTGTCAATATTTTCCTCTGTACAACTGAATTATTTGGAAAATAGATCAGTCTTTTTTTTTAACGACATACAATGTTTCATTTATTATTGTTAACTACTTCAGGACATTATTGCAACTATTAAAAGTGGTTAACAAAAATATGAATTATAATATTTTAAAATATATTTAATTGCTTTGAGATTTAACTGAAAACGTATTCACAAATCGTTTTCCGAAAATATGTTTCAGCACAATTGTGTTATTCCTTCAACAGTCTTCAACTATTCAACAATATTCAGATTAATTATATTTTTGTTAACAAAAAACCCTAATTATAAATTCCGTGAAAAATTTCTACGTTGCATATTAAACATGTCAGGTCTGTATTTTTAACACTTAAAATAATACATTTTAATGTATGAAAATATTTTAATATGTGAAATATCTTTTTCATAATAACCTTTCAATATTAAAAAAGTATCTATCATATTTAAGGTAATATATTTTCCATATTAAAAATATTATATTTTCATATATAATATAACACGTTTTTCATATTTAAGATAATATTTTTTTTATAATTAAATTAAAATCACTTTATGATTAAAAATTCCTTTTTTCCCTCCATATTTACCATAACAATCTTTTTCATATTAAAAACAATATATTTTTCTTACTAAAAGTTAAATCTTTCTCATATTTAAAACTTTATATTTTTCATATGTAAAATAATATAATTTTATCAATAACCTGTTTCATATTCAATGTAAAACCTTTTTCTTATTTAAAAGAGGATATTCTAAAAATTTAAAATGATATATTTTTAATATTCTGAATAATATATTTTTAAGTTTTAAATATTTTTACATAATTAAAATAACATCTTTTCATATTTTTAAACAAGTATATTATTCATTTTTGGAACAATATATTTCTCATATTAAAAGTAAAATGTTTCTAATTTTTGAAAAAAAATAATTTCTATTTAAAATGATCAATTTACCCTTCCGCATCCCTCCTTTCAAATCCCTTTCCTATGCTATTAAAGGGGAGTTGCCACCTTGTGGATTACCCTCATGTAGCCTGTCTACACCTAAATAAAATTGTGATTAAAAGCTTCCTGCGATGGCTATTCTCTCGCAGGCAGTACTTGCGAGGGATGTTTCTCGCAGGCAGAACCTTGTAGGAGAGATACGAAGGGGCTACCTTTGGGGATGCCTTTTCTTCTCCGTTTTTGAAATAAGGTTCCCACAAGCCGAGGCACCTCGGCCTGTTCTGAGAGGTGAATGTTCCGGGGGTCACAGACCTTGGGCATACGGTAAGAGTTGTCCGCTGTGCCCATTGGAACAGTCGGCCAGCTGCCTCCTAAACTGGTCGAGGTACGCGAGAAGGGAATGCTGCGTCCCCACAGAAAACTCTTCTCCCGGCACCCAGGGAAGGGCGTGGGACAAGTGCCCAATGCCCGACCTACCTGATGCAGGTTTTTCTAGGGTTTTCCCTGCATCACTTTTAGGCGAATTGCCGGGTAGGATCCTTAAACCATAGCCCGGGGGCCCCTAGTTAACCCTTGGCTACCTTCCTCTGCTTTTCCTATGCTATTAAAGGGGAGTTGCCACCATGTGGATTACCCTCATGCAGGCTGGTACCTAAAAAAACTACAAAAATATTTTTTAATACTTAAAATAAGATATTTCAACGTTAAAATCACCAGTCTTTTGGTGGTGATTTTCAAGGTTTCAATAAAATATTTTTCAATATTAAGATAATTTTATCTTTTTTAACTTTATTATATTCAATAAAAATTTTGAGGTATATTATCTTTTTTTAAATTTTTTTATAATATTGTCTGTTAGAATGAAAAATCTCTAACCCAATTTTTTTTCAGTAGAAACGGCATTTACAATAATTAAAGTCGTTAATGGCCTTCTTAATTAGTATTACAATATATATATATATATATATATATATATATATATATTGTAATAATTAAATTAAAAAACTTTATTTAATTTAATTATGCCACACATTGTGGAAACATTTTTTAATGATTAAAATAGGTGCCTTAACAAATGAAAGAATTTATATCTTTAACAAACAAACAAATTTATTATCAAAATTAAACAATTATACAAATTAAACATATCTCATTCTCTCAGGGTCTCAACTGGGTTTGATAACGGCGAATCGTTAAAAATAATTAAAGAACACAAAATTAAATTAAACAAAAAAATATTTACTCGTCAATTAACGAAGATTAAATTTAATTATCGAAATTAACCTACAAAAATTGCTTCTAATTTACAATTTTTTTTATCAATAAGAAAGGAACGATATCTGACGTCTATCTTTTAATTTGGTTTACATCATGGACGTCTTTCTATTGTTACTTACGGCTGCCCACTGCTTCTAGGATACTTTGGATTTACGAAGCACAAAAGATGGGTTTTGCACAGCTTCTACTTAGCTCACAGATTCTAATTTAAATATTTCTGGAACAAAGTCAGGAACCAGGAACCTCTTCTTCGTCTCTCGCTCCCTCGGTTGCCTCCTCCTTACGGCTGCCCAGCTTAGCCGGTTTTGTAGTTCTGCCTTCGATTCTCGCTCTCGGTACGTGTTTAATCCCCAATTTTCGAAAAGTTCTATTACAACACTCGATCGCTGAGGAGCCAAAATGCAGACTTCCAGCCAAACGTCCACCCAACTTAATGCTCTCGCCTCTGATTTCCAACTCAATTAATTTTCGTTCCGTCCTTGACTGAATTCCGTAGCTGACTGCTCTCGTCTCGTAATTTTGAGCGCGCATTCCTTCTTCCAACCAAGACAACAATACTCTGTTTCATTGTCGCTTGTAGTGTTCGGTACCGCCGTCAATAATGTTTCTCTAACAATTCAGATTATCAATCACAATTAATGCCTTAATTAATAGGCATTACAATATATGTTTACATGCATAATATTATGAATTCTTGGTTTTCTAGAGTTTTCGACCTTTGTATAGTTGGAGTTGTGGTTATTTTCCCTGTTTTTGTCTTCATAATAATAGTAATTAAAGTGTTTGTCACTTCTTGAAAACTACTACTATTTGATATTGAAATTTCAAGAGTCTGATTTTTTCAACCCTACACACACACACATACGAGCAGATGTAACTAGAAGGTTGTCGGAAGACTCCATAAATATTTTTTTTTCACTGTCTGAATTGAGAGAAAAGTAGAGAAAAAGGGAGACATAGAGAGAAAAACGAAAGCTAAAACACCCCCCTCCTCCATTCACCGGCGACGAAATTAAATTTCAAGGGGGAGTAAGAATCTGGCGACGAGCCGAACTAATTGAGGATCCTCGCTCTGACCGCAGATTGCTTACATTCACCTAACTGGGAGGCAGGAATTTATGTAATGAGTCCTGGCATCAAGGGGTGGAGAATTATCAGCAAAGAATTTATTAAATTAGGTAGAGGGTCGCCTCCCTCGTTTTTCTTACGCCAGAGACAAGTAATAAGAGGCCAAGAATTTATTTGACGAGCCGTACCAGAGATGATACAATCCAGCATGAATGTAACTGCGTAGGATTTATCAGAGATATCTTAATTAACCCTCGTGATTTACGCGCTGCAGGATATTACGTTCCTTTATCATAACAAACTATAAACACCTTGCTGCATTCTGATGGAGGAAGGCAATTTCCCTCGGAGAATAATATTTCTATTTTTCAACCCCCTTCACCCCCCCCCCCCCCCAAGAAGCTTCTTCATTCCAGACCGGGAACAATAAATTCTCAATAAGAAAATTAATTACTCGCGGCACTCGAGGGGTGAAGTTATCGTCTAAAATAAATTATCACTGACTCATTTTTCCAGGATTTCTTATTAAAGATGGCTGACACGATCATTCAGACTTTTCACAAAACTGTTTCCGACTTCTTTGGCCCACACATTGATATGGTCTGATACTACTTAAATTCAAGGTCATCCGAGTCTAGGTGGTGTCATATAGTTATTTTTTTTTACTTGGCAAAGTCGTGACTGTGACACACCTGTAAATATCAAAGATCTTTTTTCAATACATCCTGGTCTGTAATCAAGATGAATGTTGTTACGATCCTTAGTTAGTTACCGCCCCTTTAACGACCTGTTAAACATAAAAAAAAGGGTAAGCGCCCCCCCTACGATCGCAGGCAGTTACGACTCCCCCCTTCCACCCCACCACAACCCCCTCTGGCATTCTTTTACAAAACTAATTGGATACTTTGGGAAGAGCCGTAAACCCTCGACGAAGACCCAGATTGTGGGGGCGGGGGTGGTTTCTAGGTCCGATATAGCTCGTGTAAATGGAGAATCAAAAAAGAAATTTGATCTGAAGTGAAATTGAAACTTTTATGTTGCAGTGAATTTTTTTTAATGAAAAAAAAGGCATGATAAAAGATTTGACATATATAGATATTTTTATTTATTGCAAAAGTCCTATAGTGTGGATTTAGGACAAGTCTACGTAAGATTAAATGTAAATAAATTGTTTTCGGCCAAAAAAGGGTTGATATTTCAATTTTTTGAAGGTATTCAGAATAAAAATGACGTAGAATATCCGTAAAGCAAGTTACATTATAAATACTCATTTATTAAAATTTCTTCAAATAATCGAACCTTCTTCTAATAAATAAAATAGACTGCGAACGTTTGTCGGTTTTCGGAAAGTTCGGCCGAGTCCGACCAGTGACGTCACCTCCCGCTATTACGCTCGTCGTATAAAAAGTAATTCACGTAGACGCCTCTACTCTTTTAAAGAGCATCAACGACTAATTGCAGCCGACGTTTGTGGTGGTTTGACGACTGCTTGTCTCCCCTTAACGGTGTGAGTTAAATGATACGCTTGGCAACGCTGAGCGGAATGAAAAACGATGTTAAATCAATCAGGTGTTCGATTCAAACTGATTCAAACCACGAAATCGAGGTACGGTTTAGAGCGCTGAAAGGTTTGGGGGTGGTGTAGGGGAAGGGGGGGAGGGGTGAGAGAATTCCAACCAACGCAACGTCCGTCCAGTTCACCCCCTCCTCATTGCGCGTGCGGTCGAAGCCGCAAAACGTGAAGTGTGGGGGTTGAAAAAACGGGTGGGGGGGGGGGGGAGCCGCCGTAGTCATGCCTGAAAACTACCCCCGACACATACACGCGCCCTTTGAAACGGAAGGAAGGTGGTTGGGGGGGAAATCATTCGGGAGCTTTAACCACGAAAACCTTTTATAGAGGGTAAAATCTGTCTCTACTCTCGTATTTGATCAGTACAGTGTCGTTTAGCAACGAAAGTGGAGAAATGGCGGATTTACAGGTTACTCAAGGTGGCCGTTAATTAACAGGGGAAAAGCTGAAATAGGAGTAAAGAAACCAATTGTTTATTCCACGACTATCTGAGTGCCCGGCGATTGCCGGGGTTGTCAAAATTAAAAACAGCGACATCCATAACACAGGATTCGACTCCAATCTCGGTTGTTTACGCGTTATTTCCATTTAACGACCGTCCACACCCACCCCGCTAAGCGTGATCCCCTCCCATGACAAAACGGGTTGAGACTACACACAAACAACATCGGGAGGGACACTATCAGTCACATTGAGCCCGATAGATATTTATCAGACGCTAATATCGGTCGTTTTAGCATGTTTGAAAATTTCCACCCCCCGCCCATGTGGGTTAAACGGCAAGTTGAATGACACAATTAAACTCAGCGACATCCATAACCCCGGATGTTTCAAAATTAGCATGATTACCCGTCTTTGCAAGCGACGTTTCCGCGACACTTAATTTGTTATTGTCAAATTTTTTTTTGATGTCTCTCTGTAGGTGGCAGGACTGGCAAAGAGCTTCCGACACGCCCCCCCCCCCTTTTAACGCCTTTTAAGTCGGCTCCTTTTGTGCCAAGCCAACCCGAATAAACCAACAAGTAGCTACGTAGCCTTTCTAAATAATCTACGTGTAAACACAATTCATCACAGTCTCGAGAAACAGAGAGATAGATTAAGGGTAATAAAAGGCGAATGCCACATGAACTACAATAAATTATTTGGCCGCGTAGCACCAGAGCAATTCGTCGAAATGATATCGTCAAGAAAATAATTAATTAAAACAACTGGGTTACGGGAGGGGGGCGGAAAACTTTAATGTGACATTTCACGACCCTAGGGGGTAGGATAAAACTAAGAAACAAATAAATAAAGCAGCAATGGTGATTATCTCGTTGATCGTCGAGAAAAGTTTCCTTTGCGAACGACGCACGCGAATTTTTTTTTTATGAAATATCGGAGCTGCACACGCGACTGGGAAATACAAGGAATAGAGGATCTACGTAGTAGTTGCTACACCGGAAATTACGAAGGAAAAAAATCCCCCCCAAAAAACCACCCTCTGTTCGGGAGCGAAACTTTGGACGTAAGAACTTGGGTCTCCGTTCAATGGAGCATTTTATATAAAAGGGGACGCTCCAACGACACAGGAAAAACCCGTTGGACGATTGACAATCATTGAAACAAAGAGGATAAAACTTATTAGAGACACTATAACGAAAAGAACTCAAAATTACAGATCTTTATACATATATTTTATGACTGAGAGACAGAGAAAAATTGATGTTACAGGAGTGTGATGTTGTTACAATGGCGAGTGACGTCATGGAAGTGTGAAGCTGACCGTGAAACGTGGAGTATAATATATATATATTTTATTTAACAGAAGAACTGTTGGAAATAAGAACAGAAAAATAATAAGAGTGAAGCCGAAATGGAGAAACTGAACCGTAAACGGTCAAGCATCTCGAGAAACGCACAACGAATCGAAAAAAACACGTATTTGTTAATTTTTACAAAAAAAATATTCAATGATACCAAAACTCGATCATCCCTTGAGGAACGGGGCGGGGTGGGGGTTGTTCCGTAACGTTATAATCTTAAAATGCCAACCCAGAATTTATTAATTGGGTATTTTTAACTGAATCAATTTTTTTTCTATGGCCCCGTAGGAGATAAAAATCAAAATGGTGGGAAAAAAATGGATCAGATAAATTATGAAAGTTGACGTGTTAGATATTTTTTAAAAATACTGTCCAATATCACAAGATCCGAGGGGATGAGGGGGTTGTAACTCTGAAATATTACCCTCTTAAGAATATGTAGTTAAGGGTTCTGCCACAGCAGCGCTGCCAGCAGTCTCCTTGTACAAGGGTTGAAACGGGACTTTATAAAAATATCGACCACGTCTACATTTTAATTTTTCTGATCTCGTTGTGGGATTTCCCCCTAATTTTTTAAAGATAATTGGATTATTATCGACCATCTGTGGCGAATCAAAAAAAAAATATTAAAATAAAACTAACTTTTTTCTTTTTACGCAAAATCTAAATTTACAAATATAGGGGATTCCAACATAAAATTTAAATGTTTCAACCCCGCACTCCCTCAGGGGTTGAGTAGCATTTATTTAAAAAATATTAAAAAACCGGTTTTTGTTATCCTCATGACTATAGAGATATTTGACCGTCCTGAGAGACTTTTTTCCGCACCCTGTATTATTATATTTATTATAATTGTTTTTCTTTAAGAAACGATGAGTATATTAATTTATATAAAAAAAAACACTCGCTGAAGGAGTATAGTCTGCGCCACGAAAATTTAATACCAAGCCCACGGACTCTCTTCGTTGCCTGTGATGAATAATAGAGAGGACTAAGGTTAACGGATAAAGAGTTGGGACAGTGAGGTATACAATCTGGCTACGGTGCCCGGATGCGGGAGGGGGTGTGACATTGATATTACATTTTTGTGGCGCCGGCTATAGTAGTTTCAAATTAATTTTAAACGTTACAGTAATTATATTTACCTGTTACTTATGAAAAAACATCAGCCAATTAGTCAAAGATTTATTAATAGATCAATTTAAAAACATTATAAAAACTCAAAGTCTTGTTTCTAAAATTTGGCAAATTTTCAAATTCTTTTTTGACGGGGCTATTTTTCATACTTTTTATCTGTGAAATTTAATTAAAATATAAATTCTTAAATAACAATTATATTAAGATTTGTGAATTAAATTTTCGGCCGTTACGTTTTCCAATTCACTAATCTTCATGTAATTTAATTAATACCAATTAATAATTTAATTAATTTTTAATCAAGAACAGAATAATTGATCTTGACTTATTGACTGATGACATTTCATTCTGTAATCATCAAAATAATAATCAAACAATTATTATAATATTTTTTAAAACGTCACGTGTTGTCTGATCCTTAATCGAAGGAACAACAGTTAAATTTCTCGTTGTGCCCCTAATAATAGTTTAAGGATAAATATTTAATTACGCGACATTTTTTTAAATTTGAACCGTTTTATATAATGGAATATAATTTTTTTTTGAGGGGGTTGAAGGTGGTTGTGATGATCTCAATTAACATCTCCCAGGACATCTTTTCATTTTTTTTTCATTCTCAGCTCGTTCTTATGAGTCATAATTTTGCTTCGTCGTCGGTTTCTTTTTTGAGTTAAAAAGCAAAAAAAAATGGGGTTCGTCTTACAAGTTTATGATGTGTCGTTAAAATTTTCGTTTTATATGGCCAATAAAGTGTTTTTCTTATTATTAATACGATTCACTTTATAGCTACTAATGCTTATTATTGTGCTCGGGGGTGGCTCCGTGACAGGAAAATTATTGGGAATTATATGATGTAGTTGGGGGATTAATGTCGACATTAGTTTATAACAACGTCTCTCATTTCTGTGTTTTCTACTATTTTGTTTTATCTCTGTTGTATTTCGTTTTACGACTACGATACTTGAACTTTGACGAGGAGGGGCAGGGGGTGGAGAGGGGGTGGGGGGTGAGTCTCCAAGTGGGACTGAATATTAAGAAAAAGCTTTGGGCGTCAAAGGACTACGGTAAAGGACTACGTTTTCGAAAAAGGGAAACGGTGGGTTACAAACAGTTAACTGACTGGGGGCGAGGAATAAGTCTCGAGGTATTTAAATGGTGGGAAAAAAATTGAACTTAATTGAGCAGTAGAAAGTAGATTAAAGCAATTATCTGACAGGAAACGAACCGAGAAATTTTATAAAAACTATTTTGGGATCCTACAGCATGAAATTAATATTTTAGAACGATATTGAATTAATTTCATTGAGAAATTGATTTTTTCAGTCTTCCTAGCAACCTTATTTTTAGGGTTAAATGATTATATACTTAATATAAGCTCACAATTATCATTTAATAAGTTAACACGAAAACAGCCAGTTTGACAGAGGAAAAAATTAGTGTAAAAAATCAACTAAAAATAAAAAAAATTTAAACCATGTCCTTTTAGTTTGTCCTATGTAGCAGAAATCACAGCAACACATTCCGTGAACAGCAGAATGTTTATTATATGAGTTATAGATTATAAATGAAAAAGCGTAACGACACATAAATGATTGAATATTTTGCATATTTAGAGGAAAAAAATTGTGCTGTAAATTTTTTGTAGTACCTGAAATAACAAGGGAAAAAATTCATCGGTTGAGAAGATCCTGGGTGTTGGGGAGGTTTTTTTATTTTATTCTATGTAATGTTATTAACAAATAATGATCGTTTTAGTTTGTCCCATGTAGCACGCTTGAGAAATCAGACAACGTGTGAAGTGGATCGTTACTTGAAGTTCCTGATTATAAAGGCATACATACGTTTTACGTCACCTGAATTTGAGACAGCTCTACGAGTAATCTCAACTCTAAAACCTGAAGAAATTAACAAAGTTTTGATGTGGTATTTATTTTTATCAGTCATTTTAGTCTGCTTTTTGGCTAAATACCTATTAATTATAAACTGAGTCAGGCCGTTTTATATTAGTTTTAAACAAAATAAGTTGTGATGAGTGTGAGGAAGTAACCATCAAGTTAGACCTTTAACATTTTTAACGTCACAGACTGTTTTGCGAGGGGATGATGTATTTACCACTCACGAGGTGTAGGTGGTAACAGAATCCATCAGCCAGCTGAGTCTATATTTGAGAGAGTGTTGGTGGTTGCTGAAAGCAGCTCAAGTAGTTTATTGGTCCTCTTCAATCCCCTCAGATAATGTGCGAAACAGTCAGCGTCTTCTCTCAGCGGACTAATTCCTTTCGAGCGAGCGGAGGAAATGTGCTTCCGTAAAGAACCCCTTAATACTGTGCGTCTGTAAGATACTTTTGTTTTGTATGGGCCGCAGGGTCCTTTATTTAACAACTAGTTGGATGCACGGCGTTACCCGGAGTTGTCTAGTAATTAAACTCAGCGACAGCCATAGCCCTGAATTTGACTCCAATATCGACTGGTTTTCCTTTATTTTTGAGTAACACTCTCCCCACCTATAAACAACATCGAGAGAAACACTATCTCATTGACCCAGAAAAATATTTATTCGACGTAATTTTTTGTTTAGCATGTTCAAAAATTTTCACCCCTCGTCCCTTGGGGGTTTGTAATCGTGTCTTACCTCTACATTGTTTTTGTTTCTGTTAGAAGGGATCACATGTACGAATATGGTCATATTTGCTCCACGGGTGTAGATTTCTAACTACCCTCTCTTGCACCCTTTTATTTCATCCCTCAACCTTAAATTGCGGAAGCTTCATTTTGATAATATTTGGGAAACCCCAACCCCTGCTATGTTTACGCTCGTAATGACGTTTTTCTTTGGGGGGTTGGACGACGTTGTCGGGGAAAAGATTGAAGAACATTCTTATTTACGTTAACTGTTGATGAGCGCGCAGAGTTTACGCTTTCCTTATCTCAATGTCGCTTAGATTAAACTTTCCCTCTGCTTTATTAAGATAAAGAGTATTCAACTGGCTTTTCATTTCCCACCCCCACCCACAGTTTTTTTATCATAGTGTTTTTTTTCCTGTTTGTATGTAGGTTGGAGGAATGGGGGTTGTTTCGTCCAAGAGGAGTTGAGTAATTACTGTAAAGTAGTTCTCAGTGAAAGTTTCTCTCTCTGTGTGTCTGAGAAAACTTTTCATTAATCGTAAGTTAAAAGCAACACTATGAAAAAGTTTTTTTTCCCATCCGTTTAAAAAATTGTGAGAGAAACTAGAAAGCTGTAAGGTTTTCTTTTCACCTTCCCCAACCCCTTTTCTTTGTCTACTTTCTTCCTTTCATTTCATTTTACCTTTTTCTGTCTATCACACCGCCCCAAAATTCTCTCTTTGACGTCCTCGAATCTTGCAAAGGGATCTAAAAAAAAAGAAAAAACCCATCAGAAATCTGCTCATTTACAAGTCTTTTTTGGGGGGTTCTCTTTTCTCTACTTTAGTATATTTTCTGAAATTAAATAAGGTGAATCTAACAATTAAATAATTTTTTTTATCTTTTCATTACGGTAGTGAACACGATGAAGTTTCAGATACTCTTGCGGTGCCGTAGCAATTGAACTTCGTCGTGGGTATTTCCTTTGCCTCCACACCAGTCCTCGCTCCTTCTTGAGCGACGGAATCGGACGAGTGTCGCCCAAACGCAACTTCCCGTCTCGTCGACTAGCCCAATTATTTTATATATATTTTCATTCTCTCTCTTTGTGATTCTGGTCATTTTATAGTTAGGGTTCAAAGTCAGGAAATTACTGACATTAATTCTATTAAAATTGTCGTTATGCTCGTGCCTATGTTTGCAATTTTTTTTTTGGGTGGGGGGGGGCACTCGTGTAAATATTTGGGTTTAATAAAGTGATCAGAGACAATCGATCGTTTTTAAATATTATTTTAATCGATATCCGGGGGTGTTTTTATAGAGACCTTTTAGTTTGTCCTACTTAGCAGGAGTTACAATCACAACAGAGAGATTTCGTAAAAAAAGGAAGTAATTTGGATATTTATGGATATGGATATGGATGGGATATTTGATGGAATTCTTTGAAAATTTACATAAATCGTTGCAATAAGGGATGGTAAATAAATGTTCTGTGGCAGCCATGTTATAAGAATCTAAAATGGCCGTTGTACTATTTATGAACTAATTTGTATTATTTTTGGCCAAGCCAGTACTTTTTTTTTCCGGGTGATTTTTCATTGCTATTAAGCGGGGTGTATTCTCATCGCAACTTCAACCCCCGCGCCCCGGCGACGAAGTTTCATCCTTTTATTAACGTGTAAAGTCCCCGTCCGTTAAGCCTCCCGATATCTAAATTAATTCCGCCGACTCCCTTAAGTGTAACTTTGCCTGTTTCATTCAATTTCTCTCAACAACAACAAAAAGGAAGGGGGGTTGGTGTTGATGGCGAAAACTCTCCCTTCTCGTGCATGAAATGAAGAGGATTTAGCTGCTATTACCGGGAGGTCCCAGAAGGCCGCTTTCTGTCGGGTAATTAAAACACACAAACGGGAAGAGAGATAACTTTCTCGGTCAATTACAAACCTTCAGACGGAACGCCTCTACCATTTGAGCTACCCGCCTCGCGCTAACGAGGCTCCGTACCATTTACTGTTTCATGCGTACGTCCCAAACTTACCTTTAATAATAATAATAATAAAATTAAATTATTAATAAATTGAGACAGATGATCTGTAGAAAAAACAATACATTACCAGTCATCTGAAGTTAATTAGTTTAATTACGGCAACGGCCGACCCTAGTCCATGTCCAACCCCCCCTTGTGAATATAAACTAATAATCATCTCGTACTAGAAAATCAAGTAAAACTATTCAGAGGTCCTTAGAAAAATAATTTACATCACCTAGAAGATGACGTCAGAGCTTGCGGTCTTCGCTGTTGGTTCCCGAGTGAAAACCCAAATATTAAAAAAAACACCAGCCCTATACATAATTATTTTTTTCCCGGAATTTTCGGTCCAACCGCGCGTTAGAAATTTGTTAATCTTAAACTTGCTTATAATAAATTATAATAGAATTCAAATTGTACATCTGAAGGGATGACCAAGGGAGGAAAATAAAGAAAACAAGGAAAAACAGAAAGAAAGAGTCAGCGTGCAAGAAACAAGGTAATGTGAAATATCATCTTTGAAGCTCTCTACATCTTTTTCTGATCTTCTAGACGATCTTTCACGTCATATCTTTCACCTGCTTTTCTTTTTCTTTTCTTTGCCTATTTTTCTTTCATTTTCCCTTGCTCACCTACCAGACAATGGAATACCTGAAGAAACAACCTTATCATGTTACCTCACCATTGCCAACAAATTTAAAATTGTCTAATATTTTATTTTTAAAAAAACATCTGAACGTAAGCGATCTCCTGACCATTTTCAAGTACAGTCGTCAGATGACTTTTTTTTTAATATAGAAACTTATAATGTCGAACATTTAAACATAAACAAATAAATTATTTGAGCGAGTGACGTCATCACTTCACCCATTCCCCCGGCGCGCGCGCTGAGGCTCCAGACGCTTCAGTCAAAAAGAGTTGAATACAAGTTGAATAAATTTCAGACAAAGGAAAAAAGATCACGTAGAGCATTGAAGGACTAAAAATTTAACTTACTTGAGCAGTAGAAAGTAGATTAAAGCAATTATCTGACAGGAAACGGCCGGAGAAATTTAAAAAAAATTATGGTGGGATCCTACAATACGAAATTAATATTTTAGAATGATATAGAATTAATTTAATTGAGAAACTTATTTTTTCAGTCTTCCTAATAACCTTATTTTTAGGGTTAAATGATTAAATACTTAATATAAGCTCGCCATTATCATTTAATAAGTAAAAACGAAAACGACCAGTTTGTCAGAGAGGAAAAAAAATTGTTTAAAAAATCAACTAAAAATAAAAAAAATTACAACCATGTCCTTTTAGTTTGTCCTATGTATCAGCAATCACAGCAACACATCCCGTGAACAACAGAATGTTTATTATAGGAGTTGTAGATTATAAATGAAAAAGCGATTTGACAAATAAATGATTGATAATTAATGTTCTTTGAATATTTACAGGAAACAATCGTGATGAAACTGAGGTAACAAGGAAAAAAAATTAATCAGTTGAGAAGATTCTTGGGGGATGACGTTATTTATATTTAAAATATTATAAAAAATTAATCAGTTGGGAAGGTGATGTACCGTTGCCAACTTTATTAATGCGGACAGGATTATCCCCTTACCCTTAAAATGAGGGGGGCCGGGTGTCGTTATTTTAGAGGACTGAGAGGAACAAATTATTCAGAGGCATTTTCGAAACCTCAAAATTGTCTTCAGGTATTTCTCGACGCGGCCATTTATAGAAAATTTAAGAAAAACAATTCAGAGCGTTTACAGACCTTTGATTCCTCTCAGTGTTTAACATCCCTCAGTCCAATTTTTTTAAAATTTTTTTTTCTCCCCTTTATAATTCGAACCCCGAGCTGTCTACAGTGTTCTTGTCCACAATGGCAGGCTGTACTCTACCTTTTCCATTGTTACAGTGGAATTTCTGTGTCAAACAAATTGTGTTCGCAGTCGGCTAGATTAATAGTTTAGCAACTTTTCAGCTGTTGAAAAAAAACAAAAAACCACACCTGTTGACCCCCGTCAGAGTTGAAATAAATTACTCTCGTCCGTTTCTGTTAAAACCTGTCGGAATTCTGAAAAGGGTGAAGGTTTCTATTATACTTTTTCAGTCAACGAAGAAGTCCATTTTTTATTCGTCAACTGGGGGGGGGGGGAGGTGTGTGGGGGGGAATTCTAACCTGGCTGATTAATTACTTCACACACTCTCCGTGGAACTGTTCTTGAAAAAAACCAGGTTTATTGGTATAAAATACTATAAAAATCAAGAATACGATAGAAACAATATTAAATTCAGAATAATTAATTAAACCCAAAATAATCCATTTTAATGCAACGACGTTTCGTCCACATTTTTGTGACTTCTTCAGGGTAATCAGATAAAATACAGTTTCTTTCTACTTAGAGCCACGGACGCTTGTAGCCGAACGTCAATGAGTCTAAATTCAAAACCTGAATGTTGTATTCAATCGGTAAATTTTTATTTTGGATTAATTTATTAGTAAGTTTTAACCTTATTCAGTTACATAAATTCATTGTGGTCAACATAAAAAAATGTTACATAGGACAAACTGAACGTGTTTCATTGAAACTAGAATTATTTCGTGTTTGTTTTTTTGGTCAGATCCTTGTTGGTGTTATTATCATAGGTAAATTGGATGTAATGTCACAATCGTGACAACCAACAATGGACCAGGATATTAATATACAAAGAAGTTGTTGCCTGATTGTAGTCCTCAATTCAGAATTCAGGACTAAAATCAGGCATTAAATCCTCTGTATAGAATAATTTTTGTTTCTTGGGTGAGATCCAAGTTCGTAATATTATCATGGGCAAAATTGGATGTAAAGTCAAAGAATAATATTTAACAATCGTGACAACCAACAATGGACCAGGATATTAATATACAAAGAAGTTGTTGCCTGATTCTAGTCCTCAATTCAGAATTCAGGATTAAATTCAGGCATTAAATCCTCTGTATAGAATAATGTTTGTTTCTTGGGTGAGATCCAAGTTTGTATTATTATCATTGGAAAAATTGGATGAAAAGTCAAAGAATATTTTGTTTGATTTTTGGGTCTGATCCAAGTTGATGACACTGTTACGGGCAAATAGGTAACAAACTTCCATGAGCAGCCACCAACCAACCAGCTGCGGAGAATCTCACTGGAGAAGAGTGTTGCGGGAAAGTCGCTCTTTGAATCTGAAAGGAGGATCCGTGGAAGTTCTGTTTAAAGCGACGGCATTTGCCAAGAGCCCTCACAAAACTGGCAAACTCTTACCTTTTCTAAAAAACTAGGAGAAGATTGCAGTAATTTTATTCGCTGAAAGCTCATCCCCTCCCTCGCACGCACTTTCTTAATGGCCGGATTACTCCGTACCGTAGTAAAAGGACGCGCGAGAGACGCCAAAGTTTTACTGTTTGTTGAACTTTCAACGCTTTCGTAGGAGAAACCAGAGTTGTAACAGACTGTAATAGAGTTTCTCAACTGTCTATCATACAGCGGGGAAAGGGGAAAACTTTGTGATTATAAGGAAAACTTTGACACTCAAGTCTTTTAATGGGTTTATTTGAATCCACATTGATACCACTTTTGAAATACGAAAAAATTAACACAAGTAATTAACGACCCGACCGGTTATAACTGAACAACACACAATTTAAAAGTGAGTCGACGTTTCGATCAACTGTTGTGATATTTGCAAACACTAGAGTCATGTAGCCAACGTTACAAAGATTATTTAATAGGCCATCATAAATACTGTATAAATGAGAAGTGTCTTGTTTATCCATTTAAAGAAAATTTTTTGGTGTTCTGAGATTAACCTTTTTATTAAAAATTAACTTCTTTATCTAGAATAACACGACTGCCAACATTGAAAGAATAATTAGGATCCAAACAATGTAAAGTAACAGGACAACGTTTATAAAGTGGAAATTTCATATTAGATTTGCGTCCGTTAATTCTAGTAAGTAGAGATCGTTTAGTCCGGCCGATATAACAAAATTTAGCAAATATAAAAACGAAAAATCTCCCTAATTATCTAATCTGTTTGTCTTATTTTGGTTAAAAATAACCACATAAAGATTATCTTGATACTGTGGCTTCACATGAAATTAGTTGCTCATCTTGTTATATCGGCCAGACTGAACGTTCTCCGTTAACTAGAATTAATGTAACGTGAATATGATGTAAACTTTCCGCCTTGTAGACATTCTCGTTGTTACAAAACATTGTTTGGATCTCAATCATTCTTTCGTTTGTCGGTGACGTCATTACGTCCAATTTGATTGTACTTATTAATTGTGTTCCGTCAGTCCCGTACCGAGGACAAGTCAAGGAAGCTATGTTGTTCTTATCTCATAAATTGCGTTTCAATAATTTCTTTTCCAATGTCTAAAATTTTCCAAATTATTCGCCGATCCATTCAAATTCATACGTTTTTATTTTAATTTTCTGTACGGTAACAGCGTTACGGTTCTAAAAATTTGGTAAAGGTTTCCTCGTGTTCTTTTTCGCCCCAGGACGTCAGTAATGACGTCATACTCGATTTTGAGGTGTGAAAAAAAATGAGGATACCGCATTCAATAGTTCAAAGAACTCAACTAATCCTTTTTTTCTACTGTTTCTTATCGTTCCTTGACACAAGGGTAGCGTGGCCGAGCGGTCTAAGGCGCTGGTTTTAGGCACCAGTCCGATAAGGGCGTGGGTTCGAATCCCACCGCTGCCAAAGATTTTTATAAGGTCGAGAAATTTCATACGAGGCCCTGGCGTGGTCCTCCAGCCTAATTTATCATAAATAATAACGAATTATTTTTTTAAATAAAATAATATTAAACGTTGAGAAAAAACAAATAGATGAGAAGGAGGCATAACTAAAACGTTTCAAACAGCAAAGCTACGTCATCGGGGAATGAATACCATTCAGAAGACTGAATGAAGAAGCAGGGTTGTGATTGTGGGTATATTCTTACTCTGTCCGCGGTCACCTGTCCTAATCCATCTGGTTTATCTTACTTCTTTCTTCCTCCCTCATTTCCAGCTTTCTCTCTGAAGTGTCTCTTCCTGTATTTCCTTGGTTCTTCTTGCTTTTTGACTCAGGCTGTGAAATGCCCGATCAATAATTATATTTATAAAGATTTTTTTCTTCTCATTTCCTCTTTTTTCTACCCCTTAATAAATTCCAATATCGTTTAATTTCTCATTTAAAAATTAAATATTCTCAGGATTTTGTTAAACAACATCATATTACAAAAACATGACGTTACATCCATATTTTTTTTGTCATATCTTGAAAATTTTCACTTAAGTTCGAGCATCCCCTTAGAAATATATTATTTTGATCTACTATTTTTCCATGTAATTAATTAATAAGAATTTAAAATTGTGTCATTGAACTGAAATTTACGTCATCTGAAGAGGGCCAAAATAAATGGAGGGTTTGTTTTAATTATTAATGTTTTAAATTTTTAAAATTAAAAATAGGCACCCCTATTACTCAGAAAAAATTATTACTCTATTTAAAAATATAAGATTAGTCAGACACAACGTTTCGTTGCTGATGTTTAGTATTTAATTTAAAAAAAGTAAAATTGTTGTTTTAAGTTTTTAATTATCATAAATTTCTGACCGGTTTTTTAGTTTATTTAAATCAGAGTAATATATCTACAAAGTTTCTCTTTTGAGTCTCTGTCATTCTTCTCCGTAATTGTGTTTTTTTTACGTACTTCCGCTGTTGTACTTTTTTTTTATCGAGCGGCCTCGTTGAACTTTTCAGTGTCCTGTAAATATTCCTTTGCGACTGTCGCGGGGGAATGAGAATTTACCTTTTTAAAGCACAGGGGATTTCCACCCCTTTCGACCGTCCCCGCCCCCGCCCCCACCCAGAGATAACGTTACATTCGTGCGATGGAAAGCAATCTTGATCGCGCGTCCCTTAAATTGGAATCGTCAAACGTCCCCCCCCCCGACCCCACTTCCCTATTGTAATAAATAAATCACCCTTCCGGAATCGGCCTTTTCTTTTTCTGCTATTATATTCTTTTTTTACACGAATCGTCCTGCTTTAACGATATTCGACGCCCCCTTAAATTGGGTTATCCAAAAGGTGCTCGTAGAATTTTAAATGTGGACAATCATTGTGTTTCTTTAGTTTATTGCCAGCTTATTCTCTCTTTTTTTTGCTTCTACCACGCGGAAATGAAGGGGTTAACAGCGTAGTTTGGCGGGATGTTACGACCTCTGCGAATACCAATCCGGGGGAGGGGGGGGGGTTGTGCAGCGAGGGTCCCAAGGGGGTTAGTTACCCACCCTCCTCCAGGTCTTAGTAAATAATCCGTTGGATGGTTTCCTCGTACAGCGCTAAGATTTGAACAACGCTGATGGAGAGAGATTTTTTTTTGTCGGTGGTGGTGAAGGTGTAAGGGTGTGGAAAGTGTATTTAATTTTTAAAATAAGGAGTTATTTAAATGACAGAAACGCTTATTTTGTCCCCCCCCCCGGTCCGTGGAATATTTTGGTCCATCCACAGAATTGTTGGAAATTGCCCACAGACAAAATAATCGCAATACGAAGGGGCTACCTTTGGGGATTCCTTTTCCAATCCGTTTTTGAACTAAGGTTCCCACAAGCCGATGCCTGTTCTGAGAGGTGCATGATCCAGGGTCACAGACCTTGGGCATACGGTAAGAGTTGTTCGCTATTCCCATTGGAATAGTCGGGCAGCTGCCTCCTAAACTGGTCGAGGCGCGGAGAAGGGAATGCTGCGTCCCCACAGCAAACCCCTCTCCCGCCATCCAGGGAAGGGCGTGGGACAAGTACCCAATGCCCGACCTACCTGAAGCAGGTTTTTCTAGGGTTTTCTCTTTAGGCGAATGCCGGGTAGGATCCTTAAAATAAAGCCCGGGGGCCCTAGTTAACCCTTGGCTACCTTCCTCTACCCTTCCGCATCCCCTCTTTTCTAATCACTTCCTATGCTATTAAAGGGGAGTTGCCACCATGTGGATTACCCCCCCAAAAAAAACCCCTTTCAATCAGAGAATCGTTATTACTAACGCTGAGCATTAAAATATAAATTTTAATTTTTAATATGGCTCTCGTAACAATTTTTGGCTTATAGTTCTGTTTTTATCTAATAAATAAAATTGTCTGTATGAGTCTTTTTCCTTATACAAATCTACACCCATGGAGAAAATTTTACCAACGTGTTCCTTGTGTCCAGGAAACAGACACTGTGGGGGGTGAGGCACGTCTACGAACCCCCCAGGGGCGGGGCGTTGATATTTTCAAACGTGCTAAAACGGCCGATATTTGCGTCAGATAAATATTTTTCTGTGTCAAAGAGACTGATAGAATTTCTACCGATGTTGTTTGTTTATAATTACAAACCCATTTGACAGAGGAGGGGAGCACCCTTAGGGGGGGTGTGTGGAGTGGACTTACATAAAAATAACTCAAGAATATCCGATATTGGAGTCAAATCCGAGGGTTATGGATGTCGTTGAGTTTGATTATGACATTCAACTTGCCGTTTAAACCCCAGGAGCGGGGGGATGGATGAGGGTGAAAATTTTTAAACGTGTTGAAACGGCCGGATATATTTATCGAAAGAAACGTTTTCGGTGTTAATGAGATAGTCCCGATGATTATGTAGTGAATTTCATCCCCTTTCGTTGTAGGAGGGAAGCGACCTTAGACATAGGGTTGGAAGGACGTTACATAAACGCAAAAATAACCGAGTTTGGAGTCAAATCCGGGGGTTATAGATGTCGCTGAGTTTAATCATGACAACCCTGGCAACGCCGGGCCACCCTGATAGTAATGTATAATTACACCTAAGTTCATGTGGGAGCTGAAACGAAGAATTGAAATGAAGGCACGGAAAAGCTTTCGTCTTCGACGGAAATAAAAAACAACCTTTTAGTGAAACGTTTACTGAACCGTCATAAAACTTTATATAGAAGAAATTCAATGAAATGCGTATGGGGGGGTTGGGGTTGCCTTAAAAACTAGCAGTTAGGGCATATCGGAACATAAGAAGGTGATTTCCTTAAAAGCCTCTTATCCTAGAAAAGAAGAAGTGGTGCAGGTTTATTTTTTTTCCTTCCACACCCCTTGTCGTTCATTTCACATTTAGGCGGGTTGGAATAAAACAACAGTAGAGACACCACCGGAATAAATTCGGCATATTGTAATAACGTAATGTGTGATTGGAGCGTCGTTAAAGAGAGGGGGTGGGGGTGGGGGGGGGGGGGGGAAATAGCCATTACGATGTAGTTGTCGATTCACGGGAATTATGATTTATGCTGAATGGTGGCGGCGCTTGCCGTTGATTTGTCAACGGTCCAGGCAAATCTCCTCGGAATACGTTCCAACTAATGGAGATTTGTGTTGGCAAATTCCTCGTCGCGGACCTTTGTGATTTATGGGCTCGTTAGGGAGAGAGACAGACAGACAGACAGACATTCTCTCACTTTCCAGTGCTGGCAGGGATTAATAACGAATCGATCGACGCCCAGTCGACTTTTAACGTATTAATTAAAGGGGTAAAAATCCAGCTTAATGGATTAACATTTTTAATCTTCATCTTTGCAGCCAAAAGTTAATAACAAGATTGTTAAAAAATTTTTAATTCTCCGGAAGTCCTTTTAATCGTTATAAATCTTTCAAAAACCCCTGTACAAAAGGGCGTCTTGGGTTCAATTATCCGCCTTTGTAAATTCTTCGTTCACGTGTAATGCCCGTAGCCAAGTCTGATTCCATATTTCTACCCCCTTTTCCCGCTCTAAGTGTTATAACACCAACACAACGTTTTTGCTAGCCCTTGTTTCTTTCGCCAGGTGATCCAAAAATAAAATCGTAAGAGTTTTCATAATGTAAAAAAAAACAGGTTGAAGGACTCAGAACTTTTTTATTTAGTGCGTTTTTATTATATCACTTAATTTTGCAAGTTCATTCTTCATTAAAGTACAGACGTTTTTTTTAATAGTTCCACGAACCTTCCCAGGAAACCTTCCTATGAAAAATGTTATTCTAATCATTTAAATTGATTTATTCGTTTTGTATTTTTTTAAACTTTAACCTGATGAGGATGATGAATGAGCGACGAAACGTTGTTCAATTTTACATTAATAAATTGTTTATTTTTTCTGACTTAAAATTGGCTGATGTTTATTTATTTATTAGTTTTCTCAATAGTCAGAATATATGTATATATATATATATATATATATATATTGTAATATCCCTCTTATTGATAATTATTGTTATAGGAATTTAGATTAAATAAGTTATTACATTTTATTATACAAAACTATTTTATTAACCTAGGATACAACTCAAGAAAATCTCTGTATATTTATATCCTTTTACCTCAACAATTAAATTACACTAATAATCCAGTTACATTTTATAAATCAGTCTCTGTACTCCAGGGTCTTTACTGGGTTGATAAGGAAACGGAACCCTAAAATTTACAATTCAAACAATGCATTAAAAAAAATGAAAACGAAATCTGACTCATTACCCTTATTTAACAATTTACAGAATTTATTACTTGATGTCTACTTTTATTTGGGGTTTTCAGGAATGCTCTACAATGCCCTTCTGTGCACAGATTTTTACACACACTTCACAGACACGTTCACTTTATACTTTTTGATATCGCGACTTCTGACAGCTTGCATGGACTAAAATGTTTATTTTATTTTTAGTCACGGCCACCATTCAATTTGACCAAATATTTATCACCGCCTCCACGTCCTTCTCCTTTGCGGTCTACATTTCAACTCCAATGTCTTTCTCGTTCAGATTCTGGCACCACACTCCAACATCCTTCCCTCTTGCGCTCTGGCACCCGACTCCACGTCCATCTGCTTTCCCCTCTCCAGAATATTCCCTTTATTCCCCCCAGTTTTTGAGTTTCCACGTTCCCCAAACAAACACCAACTGTTGGCTTTTCACGCTCCGAGAGCCACTCAATACAATTAAAATAAACATTTCCTTTTAATATAATTGTGTGTTCACAAAACTTCTGTCATTATGGCTTTGGGGTTTCGTCCTGATGTTTGTCAAAACCATTAGCTCTAAGAGCCGCTAAACTTCCAATTATAGTCCTCCCCTTCTCTAAGAGCCGCTTATCCATCATTTTATTATTATATTTTTTTATAAAAACCACTCAAGAATCCCCAGTCTGAGTTGGTAAACAAATCTGATGAAATAAGAACAAAATTTATGTCCTCCTTAACTGGGTGTTACAATATATATATATATATGGTTATTAAGTAGATGTGTTTGACGAATGCACAACGTTCTTAATGAAACCAATTTGTTTCCAGGTCATTAATGGAGGCGTTGTTCTTGAAAGTGTGTGTAATGAATGAAAAAAAAAGAAATAAATAAACAGACTGCCTTAGGCCAGGAAATAATGTTTATTACAAAGAAAACCGTATTGGTCGTTGTTTAAAATTACATATGCGACTCCCTCAGTCAATTCGCCGCTCTCGTGACGACCGGATAAAATGCAGTTCGTTCTTGACACCGGCTGAGGAGGTTGTTGAAGGGATTCTGGTGCAGCTTTACGGGGGATTGCGGTCTCAGCGATCTATATCCGCGTCCCCCGGAGGTGATTTATCTATATGCATAGTCTCAATCTCCTCGCCCTGTATCTGAACTCTCCTCGAGAACGTCAGCTTCAAATCTCGACATTCACGTTCCTCGGCTTCAGTGGCGTTATGGTAGCTCGTTTCATCTTCGAATTCTCCTTGGCGCGTTCCTATACATTGTGGACAAACTTTGGTACAGAATACAATACCAGTAACGGCTTCAGATAAATCGGTTTGATTTTTTAAAATTTTTTTGAAAACTAAAATATTTTAAGATGTATTTTTTCTTAATACAATACGGTAAAAATAACCAAAAAATTTTTTTATAATATTATTTGAACATTTTTATTATGTTGGCAAATATGGAACACGTAAGTTCTAAAGATAAGTGGCCATTAATCTAGAACTTCATTTTTTTTTGGTATTTATAAATAAAATTTGGCTACAGTACAATTAAATATAATTTAAAATTCAACAAATAAAAAATTTTCTTTATTATAAGTCAGGGAAAGTAGAAAGTCTTAATTAAATTAATTAAAATTTTTGATCAATTATACAATTTTATTAAAAACAATTACAGCTCTCTCTCTCTCTCTCTCTCTCTCTATATATATATATATATATATATATATATATATATATATATATATATATATTTATATATATATATACACAGAACAAATAAAATTAGGAGTGATGCGCATCTGAAGGCCTGCGAGGGCTATTCTCTCGCAGGCAGTACCTTGTAAGAGAGACAGGAAGGGGCTACCTTTGGGGGATGCCTTTTCCTCTCTCCGTTTTTGATTTAATGTTCCCACAAGCCGAGGCCTGTTTTGAGAGGTGCATGTTCCCGGGTCACAGACCTTGAGCATACGGTAAGAGTTGTTCGCTATTCCCATTGGAACAGTCGGCCAGCTGCCTCCTAAACTCGTCGAGGCACGGAGAAGGGAATGCTGCGTCCCCACAGAAAACTCCTCTCCTGCCATCCAGGGAAGGGCGTGGGACAAGTATCCAATGCCCGACCTACCTGATGCAGGTTTTTCTAGGGTTTTCCTTGCATTACTTTTAGCCGAATGCCGGGTAGGATCCTTAAACTATAGCCCGGGGGCCCTAGTTACCCCTTGGCTACCTTCCTCTACCCTTCCGCATCCCCCTGTTTCAAATCCCTTCCTATGCTATTAAAGGGGAGTTTCCACCATGTGGATTACCCTCATGTAGCCTGTTACCCTAAAAAAATATTAGGCGTGATTTATCAATAATTCACATTAATTGGATAATTTTGATTTTAGTGTAATTGAAAAAGCCTGAGAATGATGCTTTGATTTTCTTTCTTGTAAAAAAACAACAACAACAGAAAATAAATGTTCTGAAGGATAGGAAAACCCTTCCTGAGGGGTTGACTTACAGAAAGCTAGGACAAGGCATGTTTTAACCCTTAAGTGCATGTTTTTTCATATCTGCATCACAATTTAGGTCTCTTTAGAAAGCAACAGATGTCTCTGAGGGGGGAGGAGGGGTTGATACTAAAAGCTTTTTATGCTACACTACGCACTAAAGTGTTAAAATTAAAGTATAATAACGTTTAGGGATAAATAAAAAATTTGGCGGAAAAACTTAAATAAGTTAAATAAAGTAAACGTGTACAATATAAAATTTTCAGCCGTTCGCATTTACAATTAAATGGCTGTTTAAGGAACCCTGTTAAATGTCCTACGGACAAATGAATTAACTGGTGCGACGACGTAAAAGCGCTTTCCGCGCCCTCCAAGTTTCTCGTCTAATTTCAGCCTCTCCGACACACTTGTGCGCGTGTCTATTAGCATGTTAATGTTCTCCTCCACCCACGCTTCTTCTTCTTCTCCTTCCTTCATCTTCCGCCTCCACGTGGTCAGGGACGGACCGGGAGCAATCCCGTGTAATTACCAAGAGGTTGAGCTGACTGCAGGCAACCATGCAAGAACCTCATCTCGATACAAGCAGCGCAGCAGCGGCGGGACAGATCGAAACTTAGTTTACCGTCGAGGCGATACGATCGTCTCCATGCAAACGCAAAGCCTCTCTGACTGACGTGAACACAGCAGAATCTCTGCCTCCCCTACGAGAACTGTCCGAGGCAGACATTCGGAGACGTTTACACGCGAAAGGAGAAACACACTATTCAATTTACAAGTATCGAGAATTACTCTCGCTATGTTCTGTGATGTACAAACTCTTTGGAGCAAGGAAGTTAGAATTATTGCTAATATATTATAAATATTTTTTCCAAGTGTACGATGCGAATAGTTTTGATATCTTGTAATAAATAAAGCGGAGTGTATGTTTGAGTGTGTGCATGTTCCTCATACTAACCTACAACCGTGGAGAAAATTTCACCAAATTTCGTACACGTGTGTTCCTTGCAAACCTGGAAACAAACACTGTCGGGGTGAGACACGTCCACCAACCCCCCAGGAGCGGCGGTGGAAATATTCAAACGTTCTCAAACAGAAGATATTTGAGTCGGATGAATATTTTTTGAGGTGAAATATATTGATAGTGTTCCCATCGTTCTTATGTCTGTATAATTTCAACCCCTTACAGCATGGAAAAGGACGACCCTTAGGGGTGAAGGGGCGTTACAAAAAAATAACGCAATAATGCAACCGAGATTGGAGTCGAAACCAGGGTTATGGATGTCACTGAGTTTAATTATGGCATTCAACTTGCCATAAAACCTCAAGGGGCGGGGATGAGAAGGGGTGGAAAATTTTGAAACATGCAATCACGGAAATAAATATTTTTCAGGGTTAATTATATTGACAGTGTTTCTACCGATGTTGTTTGGTTATAATTTCAACAGCTTATGGTGTGGGAGGGAAGCTTGCTTAGGGGTTGGGGTGGAGGAGTGTTGCAAGAAAATAACGCGAATGCAACCGAGATTGTTGTCAAATCCAGGGTTATGGATGTCGCTGAGTTTAATTATGACATTCAACTTGCCATAAAACCTCAAGGGGCGGGGCTGGTCAGGGGTGGAAAATTTTGAAACATGCAATCACGGACGATATTTGCGTTGAATAAATATTTTTCAGGGTTAATTAGATTGATAGTTGTTCTACCGATGTTGTTTGTGTATAATTTTAACCCCTTATGGTGTGGGAGGGAAGCTTGTTATGGGTTGGAGTGGAGGAGTGTTGCAAGAAAGTAACGCGACAGCAACCGAGATTTGAGTCGCATCCGGAGTTATGGTTACCACCAATTTTTGTTATCATATTCAACTTGCCGTTTAAACTCTCAAACATGTGAAACGGTTGATATTTCCATGGAATAAATGATAGTATTCAAATTAGATTGATAGTATTTCTACATGTGGTTTTTTGTTTAATTTCAAGCCCTTGTTGCTTAGGGATAGGGGTGGTACCGCGTTACATTAAAATAACGCAAAACAACCGAGATTTGAGTCAAATCGGGGCTTATGGATGTATGACAACCCGGGCAACGCCGGACACCCAGATAGTAATAAATAAAACTGTTGAATAGGATGAACAGGTGAGTTTTTTCCCTTCACAATCGCGACCCCATTATCCACACCTTTGCTCGACTTCGTCGCCGCTGTGCAGGATGGGAAAATGCCTCTGTGATGAGCCGCCATTTCTAGGATCGACTTCGTTTCTGTAAAGATAAATAACTATTCACAGCCTCCAGTACCGCTAGGGGTGAGGGTTGGGGTTAGGTTCTGTCACGCGACGGGGGGGGGGGGGCGACGTCGCTGCAAGACAAAGGCGGCGCCATTGTTGCCACGACGCGGAAAACTACTTTCCCCTACTCCTCGGTCCTGTGATTTTATTCAAACGATCGTCACCTGGACGACGTAAAGAGCCGCACGCGGGGATGCTGTAACCTGCACGTACAGAATTACGTAAAAAAAAAATTTCAGCCGAATAAATTTCAAATTTAAATAAAACAGTGTTTCATCCAAATACGCTCCATCAGAAATTCTTCCATACGCTGACATACTTAATAATTAAATTTCGGGGTGTTCGATGTGGTGTAATTTGTCTGTTACGAGATTAAATTCAAATTAATGGCCGCATACAGGAGGTATAGAATCTTTTAAAACACAATTCACTGGACGTTTTCCGCGACGTTTCGTGCACCACATCATGCACAAAGGACGTCAAACTCATCAAAATAACAAATATATAGAAAACAAATGGTATACTACATCATGTTTGTCTTGCAATGACTGCCCTGCTGGTTGTATAGGACAAACTAAAAGAGCCTTTAAGAACTAAGACTACAGAATATACTATAACTGTACTTGTATAATTGCAAAGACTCTACTAATTCTCAAGACTGTCATATGATAGTATATAATATTTATTGCAATTATTGACGTTCTGGCTATATAGGACGAACAAAAAGAGCTTTAAGATTATAGTATATACTGTATTATGTTTGTCTTGCATAATAGCAAAGACCCTATTCATTCTAAATTCGTAGAAAAATGTATTATATAATATTCTTTGCAATGATGACCCTGCTGGCTATACAGGTCAAACTAAAAGAGACTTGAGAACTAAGATTAAAGAACACACGGAGAAACTATGACTTCAAGGACAGTCATTTCTAACTTTGAATATCCACACTTTTAATTTTGATAATACTAAGATTTAGAGAGATCGAGTCCTGAATTAAGGACAAAACGTCGTGAAATAGTTTTTTTAATTTTATTTTTCTGGCTTAATGGCTAATTTATTTAGTTGTTGTAAAAATTCCCAAGCTTTATATATATATTATTGGTGAAAAGGATATGAATATATTACGCAATAAACTAATTATAATTAATGTGACTTGGGCCCATTATTTAGAATTTTTTAAATATAACTTTACGTATAAATACACAAAGCGTTTCTTCTATAAGATCAGTTGCACCTAGAATTGAATATGACTCAGTTTCGTCCTTATTTTAGGACATCTTCAGGTTTATTAATTTCATATATAAAACATAAAAAAAAATTAGAGACGAGGATTTGTTGCGTCTTACGTTGTTGCAACTGAAAAATAATCCTTATCAACCTGTTGTTTTTTTAATTGCGTCGAATCCTTAACCAATAATCAGAAAAAGCTTTCGGTCGATTTGCACATTATCAAAAAAATTACAGGATCATGAATGTGATGTATTTATTACATTTTAATGTAACAAAATGAATTGTTGTTATAAAAAGTCAGCTTGAATTCAAGTTTCAAACTTAAATTGAAACGTTGTCTTCAATCCGAATCAATCCTTGGGCCATTCAATGCATATTATTTATTTAATCTCCGGGTTACATAATACTGAGACTTTCGTTCCTTTGGGTTTCTTATTTATTCACAAGTACTTCCGTCTCAACTTCCATCAGCTGTTACAATAGTTTTCTCTTGTGTTCAGTGTCCGTCAAGGGAACAGAACTGTTCTCCTGATGTTCAGAAGCGACGTAGTGAACTCGTTTCACATCCTTTGTGAGAAGTCGACGTTGCCAAGCCGCCACAGAAAGCACCTGTAATTTCGTGTGTAGCGCGATACTTTAATTAACCAGCTTGACGGACGGTTGTGGAACTAACTTCCCCGCCCACGCAAAATATATGATAATTTATGTGTAAATTACGACGAGTCCGCCCCCCCCCCGCGCACAGTTTCCGGTTCAGCTGTTTATAAACCCTCTTGCTTCCGTTGGGCCAATCAAAAGGTCGTCACACACATCTGCAAGAATAATTTGGGACGGAATACGACGCTGACGGTTGGCAGCACTGACCTGACGACGCCCACAATTATCCTCATTATTAATAGAACGCGGGGGAAGGGGGGGGGCAATTTCGGCCCTCACCAGGTCCCTTGACACAAATTACCCGACCTCGATGACTTCCAGTTCCAGTTTCTCGGTGGAATAAACCGTAATTTAATCCCATTATTATTTACCGTCACGTGAATCGTTTTATAATCAATCAAACATTTTTCAGTCACATTAAGAGCGAGAAAAAAAACCGAAATCGAAATGGCCGGAAGGGGGCGCAGTGGCACAGCTTTATTATGGCTCTAATACAACAGAATGACAATCAACGACCACCTCAATTAGTTTTATTCCCTAGAAATTATGTCATATCCTTTCTAAAAGGACGAAGAATACTCAAGTTTCAAATAACTTGTTTCTGTTATTTCTCTATTAATTTAACTAATTAGAATATCAAAATAAAATATTACATTACCAAATTAATCTCTTAATAAATTAAATATATTACATTGTATTGTTGAGTCATATAGTTTTATTACATTCAAACATTGTAACAAATGATTTGTTAATCCATAATTGGTCAAAAACCTGTGCAGTGCCTACAAATAAAAAAAAATTATAGTTATAATAAAATATTCCAACTACCAATTAACAGGCCTTATAATTATTTTTTTCCCCTAATTTATATATTATTAAAAAAAACATATATTTTCTTTATATTAATGCACAACAATTTCACTTATCTTAGGAAAAATAATAATAAGTATCATAACTCTAAAACCATGTAAAAATTCCAACAGGTGAAGGGAAACAAACATTTCAAATTATAAAAAATAAATAAACCCTTAAAAATAAAATATAATTTTTTTTATTATATATATATATATATATATATATATATATATATATTATATTTTACTTTATGGCCTACAGGCTACATGAGGCTAATCCACGTTGGGCAACTCCCCTTTAATAGCATAGAAAGAGATCTGAAAGGGGGAAGGGTAGAGGAAGGTAGCCAAGGGTTAACTAGGGGCCCCTGGGCTATACTTTAGGGATCCTACCCGACATTCGCCTATATAAATGCAGGGAAAACCCTAGAAAAACCTGCATCAGGTAGGTCGGGCATTGGGTACTTGTCCCACGCCCTTCCGATAGCAGGAGAGGAGTTCGCTGTGGGGACGCAGCATTCCATTCTCCGTGCCTCGACCAGTTTAGGAGGCTGCTGGCCGACTATTCCAATGGGAATAGCGGACAACTCTTACCGTATGCCCAAGGTCTGTGACCTCGGAACATACACCTCTCAAAACAGGCCGAGGTGCCTCGGCTTGTGGGAACCTTAGTTCAAAAACGGAGCGGAAAAGACATCCCCAAACGTAGCCCCTTCGTATCTAGAATCTAAATCGAGCTATATCATAAATATTACGTAATTTGAAGGTATCATTACGTGAATTTTGTGTTTACAAATTTTTTAATTTATAAGGATTCTAATAAATTACGTTTTAATATATTACTGCGGTTGTTCGGCAACGCTACTTTGTCCCGCGCGCCATCAAATTTTTAAAGCATTCTGATTGATTGTACTCAACATCATACACAACCAGTTTCCATAGTGGAAGGGAAAAATATCCAGCCAAAGGGCATGTCAAATTTTAATCCGACTACAGTAGTTGTGGAACTGTTTTTGAAGAACTTTCGTTGTTTTTCTCGCTGTTGATGATGTTTATTGATCGTTCGTTTGCTTCCTTTTTTTTTCGCAAGGAATGTGACACCGTAAATACTGGTCTTTTTCCTCCCCCTCGCTAAGACTTAATTGATTTCCCGTGTTGACAGTAAGACTCCTTGGCCAGGGGGTCACTGGGTTGTAATTAACGTGCAAATAAAAGTCAAATAAAAACTTCATTCCTCAACTCGACTTAGTTGAAGTAATTTGCGAAAGCTCTTACAGTTAATATAAACTTCTTGAAGAACTTTTTATATTTCATCGTGTAATTACCGTGTCACGTTGAAAAATAGATGAGCCGGTGTTTATAAATCCGCAGGGGAAGAGAGAAACTTCATTAGCTAATGTTTGCTCTGTTGCCACACTCCAGTAACTGGAAGTTATTGTTATTAATTAGTTAAGGACAAGGACACGAAGGGGACGTCTTAAGGACCACCGAGTTGTGTGCAGGAATAATTTGTTAGTTCTCGTTCACGTATCCTTAATCAATTATAATTATCAGGCTTCTTTTAAAATAAATGTAAAAAAACACCATCCTATTAGTCAGTTATAATTTATTATCAATTTTAAAACATTATATTTGCGACGAACAAAATTTGGTGTTTTTCACATTTAATTATCCTTAAAATTATTTTCGTGACTTCGTGGGGCTTAGGAGTTTCTTTACGAGTTGAAAAAGCGTATTACAATAATATAAAATTATACTCTCTCGTCGTTTCGACCCCATTTCGTTCAAGAGACGTTATAACTCATTGAAATTTCGATATCTTTTTCTTTAATAAATGTTTATTATTGGTTAAGGATTTTTTGAAGTAAAAATAATTTTAAAAAATTGACGTAAAAACAGAAAATATTAAAAAATATATAATATTGCGACGTTTCGTCCCGGTTTATAAAATGTTCCTCACACATATAAGTTGTTAATAAGTTGTTTTTTTATAAAAATGTGTTTCTCATTGGTCATAAAATGTTTCTGACTGTATAATAAAATTTATGAAAAACAGATAAATAGGAAAATTAAAAAACCGATATTATCGAGACGTATCGTATTTCATTTGATACTTACTCACGAGAACATCAATCCTTAAACAAATATTATTAATATAAAAATTTTCATTTTTTGTTTACATATTTTTGCTGAAGTTTTTTTTTCTGTGTGTGTGTGTTGACAGGCTATGTATAGGGTAATCCACATAGTGGCAACTCCCCTCTTATAGCATAGGAAAGGGATTTGAAAGGGGGGATGCGGAAGGGTGGAGGAAGGTAGCGAAGGGTTAACTAGGGCCCCCGGGCTATGGTTTAAGGATCCTACCCGGCATTCGCCTAAAAGAAATGCAGGACAAACCCTAGAAAAACCTGCATCAGGTAGGTCGTGCATTGGGTACTTGTCCCACGCCCTTCCGATAGCGGGAGAGGAATTTGCTGTGGGGACGCAGCATTCCCTTCTCCGTGCCTCGACCAGTTTAGGAGGCAGCTGGCCGACTATTTCAATGGGAATAGCGAACAACTCTTACCGTATGCCCAAGCCCAAGGTCTGTGACCCAGGAACATTCACCTCTCAGAACAGGCCTCGGCTTGTGGGAACCTTAGTTAAAAAATGGAGAGGAAAAAGCATCCCCAAACGTAGCCCCTTCGTATCTGTCCTACAAGGTTCTACCTGCGAGAGAATATACCTCGCAGGTACTGCCTGCGAGAGAATAGCCCTCGCAGGCGTTATTTGATGTTTTACTGAAGGAACCTTTAAATTTAAAAATTCATTGATGTAAGAAAAACACATGCGGGACGAAACGTCGGGATTTTATGATTTCACGTCTGCTTTTTTTTTTATATAAAAAAAAATTGATTATATCCAAAACACGAATTTTACATGGAATAAAACCTTTAATTTTAAAAAGAATGTTCTAAATATCAACGACTTATAGTGGCTGATAAACGCCTGATTAAGTCCTAAATGTGGGACGAAACGTCGTGATAATATGATTTTAATATTTTCTGCCCCTTTTTAACGTCCGTTATTTTAAATTTTATTATATATAAAAAATTACAAGTATTCTCGGACACAATGACAGACATTTATTTAAAGAAAAATATCACAAAATCTCAACTAGTTATGGGCCTAAAGACCACCTGATAAATGTCCAGAGGAAGGTACGAAACGATGTAGCACACAATTTATTGCCAATTAGTAGACTTATTATCAATTAGTCGTTCCACTAGCGTGGAATTATTAATAGCCTTCCTTATGGCCAAATTACAGTGTTGCCGAAGTTTTTTTTGAAGTATTTAATTATTAATTTAGTTTCCATTATAAACTAATTATTACGCCCCTGGTCACGCGTACTTCAGCAGACAACAGACAGTCGCTTAGACGCTAAGAACAGAAAAAAAACAGTGTGGAAGGTCACGCGCTTAAAAACCCAGAAACCTTTGTTTCTTACCTTTCGTCTCTCCCTTTAAGCTTACACGAATCACTCTTCAACGTCCTGGGGGCCAAAAACAAAACCGTCCAACAATAGAAGTTTGGGAAAACAATCTCCGCTCCGCCGGATGACGTCATACAGTAGTACGATATCGGTGTTCCTTTGCATCACGGTCATGGAGTTTCTGTATACTAATTAAAATTAAAATAATGCCTGGCATATATTAAATTCAAATTACTATAAAATGGCCGCCAGAGAACATTTTAAAAGTTACATATAAAACGTGACGTCATCTAAAATTATTTTAAAAAAATTATATACAATAAATTCATTTTATAGATGTTTAAAGTTCCTACTCCGTGGTCCAGTTAGCTCCTTTACTATTCTGGTTCCGAATGGTTACATTTTAAAATGAAAAATTTCCCTATATCAGTTCATTGCGTTTCCTCTCTGACTAATCTATTATTCTAGTCCTTTTTTCTTCTCTTTGCCAAAGTCTCTATTTCATTTTCCCGCAAGTCAACGAGACTATTTCAATTTCTGGTTTATTCGTTAATATATACATTTTGCTATTATTAAATATTAATTAGTAATGATATAATATTTTATTATTAATATTATATATAAAAATTAGTGACACTTTTGTTGAGTTTCTAATTTTCTATGAATATTTTCAATGTTAACGTCAATTGTTGATCTTAAAAATTAATTAAATTCACATCTCCTTATTTATTTTATGTAATATTTAATTGTATCAAAACAATAATATATGAACCAAAAAATCAGAGGATAACCAATCATGGATAACATTTAATTGTTTTATATTTATCTGAAATTAGCCAAATCATAGCCAAATACTTTAATGTAAATTTCATCCCCATAGAAATAAAATTCTTATCAAAATAAATTTTCACGCGATATACTTCATTAGTTACATTAATTGGTTTTTCATTAAGTTCTGTTGTTAAAAATTAGTTTATTACTCAAAAATCTATGAGGTTTAATTGAGAGCCAATTATTAGTGGTTAAAGTAATCAAAATAAATCGTTTGTTTGATTTTATGAATTTAAAAAGAAATTTTATATTATTTACATTAATAATAAAATTAATAAACCTCCAAGAAAAAAATATAGTATTTTATGCAGATATTCATTTTTTTTCTTTGGGACTGCGTCATAAGGGTTAATTAAATAATTTTACTGTAATTAATGGGGGACGTGAATCAAAGCAAATACATTTTAAAAATACTTTATAACGCTTATGATAAAACTTAATTAAATTTTCATGAAATAAATTTTTTCAATAAAATAATGATACAGAAATAACATTAATTTCGCTTTGATATCAAAGTGTATACGAATAGTAAGTGTATTTAATAATGAAAGAATTTGCGCTGCATTTATTTTAATAAAAGAATATACATTGCTTGAGCCTGTGGCGGTGTCTGACCACATTATAATGTATGACCTTTGTGTGTGCCTTTCACATCCGTGGCACCTGGCAGGAACTGTTCTTGTCGCTTTTCTCATTAAACGATAGCCCGGTGGGCCCCAGATAACCCTTGGCTACCTTGTTATACCCTTCCTCATCCCCCCTTTTCAAACCCCTTCCTATGCTATTAAAGGGGAGTTGCCACCACGTGGATTATCCTCTTGTAGTCTGTTAATCTCCTGTCACATCCTCATCAAAATTCAAATTTACGTGGGATGTATATGACCAATAATTCATTGACCTTGTCCTACCAGGACAAAACCAGACTGCCATCTTACACAACACATTCTAGATTTATTAGTGCCACGGGGTCAGTGTAGAGATTCTCCTTGAGTCTTAACCCGGCCACCATTTCGATAATAATTACAAAATATATAAGTTATTTAATAATTTATAAATTTATTTGCTATTTTATATATAAATCACTGAAAAAGCTTGCCTCAAAATTCCTGGCAAGATATTTTTAAAATTTATTTAATATTACTTATAATTTGATATATAAATAATTGCAAAAGCTTGCCTCAAAATTCCTGGCCACGTTACAGTCTGGCCTTAAATGGGGCTGTAGCACAAAGAAGAATGATTTATTAAAGATAAACGTCGCTCGTAAATTTAAATTTTGTCGAGGATGTTTAATGAACAATTTTTATTTAGGTAACAGGCTACATGAGGCTAATCCACATGGTGGCAACTCCCCTTTAATATCATAGGAAGGGATTTGAAAGGTGGGAAGGGTAGAGGAAGGTAGCCAAGGGTTAACTAGGGGCCCCCGTGCTATAGTTTAAGGATCCTACCCGGCATTCGCCTAAAGAAATGCAGGAAAAACCCTAGAAAAACCTGCATCAGGGAGGTCGGGCATTGGGTACTTGTCCCACGCCCTTCCGATAGCGGTAGAGGATTTTTCTGTGGGGACGCAGTATTCCCTTCTCCGTGCCTCGACCAGTTTAGGAGGCAGCTGGCTGACTGTTCCAATGGGAATAGCGGACAACTCTTACCATATGCTCAAGGTCTGTGACCCGGGAACATACACCTCTCAAAACAGGCCGAGGTGCCTCGGCTTGTGGGAACCTTAGTTCAAAAACGGGGAGGAAAAGGCATCCCCAAAGGTAGCCCTTTCGTATCTCTCCTCCCAGGTTCTGCCTGCGAGAGAACATCCCTCGCAGGTACTGCCTGCGAGAAAATAGCCCTCGCAGACCTTCCATGTTTATTGAATAAAAATACAAGTAGTATTTAAAAGCAACAACTTTTTTTGCGAGGTGCGCAACCCGCAAACAAGTCGTGTAATGTGGTTTGCCGTATCTACAAGCTGACGTAATGCTATAGTTACGACTATTTATAGATCGGTCCTTATCTGCAGTACATAGAAATGTTCTTAGACATTTAGGACATGTCAATTGTATGTATTAACATATACTGAACCGTAAACATAATCTCACTATCATATACAGGAATTTAACAATATTCTACTTACCTGTCGTTGTTATTACACCATTTAAAGTTTCATTTCTAAAAATGCAGTCACTGAATTAGAAACAGTTCTTCAGTAGGAAAAATATTAAGGTTTGTTTTTGAAATTGTTCAATTTTGAATTCTTGATATATATATATATATATATATATACCAGAAGTTTATCATATAGCACAGTACCCAAATTTAAACACTTTTCTAATGAGTTGTTCCCATGCATATTAAGCGACTGACGTGTGCTACGTGTATGCATTTGGACTTTGTTTTAATACGATATTCAACGTGGTGATCAATGTAGTTGAATAGATGTATCCATTAGGCTAGACTCATGATGCCCATTTTGTTGAAGTATGGCTAAAACTATTTATTTGGCTTCAGATTATTTATTAAACGAATATCTTTCTTTTGGATCTGAAAATTTCTACACAGTGTGGGAATTTCCTCCAAAATATTATTAAATACTTTATAAAATATGGGAAGTGTGTCCTCACAAGTAGTCATCGTTTTTCTTGTAATCAGTAAGTTAGGATACTGAAGAATCACGCGTAACCTTGTTCTTAGTTCATTGCATATTTTTAGTGTCGTATTTTGGCATCGCAGGTAATTTTTTGGACTTTTCTGACGTGGTACAGCGCACATTGACGCGGACGTTGCCGCCGCTCGCGCGTCTTGCTTAGTGAGGCCGACGTGTGCCGTCGCTAGATGGCGCATGCGCAGTCCGACGGCTGCGCTCTCGCGGGGCGGGTGTGAGACGGCAGCAGACGTGGGTCCGATGGCGACGCCAGTCACACGCCCGCCTCGGCGCGATGAGGGCCACACAGTCGACGTAACCACGTGCTGACGATGCCATGAACGTTTCGGACGCGAACGGCTCCTCCGCGAGCGGCGAGTCGCCCTACTGCGGCGAAGACCTGCAGCACTTCCGCGTGGGCTACAGCCAGGCCCACGGCTACCTCAGCCTGCTCGTGTGCCTCTTCGGCTCCGTGGCCAACACGCTCAACATCGTGGTGCTGACGCGGCGGGAGATGGTCTCACCGACCAACAGCATCCTGACCGGGCTGGCCGTGGCGGACCTGCTGGTCATGCTCGAGTACATCCCCTTCGCGCTGCACATCTACCTGCTGAAGCAGCCGGACGAGGTCAAGTTCACGTACGCCTGGTCCGTGTTCGTCCAGTTCCACTCCAACTTCGGGCAGGTTTGCCACACGGTCTCCATCTGGCTGACGGTGACGCTGGCAGTGTGGCGCTACCTGGCCGTGGCGCAACCGCAGCGCAGTCGCCAGTGGTGCTCCATGAGGACGACGCTGGGCGCCATCGTGTGGGCCTACTTGCTCAGTCCGCTGCTGTGCGTGCCGCTGTTCCTCTCCAGCAGCGTCGAGCCCGTGGTCAAGGAGATCGGCGGGCAGAACGTGACGCTCTACGCCCTGGGGATGAGCAAGCTCGCCCTGGCCAACAACTCGCTGCTGCGCCACGTCAACTTCTGGATCTACAGCGTCTTCATCAAGCTCATTCCCTGCGTCGCTCTGACGCTGCTCAGTCTGCGGCTCATCAAGGCGCTCATGGAGACCAAGCGGCGCCGGAGGCACCTCACCCTCACCTCGGTCTCCACCGACGAGTGCAAGGCCAAGCCCCCGGCGCCTCCGACGCCCTCGGCCCGGCTCCAGGACAAGGAGAGACAGACTGACCGCACCACGCGCATGCTGCTGGCCGTGCTGCTCCTCTTCCTCATCACGGAGCTGCCCCAGGGCGTGCTGGGCCTCATGAGCATCCTCCTGGGCGACAGCTTCTTCCGGCAGTGCTACATGCCTCTGGGTGACCTCATGGACGGCCTCGCGCTCGTCAACTCGGCCGTCAACTTCATCCTCTACTGCGCCATGAGTCGCCAGTTCAGGGTCACCTTCAGCCAGCTCTTCAGACCTCGAGCCTTGGACAGGTGGATGCCGGTGCCGGACATTTCTCTCAACGGGAACACCAACAACGTGACGCAGGTGACGCAACTCTAGCGACGACGCCTCTACTCGACGTCGGCCGTCTGAGCGCGTCCGTCGCTGGACGGTGAACTGTCTGCGACGTCCTCCAAACACTTGTCCACATTCCCCTTCATCCTCAAAACACGGTTGTTGCATATTTTCGTAAAGAAAAATAAATAGGTAAGACACAGACGAATCTAGAAATCGTAATATTTTTCCTATAAATATATATTTTTTCCCTCGTTAACGAAAAAATATACAAACGTACGTGTGCGTGTTTTCCGTTCCTCCAACTCCCAAACTAGACAAATACATATATACAAAAAACAGACCAGAGTGTACCTTGTGACGATGATTTGTGTGCTCTGTGGCGAAACGTTTCTCTCTTCTTCCTAGTTTCTAATATTATAATTCACTACTGAACATTGACCAAACGACGTTTATTCGAATACTTAAATAAATTTCTATAAGTAGAAAAATAATGTTGATATTCCTATAGATAACATGTTAATACTTTTAATATCGTAAAAACAAAATATTTTTCAAAACTTTTACCATTTAACATACTTAAAAAAATTTTTTTCCTCGTAGATTTAAGAAATGTATTCGGTGCTTGTATATATCCATATATATAGCAACTATAGATATAATTATTCTTTAATTATGGATACAATCGTATTTCTTCCTGAGTCAGGGGGTGAACGTACCAATATTATCACATCCGCCATTGCTTGTACAACGTGTATATATTACGGTGTCATATACAATGTGTGTCAAATAATGTGTTGTTTTGTTCGCTAAGGTCTCTACTCCTTTTCTTCCATATGTGATATTAGTCATTTATGTTGTTTTTTTCCCCACTCTGTAGTTGGCATTACTGTAGAAGTCACGGAATAAACAACAAGCAAACGGTTGATATTTCAAATTATGAGCCCAATTTGAAATATCTCCTAATTTCCTTGTACACATTTTGTTTCCATCCCCTTATCTTACCGTCTTCTTATTCTCACTATTCTGGCTACTTCAAAGAGCTTGGCGTGGCGTGACGTCTTGGGTGACCCCCTTTTTTTTAACGGGATAATAAATCTTATTTTCCGCACCATGTCCTTGCGTTGTCATTAAATCAACCCTTAAAACGCCAGAAAAATTATTAAAGGTATTTTTTTTATGAAACGAAGTACATTTAATTTCCGAAAGCGGTTTTGAAGGAAATTGTATCGTGATTGATTTGATTTATTTCATTAGTCCTCGAATGATTTAATTACATAAAATTACATTATAATTATTAGAAGATACAATTAATAATAATAATTATTTAACATGAACTTAACTAAAAGCCGGAAAAACAAATTTATGGACAACTTTTTGGAGAGTTTAAAGTAGATTTTCTTATACTATTAAGTCTCTCAAAAAAAACCTTTTTTCTTTGATCTGGCCATTGATTAATCTTTATCCCTACCTTATACAGTATTTGTAGACACTATTTGATAGTTTCTAGTGACAATGTTAGATTGCAGAAGATCATCTTCAAGAATCTGTTATTTTAAGCTCTGTTTATGCGTTATATTGCGTTATATATTTTTCGGTACAGTCGGGGGTTTGAATTTGTGGCCCTGATTAAGTATATAGAAATAATAGAAATTTACCCGTCAACGCTGATCGTGGCGCTGGTCACTTATTTATCACTTTATTACAGTTGTATTATTTTATATAAAAAATTAAATCTTAATTCTTCACCTCCACCAACCCTCCCCTGAAATTATGTTATTAATTCGATTCTTTAATTTTAATCATAATTTAGTTCGTCAGACTGAGTATTTTTTTTAGAATATGAATAACCAAACCAGATATAATTAAACTGACATATTAATGAAATTAATAAGACCCATGATGTTGAGGCCTAATCAAGCCACAATTGTTTTTATTAATTAAAAATATTGGATAAACGTTTTTAGAATGAACATAATAGCACAACGTCGTTTCATCCCTTATACCTTATATGGGGGGGCCTCTTCAATATGCGTTGTAATGTTATTTAATCTAAAAATAATGAAAAATTAATAATTTTATTATGTAAAGTAAACATAAGATTTAAAAAAAATTAAGAATCATGGGAATACGTTTAAATGCGCGTTCTTCCAATTATTCTTAAATTTCAAATTAATTATTTACTTAATAAATGTTTAAAATTATCTGACATGATTAATAAGGTTATTTACGGCCAAATCAGGACAGAAACTAATTATATTAAATCAAATGATTGAATTAAAATTTAATACTGAACTTGATCGGAACAACGTCGTTTAATGTCTAAGGAATTTTTTTTTAAGTGTGGACCTTTTCATGACGTGTTGTAAAATTTTTAATCTAAAATAAATAACCTAAAGATTATTTTAAAATTTTGTAAAATAAATATAAAAAGTTAAAAGATTTATTGGTATTATTTATTCTGAAATTATATAATTTAAATGTAAGTTATTCAAATAACTCTTAATAACATAAATTTGTTTTGAACATTATTTTTTTTTTCAATACAGAATTTTTTAATTATATTTATGTAAAAGAATTTTACAACACGTTGACGAGGTCCAGAAAATAAATATAAGGGATTAAACGACGTTTGCTGTGTATTAAGTTCAATTTTACATTTTATTCCCAACACGTTCATTTAATAAAATTGATTTCTAATTAACAGTGTGATTAATATATCACTACATCACGTCCCTCATTTTCGTTACTCTCTGTCTCATTAAATCACCAAATTAGGCACAGAAACTTAGTGACGTATTAGACCCATTTTCAATTAATTAATTAAAGTTTCCTGACTGTTTGGATATAAATTATATAAAAATAAATATGAATATTAAAATTGTTTCTCACTAGAATTTCTTGACACACAATTAATCTCATTAGTAATTTGATTAATTTAATGATGTAATCGGACAGCTTTAAAATGGCTGATAAATCTTTCAAGCTTAATTAGAGTAAACTTGAGCCACTTCGGCAACTTCTAGGTTCCGTTAAAGAAAGCGGAAGGGCTGATTGGCTGAAGTAGGGTGTCTGTGTGTGTCTGTGTGTGTGTGTGTGTGTTGGGGTGGGGGTGCTGACGTTTCACCGCGAGACCGGACTGGACTAAGTAGGCCTACGTTCTCCTCGTTTTGTATCTGATAATTGGAATTTTTTTTATCCTAATTCAACACAGAGACGTGGATTAATATTGAACGCTTGATGCGTTTTTAGACGTCATTTTAAAGATGAAATGACCGGACAATTTTTTTACGTTTCTAATCACTGGGGAAGGGGGAAACATTCTTGTGAGTCAAAAAGAGTTGAATGTCAACTACGGATGAGAGATTATTAATAAATTTTATGGATAGAAAAATCCCTGTTTTCATTAATTGGAGAGTTGAAAGCGGGTTAATTAAAATCCATCAGTTTTCGTGAAGCTTTAATAATTTTCCAACGTGCATTTAATTACATTTTATTTCATGTGTGTGCCTGTTGCTTGTAGAGAATTTTTTTTTTGGAGAAGATAACATTAGAAAAAAAGGAAACCGGTTATATTTCGGAGCCGATGGAGGGGGTTAATTTGATATTGCCTTCGACAGCCGAAATATGAACATGAATATTTATATTTTTCTCCATATTTTGTAATACTAATAACCGGAATTTTTTTTTACAAGGAATAAATTTACACAATCGAGTACGCGTAATAAAGATATATAGTACGAATTTCATGGCAATTTCTTTCCAATGGTTATTTTAAACACATATTTAATGGCAACGAGGAATAAATTCCACATGTAATAATAATTGAAACAAAAATTTGAAGGTATTTTTTCGTTCTTTGCCATGAAAAGCTTAATTAGAAAATAATTATGAAAATTTAAATACGTGAAAAAAAAAGTTATGATATGGTAAATTGTTATAGAAGGATTTTATTCCGCATATTGATCAATGAGGACAAAGGCTCAGTCGCAATAATTTATTTTGTAATTATTACAGGATGTAATCTTTGACGTTGTTAAAACGATTTGTCCTCAGGACAGGATAAATCGTCATTAATGACATTTAAATTGTGAAACTTTGTCCTTAATAATTTAGGACTCGTCAGGTTTTATTCAAATATGCTTAAAAAACAGGATGTTGATGACGTTTAAATTGCGAAGGACATTTTAGAAGAAATTGACGAGTCCTGAGAAGACAAATCGTTTACGCAACAACAAGGATCCAACATTATTAACTCCTGGAATAATTACAAAATAAAATACTGAGACTGTTCATTGGTTTTTAATTATTATAATAACACTAATACGAGTCTATCGACATATAGATATTTATCGCACCCTATTTTACACAGAGGGAGTAGTTTTATTTTTACATTTTCCGTAATATTTAGGAATCTATTCGCTTTTAAGTAAAACTAAAACATTTATAAGATTCTCAACTTCAAAAGAAAAAATAAATATAGATTCTAAATTTCATGAAAAATATAATATGATTGAAATGAAAATTGTGAATATGATGGAATTACTTATAATAATCCTGAGGAAAGGATAAATTAAACCAGTGACTCTGGAGGGGGGGGGGGTAGTAAATCCAAAAAAAAAATCAACAAATACACGGACTTGAGTCTCATAAATAGGTTTAATAACAGACATTGAATTAAACAACGTTTCGTCCCTTGTTTTAAGGTCTTCTTCAGGTTTAATAACCGGGTTGTAACAGACGTATGGTACTAAAACATTCTAAATTGTTTTAAGTGATTTATGTACAAAGTTATTAAATCTGTTGAGTCCTAAAAAAATGACGAAACGTCGGTTTGTTAATAAACCAAATTTTCTAACTGAAGACCGTTTATTTTTATTATTGTGAACGTCGGATATTTTATTCAACATAATTGTAAATGAATATATATAAATATTTTTCGTAATTTTATATAAAATAATATACTTATTATTTAATTTTAAATGTATAAAATTTCGCAATTTCCTTCTGAACCCTCCTGTGAAAATAAATAAATAATTCTATTAAAAATTGATAAATGAAACCAGAGACTCTAGGAGTTGCAGTATTATTAAATAAATTTGTTTTATACCTTTACAGACAATTCCCTTGAAGTTAGAGAGATTTATTTCCGTAGTTAAGAAGATCTTTGGACTGTAGGAGTGTTCGAAATCTTTTTTTTTTTAAATTCTTCCCCTTCAAACAACCATTTGAACTCTCGTACCCCCCCTCCTCCCCCGCCCCCCGCGCTAACTCGAAGTAAAATAATTCCATGCCTGTCAAGTGACGTCATATCCATGGACCTGTTTTTGAAAAAAAAATTCTGTCGTTTTTTTTGCGAGGGTTGGGAGTTGTTTTGAAGACGGATGAAATAATTCATTCATTGCAATTAATGTTACGTTTTTTGACAGTACTAATTAAAAAAACCTATACTGACAGGTCTAAATTAAACTGTGAAGAACCTTCAATTATCCTTCATTTATCCTTCTTCACTGAATAATTCAAAACTTTGTCAATCACCAATCAGAGAGTAATTGAAATTTTTAATTCGCTTCATTGACCCGTGTAAGGTTTCACTGTCACTGTCAATGTATTTTTAATGTGTCCTCTAAATTTTTAATACATATCAGGTTTCTTTCAGACCTTTCTTTTATTTTCTGTCTGAGAAAATCGTTCCAGCTCCTTACAGATTCGTTCCTCATGTAATTTTATGACATACAGGCCTCTGGATAATAGTTTGTTACAAAAAAAGAAGATTTTTTTACACAGGTTTTGTTTTTAAACTGCGACAATTAATAATTTGAGACCACGATTTTATTAATTTTAGTTTAATTTCCTATCTGGACCAATTAAATAATCTCTAATTGATTAATTACTGCACATAATTCTCTTAATCCTTAACCACTGGTTGCCTGAACAATGTGCAATGCATTGGTTAAATATTGAGGAAATTTCCGAATTTTATCTCTCCCCCTGTTCTTCAAATAAGGCCAAATTAGCAAATTTGAGTCTCCATGGTACAAAGAATTATTTTTAACTTACCTGACAACAGTTTTTAGTTAAAAAATTTCCATTTAATAATTTTGTAAAACCCATAATTTTCCCTCTTTATTTTTGTCTGAAAAAAAACCAACGTATAATGACGTCACTGCCACGATCTTTGAGATAATTTTTGTAAATTAAATATATTTCTATCTCTTTTAAAATAATACAGTTAATTCATCTGTCAACCACTCTATTAATAATTTTTAAGATGGAGCCAGTGTCAACCGCGTTCGACTGCAGGGTAATGTATATAGCACACACACATACACACACACAAACACACACACACACTGATATATGTATGTTAAATGTAAATAAATATTTAAAGCGTATATAAAATATAATAAATTGTACAAACTATTTAAATAAAAAAAATCATTATTATTATATGTACCTGTAAGATAAGAAATAAATTATTTCTGAAGTAATGCATTGTGGTTGTTTATTTTACCACGTCAGGGGGCGGTGTTGCAATTACGTCGTCAGTGGATAAATGTAATTATGGTTTGGATTGGAAAAATTTAGTTTAAAAAAGGCAACTGCCACAGTAAGTTCTCGTCAGACTTCAGACGACGCATCCCGGATTTTGGCTGATAACGAGGGTACGTAAAACACCTGTTATCAATTAACCAAGAAAAATCGTTGCTGACAATCTATGAACATTTTTAACCACGTTTTGTAGTAATAAATTATTTACGGAAAATGATAATTACGGAGATATAGGGAATTAAATATTAGTAGGAGTGACGTCATCGCGTGCACTAATCCAGGGGAGGGGGAGGAAATTTTCAAACATGCTAAAAACGGGCGGAAAAATATTTTTCAGGGGTCAAACAGATAACCGATGTTATCTGCGTAAAATTTTCAGCCCCTTATTGGTACAGGAGGGGAACAACGATTAGGAGTGTGGGAGTGGAAAGGCGTTATGAGAAAATAACGCAAAAATAACCGAGATGAGAGTCAAATCCGGGGTTATGGGTATTGCTGAGTAATATTATGACAACCCGGGAAACGCCGGGCACCCAGATAGTTTCATAAAAAAATTATCATGGAAAAAAAATAACGTCTGCTTAATAATTAATAATAATAAATATAGTTAAATTCTGACAAAAGAAATATACCACATAACAACGTTTCTGGAAGCCTTGTTCCTTTCTTCAGGTGCCAGAGAAACATTAGTGCCTAGTTTTTCTTAGGGTAACAGACTACATGAGGGTAATCCTCATCCCCTTTAATAGCATAGGAAGGGATTTGAAAGGGGGGATGAGGAAGGGTAGAGGAAGGTAGCCAAGAGTTAACTAGGGTCCCCGGGCTATATTTTAAGGATCCTACCCGGCAATGCGTCTAAAAGTAATGCAGGGAAAACCATAGAAAAACCTGCATCAGGTAGGTCGGGCATTGGGTACTTGTCCCACGCCCTTCCCTGGATGGCGGGAGAGGAGTTTACTGTGGGGACGCAGCATTCCCTCATCCGTGCCTCGACCAGTTTAGGAGGCAGCTGGCCGACTATTCCAATGGGAACAGTCGACAACTCGTACCGTACGCCCAAGGTCTGTGACCCCGGAACAAACACCTCTCAGAACAGGCCGAGGTGCCACGGCTTTTGGGAACCTTATTTCGAAAACGGAAAGAGGAGGAGGCATCCCCAAAGGTAGCCTCTTCCGTACCTCTCCTACAAGGTTCTGCCTGCGAGAGAACATCCCTTGCAGGCCTTTCGAGCTCTCATGTTAGTGTCTAGAGAGACAGCTGCACTAATCAGTTGACAAAACTGAGAAGCGTGGGGATTGGAAGGGCGTTATACGAAAATAACAGAGATGGGAGTCAAATCCTAGTTTATGGATATTGCTGAATACAATTATGACAACCCGGGCAACGCCGGGCACCCAGAGAGTTTTTTTTTAAAAAAAATTATAATAATTCCGGACACGTTGCGTGATTTTTATATTATTACTTCTTTTTTCTGTATTTAGCTGTCTTTCTTATTATAAAAGAATCCTGCTAGTTCCGGGATTTGAACTCGAGACCTCCGTGACGCGCTTCTGCTAGACTAAAAATCGTTGTTTCAAGTTAATTGCACGTTTAAACGTGACTGAAGCTTTCCTGAGGACCCGCGGGAATTCATCGTGGGAGACTTTAGGAGATTTTATCGGCTCCTCCGCGCCCTTTTCCATTTATTGGTCAGCGTAAATCCGAAGTTGAAGCAACTGTTGCTTGGAAGTCTAAGAAGAACGACGTGCAGAAGTTGTTAACGACGTGTATTTTCCTCCGCCATCGCGGCAGCAGCCTCAGGGTAAACACTGCCGGAAGTCTTTTCTTGTACGTACTTTCTGCCGTTGCGGAAGTGCCGCAATGTTCTCTCACTGAAGCAGGCTGCCTCCAGGAGAGAAAAAAGGAGAAATAAAAAACTTTCCTTTATTTCTAAAACTACCACATTACAATTTTTTTTATTACTGGTTCCGGAAACGCAGCGTCTTTCCTCCACCGACCGGGCAGGGATAAATATGTGCGTGGATAGGAAACATCCAGGGTGAGACTTGCAGTGCCCAGGCTGATGCGTTTTGTAACGCGGACGTGGCGACGAAGCTTTGAATGTCCTGAGATATAACGTTGCGTACCTGCTGAAACTCAGAGATGAAAATAACAAGTATGTAAAGGAACTTTACTTCTACCTAAGCCACGGAAATGAACAGGCTTCGGAGGTAAATCCAGCGCCTTAGCTTCATTAGTGTCCAGACGACGAAGACTTGTAGGATAGGAAAATAGGAAAGTTGTTAACGAGTGTTCTTGATGGCTAAGGTGGTCGTAGAAAGAACGGAAGTGGCTCCGCTGAAGTTGGAGTAAAAAAAAACCACTTACGGAAGGCGGGGGAACGAGTCAAAAGCTCCAGACCACGTGATCTGTACAGGGGCCCCTTCCGCAACCAGGTCAAACAGAGTTTCGACCGAGGCAGCAACGTAACCCCGAACCCAACAATTTTCTGTGGGTCTAGCGTCGCCACTTGAAACCCCACACATTTCTCACATGTGAGTGGTAACAGAAATAATAAAGAAAGTTCTTGAAGCTCTAAATATTAGGGTTAGATGTCTCCGAGGGCTATTCTTTCGCAGGCAGAACCTGCGAGGGAGGTTCTCTCGAAGGCAGAACCTTGTAGGCTCCTCGGCCTGTTTTGAGAGGTGTATGTTCCGGGGTCACAGACCTTGGGCATACGGTAAGAGTTGTTGACTGTTCCCAATGGAAAAGTCGGCCAGCTGCCTCCTAAACTGGTCGAGACACGGAGAATGGGAATGCTACGTCCCGACAGCAAACTCCTCTCCCGCTATCGAAAGGGTGTGGGCCAAGTACCCAATGCCCGATCTACCTGATGGAGGTTTTTCTGAGGATTCCCCTGCATCACTTTAAGGTGAATTCCGGGTAGGATCCTTAAACTATAGCCCGGGGGCCCCTAGTTAACCCTTGGATGCCTACCTCTACCCTTCCGCATTCCCCCTTTCAAATCCCTTCCTATGCTATTAAAGGGGAGTTGCCACCATGTGAATTACCGTCTTGTAGCCTGTTGCCCTAAAAATAATAATAAAAAAAACCCTAAATATTAGGAAGGATTAAATTGAAATATGCCGTGATATTTGACGGACAAGCTGAAATATCCAAAGATATTTGGCTGTATAAAAGGAATTTTCCGGTAAAACTCCAGAGATATTTGGTGGTAAAACTGAAATACCCAGAGATATTTGACGGTAAACGAGAATGTTAAATTAAAATATACCTGGATATTTCAGTGTACTGATATTTTACGGTAAACTTTTTATATCCCGTCGTATACCTAATTTAAATCACTTTTCCGCTTCTCGCATTGGAGTAAACTCGTCCGTTTCTGAGACCCCTTCATAATTTTTCCCTTATCAATCTTAACCTGACCAGCTTATCCCAAGATCCTGTAGTTACCCTCTAAATAGCTTCCCTGATTTTTTTTATTCTTTGAAAGCTAACACTTTACTTTTACCTTACTGGTTTAATTTCCATCTAACTGCTCATTTTATTTAAGCACGACCCTCGAAAACGTATACGTGGGATGGTTTCACAAACATTATGCTCTAATTATAGACTTTGTCAGCCCTAGTTGAGTTTTCTCCCCCCGGCAGCTAGTCGCGTTATTAGCGTCGTTATCTAGTGTAAATGAACATTAATTCTCTCTCTCTCACTCACACACACACAACCGCAACAACAACAACAACAACGTGATAGGAATATTACAGCCCTAGGGGATGTTCCATTCGTTTCTCTTCAGCAAGGATCCACAGGAAAATGATGGGCGATGCCAAGGGGAACTATAACTATATATTTAAAACCTTTGCCTTGCTTTCAGAACAACTAAAAAACCGTTATTTAGGTCGGTAATGATTAGTATTAAATATTCAGTGGATCGAACCTGATAGAAAAATATAAGAAAAATATGACAGCGGGGTAATTTTCCTGTATAAATTATTGGGTTTCTATCACAGTTAAGCATTTACTGAACGTCAACATCATTTCCTATAACATATAATTTTTTTTGTCCGCTTGAACTCGCACGTCTTTGGGGATTGCGACTTGACACACCGCATTGAGAAATTCAACTGCCTTGGTGCGCTGAAAGTGACTGACTCTTTAATGTTCCAGCGTCAGTGCTCCAAAAAATGGTCAAATAACAGCGTTTTATAGGTTAGAGACCTTAAATAGTGGATCTGAGATTCTTCAGCTCTATTGTGAGGTCTAAACTGCGAATTTGAGGCCTGAAAAGTAGATCTGAGATCTTCAGCCCAATTACGAGACCTTCAAGTATGGATCTGAGACCTAAAACATGGCCATAAAAATTTTCAGCCTGAAATTGGAAGTGCGAACGTCATCATGATCTGAAATCTAACATGCAGAGCTAAAAATATTGATCCATGATTCTGAAGTCTAAATTGTGTCGATATGAGACTCTAAGTGTTGGTTTGAGTTCTTCAGCATCATTATAAAGTCAAAAATATGGTTCTGAGACCATAAATTTGATCCAAAAAAATATTCAACCATCATTCTGAAGTCTAGAATGTGGATCTGAGATCTTAAACGTAGTTCTGACACCTTAAATATGGATCTAAAATTTTTTCTATGATTCTGAAGCATAAAATGTAACTGTAGATCGGCGAACGTCAGTCTGTTTATGAAGTCCAAATATAAGGAACTGGGACCTAAAACGTGGTTCTGAGACCTTAAAAAGTGGATCTGAGATATTCATCTAGATTCTAAGGTATAAAATGTGGATCTGTGACCTTAAATAGGGTTATGAGACCTTAAAAAGTGGATCTGAAATCTTTAGCTAGATTATGAGACATAAAATGTGGGTCTGTGACCTTGGAAAGTGGATCTGAGATCTTTATCTAGATTCTAAGGTATTAAATGTGGATCTCAGATCTTAAATATGGTTATGAGACCTTGAAAAGTGGATCTGAGATCTTTGGATAGATTCTAAGGCATACAATGTGGATATGAGACCGTAACTGTAGATCGGCGAACGTGAGTCTGTTTATTTAGTTCAAATATAAGGATCTAAGACCTCAAATGTGGATCTGAGACCTTAAAAAGTGGATCTGAGATCTTCAGCTAGATTCTAAGGTATAAAATGTGGATCTGTGACCTTAAATATGGTTATGAGACCTTAAAAAGTGGATCTGAGATCTTCATCTAGGTTATGATACCTTAAAAAGTGGATCTGAGATCTTCATCTAGATTATGAGACATAAAATGTGGATCTGTGACCTTGGAAAGTGGATCTGAGATCTTTAGCTAGATTCTAAGGTATAAAATGTGGATCTCAGACCTTAAATATGGTTATGAGACCTTAAAAAGTGGATCTGCGATCTTCATCTAGATTCTATGGTATGAAATGTGGATCTGAGACCTTAAACGTGGACCTCAGGCCTCACTCAGAAATTGCCAAATTGTCAATAAGAGATCTGATAGCCATGAGTTGAATCGGACTTCTTCAGAATTTATTTATAAATGTATTTTCTTCCCCTTTTAATTTTTGTCCGATCGTGGTTTATCCAGTTTCAGTTTTGCCGTGCTATCTAGTTTTAATTAATCTATTTTCGTGAGTGCTCTAGAAGAAACTTTTTCCAAAAGCATCCTGTTTTACATTTTAAAATGCAACTCGACTCCGGTCTGAGTAATTTCATTTACCTCAATTCCGTCTGTCCACCGCCGCAACCGGATTCTGCGGTCTGAAGGATGATTGCAATTTCGCCAACACGATCCTCAACGGACGGACGAGGGACAGGGGCCTTGCTAAATGGCCGCGAATATTATATTATATGCCAATTGTCTGTCCCGAGGCGCCGTGATCGATGGCACTTTGGCGACCTGCGTCCGCGTCCCGACGCTCTGTTATCGTTAAATGTTTAACAAGGAGCGACAGAAAAGTCAACACCATCCATCTATTGATCGATCCATCACGACTCTTATCAGGGGTGTGATGAGTCCGGAAAAAGAAAACCGATTACATCCGACATGTTAACACTGGGACCGGAAAGCCACACGTGACGCGGCGCTCACAAAGGGGAAATAAAACGAACAGGTGAAAATAACCGATTGGAACCTTTAGGAAGGGGTAAAATAGAATAGAATTGATTTATTGCCGAAATTAAAACTCGTCATATGCGTCAAATAATAACTGTAGAAACCATTCATACAGACAAATTTTATATGAGACACAATACCACAGATAATAATTTCAACAGTAGCAGGACGTGACGTTTCGAACCATCTTTCTCCAACAGCGTTCAAACTCAGAATCTTATAAATAAAATTGTCTCTGTGTGTGTGTCGACCAAATTTTGTACACGAACCCGGGGTTATGGATGTCACTGAGTTTAATTCTGACATTCAACTTGCCGTTTAACCCTCAGGGGCCGGGGGTGGAATTTATCTAACAGGGTAAAACGGCCGATATTTACGTCTACTAATTAAAATACGGGGGGCGACGTAAATGAGATTCTCTATAGTTTTGTATATAATTTCTACCCCTTTCTGTGTTGCTTGGGAGCACCCTTGGGGGTAGGGGTGGAGGGCAGTTACAAGAAAATAACGCGAATAAAGCCGAGATTGTAGTCAAATCCAGGGTTATGAATGTCGCTGAGTTTAATTGTGATATTAATCTTGCCATTTAACCCCCATGGGCCGGGGAGTGGAATTTATCTAACAGGGTAAAACGGCCGATATTTGCGTCGAATAAATATTTTACGGTGACAACGAGAGTCATTGAGTTTCTCCTCTATGTTTTTGTGTGTGTATAATTTCTACCCCTTTACTGCGTTGAAGGAGAGCACTCTTAGGGGGTGGGGATGGAAGTACGTTACCCGAAAAAATAACGTGGGAAAAACAACCGAGGTTGGTGTCGGATCCGGGGAGGTTATGGATGTCGCTGAGTTTAATTGTGATATTCAACTTGCCGTTTAACCTTCAGGGAAGCGGTTGTAAAATTTTCAAACGTGGTAAAATGGCCGATAATGATAAAGAAAATGGGGCCATTAACTTAACCACTGTATACATGTTTTTTTTAAATAAAATATTTAAATTCCAACTTCAGTCACCTTATTAAATAAGTCAAAACACGGTGTTTTTTTCTAAAATCGAGGAGAATCTTAATTTTTTTCATCTCTTTACCCCAGTCTCTCCTCCTCCCTTTGTCTTGCTCAGGAATTAGCAAAATCTGAATTACACAAGTGTTCGATCCTTTTTCTATCGCTTTGATTATTTCAGAATTAACGAAGCGACCGGCTTCGGGGGATTGTCAAATTAAACTCCCACGCGAAATCGCGTGTTATCGATAGTGTCGAAACTGAGAAAAAGAGATAGACAATAAATCGACCATCATGCGATATCGCGTGCTTAGGGAAACAACACATGTTGATAGTTCAAGGGCTGTTCGGAAAATAACCTTCAAGGGTGGTTTAAGATTTTGATTTACAATCCAGAGAATCCTCCGAAGAGCTTCCGAGTCTCACACGACGGCGATATATATTTTAATCTCTATGAAGCATTAATTTCAAAAATTAAAATTTTTTGCGAATACGAAACGTTAAAAATACTTCCCAAAAAATATGGTCGTAGTTTTAATAATATTATTAGAACATTTTTCTTATGTTGGTAATATGCAAAATCTAGGTTTTAATATGAACGGTCATTAATCTACAACTTTCAAGTTTTTTAATCTTTCATTTTTGTATTTGTAAATAAAATTTTGGTAACAGTAAAATTAAATGTAATTTAAAGGATAAGAAATCAAAAAATTTTCATTAATAAAAGCTACTTGAAAATAAAAAGTCTTAATTAAGTTAACTAAAAGTTTTGATCAATAAAGTCAATTTTATCAAAATAATTACAGCTCTCTCTCTCTCTCTCTCTCTCTCTCTCTCTCTCTCTCTCTCTCTCTCTATCTATCTATCTATCTATATTTTTTTTTTGTGGGATACTGTGGAAATCTTCGAAAGACGAGGAGGAGGGTGCGCACTCCTCAACAGTGCCGGATGTTTACCGGCTAAAACCACAAACCCTTTGCTCCTGACATTTATCCACCCTGGAACTACTTGCGTATTACTTCAGGGTGGTGTCTTTTGCACCATGTTCTCCGATTATTAATGTAATATTAATCGCTCGTAAGTTTTGCCTTAGCGTCCATTATTTCCTTTGCGTAATCCTCTATACGCTTCCAGCAGTCCTCCGATTTTAGAAGGAGCTCACCCAGGTTGTCCGGTCTATCTATCTATCTATCTATATATCTATATATTAAGAGGGTTGTTCTCTCGCAGGCAGAACCTTGTAGGAGAGACACGAAGGGGCTACTTTGCGGATGGCTTTTCTTCTCTCCGTTTTTGAAATAAGGTTCCCACAGCCGAGGCACCTCGGCCTCTTTTGAGAGGTGCATGTTCCGGGGGTCACAGACCTTGGGCATACGGTAAGAGTTGTTTTCTGTTCACATTGGAATAGTCGGCCAGATGCCTCCTAAACTGGTCGAGGTACGGAGAAGGGAACGCTGCGTCCCCACAGCAAACTCCTCTCCCGCCATCCAGGGAAGGGCGTGGGACAAGTACCCAATGCCCGACCTACCTGATGCAGGTTTTTCTAGGGTTTTCCCTGCATTACTTTTAGGCGAATGCCGGGTAGGATCCTTAAACTATAGCCCGGGGGCCCCTAGTTAACCCTTGGCTACCTTCCTCTACCCTTCCGCATCCCCCCTTTCAAATCCCTTCGTATGCTATTAAAGGGGAGTTGCCACCATGTGGATTTACCCTCATGAAGCCTGTTACCCTAAAAAAGAAAATGTTATGCCACAAATATAATTAGGTCTTATTTATCAATAATTCTTTTAGAACGTCTTCAAGATTGTAAAATATAGAGAAGTATTTATTAGGTTTTTACGAATAATTACAAATTTAATTTTAGTTTATTTTAAGCACAATCACTCGTTTAATTTTATTAGTTGTCAAAAATTTTAGTCATAGGACCAAAAATTTTATCACAAGGTCATTAATTAATCATAAACGCTCAGTATTAAAACAACTTTTAACACACACTAAATTAATATAATGATACTTAAAAATTAATTATTCAGTTCTCGATTTTTATATGTATTTAAACTAATTTTTTTAAGTGAATTAAATACGGAAAAAAAGACCAAAAAATAATAAACGTGGCCCAAGTCAATTTTGCACATAATTGGGTTTGATTTATCAATAATTCACATTAATTGGAATAATATGATTTTAGTGCAATTAAAACACCCATGAAAATGACGCTTAAATTTGATTAAAACATTAATAAACCTACTGAAAACAAATAATTTGAAGTTGACCCAGGGGTAGAAAAATCCTTCCCTTGGGGTTGACTCACAGACAGTCACGTTCTTTGCTACAGCAGGGCACTAAAGGGTTAAACGAAGAGAATGAATGCAGTGTTTTTACGGTAGCAACTTTTGAACGTCTAGAGAACGTTAATATTTTTCCTTCCCCCCCCCCCCCCCCCACGCCACCACCACATCCCCCGCACTCTACTACCCTTGAATTGCGTCGCACTTTTAAAAGGTTGTCCCGTTTTTGCGCGAATGGCGGAAAAATAGGAAGACGTACAACAGACTCGCGCATTGTGGTTTGAAATATTATTTTCCACCCCCCGCCCCCTCAACCATCCAGCGGTCTGATTGATGTAACATCACGCAGGGGGGTGGGAAACGTCAACAGAAAAAAATAATGTATATATGTGTGGCGGTTAACAGGGGTGGAGACGGGAAAAATAAGAGAACCGTAATGATAGAAATAATAAGAAACGTTTAGACATGAGACGAGTCTACGGTAATCAAGACGAGGAAGCACGCACGCGAAGTCACATATTACAGGGGTGGGGGTGGGTGGATGTTATGAAACACGACACCGTTGCGTGTCCACGTCAGAGCAGCAGGAAAACAAATCACACACAGACTCTGAAATATAGGACGAAATTAACCGTCAAGACAAATTGTAAGATTAGATGAGATTTCGGACCAAAAAGAAACGAATCCTCTAGTCCGAAACATTAGAAAAACAAACTCTTAGAGCGACCAGACTTGGAATATTTTAATAGCCTATTAATAATGATGATGAAGAACAAGAAAAGCGTTCACGGGGCTCGGATGTCCACAGTAATTAAACCGCGACGTTTCGCCCGGTCATTACGACATCTACAGGGTATAAATTTAATCTTGTAATAAATAAAATAGACTGTACGTGTGTATGTTCCTTATACAAAATCTACTCCCGTGGAGAAACCAAGTTTCGATGACGTGTTTCTTTAGAACCGGAAACAAACACTGTGGGGGTAACACACGACTACTAACCCCCCCAGGGGCTGGGGTGAAAATTTTCAAACGTGCTCAAACGGTCGATATTTGTGTCGGAATAAATACTTTTTAGGGGTCAGTGAGATTGATAGTGTTTCTCCCGATGCTGTTTCAGTAAAACTTCAACCTCTTTTTCGGCATCGGACGGGAGTATCCTTAGGGGTGGTGGTGGATCGGGGTTTACATAAAAATAAAGTGAGAACAACCGAGATTGGACTCGTGTTGGTGGGGGGGGGGGTTATGGATGTCGCTGAGTTTAATTAAGACAACCACGGCAACACCGCGCAGTACAAGATATTTCTTAATATTAAAAATATTACAAATGACCGTTTCGTCCTCTCATCAGAACATCTTAAGGGTATTAATTAAGGAATTTGAAAGTTGTGTGTAGGAATATTTTTATATTAAAAAAAATTTACGTAGTCTTCATAGTTACAAAAATAACGTTTCGTTCTCGCATTACGTCATCTTCACTGTTTTATTTATTTTTTGGGTATAGACAGGCTACATGAGGGTAATCCACATGGTGGCAACTCCCCTTTAATAGCATAGGAAAGGGATTTGAAAGGGGGGATGCGTAAGGGTAGAGGAAGGTAGTCAAGGGTTAACTGGGGGCCCCCGGGCTATAGTTTAAGGATCCTACCCGGTATTCGCCTAAAAGTAATGCAGGACAAACCCTATAAAAACCTGCATCAGGTAGGTCGGGCATTGGGTACTTGTCCCACGTCCTTCCCTGGATGGCGGGAGAGGAGTTTGCTGTGGGGACGCAGCATTCCCCTCGCCATGCCTTGATCGGTTTAGGAGGCAGCTGGCCGACTATTCCAATAGGAATAGTGGACAACGGTATTAATTGAGGAATTTCAAATGTACCAAGTATTTCCCAATGAACTAATATTTTTAAAAAAATTACAAATTCTTCATGGTTACACCAACGACGTTTCGTTCTCGTATTAGTTCATCTTCAGGACATTAATTCAGGAATTTCAATATAAAAAAATATTTATTTAAAAAGAAATTTAATATAAAAAATAAGAAAATCTTCAGTATTATGACATAGACGTTTCGTGCGCAACATTGGGACATCTTCAGGGTATTCAATCATGAATTAAAAAAATATGTCTCAATATTTGAATAATAAAATTTTTTCCAAGTTCTTCCGAGTTAAACAACGACGATTTGTCCTAAAATATGGACATCTTCAGGATTTTAATTAAGAACTTTCAAACTTGTCTCAATATTATGACAGGGTGTTCCACAAAAGAAAAACATTATTTGACTTTAACTGCTCATTTTTTTTGTTTATTCTATTGTTTTCCCCTTCCCGCGCCGCTATTGGAATTCTTTTATTCCTCTTACCTTAAGTTTTCCCCCTCAATATTGTTGTGGTTCCATACCACGACGGCTAAGAAGAATTTTTCCTTATATCTTCCGTTCCAAAGTCCTTGCATTGTAGTCTTGAGGAACTCCTCCTAACTGGAATTTAATATCCCGCCAAGGTTCCGAGCGAGGGTTTGCTGGCAGCTTTTCCTCCTCCTGCTGTCTCCTTCTTCTCACGTCTCTCGTTTTCCATTAGTATTTGTTTCGTCTGATGTTTATTTTCGCGCCCCGTCCCCCACCCACCTCTTTGCTCCTCGACTTCTTTCGGGGGGTTTTTCCATCCCTCTTACCTGTTTGTTACTGAGATCAACGCGTAAATTGAATTTATAAAAAAAAAAAACCAGAAGACGGTTTCAATTGAAATTTACGCGTTGCTGCCCTTAAACAGTTTTTTCCTCCCCCTGCGTAGATTTGTGTTTACTGATAAGTTGCCAGAACCTTTTCTCAGCGTATTTACGAGTTCTCTGGATTTGAAACTTCGTTCCAAGGAATAAAAAGACTGCCGTCACATTGTTTTCTTCTTTGTCAGGTCGAGAACTTTTTCATAACTTCCGTCGGTGGCTTGAAAGTTCACGATTGAAGTGACAGTGGGAAAAAAATTATGGGACACAGTGTTTGGAAGCTCGAATGGGAAGGCGTATACTGACAGCTCATGTAATGTCTTATTTACATAAACATTAATACAAATGTTATTTTTCAATCTAATAAATAAAGCAGAGTGTTTGTTTGTATGTTTGTTTCTATGTTCCTTATACAAATCTACACCGGTGGAGAAAATTTCACCAAACTTCGTACACGTGTGTCTTTGCGACCAGAAAACAAACACTTTTGATGTGAGACGCGTCTGCAACCCCAAGAAGCGGGGGTGAAAATATTTAAACATGCAAAAACAGCCGATATTTGAGTCGGATAAATATTTTTAGGGGTCAAAGATATTGATAGTGTTTCTACCAATGTTATCTGAATACAGTTTTCATTCCCTACGCCCTGGAAAAAGGGCACCTTTCGGGTTTGGGGTGGAGATGCTTTACAGTAAAATAATGAAAATACAACCGAGATTGGAGTCAAATCAAAGGTTATGGATGTCACTGAGTTTAGTTACTACATTCAAATTGGCATTTACCCCTGAGATGCAGGGGTAGCGGGGTGCAAACACGGCAGATATTTTCGTTGAATAAATATTTTTCAGGTTTAATTATAATGATTAGGGTTCGATTAGCTTTACATAAAAATAGCACAAAAGCAGCCGAAATTGAAGTCATATCGGGGGTTATAGAAAAATGACATCTCGAGCAACGCCGGGCACCAAAATAGTTATAAATAAACAAACAGCCATTTGAAGTAAGCAAATAAATTATATTTAATAGCAATTCTACAACGTTTCGTCGCTAATTTGCGTCTTCTTCAGATACGACGTTTCACAAAACAAAAATCAAACAGACAGAATAATTAAAATAATTTTTGGTAGCCAGGGTCGTTTTTTTCCGCTGACCGATGTGCAACAAGTTGAACGAGTTACATTGTTGAGTGCGTTGTTTACAGTGGAATTTGTTTTTATATAATTTAATGTATAAATTAAAGGGTTCGATTCCCGATAGGGCCGAAATTTTCCCATCCATGTTCCTTAATTAAAATTTAACTGTGATTGGAGGCTTGAATAAAACTTTGTGTATTTCTTTGGTTTTGTAGCGTGAAACGTTCTTACCTGAAAAGGTCCAAAATTAGCGACGAAACGTAGTTTAATTTCTTGTAAGTATATATATCTTGCTTACTTCAAAAAGCTGTTCGTTTATTTATAATTTATCTCAATATATACATATATATATATATATATTGTGACTAAAATAAATAATAAATTATAAATAAACGAACTTGAAATATATATATATATGTAGTGACTATTTAAGATATATATATATATATATATATATATATATATATATATATATAGTGACTAAGATAAATTATAAATAAACGAACTTGAAATATATATATATATCTAGTGAATATTTAATATGAATATATATATATATATATATTATTTATAATTTGTCCTAGTCACAATATAAATATATATATAGTGACTATTTAAGATAAATTATAAATAAACTAACTTGAAATATATTATATATATATATATATTTATATATATTAAATAATATATTATTTATAATTTATCTTAAATAGTCACTATATATATATATATATATATATATATATATATATCAGAAGTTCTCCAGTTAGTTTTTTTCATAATATGGTAATTTAAATAAAAAAATAGGGTTACATTAATTAGTTTTAAGGACTAAATCAAATTCCTCAAACTTTTAAAATTAAAAATAGATTAGAGCCATCATAAGAATCCTTGGGACATTCCAGAGATATTGCTTTAAATTAACCAGCGGAAAAATTAACTTGTTTCGTGACGACATCGCCAGCCATTTTTATATTTTTTATAAGCAATATATATATATATATATATATATATATGTATATATATTTACCGGAAATGAAATTCCGTGCTCTGTTCTGTCTGAGAGCATTTCTGTGTTTCCTGGACAGGGGGTTGCAAAATTTTGCGGGGTGGTTTCTGACCCTTGACGGGTGGCAAACAAAACTGTTGTCAAGTGACTCACTGCCAGCGACGACTTTCAAGGACCTTTACGAGACTTCCAGATATTTCCAGTAGTACATATATATATATATATATATATATATATATATATATATATATATTCCGTAGTTATTACATCAACCTATCCTGTTAGGAAAAAAAAACCATTATTTTAAAATTTAATAGTAGTTTTGATGCTAAAGGCCTAAGGGTCATTGAACTGAATTAACGGATTAAGTTTCAATGCATCTGGACTGCGGAGGTCCTGCTTTCGAGTCCCCGGTCTCGGTCGAGATTTTTTTTATCTATCCTAATAGGTACAGCAGATGTTGAGCAAGAGTAATTGTGCGTCTCCTGACTTTGGGGGTTGTTGTTACAAGAAAACTAAAGGCCCCGTTCTTCTTAGATGGAGTTTCTCTGGCGGTTAACCGAAACGTGTAAAGTTGGGACTCGTCGTTGTCTGACGTGATATATAGCAACAGCTGCTTATGAGGGCGCATGTTCCTCCGTGGAACTTCGGCCCTGGGACGTAGAGACCGCCCCTAACCAACCCCGCCTACGTACGTAATAAAGTCAGAGAGATCGTTCTCTACCTACGTTCCTTCCTTCAAAAACCAATCTCTGGTCGTTATCAGGGGGGAGGGGGGAAATGTTATAAAGAGCCACGGTACCAGAGGCAGAAAAATCCCTGTTCGAAACGTTCGAGCAACTCCTATTTCAAGCTTCATTACTCGGTTCTTCTTGGCGATTACTTCGTTTTTTTCCGTCTGGTTTTAATTTTTTTCTTTTTTAGCTTGTAGAACTTCTCTCGACAGTGTCACGACGGGTGTTTTCCTTCGTTCTATCTCCCTTTTCCTTGCTAATTATTCCCTCCACACCTTTATGCTGGCCATTGTAAATACACGATTATCCACATTATCCCTTTACGTTTGATGTTACCTGCTATATGACTGATAGGCCTGAATATAAATCTGTACTAGGGTCAATCTTAACATGGACAAAAACGTCACAATTATATATATATTGGTCGAAATTATTTCTCGCGTTTTAAATTTCTATGCGGAGCGTACATACATACATACAAACATCTAATTTTTATCGTGTTATTCCATTCTATAGAGACGCAAGGACGCTGACGTCAGACGGTTTGAATGTTGCAATGGGCAACTAAGGGCTACAATTGAATAAGTACGTCATGCGCCAGGGAACTGTCGAGGTGCAAGTCATCGAAGGCACTATTGCAACGACTCTTCGTACGGAGACCTGTTAAAAAAAATATACAACACTTACAAAAGCCTTTACTCGTTGTTATATATTTTAAAAAAAATATCCTTTGATCAATTTAAATAAAGCCCGTTCTTCATTCAGGTCCTGGAATTAGGAAGTGAGATCCATAAATTGTAGGTGAGCCGCTTTAGTTTTAATTGATTGGAGGAATTTCGCACCGGATCTGGAGTCGACGTGGGTAGCTCAGTGCATGAGCGGCCTCCCGGCTCAGATTCCTTGTCCGGTCGAAATTTTCCCACCCTCATACTGGACACGACCAGATGAACGGAAGACACAGGAACCTCTCCACGGAACAGGTACATTTTTTTTTGTGGAAAAAATACCCCTTGGTAAAATACAAAATGGCTGCCATTGCTCATAAGAAAAACAGGCACCAGCCACGTGACACGAGAACTCAAACGCAACAACAGAACCGTGATTACGTCACAGGCTCCTTATCGCGACAAAACTGCTCCGGGGCGCCTCCAAGATTATACCTACTGATGCCCTATGGTGCTGGTTCTCTCCGTGCGCTGAGAGACTGGCCTGGGAACTGTCTTGGACACTTGTGACAAACAAGGTCAGACAAGGTTCGAAGCACTTGAGACACAGTCTGGCCCCCTAAAATTAATTCTTCTTCTTGGGTTAGACCAGGGAAAACAGAAATTTCAACTCTTGTATGGTGAAAATGTCCTTCTTTTATTGACAAACGGACGATCTGAAAGTTTCAATTGCAAAAGATTTTAGTGATTTGGTGGGAAAATGAGCATCGTCCTGTTTGTTTTAGAAGGGTTTGAAAGAAGCCAAGGGCAACTAAAAGGCGTAAATGCATTCTCAGGTTCGTTTAATATCACAAGGGAAAGCGCACGTAGTTGTAAAACGACTCCAGATTCACAGATTAAAGGATACATGATTCTGTTTCTGATAGAGATCACGACTGTTAGACGGAAATCCTCTTTAACCCTCTACTGCCCTACTGTAGCACATATAACTGTTAGTATTAAACCCCCCTCCCTCAGAGACGTCTGTTGGTTTCTAAGAGAGCTAAATTGTGATGCAGATATGAAACAACGTGGACTTTAGGGTTACAACATGCCCTGTCCGAGCTTTCTGTGAGCCAACCCCCAAGGGACAGACTTTTCTGCCCTTCAGAATATATTTTTTTGTTTCTTTCAAGAAAGAAAATTTAATTACACTAAAATCAAATTTTTCCAATTAATACGAATTATTTATCGATCCGACCTAAATTATATTTGTTGCATAAAAATTGTACATATATAAATAGGGGTGTAATTATTTTAATAAAATTGTATTATTGATCAAAAATTTTTGGTTAATGTTTTAAAGACTTTTTATTTTCGACTAAATTTTAATAAAGAAAATTTTTGTTTATTTATTCTTTAAAATATATTGTAATACTAATTAGAGGCCATTAATTGTTTTAATATAATTGGATTGTTAGCGGTACATTTCTTGAAAGCAACAATCACGGCTCGATGTCGGTGATAGTTGTTGGAAACTGCGCGCTCGTACGGAAGGCCAGTCCGGCAAACGTTTCGAGAGAGAGAGAGAGAGAGAGAGAGAGGAGGTTGACCTAAAAAAGTAGGAATAGCATGGTCCAGGAAGTACAACTGCGAGATCTATTAAACTCTATAAAACACAAGTAAATAGTTCTTGACGAAGAGACTCTTGATATAAAATCGCAAAAGGTTTGCACCACACAGATGCGAGATAATAAAGGGCATCGAGGAGACACACGTCCGAGGGGGCGGCTGATCCCAAAATGCCAGGTGGAATAACAACGAGAACTACGACCGTGTTTATTAATAATGATGTGTAGAATCAGTGAATGACGCCCTCAAACTCCAAGAATCAGATCTGGTACCAGAAAGACAACCGTTAGTACAAAAACGATTATTTAAAGTCTGTAAACGAGGATTAAAGGTAGAAGTCAGATTTAGTCTTCTTTATTCTGTTTAGAATTTACATTCCGTTTATTTCAATTTTGATTTGTAAATTAGTTTATTAAATTTGATTGTTCTTACTATCAAGCCCAGTAAAGACCCTGAGAGAAAGAGTAAGCAGATGTAATTGTTGTAAAATTATAAAGTCGTATTTTCCCAGAACGCCACAAATAATAAAAAATAATATAAAATTTGGTTTGTGAATTTGAGGAAATTAAATGTGCAAAGTGAGGCTGATAAGTTGTATCTTTGAAGAATAAAATTGGTTTTTTTATTAATTAATTTTTTTAAATTAAAGCCTTCCAGTTAAACATTACATTTTGGCCCAACAACGTGGTGCAAATTAATTTAATTTAATGGTCCTGTTAATTATTACATTATATTTAATTTTACCGTAGCCAAATTTTATTAATTAATTTTTTAGAAGTCAGAAGGCCATTAATTTTATTAATTAATTTTTTTAAATGAAAGCCTTCCAGTTAATCATTACATTTTGGCCCAACAACGTGGTGCAAATTAATTTAATTTAATGGTCCTGTTAATTATTACATTATATTTAATTTTACCGTAGCCAAATTTTATTAATTAATTTTTTAGAAGTCAGAAGGCCATTAATTTTATGAATTAATTTTTTTAAAATTAAAGCCTTCCAGTTAATCATTACATTTTGGCCCAATAACGTGGTGCAAATTAATTTAATTTAATTAAGTCCAGTTAATTATTACAATATATTTAATTTTACTGTATCAAAATTTTATTAATTAATTTTTTTTTAGAAGTCAGAAGGCCATTAATTTTATTAATTAATTTTTTAAAATGAAAGCCTTCCAGTTAATCATTACATTTTGGCCCAACAACGTGGTGCAAATTAATTTAATTTAATGGTCCTGTTAATTATTACATTATATTTAATTTTACCGTAGCCAAATTTTATTAATTAATTTTTTAGAAGTCAGAAGGCCATTAATTTTATGAATTAATATTTTTAAATTAAAGCCTTTCAGTTAATCATAACATTTTGGCCCAACAACGTGGTGCAAATTAATTTAATTTAATTAAGATGGAAGGAACATACACAGAGACACGCAGAGTGTGAGTCTCCACTTGGATCGGAGCTGCTTTTGTGGTCTCGTTGGTCCTTGGAACGAACATTATAAATGCCTTGCTGATTGAGTGGGACTCCTCAACAGGCTCAAGTGGACCCACTCTGCTTTGCCACGGGCAGCGCGGGGTGTCACCAAAGACGTCTTACAGTCAGTGGGAGGAAGCGCACGTGAGCTTGGCCCACAAATTATTCCACAAAGAAATTATTCTCAGGTTTTAGAATCACAGGGTCGTCAGACAAATCTGTGGAACCCCCCACGCTGAGCTGACATCGATAAAATACTCACTGAATCCAACATGGAAGACAACAGTCACACTCCTCTTTTTTTTTTGGGTGGAAAAATTGGACCTAATCGCAACTCTGTTTTCTCTGATTGGAAATGACGACTGTTATCTGGCTAATGAGTTCTGTCAAGCACTAATCACGGGGATCGTGTTCGGGAGGGAGGAAAAACAAACACCCCTGTGTGTGTGTGTGTGTGTGTGTGTGCAAACGCACAAAGAGCAGGGTCGTTCACGGAATTACTCCACAATTCGACTGATGGTCGAACAAATTTCAATGACTCTGGATCGGGGAATGCGTGTAATTTTACATTGAAATCGAAACGTTTAAATTTAAATGCGACTCTTACATTACAAACAGACAGAGGGGAAAAAATACCTTTCATACTCGTTAAACCAAATGTACTTCTAAATTAAGTAAATTACCTTTAATTGAGGCTCGATATAGCCGAAAATATTTTTTTTCTTTCTCAACATAACCTGGTAATGATCATTTAATAATTAATTAAGCCAATATGTCAGAAAAAATAATTAAATCCGTTCATAAACTACAAAAAGAACAAACATTTGGCAGATAACAAAAAATATAAATTTTTCTTAGACTTACAAAATAAAAATCAGTAAGTTTCGACCACTAATTTTTGGGACTTCTTCAGGTAAACAGGTAACGTTGTAGTGTTGAATTGACAAGCAAATAATCTGACTATTTAACATTTTATAAATTCAACAGTTACACGACTCTAATTTTTTTTTTAGGTACCAGGCTACATGAGGGTAATCCACATGGTGGCAACTCCCCTTTAATAGCATACAAAGGGATCTGAAAGGGGGCATGCGGAAGGGTAGAGGAAGGTAGCCAAGGGTTAACTAGGGCTACCGGGCTATATTTTAAGTATCCTATCCGGCATTCGCCTAAAAGTAATGCAGGGAAAACCCTAGAAAAACCTGCATCAGGTAGGTCGGGCATTGGGTACTTGTCCCACGCCCTTAAAATAGCGGGTGAGGAGTTTGTTGTGGGGACGCAGCATTCCCTTCTCCATACCTCGACCAGTTTAGGAGGCAGCTGGCCGACTGTTCCAATGGGAACAGAGAACAACTGTTACCGTATGCCCAAGGTCTATGACCCCGGAACATTCTCAGAACAGGCCTCGGCTAGTGGGAACCTTAGTTAAAATACGGAGAGAGGAAAAGGCATCTACAAAAGTAGCCCCTTCGTGTCTCTCCTACAAGGTTCTGCCTGCGAGAGAACATCCCTCGGAGACAACCCCCATTCATTCAAATTTCTTCTAATTCAATACTGAAATTACCTTTTCACCTGAAGAAGTTTAAAAAAAAATTAGTGGTCGAAACTTACTGATTTTTAATTTGCAAGTCTAACAAAATATTAATATTTTTTGTTATATGCCAATTGTTTGTTCTAATCATTATAATTGTATTTGTTTCCTTTGTAGTTTTAAACTTGAGTCTGATGATGTCACAAAACAAGCAATGAAACGTTGTTTAATTTTACATTAATAATAATTTTTTTCTGACTTAAAATTGGCTTAGGTTCATTTATATTTTAGTTTTCTCCACGGGTCAGAATAAATATATATTAAAAAAGTTTTAGTTTGAGTAATTAATAATTTTTTTTCTCTGACAGATTGGCTGTATTGTTTATTTCTGTCTCACGTGAATTGGAGAAACGTGCGAGCCGGCCAGCGGCCTCCTAAACTGGTCGAGGCACGGAGAAGGGAATGCTGCGTCCCCACAGCAAACTCCTCTCCCGCCTTCCATGGAAGGGCGTGGGACAAGTACCCAATGCCCGACCTACCTGATGCAGGTTTTTCTAGGGTTTTCCCTGCATCACTTGTAGGCGAATTGCCGGGTAGGATACTTAAACCATAGCCCAGGGGCCCCTAGTTAACCCTTGGCTACCTTCCTCTACCCTTCCGCATCCCCTCTTTTCAAATGCTTTTCCTATGCTATTAAAGGGGAGTTGCCACCATGTGGATTACCCTCATGTAGCGTCCCTGTTACCCCATAGCGGTACAGGAAACGTAAAAAAACGGAACATAATTTAGGCACATCAAAACGAACGGGGCCTGCTGGAGAAACTGGATATATGACAACCCGGGAAACGCCGGGCACCCGGATAGTGCTTAATAGTAAATCCGAAATCGCAGCAATTAACGTGTGTTTATATCACTTCATCTTCTCTGTCTTCTTTGGGTATTATATATGATTATTTTAACCCCTTTTTCCCTCGAAGATATTTGACAACTTGAAAGGTGTGACGTAATATTTCCTCGACGGCCATTTAGGGCAAATTTCGACGGAGGAGTCGTCGGGCAGCAGCACCGCGCCTCCGCCACCGAGCCACATTCAAATATAGGAGAATTAATTACAGGGAGAAAGGAAGAGAGGTTCCCATTGTTTGTGTGTGTGACTAGAGGCGACCAAAGATGATCGATCCTTCATATCCTGTGCCGGGGAGTCTCGGCTCCGACCCACAATGGAGGCAATTCCACGAGTACCTGCCGCTGGTTGACGAACACCACAAAGTGACGCAACAACAGACGACGTGACGAAGAAACGCGCAGTTCACAAACAGAACAGGGGGAAGAAAAATATATTGAAGAGTGAATGAGAACTACTGTAATGAACTCTCCAATCAACACACCCTCAGGGTCCCCTCGTCCTAGTTCCGTCTTTCCTCTTCCAAACGACGGATGTTACGTCAACTCGTTATAAACAAACATTACGTCGTCGATGTCCAACGTGGAAATAATTTACAACAAACAATTTAAACAGTGAGAGACGCGATCGTTAACTGAAGGTTAGCAGATGCTACGCTCAGACACACGCAGCCATTCTTGTTTTTAATTATATTTTATTTAGCTGAGTGCTAGGCGTTGCCCGGGTTTTTATTTAAATTAACCCGGAGTAGTAACTGATTCGCCACTAACCTCGTGGTGAACATTTCACGTAACCAGCATGCGACAGCGCCAGTGTTTGCGACATTTCCCCGACCTGACCCCTCGGCCGCTGACTACAACTAAACCACGACGGTGACTGACGGTACTCGGGAACTCTCCTGCTACATAAAAGTGTCTAAAAAATCACCACGAATTAAAACAGTAAAAAAATCCTCCATAACTTCATAAAGTCTATTCTACTCCCGGGACCTTAAAGGGTTAATAAATACAACCTTTAACTACACAGAGACCAAAATATAGCTCATGCACTACGAAAATAAAATATTGCTGGTTCCTTAAGGGAGTTAAAAGTACTCCGGGTATCCTTTACTCACCCACGTCCTCCTCAACGTATATCATCGACCACCATTATTAATGCGAGAATTAAACTCTGCGACTCCTATAACCTCGGAATCGACTATAATAACGGTATTATTTACATTATTTTTTATACAACCCCTTCCACCACCTCCCGTACGGTAAGGGTACTTCACTCCTTTGCCTTTTGGAGTTGAAATTGGATACACAAAAATTCTATACTGACACTATCAAATTAAGCGACCCCGGGAAACGTGTAACTCGACGAAAATAATGGCCGTTCGGGAATGTTTTTAAATTCCACTCGCACGCCCCCATCCACCCCCTAGAGGCGGTAGGTGTGTCTTAACCCTTCAGTGTTTGTCCCTGGATCGTAGGTAACATGTGTATAAAAGTTTGGAAGAGATTTTTCTATGAATTAAAATTGTAAACGGTGAAAGTTTTTTTTACTCCTTCCCACCCCAACATCTAGGGGCTGAATTGCAACGTAAATGACGTAGTGAAACATTTATAACCCTGGATTTGACACCAAACTCGGCTGTTTCGCGTTATTTTTTATGTAAGTCCGCTCCACCCCCTTCATTATTGGTGCTTTATGGGGTTGAAATAATACAGTAAAAACATCTGGATAGAAACTATTAATCACAGGGAGCCTAGAAAAGTAATTAATCGACGCTAATATCGGCTGTTTTAGTATGTTTTTAAATTTCACCCCCACCCCCCCCCCCCCACGGTTCACCCCCTTGAGAGTTTCATGATGCTTCGAGAATCCCACAGAAATCTTCACGGGGGTGCGCACAACAACTCACCAAAGTTGGTCCGCAATCGGATGAATAATTTAGGAGCGCACAGGGGACAGACGTATATATATATATATATATATTGTTAATTTTTTTTAGGACAACAGGCTATATGAGGGTAATCCACACGTTGGTAAACTCCCCTTTAATTGCATAGGAAGGGATTTGAAAGGGGGGATGCGGAAGGGTAGAGGAAGGTAGCCAAGGGTTAACTAGGGGCCTCCGGGCTATAGTTTAAGGATCCTACCCGGCATTCGCCTAAATGTAATGCAGGGAAAACCCTTGAAAAATCTGCATCAGGTAGGTCGGGCATTGGGTACTTGTCCCACGCCCTTCCGATAGCGGGAGAAGAGTTTGCTGTGGGGACGCAGCATTCCCTTCTCCGTGCCTCGACCAGTTTAGGAGGCAGCTGGCCGACTGTTCCAATGGGAAATAGCGGACAAGTCTTACCGTATGCCCAAGGTCTGTGACCCCGGAACATACACCTCTCAGAACAGGCCTCGGCTTGTGGGAACCTTAGTTCTAAAACGGAGAGGAAAAGGTATCCCCAAAGGTAGCCCCTTCGTATCTCTCCTACAAGGTTCTGCCTTTTGTTCTATATATTGTTAATGATCCCTCGTATCATATATATATATATATATATATATATATATATATATATATATATAGAGAGAGAGAGAGAGAGAGAGAGAGAGAGAGTTTGTTACATCGATCTGATATCGAGATATACGACTGAAGTTAGTAGATCTCGAAGACCAACCACTTGAGGGGCTTTGCTTTTAGCCAGTTGAAGGACCTTGTTAAATGTGGACAATGCGAGTAAACACGACACACGTGGACCATGGTAGAAAGAGTAACGGTTTTAACTGTTTGATGATGGCAGGTGCGTATTTTAATTATCTTCGTACATATAATCATCATGTTTCCGTTTTCAAAATAGATGTACGTCAGTTCTGTACAAATAGTGTTCCATTTTTAAGGCCTAAAGATGGATATTTCTGTGTAGTTGAAAGCTCCTGCTGCTTCTCAAATGAACGTCTGGAGTCGAGACTGTTCCTGGCTTTCTTTAATCTCTACAAAATCTGTTGAATAATTTATTTTTAAATTAGTCCTCTGTTTTACAACGTTACAATTAAAAAAAACCTACTGAAATCTGTTTTACAGTCACAGTATTATGATAGAATGTGGTTAAGTTCTGCAGTTAATAGATATAATTGCTAATCGTTTAACGTTAATGAGTGTGAGAGACTATTTAAGGGAAACGGAAAAATGTTCTAACGTCAGGCGACGTTGCCTTTAAATAAAAAAATAATTAATAATTACTATTTCTAAGATACAGCGTAGCCAATTAACAGAGCGACACAACTGCAGCTGATAAAACTCGATATTTTCACCTTGATTTTTTTTATTTATAAATTTACTTTCATAATTATATATTCACAAATTAATGCTATTTCAAACAGATTTATTAGAGTTTTGTCAACTGAATAGTGCAGTTGTGTCGCTCTAGGCTCTTCTTAGCACCTGAAGAAAGGGACAAGGATCCCAGAAATGTTGTTGTGTGGTATTTATATCGTTGTTTCTTTTGTCTGTATTATTAATTAATATTAATTTTCAATCAGACGTAAATTTTTAAATTTTTACAGACAAAACATTGTGATTAATTTATTTATTTTGTCACTGAATTACGTAATTAATTTGATAAAGCAGTAGCCAGTTAACCAGAAACAATTAAGTGATATTTATTTTATCACTTAATGATGTAACTAGTTACATAAAGCTGTAGAAAATTAACAGACAAAATTAATTGCAGTAATTTATTGTAATTAAATATTTTGCCTGTATTATTTATTATTATTAATTTACAATAAAACGTAAATTTTTCTCAGATCAAACAATGTGCTTAATAAATTAATTTGGTCACTTAATTACGTAATTAATTTGATAAAGAAGTAGCCAGATAACCAGAAAAAATCAATACTTATATCTATTTAATTTATCACTTAATGACGTAAATAATTACACGAGGCCGTAGAAAATTAATAGATAAAATTAATTGCAGTAATTTATTGTAATTAATTCAGTAGAGAAGTAGCCAATTAACAGAGTATTTTAAATCCACCGTAGAAGCAGTTATCTACACACTTTACAGAACAAAAAATTCTCTTTTTAACTCTTTATTTTCTACTTTCATTCTACCGTCAAGATAAGCAAGGAATCCTGTTACAGCTGTAATTATTAATTAATCGACGAATATATTTTTCAGTCCGCCCATATTTGTCATTAATCCCCTATTTCTTTTTCTTCGTGAACAGGAACAACCGCCACTCCCTTCATTAACCACCTCTGTATTGAAATTCCGCTCAGCCGAATCCTATATATTTCTTAAGGTGACCCGGGCCAACTTAATTAAAAAGACGGGAGACTCGCCGCACACGTATATATGTATACTATAATTTTTTCTGCTCATTACTCACTGCAAATGACCCTCTTTCATTCCAGATAAAGTCGGCAGCAATCCAGGGCGCGTTCCGTTGAAAAACCTCGTCTTTTTATGTTTGATATCCAACGTGCGGGAAAAACCACGAAAATATAATATTACCCCAGGTTGAATTAGACAGACGCCATGATTATTCTCTCATTAATGTATTGCTACTTATGTATTTATCTCTCAATTGTGTATGTCTTCATTCAGGAGTTTTCAGATTTATTTATTTTCTTATTTATAAAGTTAGTTTCTTAATTATATATTTTCACACAGATATATTTTATTTATTTGCCGTCTACTATTTACTCAGTACAAGAGTGAAAAAATTTCGTATACATGTTCCTTTCGAACCGTAAACAAACCCTTGTGGGTCTACCACGCCCAGGGGAGGGGGTGGAATTTTTTCAAACACGTTCAAACGGCCGATATTAATATTTTTCGGGGGTCAATGAGATTGATAGTGTTTCTCCCGATGTTTTTAGTGTTTAATTTCATCCCCTTTTCGGCATGGAGGGTTAGCACCCTTACGGGGGTAGAGGTTGAGGGGTGTTACTTGACAGTAACGCGTTATTTGTCTCACTGAGTTTAATTATTGCAACCATGGGACACCCGCGGGTAGTTTACGTATAAAAATGTTTATGAATTGACACTGTTTTTATTTTTTTTCTGTTCAACTACGGTTTACCTGATGAAATACAAAATTACGGACGAAACGTAGTGGTCTAATGTTCTAATTGTATTAATTGAATTGACAAATTTCTGTCTGTTTGCCCATAAACATTTGTTCACTTCTGCCTTTTACTCTGACGCGTCAAAATTTTCAGAACTAGGTTAATCGAGTCAATATTTTCCCATGTCAGACCAAATGATACGTTAAAGCGAATCTGGGGAAATAAACTGTCGAAATACACATACATAAATCGCTACTTTTAGGGTGTATATCGGACGAATATGGCGGGAAAAAAAATCCCTGTCCCTGTATTGCAATCTGTATGCAGAAACACGAACAGCCATTTGTAAATCAGTTACGACTGACTTCCAGGAATAACCAATTCAGGATAATTAGATCTGGATGTTTGTTCCTCCGCGATTTTTGTGGACGAATGAATATTTATATGGGGGTGGGGGTCTGGAACTAGCTACCAACCACTACTGCTACCTGCCACACAGTAGGAACTAATATATACATTCCCCCCCCCCCCTCCTTCTGGTGGGGATTTCATTGTCGATTCGAAAAGATCGAGGACGCCGGGCGTCGGTTTAATTAAACGTCGATACAACGATAAATAAGAAAATAAATCATCGTGAAAATACAGGAATGAGGAAATACATAATAAAGAAATAAATATACAACCGTATATATTATAAAAACACTTGAGTGACAGAATAATAAAGCAGCAACACAAACGAGAAAAATGTGCAATTAATAATAAAAATAATAATACCTGAATAAGAAAAAGAATAACTCTGGAAATTTAAACTCCATGTCATTAATATCGTTTGTGTTTAAAATTAATTAAACCTCTTTGATCAATTAATTGCCTAACTAAAGGATGAAACTCACAAATCTGATCCTTGGCTACTTTTTTTTTATGTAACTAATTACAAATTTAAGTGACACTAATAATAAAAAATCTCTTAATTTCTCACTTATTTATCTAATTAATTAAGCAATTAAGTGATGCTTCAAATGTCGCTATTAATTTTGTGTTTTAATTTGCTGTTTCTGTCCCTAATTAAAACATTTTTTAAATAAATAAACATCAGTCAGAAGAAATAATTTATAATGTAAAATTAAACGACGTTTCATCGCTTATTTACAGACTTCATGAGCCTCAAGTTTTTATAGCTTATTGTATGCATAATTTCGTGTTATTAAATTTATTTAACAATTATTTATTAAAAGAAAACATTACATCACTTTACTCAATTAGTGACATTGTTTCTCACATCACTGAGGAATACTTTGGTTTCTCTAGCGAATATATGTAAGTAAAAACGTTAATTGCAGTACATAATCACTTTATTTATCGTAATGCGACAGTAGAACGAATTTATGTAAAATTTTCCAATTAGAACGACTGTAAAAGAGATAAAACATAATCTTCTTAATGATTTCTAATTAATATGGTTAAGATATTAAGCCTCAGGTAAATAATAGCCGAAGACTTTTGTTTGAATTAATTGTTAGTATTAGGTTAAGGTTAATTTATTTAATGTGTTATAAGTCAGTCAAAAAATTTCAGACAGCCTAATTAACATAAAAATATCGTAGAATATACGACGTAACCTTAAGTGCACCAACAACGTTCCGAACATTCAAATACGATATAAAAACCCCGATTTTAAGGTATACAAAAACAGTTCACTACAGACGCTGGCCGTGGTCCAAGGTCGAGCAGTGTTGCACCCCTCCCCGTCGCACTCACCCTCGTTGTTCAGCGCAGCGGTCAACGTGCTGCACTTCCCCTGCGTTCCACTACTCGGCAGCTGAAATTAACACCTGGTGAAGTGATAAGTACTATTAAATTTTCATACGATTATAGGACGAGTAAGAGGAGGATTTAAAACGTTATTGAAGTCGGAAGACATTCGAGATCAAAATCCAACTTATTTCTTTAAGACAGCCTAACCTTAATTGCCGTAGAATAAAGGGAATACTTAGGTATTTTAGCCAATGATGTTTACATTTAAGGAACCTAGAATTTAACGGCCTTGATGCAGTTGATTATTAATTGAAAGTAACTCAATTAGAATCCATTCTTGATTTAACTTTAAATTTTCTTTTTGACCTTGAAGATTCCTACTAAATTCATCTTTCTGATTTTGATTGGACTTAATCCTTTTAGAAAATTTGAAATTTTACTTCAGATTCCATGTTTGTGTGTTTGAATCTTTTAAATATCCAAGGCAGTTGAATTAATTTAATTTTAAAATTGTTAAGTAATAAGTTTCTGGTACTACAACGACCACCATACTCTTGGCGCTCCGAGTTATAGTCTCTTGAAATATTCTGCTGGACTGTTATAATTTTAAAAATGATCTTTAACAATAAATTTTGCAAGATTGTTTTGGAAGTTACGCTGGCTATTGGTATTTCTGATCGTGATGTAGGAGAGATACAAAGGGTCTACCTTTGAGGATGCCTTCTTCTCTCCGTTTTTGAACTAAGGTTCCCACATGCCGAGGTACCTCTTTTGAGAGGTGTATGTTCCGGGGTCACAGACCTTGGGCATATGGTAAGAGTTGTCCGGTATTCCCATTGGAATAGTCGACCAGCTGCCTCCTAAACTGGTCAGACACGGAGAAGGGAATGCTGCGTCCCCACAGAAAACTCCTCTCCCGCTATCGGAAGGGCGTGGGACAAGCACCCAATGCCCGACCTACCTGATGCAGGTTTTTCTAGGGTTTTCCCTGCATTACTTTTAGGCGTATGCAGGGTAGGATCCTTAAACCATAGCCCGGGGCCGCTAGTTAACCCTTGGCTACCTTCCTCTACCCTTCCGCATCCCCCCTTTCAAATCCCTTCCTATGCTATTAAAGGGGAGTTGCCCAACGTGGATTACCCTCATGTAGCCTGTTGCCCTAAAAAATAAAGACTTTTAGATCATTAGACTTTTACGTTCCCCACGTGAACTGAACTGTTCCGTTTCTCGCAGCAGACTGGCGTTCTCCAAGTGCATACTGAGGTTTCTCCGCGCGCGGTCTCCATTGTTGAACAAAGGAAAAACCCGCCTTCATTGTTGCCTTTACGCATTCGTACCGCTAACAATTTCATTATATTAAAACAATTAATGGCCTGTTTCATTGGCATTACAATATAAATATATATATATATATATATATATATATATAAAATTGTAAGATATATTATTGTTTTATTTACGTATTAATTATATAAAATTAAAAGTTCAAATCACATTTGTTAACACAATATTAAAAAATATAAATATTATAATTGTTATAAATTGAGATGTTGATTACGAGGATAAGCGCGATCCCGCGAGAGTTCCTGATCAGCCGTGAAGATCTGACTTATACAATAATTTTGATTGTAATTAACAAATCAATCTAGAGCAATTATAATATTTGTATATTTCCAAATATGTTAATAATAAATGTGTCCTTTGGAAAATCATGAATTTAAATAATGAACACACAAACAATTAAAACAATAGAATAAATGTCACGTGTTACAGAAAAATTTGAGGATTATTACATCTAACACAAGTATTGACCCCCAGTATTTCAACTGGGCCTGCTTTGAAATATTTTTTTTTTCAGTTTTAAATTTAATTACATTAAATTAAAATTATTCGCTACTGTAAATACACTTAATTTTTCAAAAATTCCATTTTAATTTAATCCTTTGAACACTTGGTAGCAAATTGAGAAGCCGTGTTTGGATGAGGAAGTATCCAGTCCTCAAGGGAGTAGAAACCACATGCTAAAGGCGCCGTCCAGACGCTGGGCGGCGCTGATGTTGTTGACCTTGTTCCGAGTAAAACCTGCTTTTGTTCACAAATCTCCAGAAAGAAACCATGAAAAATAGAAGATCGGGTGTTTTCTATACGAACGGGGGGGGGGGGAAATATTTATGGAATATTGCAACAATAAAGAAAAATTTAGGGAGTGTGAGCGTGGTAATACATACATACATTCATATATATATATATATATATTGTATTAATCAAATGGAAGGCTTTATTTAAATGAAGTAATAAACAAATTAACAAACAAAATATTTTTATTTTATTTTGTGGCAATAAAAGATAATTACAAACACAAATTTGAGATCTGGTTCTCTCAGCGTCTCCACTGGGTTTGATAATGAACACACAAAAAAATTGATTTAAAATTTTATTAACAAACAGTTTACTTTTTACCTAAACAATATGTCGATACAAATTAAAAGTAAAGAAATTAACTTTGATTGACAATTAAAAGAAAACGAAATCTGACTTTATCCTCTAATTAGCGATTACAATTAATCATTAGTTTTGGTTTTGTTACTTACACACTGTACAGCTGGTACCAGCATTCTTTTTGGTTTCGGAAGTTCACTATGGCACGATTATACACTGACTCTAAATATCGACTCACAGAGTTTACACTATTGAAGTCAAAATTGATAGGCTCACAGAACTCGGATGATACTCCTGAATGTCAGCTATCTGATGCCTTACAGGAATCCTATGATTCGTAGATTTGGACGTAAACTGCCACGTAGCTCCTTGAAGACTTATTTTGACCGTTTATTCTTTCGTAGCGAACTAACTTTTCTTTAGCTCCTTGCTGTAGACTTAAACTGTCAACTTTACTATTCCGCTCTTTGCTGCTCACCAGAAAAACTTTCCTCACCAATTCTATGCTAGCTGGCTGTAGACGTAAAAAAAACTGACTTCCTTTCCTGGCTGGATATAGACGTAAACTGCTCAACGTTCATGAGCGCAAACGCCATTTTGACTTTTCAAACAAAAGCGGCTGAACTCGCTTTTCCATTGTTCCTTTGTTCGATCAGGCCGCAATAATGGATTTATCAAACAATTCAAATTTTATGTCCAAACAATTCATGGCCTAATTAATTGGCATTACAATATATATATATATATATATATGATTATATTAGGAATTATTGGGTCTGAGTTTTTCGGAATTTTAACCTACCAGGAATTTATTTTCACACCGTGAATGTTGTCATAATGTCTAAAAACTACTATTGAAGTTGTTCTGTTGCATTTCGAAGTAAACTTAAAATTATTAAGGTAATAATTAAATATATGAATAAACAATTTAATTTAGTTTTGGGAATAATTCCAAAAATGTCATAAAAATGTCTCAAATAATGGTTTGAAACGTAATTTGGACATATATATAAATATTAGAAACCTCTCATTACAATTTCTGCAACAAAAAAATGTGATAAATGATTTCCGATAGAGAAACCATTAATTTGATGATAATTAATTAAGTAACACAAGTATTTCAAGTAAAAGGAATAATTTTGTAAGAGGTTTTTTGATTATATTTGACGAATCAAAATATTTTTAATTGTAAATTTCAGTTAATGATTTTTAATAGTTTCTAATCCGCCAAATTTTAATTACTGAATTACGTTTTAAAGGTGTATTTTTTTTTCGTTTATTTAAATAATTTTGCGTCAAGGTGTTCAATGTCCTCAGCAGAGGTCTCTGGTGAGCTGCTTTTCTTCATAGTATTTTTTGTTTTTTGAAGGGTTTCGAGAAACTGGACCAGGATTTTAATTTCAAGGTCTTCGAATGTGTTTTTGGTTTCATCGATCCTCTTCTGCTCGTGTCTTTTCTACTTTCCTAATCCAGAATGCTAAGGTTACCAAAGAAGACGAGACAGCTGCTGCTGCTGCTGGTTGTGAATATCTCCCTTACGGCTCGTGGCCCATTTATTCAAGCTCTTTACCTTTATATATATATATATACGCCGAGACTTGACGCGAAAAAGGGGGGTGGGGGGTTGCAATCCCTCGCGAGCTATTTTTATTTTTATATTGGAGGTGATCGTTATTGCAATGCACGTAGAAGCCCAAGTGGCCTTTAAACGTAGGAAACTGGAGTTTATTTACGTACTGGTTGTGGCAGCTGTTGCTCGACGACGGTTTACGACCGAACTCACCCCCGCCCCCTTTCCACCCCCGTCGAGCCGTTCCTCGTCACTTTGACGTATTCCGCCCTGTGGCTCTATTGAAAAATTTACTTGCCCCTGTTAAAGGAGGGCGGGGGGCGTAGTTTACCAGCCAGGTCACGAATTCCACCCTCACACCCCCTCTACGTTTCTATCAAACGGGCTCCGTTAATATTAAAAATTCTACTTCCACCTGGAACAGAGCCAAGTAAATTGATTTAATTGAATAAATATACGGTCTTGAGAAAGAAATAATTATGTCTGTTTACTTGACCAGTTTCAGACAAATATATTCATTAAATTGGAAAACGTTTCGGTACGTGTTTTGTACCTTCTTCAGGTCCTTTCAGAATAACACAAAATTCGATATAAAAGTCATGACTTTTTGTTTTTAGGGTAACAGGCTACATGAGGGTAATCCGCATGATGGCAACTCCCCTTTAATAGCATAGGAAGGGATTTGAAAGGGGGGATGAGGAAGGGTGGAGGAAGGTAGCCAAGGGTTAACTAGGGCCCCCGGGCTATAGTTTAAGGATACTACCCGGCATTCGCCTAAATAAATGCAGGGAAAACCTTAGAAAAACCTGCATCGGGTAGGTCGGGCATTGGGTACTTGTCCCACGCCATTCCGATCGCGGGAGAGAAGTTTGCTGTGGGGACGCAGCATTCTCTTCTCCGTGCCTCGACCAGTTTAGGAGGCAGCTGGTCGACTATTCCAAAGGGAATAGCGGACAACTCTTACCGTATGCCCAAGGTCTGTGACCCCGGAACATACACACCTCAGAACAGGCCGAGGTGCCTCGGCTTGTTGGAACCTTAGTTCAAAAACGGAGAGGAAAAGGCATCCCCAAAGGTACCCCCTTTGTATCTGTAAAATTCCTGACTCTCATTGATTGTGGTTAAAACAAAATATACTCCACATTATGCAATTGAGAATCACGACTTTTATGGTAATAAACAAACTAACAATTTAAATGCTCTCTGTCCTGTTGGATCTATATTTTACATTCCTTTTTCGTACCAGATGCGTGTCGATACTTTTCACACGCTGTTTGATGTCGGCGTTAACAAGCGCCCCCCCCCCTATATTAAAGTGTGGTGGAATGTGAGAGCAATGTTTGTGAACAAATGACGTTTCTCTCTCTCTCTCTCTCTCTCTCTCTCTCTCTCTTTATGCATGGACAAATTCCAACAACCAAAAAGTTTATACGAGGTGGTGAAAAGCGTCACGGCGTGTTTTTCGTCGTAGTGTTGGCGAACCTGTCGGCACGTCACAACAAATAAAACCTACCCTATTGGCTGTGAAATTGTGACATAATAGAAAATGTAACATGACGAGGAATAGTTGATTGGCGATTCCTTTATCATGTTTCGATATTTTCAAAATGATATAAATAAAATTGTTTAAGGATCGTAGGTCCTAAATTTAATAAATTTTAAAATTGGATAAAATTATTAATAAACCCTCCGAGACAATGTTTAAAATCACTCTCGTGAGGATGAAAACTCAGAGACAAATAGAAAAAAACGTTTTCCAATTTAATGAATATATTTGTCTGAAACTGGTCATGTATACAGACATAATTATTTCCTTCTCAAGACCGTATATTAATTCAATTAAATCAATTTACTTGGCTCTGTTCCAGGTGGAAGTAGAATTTTTAATATTTACGGAGCCCGTTTGATAGAAACGTAGAGGGGGTGTGAGGGTGGAATTCGTGACCTGGCTGGTAAACTACCCCCGCCCTCCTTTAACAGGGGCAAGTAAATTTTTCATGTAGCCTGTTAACCTAATAATAATAATAATAATAAAAAATTAGTAAATAAGATTTATTACACGTTATGACGTAATCTTTTCTTCTTCTTCTTCTTTTAGAATGATTTTTCTTTTAAAATTCATTATGCTTAATATTAAAAGACCTTACGATTAATCAAAATTGGTCAGAAGTAAGAATTTATTTATAAATATTTAACTAAAATACGTAACGTTTCATCCCTTTGTATATGGGCCTATTCAGATGTACATTATTAGAGAGACAGTTGAAGCATTTGGTAAATTTGAAGAAAAATTTTTTTTGCTGTCTTGAAAATTTATGGATGTTGTCTAAGTATTTTTCATTTAAATTTCCAACATATTTTTATTGTTTCATTAATAATACACGTCTGAAGAAGGTCCGTAAACTAAGGGTTGGAACGTTAATTGTAAGTTTTAATGATTGTAAATAAATTTTCCTGCCAATTTCCAGTAATTATATTTAATGAAAGTCGTGTTTAAATTTTTAATAATGCTTATTAGACAAACGACTGGCCTATTAAGAGACAAAAATTAAATGCTTAATTAATTATATGTTAATCGGCTAATTTAAATATATAAAGATTTACGTATTGTTTAGATAAATTTGATGAGACAATAAGCGACAATTGAAAAGCAATTAATAATTAGTTCATAAAATAATTTTTTTCACTTGTCTGTTGTTGGCTGTTCTATCATCAAATTTATTACACGTATTGACGTAATACTTTCTTCTAATTTTAGAAGGATATTTTTTTAAAAAATGGATCCGATGGAAGTTTAATATTAGAAAAACAAAGATATTTTAAATAATCGTGTATGTTTTTCTAAGAGAATTATTTTAATATCCAAGCTTTCTACGAAAGTTGCAAATACAGACGTAGAAAGAAAACGTGGAGGCAGGGAAGTAGGGAGGAAAATTAACTGTTCCTTAATCCGAAAAATAGGTTCACATTTGTTACTTCATTTGTAGGCGAATCTAACGGTGATTATTTGGGTCTAAAACGTTCCTCCCTATGAAGTTCATAAAGCGCGCAGAGTAAATTTCGTTCTCGTTGGAGCCAAGGCAAGGCAAGGCAAGGCTGGTCACATATTTCCCAGGAGCATCTTAAGTCTCTCTTAGCGTCTGATTCCGCTTCCGTGAAGGCGGTCAACATAACTTCACTCTTCCTGACGTGGACCGAGATTATCTCGTCCCTAACGTGGACTCTCGTCATTTCGACGTCACCGAGGACGAGAAACGTCGCCATTTTGCTAATGCAGAGTAAAAGCGGGACGTATATCGGGCTTAAAAATAAAGGAGAGGAATGTTGCCCCACAAAAACAAACCCCTAAATGTGGAGGAGCCGCGCTGCTAGCACTGTCACGTGACGGGCCTGCCGTAAAGTTGAAGCGTGACTGCGGCCTGTCACGTCACGACAAAGCAAACACTACGACATCTGTGTAGCTGTCAGTCGAACATTACAGGAAAAACTAAATGTAATACCAAGTGTTGAAGCAGAAAACTAGTGACAGTCACGTGGAATATAAAATACTATATTTTTTGGGGGGGTAACAGGCTCCATGAGGGTAATCCACAAGGTGGCAACTCCCCTTTAATAGCATAGGAAGGGATTTGAAATGGGGGATGTAGAAGGGTAGAGGAAGGTAGCCAAGGGTTAACTAGGGGCCCCCGGGCTATGGTTTAAGGATCCTACCCGGCATTCGCCTAAAAATAATGCAGGGAAAACTCTAGAAAAACCTGCATCAGGTTTCCCTGGATGGCGGGAGTGGAGTTTACTGTGGGGTCGCAGCATTCCCTTCTCCATGCCTCGACCAGTTTAGGAGGCAGCTGGTCGACTGTTCCAATGGGAACAGCGAACAACTCTTACCGTATGCCCAAGGTCTGTGACCCCGGAACATACACCTCTCAGAACAGGCCGAGGTGCCTCGACTTGTGGGAACCTTAGTTCAAAAACGGAGAGGAAAAGGCCTCCCCATAATAATTTATGTCCATTTTCTTAGACACGGGTTTTTTTTTTTTTTTTTTTTTAGGGCAATAGGCTACATGAGGGTAATCCACTTAGGGCAACTCCCCTTTAATAGCATAGGAAGGGATTTGAAAGGGGGGATGCGGAAGGGTAGAGGAAGGTAGCCAAGGGTTAACTAGGGCCCCCGGGCTATATTTTAAGGATCCTACCCGGCATTCGCCTAAAGGAATGCAGGGAAAACCTTAGAAAAACCTGCATCGGGTAGGTCGGGCATTGGGTACTTATTTGGCGTTATTAAATAAGAATAACAGGTCCTGCCTGAGAGAGTAAGACACGGCGACAAATTCTTTATTCCGTCAAATAATTAAATGAAATAAAAAGCAGGGTTGATAGATTTCAAATTCAATCAAATAATAACTCGTGTATTTCTCTTTGACTTTAGGCGTATTTCCGATGTAGATGATTTATGGAGACCCGATTGTGCGTTGTAAAGAGAATATAATTCTCTACAACTTTCCTTCTATGAGAAATTAGTGTAGGAGCGGCCATTGTGGAGACATCAGGAGTTACACCTTCATAAATGGTTAACAGTACATAACAACACTGGAGGTAATTCTACTGGGACAACGTGACCAGGGATCCTCAGGTGCATTTAATAACGTTTAAAACAGAATACAGATTGAAGAACGTGACGTCAGAGCGCAGATACGTGACAGCGCGTGACATGGCAGAGGACGTGACTATGTGACAGTGGCTCTCCACCTTTTACTTGTTCGTAAATCTTGCAAAGGGCGGTTTTAAAACGTCAAATTAGTGTCAATTAACATCTGCTGAGATAATTGAGTGAGAGCCAAGTTTTTTAAAATGGCATTTAACGTTTAATTTATTACACTCGAGAGACAGAAGAATGAAGGAAGCTCGGAGATTATGAAGACCCGCGGAGCGGCGCAGGTTCTGCTGTGAAGTTAAAGAGGGACAGACAGGATAAAAGTGATGCGGGGAGCGTCGGTAACGTGACGTCACCGAAATCAACCAATCCGCGACCGTAAATATGGATAAATGATTCTGAAATTAATAAATTTGCCCTGTTACAAGGTTTAAGGTGAATTAATGGGGTCAAATACAGACCAGTAAATACAAGTAAAAAATTAAATTAATACGTTAGACGTTTCATGTAGCTAATAATTAAATCAAACAGCCTAATTTGTGAACCAGGGATCTGAGAAATACAGTTTGTCACATCCCCACAAGTCGTTTTAATTATTTCAGGGGCCAAAAAAGATTTTTGATTTACGAAACCATATTCGAAAATCCTATGTAATTAATTTAATTTTGTGAAAGAAAATATACGAACATTTCTAAATTGAAAATAATTTTTTTATCAACTTAAAGATCTTACTAGGCCATCTAGGGGTAAACGGTTTAGTATCGAGAGTCCTTAAATTGACAATGAACATAGATAGTTTAATAAAATGATTCAAATTTAAATATTCAGAGAGGAAAGAAAACAACAGTCGAATTTATCAGAAAAATAGGGGCAGTTTTTTCAACTAAATAGAAAATATAATTACAACATTACGACGTATCGTCCATAATTTTTAGTGTCGTTTTTCAGGTAATACACAACTAATTAAGAATAATTGATAAAATTAATTGGAAATATTATTAATTGACTGTAACAGTTGTAGCATATATAACTTTTAGTATCAGAGACATCTGCTGGTTTCTAAAAGAGCTAAATTGTGAAACTGTCCGAGCTTTCTGTGAGTCAACCCTAATAAGGGACGGTACCAACTTCAGTGTTCCTTTTGTTTTCTTTTCAAAAGACATAAAATTTAAGCGTCATTCTCAGGGGTTTTCTGATTACACCTAAAAATCATAATTATCCAATTAATGTGAACTATTGATTAATTATACGTTGAGTATGTACGAAATCATGAACCGAAATTGACTTTGGTCACGTTTGATATTTTTTTGGTTATATTTTCCGTCTTATTTTAGTTTTAAAAATACAAAGGGTTAACTTAAACCGATCTTTGGGATCGCTGACGTTCCGTTCTCTCTAACGCCTTCCAGCAGCGTTTTGTTTGATCAATTTCCGGTCGGCCCGACGCTGCCCGTTTAATAAGGAAAAGGTTTCTCGATCATTGGGCCTTGAGAAAATTAGTGACGCTCCATTGACGAGATCTGATAAACTGATTGCAAATCTAATTACCGGCCCTGCTAATTCCTACTAGGCGAGGCGACTCTTGAGCTTCAGTAATTGCGTGTGCGGGGGGGGGGGTAATAATGGAGTTGCCCGTCAACCCAGGCGTTATACAACAGTGGAGAAGGGGTGGGGGGGTGACCGGCGCCGCCCACGCGTCACACGTGACGATTTTTAAGGATCTGACCAACTCTCGTGGTCCAGGGGAAGATCCAACGTTACAGGGAATTAAGTAATGGACAAACATCCAAATGACTTTCGGTCAAAACAGTCATTGACCGGTCACACCGTCACGTTTTAGTCCAAAAATTCTTTTTACATGATATTTAAATAAGTTTTTGGATACCATCTAAAAGCCTGAAATTGTCAGAATATTAAAGATCATGAAAGAAAAATTTCAGATCATAATTATCAGTCCCATGTCCGTTTCGGTTCGGCCCATGTAACACGCGCGGCAAACTTAAGCAATTAATTGAATAAATTTCCGTTATGTTGCGTTGCTTCTTTTCTGTCCGCAAATAATAAAACCACCATGAAATATGGTTACCTATCATCCTGTGTTCAAATCCTGTTTGAAAATGACGCAAAATAGTGTCTAAACGTCGCAGACATAGATTTTTCTTTTTTTTCCCCTTTTTTAAAAAAATTCCCTGTGTAATTGGGTTTCTCGTATAAAGGGTTTCTGGAAACTTTTAGTTATCTTTTGTTCTATAGAAAAATACCCATTTTAATATGAGAATAATTACGCAGATTTTTTTTACAACCCCTCAGTGCGACCTTCTCTGACAATAAAATCCAAGATAATTCTAGAAATATCAAAGAAGTGACAAAAATAAGGTATCGTAAGATTTGTTCAGATTTTCGGTGTGTCTCGTTTAATTTCGACAGTGTTGCAATAGTTTTTTGTAATGAATATAATATCTAAAATTAATAATTCCCTGCCTATCATAGCAGTGTTTCGTAATCGAATTGAGTTTTATTACTGTTAACTTTGAAATTGGCTTAATGTTCTCTTTGTCCGTAACGTCCTTTCGGTTCGGCCCATGTAACACGCTGCATTGACTAAACATCAAGGTATTGCGCTGGATGTTATGTTTTCGTTATAAAAACCAATTAAAACAACAGAAATACGCTTACATCGCTCCCTGTGCTCAAACCCTGGTTGAGAATGTCGGGAAGTGGTGTCGAAACGTCGAAAAACATTGATATTTCAAAAAAGAAATTCCCTGTTTGTTTTTTTCATGTCAAAGGTTTTCTGGAAGCAAAGGATCGTATAATTAATTATTAATTAAAGTAATTAAATCTCGATGTAAAATATGACAATAATAAGGGGACATTTGTGGAACATCTGTCAACTGTTAATTATTTTTTTTACTTAAAAATAGGTTGGTATTGGATGAAAAAATAACAAATAATGAAGCATCCAATTAAAAGGAAATTATTGGGCGTTAAAGTAATTTACCAGTGGCGCACTCGGACGAATTCTTGACTGAACCGTAACCGTTGGCTAATTTCTTTTAAGGATAAAATTTCACCTCTTGTAGTCTGAAGAATCTTGAAGAGCGGATCAAAGAAGGGCTTCTTCTTCTTCCTCCCTCCCAGGCAACGGGTAAATGGCCCAGAAATGTGCAAAGAACTCACAACGCGTTACGAGGGAGTAGGATTTGCCACATGTTGCAACATTGGAAAAGGGCATTACATTGAGCGTATTCTCAGGGAGGATAAATGTGTGTCCAACCCCCGCGAGCAGACAGTAACTCAACCCCTCAGTCCTATATTAAGGTTTACACTGCACATATGTTTTTTATAATAGCACGAATGAAAGCCACTTAAACTCCACCGTCATCAACCCCTCTAACTTACCCCCTAAAGTAGTTTATTGATGTATTGCCCGAAGAATAAAATTTACCGTGGGGGTAGCCGTTTCAATCTTGAAGATAATGGTCATCCCTTGTCTACCTTCAGATCGTATATATATGTTTACAGGGCTTTGTGCTGCGATTTACAAGGGAGGAAGTTCCTTTCTTTAATGTTTATATATATATATATATATCTTACCGTCGTTGCCTTTCGCTTTCCTCGCTCCTATAAATCCACAATACAGGGAACCCACAAAATATTGTTACTCTTTTTACCACGGACGTTTTATTTCCGCCCCTCTCAGATTTATCGTTACGCTTTTTCTCTCCGCTTTCACTTTACGTTCCAACACCCAATACAGATTCTTCACTTGTCACAGGTAAATTATTTTAGCAACAAAAAATAAAAAACACAATCCCAAATAGTCCGTCGTCAATGTATGAAAATTTAGAACCCTACAAGTCCGTTGTAGTGATTTATGCATGACTGTAAACATTCTGTAATGATTAAAACAACATGTAGAAAATTCTAGTCATAAATATCCCTTTTAAAGAGAGATTTCTCTGTGACGAGGTGTTGTTATCTTTGGTTTATCTCGCTTTAAGGTGCCAATATTTTAAGTTTTTTTAGGGCAACAGGCTACATGACGGTAATTCACATGGTGGCAACTCCCCTTTAATAGCATTGGAAGGGATATGAAAGGGGGGATGCGGAACGGTAGACGAAGGTAGCCAAGGGTTAACTAGGGGCCCCCGAGCTATAGTTTAAGGATCCTACCCGGCAATTCTCCTAAAAGTGATGCAGGGAAAACCCTAAAAAACCGCATCAGGTAGGCCGGGCATTGGGTACTTGTCCCACGCCCTTCCGATAGCGGGAGAAGAGTTTGCTGTGGGGACGCAGCATTTACCTTCTCCCTACCTCGACTAGTTTAGGAGGCAGCTGGCTGCCTGTTCCAATGGGAACAGAGAACAACTCTTACCGTATGCCCAAGGTCTGTGACCCCGGAACATGCACCTCTCAAAACAGGCCGAGGTGCCTCGGCATGTGGGAACCTTAGTTATATATATATAAATTTTTTTGACTGAGGGAGTCGTATATGTAAACTAATAATCCTGAGACTTGTTCAAAAAAATTTTCACACACAAGAGAATGTTTATTTTAATATCAAGGACAGGATGAATGTTATCGTTAGAAACTCTCCATTACGGGGGTTACACAGCCAATTACCAGTCCCTTGGGAAGCCACAATCTTCAAGGGTACAAAATAATTGATATTGAATTTACCCTTGGTTCATAAATTTTCATATTAATTTCGATGAACTTTTATAATCACATTAATGTGGATACAGCGCACAATTTACTAGAAAAGGCAGAATATTTCTACTACGGTTTCCATAAATGACACCAAAAAATTATTTCCAGCAAGGATAGAAATTTCTCACGAAATTGACATTTTAATTACCCGAGGTAACAGAAATATAGAGTTTCAAATGACATTTATACAGCCAATAATTTAATTAAATCATACAATTTTTTTTGACTGAGGGAGTCGTATATATGAATTAAGAATCCTGAGCCTTGTTCAAAAATTTACAACTCGGAGGATTTTTATTTATTTTTCTTCAAAAACGTGATGCAAATAAATGTTAAAAATTTTCCTCTCCAACGTGATGGTAAAAGCACGTTTGTCCATTGACAATGCTTTCTATTGGCATTTAATACAAAACCCCCAACCAACCCCCCCCCCATCCCTCACCTACACGGGGCATAATTTCTATTGGAAAAATAACAGATCCGGTTTAATTGGGATTCGTTAATTACGAGGTACAACAACAGACATGTCATTTATAAAGGCTATAATTCTATTACCTCTGGTAATTAAAATGTCATTTAGGTCTATTTAGCGCTAAATTGTTGTTAATATCCATCAGAACGTGACTTTATTTTGCTGGAAATAATTATTTGGGTGGCGTTTATTACGACTGTTATGTTCGCTGGAATTTTACTGTCTGTTGTAATTATCTGTGGTTTCTGTATAGTTTACTTAATTAAATGGACTCTTAGACTAGGATTAAATTAAGGTAAATATGACATTTATATGATATAAAACGTACAAACCTCCGAAAATAAAAAGTAGGTCTTATGAACCAAGGGTCAATTCAGTTTGAAGACAAGAAAAAGTTCTGGAGGCGTAAACGTACGCAAAATCTTGGCGCCTTGAAGAATTTGATTTTCCAGGGGACTTGGGATTAGCTTTGTAACCCCGTAGGGGGGGGGGGGAGTGCCTAAAGAGATTCTTCTGGGGTTGCGGGGGCACCGATACGATTCTCATTGGCTCCAAGCAATCCAGATGTCAACATCTGCACAGGATCCCAGGCTTTGTTGAGCTGGAATCCCTGGTCATGAAGGTTGCTGGGTTTTAATTATCAATTTTAGAGGGTTGTTTAAGACAGGGAGAAAGGATGGGGAAAAGAGAGTTCGCCATCGAAACGTCGTGGCTATAAGCTTATTTTTAACCCTGGGTGGAAACCCCCAAGGAACTGTTTATCCAGAAAATACACGGGGGGAAAAATCTTCGATATTAATAATTAATAATTGGTTACTGGGTCACTAAATATTTTTCCAGGGGGGGTCGAAAGATAATTGGTTGACGACCACCGCTATAGATCGAGCTCTTGTCAATTGTTTAGGCGCGTTACAAAATGGCCGTATTCATAATAGCGAACTTGTCACTTACGGTAATTTCCCGATAAATATTTCACCGACCCCTTATGATCGAATAATATCCTTGACAGATTAGTTACATATCACTACCACCCCTAAAAATCAATCAGAATTTTTTTTAAGTTGTTGGGTTCTTCCAGTTGTTTATACGTTTTAAAGCAGTCAGTGAGTCGAGTATAATAAAGGGGGTATTTAAAAGTGAGAGCCTGATTAAATTTCCCCATATATTATTATTATTACTATATTTCGTTTATCACTAAGAAACATTAGACCCTCAAAAGTTTATTTTATTTTTAACAATACTTTTGTTATCACTAATTCGCTTCCCGTGATGTTGAATTTTTTTTTTCACTCCGTTTCAACGTTTCAAATTAAAAATCCTCTTTTTACCTTTCCGTGATTCCGCCGCTATTTTACCACACACATCCCCTTTCACTTTGCATTCAAATAGCAATTTTCTCTCCATTTTTTTCTTCTTCTTCTTCTTTGGAACTACAAAGCGCGCGTGCGCCTTTATTGTATCGCCTATTGCCTTCTTAATATCTTCGGAATGAAGCTTATCGCGTGCAAGGAAAAGAGCGACGAAACTTTACGCGCTGATTTTTTTCGTCTTTATTTTCTTAAAAAGAAAAAAAGTATCGCCACAACCAGGCCTCGCTTTTTGGGGGAGGGGGGGGGGGGGTGGATCTACGCAAAAGAGCAGAATAAGGGCTGAATCTCATCCCCCGGTATCGCATTCTTTACATAATGAATGCTTTCATTTCCGGAAACATGAACTTATGCGATGGAAAAGACAACTTGTAAGCGTAATAAAACCTCCCGTGCATCGGAAAATCTACGAGGAACAAATAGGGGATGAACGGCGCGGAAATTCTATTGGCTCATATTAGCTTAAAAGTTTTCGTTATTATCTGCAATTATTAAAAATTGTATTCACGCAATTAATGCATGGACATTTTTTTTTAAAAAAAATTGACGTTTGGACTGCAGCAAACACGAGGGAATGAAAGATTGGAGGCGATAGTCGTAGATAGGGAACCCTAGAAAAGGTTAAATCCGACACACGGAGATGAACAGACAAAACTTTGAGAAGATAAGTGAAATCTAGAGGGACAGTGTTGAAGGAAAAACGTAGCTGAAGAAGGGAAAATTAAACCCAGAGAAGGGAAAATTAAACCCAGAGAAGGGAAAATTAAACCCAGAGAATGGAAAATTAAACCTAGTGAAAGGAAATCTAAACCCGAGAAGGGAAAATCAAACATAGAGAAGGGAAAATCAAACATATAGAAGGGAAAATAAAACCTAGAGAATGTTAATCAGGCACACAATGTCGCGGAAAGACACAAAATTAGAGAAGAAATAGAATGACTATCGTGAGATTTGCTTCAAGAACCTTGTGGTTCAGTTAAAAACAATTGGTGATACAAGGTTGAAGTACAATTGAAAACGTAGCAGAATACGGCAAAAGGTAAATCAGACACACAGAGACGTGGAAAGAGACAAAATTAATGATGAAATCAAAGAATTTCCTAGTGATCTTTCAAGAACCTTTGGAATTGTGAATATTAGAGAGTCAAGATTGAAGACAAGGAATACCGTAGCTAAAAAATCCAGATGAAGTTGAACTAATGTTTTTCGTCGTCTACTCAAAAAAATATTGTGCAATAATTGAACTATAATTGAATCTGAAGTAATCTAACAATTTATAAATAATTGATTTCAAATTTTATATAATTCAACAATCTTTAATTTTACGTCTGTTTTTGAATTAATAAATCAGTAATGACCTTCCACAGAAACGTTATTTTTTATTTATAGTGTTACGACGTTTCGAAACGTCGTTCGTATCTTCTTCAGATATTATCAAAATTATTATAAGAACTACTTTGTACGTCGTAACCCTGTAAATAAAAAAATATAAGTGTCTGTGAAAGGTGATTAACGTGATTTATTCATAGATTTAGCAGTCACCAAACCATCATCACCACAATAAAATTTCTCCTGATCCGTATATATATATATACGTATAGCTACGTTAGTTTTTACTCATATCGAGAAACACTGGAGTGAAGCACGGCCAATTATGAGTTATTGATTTAATGGATCAGAAGTGAACGTTTAATTGAAATTGAAAAAATTACGACTGCTTGAAATTTAATAATAATTAATAAAGAGAGCCAAATACAGACAAAAGAAGTGGGACTTGCTTCTTCTGTTTCTCTCTTCTATTTAATAAGAACGTTTAGTTGTCAGATTATGACGTCACCGCTGTGATGTTATGACGTCACAGCTACAGAGCAATATCAATTAGGCTAACGCAATTAACCCCACAAAATAAGGAACACACAGGGAAATATTAAAAAAGATAAGTTCAAGAGTCCGCTTGATTTCTCCTGATGACGTTCTAGGTTGATATTTGGTTATATTAAAGGTAAAACTTCCGACCCGAGCAAACGAGTGCAACAGGCTTTGTTTCCTCTTCTCCCTCCCTCGTGCTTGACAAATAACCACCAGCGGCATTCTTTGTGTTCCTCTGCACCACGTTCTTAACTGGTAATGGTAGCAACGTAACATTTAGCAGCTTTCCTTTTGTGTTCCTGAAAAATTTCATTCTAGAAATATTACATTGTTACTTGCACAACGCGCACAGAGACTTTGTTACCACCACCACCACCCCCTTTCTCTCCTCCTATTTTTAATAATTAAAGTCGTTGTGAAAATGTTTTCGTGTTAATATTCTGCGCATGCGCTTTATGAAATTATCGTCCGAATTTTAGACGCGGACGCTCCGGAGCTTCAGGGATTATTAACGTTTCAAACTTAGCAGAGATAACAAACATGCTTTGTTCAACTGGGGAAACTTTGTCCCTGTCTATCTTGTTGATATATATTGTGCTGCATTTCACTGTAAATAGTTGAAGGACGATTATTAATTAGTAATTGTAAAAGTTTTAATTTAATTTCTGGTTTGGAATTAATAAAACAATTTATGACCTGATACAGACACTTTAATTTTTTATTTATATATTTTAACGACGTATCGGATACCTTTTTGTATCTTCTCAAGACCCTTTTATTTTAATTTATATATTGTAACGATGTTTCTGATACCTTTTTGTATATTATTCACACCCTTATATTTTAATTTATATATTGTAACGACGTTTCTGGTACCTTTTTGTATATTATTAAGACCCTTATATTTTTATTTATATATTGTAACGACTTTTCAGATACCTTTTGTATCTTCTTCAGACCCTTATATTGTAACGACGTTTCTGATACCTTTTTGTATCTTCTTAAGACCCTTATATTTTTATTTATATATTGTAATAACGTTTTGGATACCTTTTTGTATTTGCTCAGATAAAAATGGTATTGAGACGTCGTTACAATATAAATAAATAATAAAGTTTCGATATAAGGTCATCAATTGTATCATTAGTAATTTTACTTAATTAGCGAGTTTTATTTTAATTAAGTTATATTAAGTAAAATCGTGAATATTATTATTTTAGTCTGTTTTATTAATATTATAATTTAAAGGAATTGACGACAATTTTCTGACATTTTAAAATATATTTTTTAAACAATTTAACGACGTTTCAGTATGTTTTCTTTTGTGCTTCCCTCAGGTTTAAATAATATTATGTTACCTCGGCGTAACAATTTTATGTCCTAGAATATTTCAAGTCACAGATTTACATATATATATATATATATATATATATATATATATAGAAAGTTTTGGGTTTGAATTGAAACATGGGGTTCAATTTATACTTAAAAGGGTAGAAAAAAATGAAATTTCGTTTATCTATTTCGAAACGTTATCACTTCAATAGAATAATAATAAAAAAAATATTAATAATCGTCTCTTTATTATATTAGCTAATATTAATAACCCAAAATTTTTTTTAACTTCTGATGTACTTTTATGAAATTTAGAAACAAGTTTTAGTATACATTTGTTAATTTAAAAAAATTATGTTACTATTTACTTTATAATTAGTTTTTAAATGTTCTATGACACACAATTGTTACGCCGTGGTAACATAACATTATATAAACCTGAGGAAAGCACACAGAAACGTACTGAAACGTTGTTAAAGGTGTTAAATATATTTATTTAAGAATGTCTGATAAGGGATCGTTAATTTATTTAATTTATAATGAACATAAAATTATGTTTGAGACAATTAACGATGACAATGATGTTTCAGAACCTATTTTGGCCTTCTTCAGGCTAAGTGAAACTGTTGAATGTTAATGTTTAATGATCGAGCGAACAGATTAAATTCGGGTACTTTTAAAACATATCGCTTTGAAATGTCTAGTTTTGATTGCAAGGATTTTTTTTTCTTTAATTTTGAATGAAAAATCAAAATTTTCTTATGTGTTTACGTTTGGTGCATTTAGCCGCCATATTGAGCTTTTATATTTTATTCTGCAACGTTGGTTAACTATTCATCGTCTTTTATTACCGCGATGTTAAGTGTATGCTTAAATCCTACTTAATTCTTGTCTGCCATTTTCTTGTAAGCAATGAATGATTCGTAATTTACTTTGAGTCGTAACTCAGACGTTTCACTTTTTTTTATTGGAGATGCAGGAGTGACCGGAGGGTGACTTTTGTAAAATTATTCTCAACAAAAGGACAAGCACATAAGCTCACTGTAGACATTAATTTATTTTTTTTGAAACGAAACCATCTAAGTGACTGCTACTTCATTACCACGATTGGCTGCGAACGTAATAACAAAACAAAAAAGATGTGAAATGAGGGTGTGGGGGAAGAGGGGGGTGACTGTGAGAGCAATTAAATGGAGACCGAGCAAGCGGCAATTTGTAAAGAAACTCATTCTCCAGCGGAATTAAAAGGCCACAAGCAACGGCGACAAGGAGAGGCTCAGACAGACGAAGCTCACTTCAAAATATGTTGTTTCGACAACAACATAAAAAGTGAAATCGTTCATGGGTTGGCAAAGATGATACAATAACAAAATGGAAATTTTATGTTCATAATGGATTTTTATACCCCAATTGGTATAAAATAAGGGTGAGTTATCAGGGGGTTGTTTTTTCTAGTGAAATGTAACGAAAGAAACCTGAAAGGGGACAAATAATAAAATAGATTCAATAAAGCTTTGAAATGAAGAAAACGCGTGCCTCAAGGTAGGATTTTGTGCGGCTGGTCCTTTCCCTGAAAATAAATAAAATCGTTGTCGCTGTACAAGCACGAAAATAATATATCAGGACAGTTGTTTCATTCAACGATTGTACCATGGTTTTATTTCCATTTAAATTCCCCAAATGAAAATTAGGTTCCGTCTATACTCCTATAATAGTTTTTCCCCCCCTTAATTGCTCTAAGGATCATTCTCCCTTTATCTATTCTGAATAGCGTTTATATTTTCGCGGTTTTTTAGAGAAAACATGCTACTATTTTTTTTCTAGAATTTTTTTATTTTTTTTAAGGTGTAGACAGGCTACATGAGGGTAATCCACATGGTGGCAACTCCCCTTTAATAGCATAGGAAAGGGAACTGAAAGGGGAGATGCGGAAGGGTAGAGGAAGGTAGACAAGGGTTAACTAGGGGCCCCCGGGCTATGGTTTAAGGATCCTACCCAGCAATTCGCCTACAAGTGATGCAGGGAAACCCCTAGAAAAACCTGCATCAGGTTGGTCGGGCATTGGATACTTGTCCCACGCCCTTCCCTGGATGGCGGGAGAGGGGTTTGCTGTGGGGTCGCAGCTTTCCCCTCGCCGTGCCTTGACCAATTTAGGAGGCAGGGGACAACTCTTACCGTATGCCCAAGGTCTGTGATCCCGGAACATACACAGGCCTCAGCATGTGGGAAACTTAGTTCAAAAAAACCAGAGAGATGTGAAGGCATCCCCAAAGGTAGCCTCCTCCAGAGCTCTCTGGGAAGGTTGTTTCTAGAATTAAAGTGGCACGTTTTTATATAAAAAAAACATCGGAGGATAAAGCGAGAATATTTCAATGGCAGCCGGCCTCATGAGGCCAATTAAATTTGTTTAATTTTAATAGAAAAAAATGTCTACAGTGTTATGGAAATTGTAAGTTAAATCTATTTTATATTAAAAACAAACAGCCTTTTAACGTCAACAAAACATATTATTTTAATAGAAATTATAATTTGCAACATCTTCAGGTAAGAAGTTTTTATAATTTTATATTGATAGTTTCGGACGTGCTCCGCTGACTGCAAATTTTCGACGGAATTGATTATTTTGTGACGTTAAAAGGGCTGTGGTTTATTTCTAGGTTAATCTTAAATATTCAGAACATATATTTATATATTATATTTTGATACTAAAAACAAGTTTTGGTGAACATTTGTTTAAATAAAATTTTTATTTTGGATTTATTAGAATTTAGGTTTTTCATTATTGTCCACATCCTGATGATATCCTAGATTGAGGACGAAACGCTGTGTTAATTTTTTAATTAATAAACTATTTCTGACTTATTTAACTAATTGAGTAAACGGCCTTGAGTCAGAAAATTATGTTTATTAACCGAAATAATTAATTACTTTCTTTGCAACAAAAAAGGCAGCTGATGTTGTTTTATATAAATAATTGGTAGAGGACTTAAAACAAGATCGAAACGTCCGTATATATATATATATATATATATATATATATATATATATGATAATAAATAGAAGTCTCGTACTCAAGGCTGTTTGTCTATATCATTATAAATGTCATATATTTTTTCTCCATTATTATAAGAAATTTAGTTATGTTCATAGAATTATTATATATTATATAATTATTAATTAGTTATGTAAATATGTGATATATTATGTTTACTTTTTCAAGGACTATTTGAATCAAGCAAATCAAATCATGGACCTTCGTAACCAATATATGTTTTAATAATGGATTAGTTGGTAATCAATTATTTATTGGTCTAATTGAAATTGATAATAATATATAAAAAAAATTACATTATAACAACAAGGCTTTGTTGAAATTATTAGTGCCATTTTCAAACATAGAATGCAGGAGAAGTAGAAGAAGGGATACGTGACGTTTCTCTCATCAGTCTTGGGGATGGAAAATAATATTTTATTATTTACTAAAGTTTCGGATTCGTAAAAAATGTGTAGACATTTTGGGTGAATTTTGCTCCACTGTTGAAGATTTGTATGCGGAACATACATGCATACATACATACATACATACATACAGTCAATTTTATTTATTAGATTCAAGTCCGGTTGAAATTAGTATTTATTTAATTAGTGTTAAATGCATTTATTATACAGAAACCTGCACGTATAAAATATTCGGCTTTGTTTATTAAGACATTTGAGTGCTACGTTATCCTCCTAATTCGATTAAGGATCATAATTTGTTGTCCTTAATAAAATAATGACAATGTTTTTCAAAATCCGACCCAAAAAAATTTAGACATTGGCTAAAAAGATACACGGAAAACTTTTCCGGCTCGTATTATTTCTTATCGATTGTGAACATCAATTTACGAGAACACTCGTCGGTCAGAGGCCTGTCTCTCGCACACAGACAGACCTTGGGAGCCCCCCCCCATATTTTATTTTTAACGACTTAGTTTGCAAGTTTGCGGATTGCTTTCGCTGACGGAGATCGTCTGTTCCCGTAAGCACAAAGCAGATGATGGCCTTCCAAGCAAGGGGACTATTTTCGGCTCCGGGCCCCCCTCCCCCTCCCCCTCCCCCTTACCCAGGGGAGTCTTAAACACGACTCGAGGATGAAGGAAACTCGGGCGCTTTTAATTTCACGACGGACTTGAGCTAAATACAAGCAACCTCGCTCTATAACGTCGAATAACTATTAGAGCAAAGAAAACCACTAAAGATATACCCAATTACGTGATAAAATAAATACCAACACACAACGTGTGATCCTTGTTGCTATCATATGGTGATTCGAGAAACGCAAAATGCGCGCAAGAACGAGATGACGTTTTATATTTGGTAAAAAAAAAAAAATTCATCCCCGTCAGAATAAGCAGATGTCATTACACGTTTCAATATTTCCTAAAACCGGACCCCCACACCCCTAAGGCAAGTAACAAATAACATAGGGGATGGAAAACAGTTTAAGGGGAAAAATGGATTTGTCATTGAAACCCCGGGGTTTTTTAAATAAATTGATCAGTCCGCTGAGGGGGCGGGGGGGTTGAAAATAAATCGGCAACAATGTGTGATAGAAACTCTTTGCATTGTTTTAACACCCCGCGTCCCCGGAAATTGGAACAGAAAAATAAAACGACCGCGAATTACGTCATCCCACAAATTGTAAATCAACACTTTCTATTGTCACGATCAGAAACGATTAATTTTTTTTTGTGTGTTAAAAAAATTCCTTCCACCGCCACCACCAACAACAATAAAAACGGCAACGGTAAATTATCCCTTCCTCGTGAGGAATGGGGATGGGTAACTGTCTATTGCTAAACTGTTTTGCGGAAAAAAAGGGGGGGGTTGCAAGGGAAAACATATCGAATTGTTTGAGCCGATTGTTAATGGCCGCCGGACTCGACCACCCCGTATCCTGTTTACAATGTTGTTATTTTTCCGAGGGCGGGGGGGGGGTGACAAATCACACGTCCCTTGTTTTCAAGACCTTCCAGATACATTCAATTGTCTGTATGGTCATTAACAAATGGACAGCTATTATTTCCCCGCCCCCACCCCCAACAAATTTTCATTTTAAAATATTTTCCGCCCCGGAGTCGAATGGCGCGATGATCGATTGCTCTGTGATTATTTTCATTTTACGGGGCTTTTATTGTGACGACTTCAGTAACTAATTGAGGCAGCGATATTTATCAGCGTCAGTCAGAGATAAATAGTCTCTCTCTGTAATTTTCACAGAAGATTTATTACGGGGGTTAGGTTCACTCTGATAACCCCCGAGTGTTTTATTTATTGGTCAATTCGGGTCCCCGGCACTAAACTACTGTCACATTATCATCAGGGTTGTCTTTGATCTAAATCGCCTTCTTGTCGCTACGACGTTTTATCAGGTTAATAAGGTTAAGTGTTGGCCCCAGTCAAGGGAGGAATTTTTTTTTATTAATTAAAAATAATTGAATTTTGCGTTTAATAACACATAAAATATCTGTTAACAAGTGTTTAATTTAATTATATTATATTATAATATTTTATTCAACACAATGACGTTTCAGTACCCTTTTAGTAGTTTTATCAGGTTATTTCCTATTCTTCTCCAGTAACAATTATTTTTTCGTTTAAATACTGTAAACGGCAAACAATATTTAATTTAAGTAACATTTAATTCCTCTCATTCTTCTATCCTAAATTATAAAACAAATTAATAACCTATATATATATAATTATATAAGGAAAAGAAATTATATTTATTGTGATTTATTACGAATACCACAATGAAAATACTTTTAAAATATAGGAAAAATTATTAACAACTGTAAATATAATACTAAATATAAGAAAAATAACAATAATTAAAAGAATAATGATCAAGCTAAAGAACTTCATAAAGAAATAGCATATTTTTGGCAAATTAAGTTTAAAAAATATTAAAAATTTTTTTTGTTAGTTTTAAAATTAATAAATAACTTAAAACGTATACATATATAAGTTTAATTGTGCTACACATAATTGGGGAAGGTGTTACATAGGGCCAACTGAACGTGCTCTCGAAACCAGATTAAAAGAACACAGTCATTCACAACACTCTAAATAATAATGTCGTACTTAAATTAGAAGAAACGAATGATATTGGATGGAATAATGTACAAATTATACAAAATTGAACCAAAAAAAGTAATTTATCTGAAATGTTAAATTTAATAATAAATATTTTTTTTAGGTATAAATTGGTAATTTTAATTTTTTTTATAGGTGTAGACAGGCTGCATGAGGGTAATCCACATGGTGGCAACTCCCCTCTTATAGCATAGGAAAGGGATTTGAAAGGGGGGATGCGGAAGGGTAGAGGAAGGTAGCTAAGGGTTAACTAGGGGCCCCGGGCTATGGTTTAAGGATCCTACCCGGCATTCGCGTAAAAGTAATCCAGGGAATACCCTAGAAATTCCTGAATCAGGTAGGTCGGGCATTTGGTACTTGTCCCACGCCCTTCCCTAGATGGCGGGTGAGGAGTTTGCTGTGGGGTCGCAGCTTAGCCCTCGCCTTACTTGGCCAGTTTAGGAGGCAGCTGGCCGACTATTCCAATAGGAATAGAGGACAACTCCTACCGTATGGCCAAGGTCTGTGACCTTGAAACATGCACCTCTCAAAACAGGCCTCGGCTTGTGGGAACCTTTGTTCAAAAAACCAGAGACTTGTGAAGACATCCCTAAAGGTAGCCCCCGCCAGAGCTCTCACCTGCGAGAGAATCCTCTCGCAGGCTTCGTTGCTTGAGGAGTAATTTTAAATTGATTGACTTTATATTTATAATTTATTTATGACGTTTCGTCCGCAATTTAGAGACTGAATCAGGTTAAAGACAAAAATGCGCAATTTTTTTACAATAAATATAATTGTTAAATAAATTATACGAGGTTACAAATTTTAACTATTTAAAATATTATGTAAAATACAAGTTTTGAATGTAACTGTTTAAATTAGTTGTCCCGTTATAAATTTGCTTCATTAAAAATTTAATATTTGATTAAATTACCTTCAAAATAATTATTAATTAGTTCTGTAATTATGTGATATGTTATTTTTTCTTTTTCGAGGACTATTTGAATCAATAAAATCAAATCATGGACCTTCGTAACCAATATATGTTTTAATAATGGATTAGTTGGTTATCAATTATTTATTGGTCTAATTGAAATTGATAATGATATAAGTCAAATTAATTACATTATAACAACAAGGCTTTGTTGAAGTTATTAGTGCCATTGTTAAACATAGAATGCAGGAAAAGTAGAAGAAGGGATACGTGTCGTTTCTCTCACCAGTCTTGGGGATGGAAAAGAATATTTTATTATTTACTAAAATGGGATTAAATTTAATAATCAGTACATTAGTTTAATAAAATTGTTTTCAGTCTTGATTTGGAACCGCATTAAATTAAATATTCTTGAAGTATTGTGGTAAATGGAAAATACAGGGGTGTAGGAAACCGATCGTCGAGTCACGTAAAACATGAAACAATCTGATAAAACAACAAACTTGTTAACGTTTGGGGGCGTGGGGGTTGGGGTGGAAGTCATGAAATGTCAAACAACGAACACGAATCGCTCCGGGAGTCGCAGAAAGAAAAAAAAATCTTGTTTTAAAATATCTCGATACGAAGCGCCAACACAAGTTTCTGTAATTTCGTCTTTTGCCTTTACACACTCTCTACCGCCCCCCCCCCCCACCGCACCTAACGTCCCTTCGAAGCAATTTCCACCCCCGTGGAAACGTTGAGAAATGGCCCAGTCACGAACACCTGATCCAAGTCTGGACACTCCCCCGCGAGATATGAACAACTCAACGGATACTTTGTCACAAATATCTGGGACGGGGGGGTGGTGAGGGGGTTGTTCCTTTTAAAGGGACTACAATTTTGCTCCTTGACCTTAGCGTGTTTTTTTGATTGTGTTAACTCTTGACGTTTCGGGATAAAAAGAAATTGCAGTCGATTTCCCATGAGACACGTAATATTTTACGTGATAAGAAGAATTATCCAGTGTAAGGGCGAGAGAGAGAGAGAGAGAGAGAGAGAGAGAGAGAGAGAGAGAGGAGGGGGGAAGGGGAGGGGGGAAAATAGATCTCGTGCTTGTTCGCTTCCAATCAAAGCTTTAAAATATTTAGTTTTCAAGTACCGTCGCCTTAAAAATCGCACGTACTAAAATAATTCTATATTTTAATTGTACTCAACGGTTAGTGTAACATATGAATGTCTGCGAGGGCTATTCTCTCGAAGGCAGAACCTTGTAGGAGAGACACGAAGGGACTACCTTTGGGGATGCCTTCCCCTCTCCGTTTTTTAACAAAGTTTCCCACAAGCCGAGGCCTGTTCTGAGAGGTGTATGTTCCGGGGTCACAGACCTTGGGCATACGGTAAGAGTTGTCCGCTATTCCCATTGGAACTGTCGGCCAGCTGACTCCTAAACTGGTCGAGGTACGGAGAAGGCAATGCTGCGTCCTCACAGAAAACTCCTCTCCCGCCATCCAGGGAAGGGCGTGGGACAAGTACCCAATGCCCGACCTACCTGATGCAGGTTTTTCTAGGGTTTTCTCTGCATTACTTTTAGGCGAATGCCGGGTAGGATCTTTAAAATATAGCCCGGGGGCCCCTAGTTAACCCTTGGCTACCTTCCTCTACCCTTCCGCATCCCCCCTTTCAAATCCCTTCCTATGCTATTAAAGGGGAGTTGCCACCATGTGGATTACCCTTAAAAAAGTGTATCATAGAGTTATAATATTCATATTTACGTCTGTGGTTGTATTAATAATTTAAATAAATTAACATCCTCTCTTTACAGTCGTTCTAAAATATTTCATTCAACTCAACGACGTTCCAAAATCTCTTTTGTACTTTCATCAGGTTTTCTTTTATGTTTCTCAGGTAACAATTTTGTTTTCTTATGCATGGTGGAAGGAACAAATTTATGTAACGTTTATTTCTTCTTATTCTTCTTCTTCTAACTTAAGTTATAAATTAATAGAATATCGTAGAGAAGGTTAATTAATCTGATTAATAAGAAATTATTATTGGTTAAGTTCCACAATGAAATTATTAAAAAATTGTAATTAATAATTCTTACTCGTCCTGCTTTATAATTAAAAGTATCCCAAAAAACAATTAATAATAATTATAAATTCAATTTTCGTGTTTAAAATTTAATTTTTAATTAACTCCGCACGCAGATCTAAAAACTTCCAGTTGATCTACATATTTAAAACACTTGAAGATGCCTCCAAAAAAAAATTAAAAGTGATGAAACGTTGTGTTTTGTATTTTAATTTTTTTAACCGGACTGTTTAAAACATGAAATATTCCAGAAGTTCTTTAACAGTCCTGAAGTGTAACTTACTGTATACCAAGTACGGCTGTAAGTTTTACCTCCCGCCCCCCTCCTCCCCCCGGTTATTTTCAGTTCTGGTTGTATATTAATATTTATAAGTAATAAGTTTACCTTAAAAGCACCACTGCCTTAACGTTTCACGGCGGAACGAAAACTTTTTATTATTGTTTGGTCGCGTCCATTAATGCCAAACCTCAAGCCCTCAGGGGAATTAAAAGAACAAAGTTTTAGGGCGCCCAAGGCCTTCTTTTTACTCTCACCACCACACCTGCACTTTACTTTACAGGCCGATGAATTGTGGGTCCCCTACGAAGTGAATGTTCAAACGATTAATAGACGCGGTGTTGACATGTTTTCAGATTAATCGGCGTGTTGAAGAGGCTCGAAATTTTTCTCCGAGGTATTTCAATGCGGGTGTCTGTGACGTCATTTTTTCAAATTAATTTGTTGATGAAGAGAGAGTTCAAAATTTCTCTGAGCATACGAGAGGAACGTAATTGTGAAGTGAATAATTTCTTTCTTAAAACTATAATTCATATATTTCAATGGCGTGTCAATGACGTCATATTTTTTAAAAAATCTGTTAAGTGAAGACATATCGAAATTCTCTGAATATTAAAATGGTGACGTATGAGTGAATTGTTTAATTTTAATTTTTAAAAACATTATTATTTCTATAGGGTGTATATGACGTCATGTTTTCAAATTAATCCGCTGTTGTAGTCTTTTGAATTCGTCTGAGAACAAGACAGTGACGTCATTGTGAATTTTATGAATTTTTAACTAATTAGATTTTAATTTTAGTTGGTGTGTCAATGACGTCATTTTTCCAATTACTTTGCATGTCGAAGAACCTTTAAATTCCCGGGTATCGTGTCAGTGCATTGCAATTGCTTAGAAGATATTAATATTTTAATGGGGGAGTTTATGACGTCATTGTTTAAAAATAGCGTGCTTCTGAAAAGTCTTCAAATATGTCTCTGAGAATAATAGGGTGACAATTTGTATAATTTATATTTTAAAGAAATTGTATATTTAATTGGGCGTAATTTTTCAAATTATTTCTCGTACAAAAACCGTCCTTAAACGTCGTTTCAAAAATGCCTGAGAAGGTTCGTTAATTTATTTAATTCATAATATAAATAAAATTATTACAGATGAAGTAATTTTCAATTTAAAAATGTCGCCACGTTTCGGGACCTATTTGTATCTACATTTTGGGGGCCGGGGGGTGTGACTGAAATGTTGAGTGTTAACGTGATTGGAGCAATTTTGACACACATCTTTCAGTTTAATTTATTTATGGTTCCGTGTCTCAGATTGAAATAAATTTTCTTTCAATTTTTGAACGCAAAACGAAATGTATTTTTTTATGGTTGTTGTTGTTATTTGACGAGTGAAAAGGTCGTTGATTTATTTAAATTATTTGAGAATAAAACTTACCGTTGAATATGATAATACGACACGAGACGTTTTGATGTCACAAAGCGTTGCCAACTTGCTGGATTATATTTGAGGTTATGGAAATTGCTGAAACGATTTTAATTAAAGAGCGTAACGGAACAAAGCTGTAACATTTTGTGTGTTGAGTTGAGATTTGGGATTATGGGGGGGTTGGTGTGATGAAGCGAATTTACAAGCTGCCAACCAGAAGTCGAGTTGGCGTAATAACAGCGAGCAGCCGAAACGTCAGAATGACGCACACACAAGAACAGGTGGATGCATCGTCACGATGTGTGTGTGTGTGTGTGTGTGTGTGTGTGTGTGTGTGTGTGTGTGTGCGCCGGAATTGCGAAATTCTAACCTTGTGCTAAAGTTTGGAGGCGACTGTGTGCGAGTGTGAGAGGCAGATGGAGCTTTAGAGACTCTCAATTGCCACAGATAAAGACCTCATCAGGACGACGTGAGAACGGGCGGGGGCTAAAGAAGACACACACACACACACACACACAGACAGAGAGATTACGAGTCTTACCTGACACACGAACTCGAGTACGATGTAACAGCCCCCGAGAATAAAACATTTAATTCTAATAGAATAATTATTCTCCAGGCTGAAAAATGTTTCTGCATTTCAGTAATAGAAAATTTTAATAAGACTAATTGATTTTAATTAAGTTGAATCTTTCCTTCAACAAAATTTAATATTCAACGCGAATGATATCTGATTTATTTGACGTTTATCCTAAATCAGTTGCCATTTTAAAATGAGAAATCTAATTATTAATTAAGGTCAAAAACAGACATTAATTAAATAATAATTTAAATTAATAATGTAAAATATATTGTCATTACTATAACAAAACTAATTAATAATATAAACTATACAGTCATTATTATAACAAAACTAATTAATAATATAAACTATACCGTCATTATTATAACAGAACTAATTAATAATATAAACTATAAGTCATTACTATAACAAAACTAATTAATAATATAAACTATACAGTCATTATTATAACAAAAATAATTAATAATATAAACTATAAGTCATTATTATAACAAAAATAATTAATAATATAAACTATACAGTCATTATTATAACAAAATTAATTAATAATATAAACTATAGAGTCATTATTATAACAAAACTAATTAATAATTTTGAGTTATTCTGAATCTATTGGCAACGTTGCTTTAATCAATTAACCAATAAATAATTGAAAGGATAAATTATCTGATATTCTTAAAGTGAAATAATCGATACAAATGGCCTTATAAGTCATTAATAATAATTAAATTTTTACACATTAAAATTTTTATTCTAAGATATACGGATGTTTCGTACTAAAATTTGGAAAAAAAATTCAGGTAATACTACCACTTAAAATAATTAGGAGAAAAGAAAAATTTGGTTCTGACTGAAAATTAATAAGAAACATAGCCAAATACAAGCAAAAAAATTATTAATTCATTTTTTATAATAATGATTTATGACTGCATAGTTTAAATGACTAATTAATGGTGTACTATCACTTATTTTTGTTCTTATTGTTAATTAGAAGTAATGGTGGACTATTTAATGTTTATTTTAAAAGATAAATAAACGTTTCTTCACGTAAATTATCTTTGTATTTGCAACGTTTCGCCCTAAGATTAGTTCGTCTTCAGGTAATGATAATTAAATAATTATGACACCCTCTGAAACAAATATTAACGACCACAAAAGACGTTGATGAAAACAATTTTTTTCACATTAAAATTCTATTATAAAATGAACGACGTTTCGCTCTAAGATTTGGGGGACCTCGTCAGGTAACGACAAGGAAATAATTAGGGAAAAATCAAAAAATAAATATGATATTAACTTCAATTGAATGAGAAATAACTTTTTATCACGTTACATAAACGTAGTTTCGTTTACAAATTATGACCTCATCAGGTAATGATAATTTAATAATTAGGACCACTCAAAAAAAATTTTCCCCTCATAATTCGATATGCCAAAGTTATATGGGTTATAACTTTTTTTTCCCCATTAAATATTTTTTTTGGTGAACAAATTCACGTTTCGTCGTAAGAATAATTCCTCTTCTGGGTAATGACATTAAAATAGTTTGGAGAACTTTAAAATAAATATTAAATTAACCACTTTTCAAAGATAAATAACGAATTGATTTTTTTCTCGTTAAATTTTGTTAATTAGACAACGTTTCGTCCTAAATTTAGAACATCTTCAAATAAGTAATTTGGACAACTTCAAAACAAATTGTTAAATTAACCAAATTTTTGTATTTCGTCGTGTATGACAACCAGTTATGTAATATATGGACAACCAATTTTTTTTTAAAATAAAATTTAGGTCTATTTGCCAAGAAGAATACCAACTGCTTAAAATAAAATACTATACTATTTAAATAAGTCGCACTTTACGTTCTTATTTTTTAAAATGTTTTTCTTGCTTTATTTTAATGCTTACGGAATTTAATCCCCTATCACAAAGGGGTTGCTTCCCTCACGTAAACGTAACGTTTAGGAGGGGGGGGGGAGGGATGAAATATATTACAATAACAACATAGGGAGAAGTGACACTACTAATCATCTGATTGAACCCCAAAATATCATGGTCTCGTCTGTGACGTCACAGGCGGTCCTGCAGCAGCGGCGTGTGTGGTAATTGTAATGGTTTTTCTTGGGAGGTTCCTCCCCCGCGCTGCTTCCTCCCTTCCTGCTAATATATGCGTGTGGGAGGGTTTAGCAAGTCCCCGGACCCGCTGTTCCTCCAACTTCTCTTTGACTTCCCCACGCACACAGCAGTTGGAAGGCCGGGGAATTATTCGCGTGGTAAGTTGCGTCGAATAAGACGGAAACGAACTTCGACGCGACGGAAATAAGTTGATTTCTTATCAATATTTATAAGTCAGGGAAGTAATCGAGCGAAAAAAAAATTATTTCAGTCTCCAGGGAAATTTCAAATACGAACGACTTTGGAATGACAATGAGATTGGGAGGCGAGTTTTAAGGCAAGACGAGGGAGTGGACTTGAAGATATTAAAATAATACCGTAGAAAAAAACTCCCCCCAAGGAAAAGTTTGCAATCAATCAAATAGCATTAACCGTGTCATAAATCCAATAAATGTAATCAGGTCAACCTTCATTAGATTCTACACCATCCCCCGCCCCTACGGGGGTGGAGGTCGCGTCTTACCCACCCCCTCTCCAACCACAGGGTCGTCAGGACCGTGTTGCAGCAAGTAGTTTGATTGAAATTTCTCCTCGGTGGCGTTTTAAAAAACCCAAACACACATCCTATTATATTTATAAGTTTGAGGCGCCATTTTATAATCCAAGATGGTTTCTTACTAATGAATTAATTTTATATTGGACGTGGACACTCCAAAGACGTTTCTACGGGGGTAATTTTCTGAAGATGACGCCGTTGACTGTACACAAAAACCCCCGTACCAGAGATCACGGAAGAACGAAACGTTGTTTTGGGGGTGGGGGTTGAAAAGAACTGGCATTTAAAAGAATAATGCGAAAACGACAGAGAAAAGTGTCGAATAAATAGTTTTCTGGATCGCTAAGATATTAAGAGCGCCACTAAACAGACTTATTTTTCCATATATGACGACAAGGGGGGGAGGGGATGATTAAAATAAAGTGTGGAAACGAATCCATAGTTTTGAATCCTGACGTTCTTCGGGAGATTCGTTGACCTACATAAACGGCTCCCTCAGTCAAAAACTTCATATCAAATATTTTATTACAACATAGTTGAAGAATTAAGGAAGCCTGCACGAGGATTCTCTCGCAGGTGAACCTTCCCAGGGAGCTCTGGCGTGGGCTACCTTTGGGGATGCCTTCACAACTCCCTGGTTTTTTTTAACTAAGGTTCCCGCATGGCGAGGCACCTGTTTTGAGAGGTGTATGTTCCGGGGTCGCAGACCTTGGGCATACGGTAAGAGTTGTCCTCTATTCCCATTGGAATAGTCGGCCGGCTGCCTCCTAAACTGGCCAAGGCGAGGGGAAAGCTGCGTCCCCACAGCAAACCCCTCTCCCGCCATCGGAAGGGCGTGGGACAAGTATCAAATTCCCGACCTACCTGATGCAGGTTTTTCTAGGGTTTTCCCTGTATTACCTTTAGGGCGAATTGTCGGGGAGGATCCTTAAACAATAACCAAGGGGCCCTAGTTAACCCTTGGCTACCTTCCTCTACGTTTCCGCATCCCCCCTTTCAAATCCTTTTCCTATGCTATAAGAGGGGAGTTGCCACCTTGTGGGTTACCCTCATGTAGCCTGTCTACACCTTAAAAAAAGTTAAAAAATTATTATTTTTGTTATTAATATTTATTTTACTTAATTTGGTCAGGGAAATTTGTTCTCGGTTTTCAGTATTTGTATATGAACTTTTATTTGTTTACATTTAAATTATTGGGTGCTACAATTATATTATCATGTAATGACGTATCCTGTTTCATCATGCGAGGACTGACGGAATAAAATAAATCAAATCAATCTTTAACCCCAGCAAGTGCGAATTTTCTTTTTTTCTTCCAGTGAAAAACCTCGCCATGGAATAAAATCTCTGTCCAATGTGATATCTGTGGTCCAAAGATTATAAATACAAGTTTTTTCCCCCTGTATTTGATTCATTTGTGACCTTCATAATAGTCTTCATGGTAATTGAACCTGGTATTAGGACCAGGAATGTCTTCACTCCAGAGATGTTATTTAAAGACTACGCCGCATGGCTTGATCTATCAGACTCTCTGAAAATCCTGTGTGCCTAACTGATATTAAACCGCTTTAGAATAATTAATTAGGTTTTAATTATGACGTTGCCCACTTTGTTTATCTGTTGGTTGATCCCTTCATAAATCAGAAGGACCATTTCCGCCAAGGAGAATTGCCCACGAAGGATGTGAGGACCTACTCTTTTCTTTATCGCTCCCCGTTACACAGGTTCGCTTTTCGTCTCATTTACTTTATGGTTGTAGTTGTTTGTTATTATTTTTGAAGTTTCCGCGTGGACCGTATCTCGACCTGGCCACTCGCAGTTTCCGCCCTTTCACTTAGATGTCTCTTATCTGTTATGGGTCTTCGTCGTGTGTCCGCGTTTTTCCAGTCACTTAACGCTAAAAGCTCTCCTGAGGGGGAAACTACGGTCAGGGCTGCCACTACTGCGGTCTTGCCCCTCTCGTAAAGCTCTTTCCACCCCCTTCCAACCCCCGTCCACACCACAACCCCTTATGAGACGAGGTCTTTTCTTGTACGGACAACAAAGAAATAACCTTCCGCCAACCTACCCCTGGAGAATGACTTGCAGGGTCGATACAGCTCCGTGATATTACTCCGATCACTTCCTCTCGGTTAATAAGTACAGTGAGGTACAGAAGTTTATCAACATTAACATAACAATGGTAAAACGTTTCTTTAATAATTTTTTTCCATTCGCAAGGGTTTGGGACACAAACAAAGCCGTGCTCCAGAAAGATGTTGACGCCGAGTCTGGCGCAAGAGTGACGTCGACACAGCGATCACGCATAGCAGCTGTTGGATGGAGCATCAGATCGGTCGATTTTCACCACTGAAGAACTTACAGATTTGTAGAATGAAGAAATAAAAGTGGAGGATTTATCAGAGTATTCGGATATTGGAAGTGGAGTGAGGATAAGGAATGTACTGAGCAGTACCAACTTAACAAAGCTTCGGAAAATTATTTCTTCAATAAATTGTTTCCCATTGGCAACACCGTGGGCTTGGATGTCGACGTAGGAGTCTATCAAGAGCTCTTTGGAATGGACACCGGTTGAGAAGATCAGTGAAGATCTTGCTGGATCCATCAGAGGTTGATCAGGTTGCCCGAAGAGGTTTCCAGCACTCATATGAAAAACAACTATCGTAGGTGGAGGAATTTATTGACATGCACCAACCTAACAAGTACCAACCGTAACAAGTACCAACCGTAACAAGTACCAACCGTAACAAGTACCAACCGTAACAAGTACCAACCGAACAAGTACCAACCTAACAAGTACCAACCTAACAAGTACCAACCTAACAAGTACCAACCTAACAAGTACCAACCTAACAAGTACCAACCGTAACTAGTACAAAAGTAACAAGTACCAACCGTAACTAGTACAAAAGTAACAAGTACCAACGTAACAAGTACCAACGTAACAAGTACCAACGTAACAAGTACCAACGTAACAAGTACCAACGTAACAAGTACCAACGTAACAAGTACCAACGTAACAAGTACCAACGTTACAAGACTGTAGTAAATACAGCGATTAATATTTTCGAAGAAAAATTTTGCAAAGAAACCGACAGAGAATTTTTTGTTCTACTCTGTGAAGTTCCAGCTGATGTTTTCCGTTTCAATGAATATAAAAAAAATAATTGTGTTAACCCATTAATTATAAACCTATTTTAATATAAAGGAGCCGGGCCGAAAGGTCACAATATGTGGTCTTAGCTCATTTAAATCTCACCGTTGAGTCTTCTTTTTCATTTTACATATCTCAAGCGCTGAGAATGCAAATGTGTGGGAAGTCAACCGTTTTGGCAACGTTCGCAAAATATTTCCAGACACACACACACACGCACACACACACACACACACGTGAAGGGATAAATCCTTCTCAACGACGCCCATTAAGCTGAAATGTGACCTACATTGCAAAATTTGTTGTACGTACGGACGTCGTCATAGATAAGGAGATTATGTGACGCAGGCAAGTGCTTTCGAAAGGATTTTACCCCCCCCCCCCTCCAAGAATAACTGCGTTGAGCAGCAATTGTTTCGTGTTACGTGGAAAGGCATTAAGGAAGAGCAAGCGCCATTTCGGGTCAGGAATTAAGCAAAGTACACTTGACAACATGCCAGGAGTCCGCAAGGAATCTCGAATATAAAATTACACAAACAGACAGATTCTTAGAAACGCTTCGTGTAGCTGTTCTAACAATTCATAAAAATAATAACAACAAGAGATAAAGTACAAAACAGAAGGATAAATATTTTTGTAGCGTAAAATGGATAAAATTATTAATTGAAAAATAAATTACTGTCCTATACCGTGAATTTCCAAAGAGAAAAATTCGCAAGTAAAGATTTCTTGTAGGAAAAATATTAAAAATTTCTACCCAAAATTTTTTTTCCCGCAATTACACAACCAATACTGTTGAAATTACTATTAAAGCTTTTAAAAGCCAGACTGATTTCAGTCCTCAAACCAATTTATTTCAATTAGAACCATTGCCAAATTTATAACATCAAGGATCTTTCGACGGTAATCATCTGTTTAATTAATTAAAACCCAATAGGCTTTTAGATGTTTTTAATTATTGGATGCAAATAATAATTTTTAAATATCATATCAGGATATAATTAATAATTACGACTGTATAACTCATTAATTTAATTAAAAGTACAAGACTAGCGATGTTAGATTCAAATTTATAAATGAAAAACGATTAATACAGTCAAAACAATTTATTTCAATTAGTAATATTTTCATATTTATAACAATCTACGATATTTTGGCCAAAAATCATCTGTGAAATGAATTAAAACCCAATAATCTTTTATATATATTTCGTTATAAGATGCAATTAAATATAACTAATTACGACTTTGAAATAATTTTCATATACTGTAAAAGAATAAAATTAATCACATGAAAGTAGCAAAGTTATTTTACAGTATATATATATATATATATATATATATATATATATATATATATATATATATATTTATGTAATAAAAGCTGGTGAAGTTCGGTTAAAAACCACACATCAGTTACTGTACAAAAACAACACTTCAGTTACTGTACAAATAAAACCATCAGTTACTGTACAAAAAAATCACTTCAGTCACTGTACAAAAAAAACACTTCAGTTACTGTACAAAAAAACACTTCAGTTACAGTACAGAAAAACATCAGTTACTGTACAGAAAAACATCAGTTACTGTACAAAAAAATTTTTTTTTCAGTTATAAATATTGTCATATTTGTAAAATTGAGGTGCTTTCGGTCATAATCACGTATAAAATTAATGCATACGGCATAGACTTATATATATATACATTTTCTTCATTATTAGATGCCAATAATTATTATATCCTTATGAATTTAAGAAAATATTAATTGGGATTCTAAAATTGGTTATTTTCGAGTATTTTTTGAATTGAAACATCAAGACTGATGAAGTATGGGTTCAAACATTAAAAAAAGGATACCAATTACAGTCCTCAAACAAATTTAGTTGATTTAGAAATATTACTGTATTTTAAAAATCCCGGATAATTAAATAATTTATAATACATAATCTTCATAGTGGGCTGCAATTAAATTTTTACGATAATTTTTATCTTGGCACAAAAAAGGACAAGCTTAACGGATTGCAGTTAAGGGGCTACAGTTTCTCTGCTTGGTGGTTGCTGAAGTAAGAGTGACGTAGATGAACTCTCGGCAGTGGCTCTACACAACATACGCATTTTTCTCTCACCCCCGCGGGATCGGCAGTGATAACAATTTGGCGTGTCCTGGGTGGGGGTGGAAACTTCCTCTCCCACTCCCACGAATCAGCAATGCTAATGGACCTCCCGTGAAATAGAACGGACGCCAGCCAGCCAGTGAGTGAGTGAGTGAGTGCTGGTGGTGGTGGTGGGAGCAGGGAAAAATTTTCACGACAAAAGCCGCTGATGGGAGACCAGCAGGTAAAAAAAAATCCCGCCCACTTTGCGACAAAATATCCCTGACATAAAAAAATATTTCATCCGTTATCGACACAGATAAATGAAGGGGACAAAAAAAAGAGTTGACTTCTGACGAGCTTCCAAAAAAAATATGAAATGCACACCATTATCGATTTAAGAGTTTGTAATATACAGTCGAGGAGAACGAAAAAAAAATGATGTGCTGGAAAGGAATCAATTTGGATAATAAAAGCGAATGGGTTCCAATTTATCCTTCCTGATCATAAAACAATAGAAGGTAGCAAAAACATTAAATGTGCTTTAGCTGCTTCAAAAATGTTAACCGGAATCAAATGGTGATTATAAAATATTTTCAAATCAAATAATTTACATTATATGACACCAAAATTGTTACAGTACCGAAAGGTTATTAAAAATGCTACATATTTTTTTCAGTTTAACCCCCACCCCACACAGTCTCCGTAATTTTAGAACTTCAATACTAATTAGTCCATAATTGTCTAAAAACCCAAAATTATTGAAACAGTTACAAAAATCCTATTATATAACTTTTCAACCTTAAATCTATTTTTTCATAATAAAATAGCATCAAAATGACCTATTAATTTATTAATTACAGTCCAAAATCAAAACTTCAATTTCCAGTAGTAAATAAAATATTTTAGAATCTCTGGAAATGTCCTTAATTTGATTAATTAATAATCATAAATATTTACTATTAACAGCTACTGATTAACATTGATTGAAGACATCAATAAAAATTTTTCAATTACAGATATCGAAACTAAAACCTGTAAAGTTACATTTTCGGTCGACAAAATTGTAATAAATTATTATTGGTAAATAATAAAAACACTGTCCATAGAAATAAATTAACTCAAATACAGCAAATCAGTTATTTTTATACCTGAGAAGACTCCAAGAATAGGAATGAAATGTTGAGTCCAATTTGAACTTCTGAATATGTCGACCGTTTCATTCTATTTATTTTGTGTCTGAAAAAAATTTAATTGAAGTTATGCAAGCCCTGTGCGTACTTGAAAATAATTCACAAAAATAAAATATTGCCAAATTTATAAAATCAAGGATCTTTCGGCTGTAATCATCTGTTTAATTAATTAAAACCAAATAGGCTTTTATATGTTTTCATTATTGCATGCAAATAATATTTTTTAAATATCATATCAGGATATAATTAATAATTACGACTGTATAACTCATTAATTTAATTAAATGTCCAAGACTGGCGATGTTAGGTTCAAATTTGTAAATAAAAAACGATTAATACAGTCAAAGCAATTTATTTCAATTAGTAATATTTTCATATTTATAACAATCTACGATATTTTGGCCAAAAATCATCTATGAAATGAATTAAAACCCAATAATCTTTTATATATATTTCGTTATAAGATGCAATTAAATAAAAGTAATTACGACTTTGAAATAATTTTCATATACTGTAAAAGAACAAAATTTATCAAATGAAAGTAGCAAAGTTGTTTTACAGTATACATATTTTTTATCTAATAAAATATAAAGGCTGGTGAAGTTCGGTTAAAAACCAAACATCAGTTACTGTACCAAAAAAACATCAGTTACTGTACAAATAAAACAAGCCCTATACGTACTTGCAAATAATTCACAAAAATAAAAATACTGTACAAAATATTTTTTTTTAAAAAAAACTGGGAATATTCGTGACGTGCAGCAGAGTGAAACCTGGAAGGGGTGGTTTTTATTTAAGAAAAATGAATTACCGATCGCTAAAATATATTAACTCTATATCGTATGTATGGTATAATATTACATTGTAAAATAATTAAATATGTAGTTAACAAGGAATGGAGTAATTATTCTTCAAACTAATTAATTTTCGTATTTAATTGCTAGGTCTGAAATATCCTTTTTTTTTAAACAAAATCAAAAGTTGACTGTCGGAACCAATAAACGTAATGAGGAAGGAATCTTATTTTTAGCTTGAGGTGTTAAGAGAGAAACCACGTACTTGTGCAGGTCTAGACAGAAAGATTTACCACAAAGTTCACCTCGCTCGATTGTACTCTTGTTTTACTGCCACATTGGGCAAAAAACGATTCCGTTTCCGGTTAAGGGTGAACTTGCCCTCTAGTGTACAGGACGCGCACGACAACAAACAACCCTTCGCGACATTAACGCCGCCTCCACGAAACAAGGACTAAATTGAGCAATTCTGCGGGGGCGAAAGCTTCTCCCTGGGTCTCTGAGAGTGTGCACTTCCCCCCCCCCCCGCCCTGTGACCCTCTTCCCATACACCCACCGACCCCACTGGAGCCACAGTTGGAAAAGGGAAAATTAAAAAAAAATTACGGGGTGGAAAAAGAACCCGACAGCAACTGTAACTGTTTGCTCTCGCCGGAAACATCCAAAGTTCCTCCGTGGCTGAAGCTTGCATCCTTCGTAAGGGGCGTTTCATGCGGCAGTATTTAATTCCAGTATATTTATTGTAAGTATTCGCAGAGTGAGAGGTAGACAGGGTTGAAGCAGAGTCGCGACCACCTCACCTCATCTAAAATCCAATGCGCGGAAATTGCAAGTCTCTGACGATGTTTTAACTTTTAACAGTCATTTCATTTTATTATTCGAAACCGGGTTGGTTTGATATATTGATGGCCTGTTCCACTTCTAGGCGAATCTTTTAGACACCCGACCAAATCAAAGGCTTTTGATTTTTCCACCTATTTCGTTCATCATTAAATCCTGTTTTTTTCTCTTTTTTTTACATAAAGTGTTGCTGGAACATAACCTCCTCCGTCTCTCACTTTAATCTCATTAGTTTCCTATTTCCTATTAGTCTTAACAAGCTTTGCGTTTGCTGTAGTTTTTCTAGTCATCTTTTGTATATCATTCGAAGAACTATGAGAGCCCTTTAAAATCCCTTCCTAAGCAATGAAATGAGAGTTGCCACTCCGTGGATTATCCTCATTAATATAAAAATTCACTTAAATTAAAACAGTTCTATGTACATTTCAAGCTTCAATATTAACTATGTCAGCAATTAAAGATAAAATTACAACAAACGGCGTCTAAGAAAATTTTCTTTACCCCCAACTCCGGTCTCGATAATAGTTTCAATCTAGGTAATTTATTTACTATAGTGCGATTAAAATGAGAAGGCAAGAAGGACCCCCCGAGGAAGTGAGGCGCACGCTGTTGCCACACCTTGTCTGCAAACGGACTTGAACTGAAACCTGTGAGAATACACTGCGATTGTTCGGCGACGCCGCCTTGTCCCCGCGCGCGCTCGCCAACCTTTAATTTCCAAGCCGTGACATCGGTTGTGTTGAACCAATACAGCCAAGTGCCCACTATTTTTAATCGCGCTGTAAATATCTGCACATATTAAACTATTTTTATTACTCCGCGGATTTTAAAACACAATTCTATTAAGTAAAAAGCTATTTGCTTCTTTTTTTTGGACGTGTGAGGGAGTTGCTTTAATTCCAGGGGGTAGTTTAAAACGTTTCCTTGTCTATAGGAATCCGCAGTTGCCAGTGTTGCGTTGGCCTGGGTTTGGGTAGGAAGGTTGCAGATAAACTGTCGTCCACTCATGAATAGCCTCCCCTTGGCCACATCCCACCCGCAAACACACACACACACACACATTCATCCCTTAGAATCCTTCCCGTCCTGTTCCACAACTGGGAAATGAGCCAACTAAACGTATTTTATCGCTCGTAGAACGATTCTGAATCCAACTATTGCAGTTGGGTGTTAAAGGGTTTCCTAGGTTCTCAACCCCCCCTCCCTCAACCGCCGCCCCCAGCATCACTGACAAGCTAGTCGTAAAACTGGACTATTCTACGTTGCCTTATTTAAAATAATTGTTTCCACTAGTTCTCATGAATTCATGCGGTTCTTCCAACCCTGTCGCACTATGAGAATATTAATTTGGGCGCTGAACTAGTGAACCCCCTGCGTCTCTCAATTGTTTTTCCTTGACAGCGCCATAATATATATATACTTCACACGTCACACTTTTTTATTGTCACGGAATTCCGTCACACTGTCTATCACCTGTTGAAGTAACGAAAATTGTGGACGAATCATCGTGATATTTCAATTATATATATTTTTTGTTTTTGTTGAAAAATACACGTTTTTTTAACTGACAAAATTGCCTCTTTTTTCCTCGTCGCAATTATAATAATAATTAATGAAGTAAAATTGAGCATTTTCAAGGAACAAATAGTCCAATCGTTTAATTAAGCTAATTATTATTTAATAAATCCATTGATGACCTTGTACAGACATTTTATATTTATTTATTTGTATTTTAACTACGTTTCGATACACATTCGTACCATCCTCGGGTATTTTCCTAAAGAGTAGATATTTAAAAATCTAAATTATTTTGTAAATTCCTCCTCTTAAGGAAAATACCTGAGGAAGGTACAAATAGGTGCCAAAACGTCGTTAGAAATGTAAATTATTTTTAATAAGGTCATCAATTTTTTATTAATTAAAAAAAACTGATGTTAAATGTAAACTTTTAATTATTATTTAATTAATATACACAGATGATACACGGACAGTCCATTTGTGGTTACTTTTCTTATTAACGTTGAAGATTCAGACATGTGTGTGTGTTAGTGATGACGTCATGTTTCAAAGTGCGGCGTCGCTGTCGCGTGACGTCAGAAGCTCACAAGGTGAGAGGCCAGCAGAAGGAGAAGACAACGGAGCTCACAACTGGGGGAACAATTCATCCCGTACACAACTCCAGAGATTATTTTGATTTGTTAAATCAGTGAATTGTGCTTTCCCCTTTGAATAATAAGAGCGTTTGTTTGAAGACTGTTTCCTGCCTCTGCTGAGAACAAAAACGTTTGGAATTGTGTTAAGTGATTCTTATTTTATTTGCATCTTTTTGGATAAAAAGCCGTCGAGGTCTGAGCGAAGTAACGCCATCTTATAATCACAAACAATTTTTCAAATTATAAGATATATGACGCCAGTGATGCAAGTATACTAAGTAGATAAATATACAGCCAAATAACAGACAAAAATAAGGGGTCTAGTACAAAATCCCGACGCACGTTGTTCCGACTGTTTAAGTATATTTACAAATGAACATAATGTTACACTTTTTAATATTATCTGGGTGCCTGGCGTTGCCGGAGTTGTCATGATTGAACTCGGCGACATCCACAACCCCGGATTTGACTCCAATCTCGATTGCTTTCAGGCTATTGTCGTGTAAGGCTCTTACACCCCTAACGCTAACGAGGGGGATTAAAATTCTACACAAAATATCTGTGAAAAACGCTATCAATCTTATATATATATATATATATATATATATATATATATATACATATATATATATATATATATATATAGAGAGAGAGAGAGAGAGAGAGATAGATAGAATAAATTCATTTGCCGTAGATCCTTATGAGTAGAAAAGCTTCAAGGATGTGGAGTCGGAGATAATACACACGGTTAAGGACCTGCGTCTAATTAATTCATAACTTAATGAGAATAATATATATATATATATGTACTGTTGTATTTATTAAAAGAATAATGAAATTGATTTTGAAATGTAAAAAAAAAATTAATAATTTGACACAAATAAAAGTTATGCTGTTATGTTATCTTTTTATTAATGATTCTCATTATCATTAAGTTATTAATTAATTGGACACAGGCCCTTAACCATGTGTATTATCTCTGACTCCACATCCTTGAAGCTTTTCTACTCATAAGGATCTATGGCAAATGAATTTATTCTATTCTGTAATCAGACAGCCAGAGTTAAGGTTTTGTATTTTCCATTTTCAGTCTAACATCAGGTTCCTCACGTGTCTCGTTTACTTCAGCGTTTTAATTTACAGCATGAGGATTTTTTTTTTGTGCGTGTATATTCTTCTTCAGTAATTTGCACAAATTATAGAGTGCGCTGAAGTGTGTAATAAATATTACGCCACTTAGCTGAACATCGGCAAGGAACACGCGGGGGTAATAAATCAAGTCTGACAGCCACTGACTACCCCCAAGACACGACGAGACAGTGACATCGATGTGGTGATGTACAGCCTCGTAACAGAAACAACCAGCTTGAATTTAAAGTTGGCCAATCTCCATAACAGAGTCGCTAGGATTATGTAAAAAAAAATGTACGACGTGCTTCAGTGTTGTTGGAAAGTCACTGCCAGTTGCTGTTCTGTCCCGGACAAAAACTCTTCCTGTCACAGTTACATCAGGTACGCTTTATTTTATTAGAGGAAACGTGACCGGTCGGCCACCTGCCTCCTAAACAGGCCAAGGCATGGCGAGGGGTAAGCTGCGTCCCCACAGCAAACTCCTCTCCCGCTATCGGAAGGGCGTGGGACAAGTACCCAATGCCCGACCTACCCGATGCAGGTTTTTCTAAGGTTTTCCCTGCATTCCTTTAGGCGAATGCCGGGTAGGATCCTTAAAATATAGCCCGGGGGCCCTAGTTAACCCTTGGCTACCTTCCTCTACCCTTCCGCATCCCCCCTTTCAAATCTCTTCCTATGCTATTAAAGGGGATTTGCCCTAAGTGGATTACCCTCATGTAGCCTATTGCCCTAAAAAAAAAATAGGCCTGTTCTGAGAGGTGTATGTTCCGGGGTCACAGGCCTTGGGCATACGGTAAGAGTTGTTCGCTATTACCATTGGAATAGTCGGCCAGCTGCCTCCTAAACTGGTCGAGGCACGGAGAAGGGAATGCTGCGTCCCCACAGCAAACTCCTCTCCCACTATCGGAAGGGCGTGGGACAAGTACCCAATGCCCGACCTACCTGATGCAGGTTTTTCTAGGGGTTTGCCTGCATTACTTTTAGGCGAATACCGGGTAGGATCCTTAAAATATTGCCCGGGGGCCCCTAGTTAACTCTTGGCTACTTTCCTTTACCCTTCCCCATCCTCCCTTTCAAATCCCTTCCTATTCTATTAAAGGGGAGTTGCCCAACGTGGATTACCCTCATGTAGCCTGTTACCCTAAAAAAAGAGATAATTTATCTCCGTATCGATTTATATGTATTTTTCTTCATACGAATATTTTTGTAAAGTATATAATCCGTTTAAAATTAGATGGCCCTTGACTTTTTATTTTATCTGCAGTCGGGAGTTTGTCAGAACGCTCAAAATGACTGGCGGGACGGGGACAAATCGCGATGCAGAAGAATCCACACGTGGCAAGCAAAGTGTCTCCTTCCACACAGTAACCCCCCCCTCCCCCCCGCTCCACTTAACCAAAGTCCCTTGATTTTGGCTCCTTATGAAGACCCAAAGACCGGACGAAACGTGGTGTTTTTTTTATACACATTACATTTAATTCAAGGACAGACTAAATTAAATTTCAAACCAAGCTCAGCCTAAAAATGAAAAAGTCATAAAAACTGAATTATTAAAGGGATCGGGATGGAAAATAAAATCTCGATACGTGACCGTGAGTCGAATCCCCCCCGGGGACTTCCACCTGGTCTGTTTTACGGCTACGGTTTTTTTTTGGGGGGGGGGGAGATGAAACCAAAATTTTTTAAACATCGAGAGTATACGAGGAGGGTGGTTAATATTTGAAGACAACTTTGTGCGGAGGAGGTTCATTGCGCTGATGCCAAAGGTGGTCTCCGTGTATGCAGGCCACACGAAAATAGGGTAGATTAACGCAGCGATTGTTCGGCAACGCTGCATTGTCCCCCCCTACCCTCCTTGCCGTGTTTCTGATTTGGTTTGGATTCAAGGTCACACATTTTCTCTCGCGTTTTTGGTGAAAAATATTAGCCAATGGGGGTCTTCTAATTCACTTTCGCGTAGTTTCAAAGCATTTATTTTCTTTTAATATTAGTTCATTGCGCCTTTGATCAATTTACATGTAATGTCCGTTCTTCTCCTTGAGGAATGTGATGTATTAAATTGTAAGGAGAGTCTGTGTTCGAGGGAAGTTAACTGGGATAGCTCAGATGGGAGAGCGACCACGTACCGACTTTACTGGTCCCGGTGGGCTTAAGATTTTTTTTAGGGCAACAGGCTACATGAGGGTTATCCACATTGGGCAACTCCTATTTAATAGCATAGGAAGGGATTAGAAAGGGGGGATGCGGAAGGGTAGAGGAAGGTAGCCAAGGGTTACTAGGGCCCCCGGGCTATGGTTTAAGGATCCTACCCGGCATACGCCTAAAGAAATGCAGGGAAAACCCTAGAAAAACCTGCATCGGGTCATCCCGATGCTTTAATTATATTTAATTTATTTGACTGACTGACAGTTCTACCTATTTATTTATCGGGTTATGTGGGGTTGTGAATTAAGTAAATATGGAATTAAAAATTACTTTTCAGGAATTCCCACGATGCGACGTTTATTGACAGTCACACGTTGTTTACATTCGGTCGATTATTAGCAAAGTCAACTGGCAAGTATAAATACGTTGGTTTTGATATTTTGGAGCCCGCCCTTTTATTGGTAAATATTTATTCGTCTGAGATTCGCGTGTGGGTGACGTCACGGCCGGCCTAAACAAGACTCTGTGTGTGTGTGTGTGTGTGTGTGTGTGTGTGTTCGCGGCGCAAATGTTATCGCAGGAAATTGAACAGCACGAATGTGTGGTTAAGGTCAATAAGGGAAGTGTGCGCGTGTGTCCAAGGGTTGCTACGGACTAATGTGGTTGTGGACGTGTTTCTCCCGTGGGGGTAGATTTTCAGCAGCCATTTGTATTCAAACGTACGTACCGCGGTTGCGGGCCGTGTCTCGGATAAAAATCGTTTAGTTGCAAGCAGAGGCAGGGCCAGGGCCGGGGGTGGGTTTCGTTCCAGACACGTGCCACGACGAACCGGAGGAGGACGCACGGGGGCGGCCATTGCCGCGATTACGGGAATGGTGGGGTTTAATTTCCAGGACAAGGGTGCTTAAATACTCTCGGACTGTGAGAGGACTAAACGAAACAATTCACATTTATCAAGGGTTGTTGAAGTCACAAATGACACGCTACACCCCGGGGAAGAATCCTGTTAATTGATTAGACCGTTTCAAAATTTCCACCCCCCCCCCCAGTAGTCAATATGTCCGATTTTAGAATTTAAAAATGAAAGGAGTTGAAATAATTAGGACATTTTTTGGTAGGTTAATTATAGGAATTAATTTATATGTCTATATCGTTGCAATTTCTGGTTCAGTTGATTTATTTTTTATTCCATGTGTATAAATGAAATGTTTTAAATTTTTTGTCTACCTTTTTCCAGGTATGACATTTTTGTGTCCTTACCCGTGTTTTACCCTTTTTTTCAACTACTTTTATCTCCTTGTCCATTAATCATTTTTTAACAATTTTTTTCTTTTAATGTCCATAAATTCAAAGCTTAACCTTTTTTTCCTTACATTTACGGTATTATTCTTTTAACTTGTATATTCCATTGCCTTTTCCATGTATTTTTTTTCTTTCACGTCCTTGTATTCTTTTTTATCAACCTGTTTTGTCTTCTAATGTCCATAATTTAAAAGCTACCCTGTTTTCGCTGCCAAAACATAAATTACCTTAACTACTACTTCCCACCTTTTTTATGTATTAATTTTCTTAAATAAATTCTCTTCGAGTTCTTTTACTACTTTTCTAGTGTATTTTTATCGCTTTTTGTCCGTGCTTTACTATGTTCAATTATATCTTTCCTTGTACATGTGTTTAATTTCTTATCTCTTTATTTTCTTCGTGTCTGGCTAATGTATTAGTTAAGGACCTTTTTTTTTCACCATATAAATACAGTTTTTTTTCTCTCCTAGTCCATGTATTAATTAAGGTCTCCGACTGTGATTGTCACTACAATACTCGTAATTTAACGTAAAGAAATCCTATTTTACCCCCGGAGTGACTATTAATGGAATTAATAAGCGTTCCAGCGGTTGTTTAGGTATCTTCAGTACAATGGTAGACAGCCAATTATATAATACACGTCTGGGAGGATTGTAGACAAAACAACTGGCGTATTATTTGTGACGTCAGTTGTGGACGTGACACACTAAATTAATTATCACTGAAGCGTAGAGGACTATTTTTATGGCCAATATAACAGCGCGTGTTAAGAATAATTGTACAATGAAAGTAGCTCGGGTTTCGTACAATGTTTTCCCCTTTTAAAAAACCCGCCTCTCAGCTTCACTGAGATGAGACCGCCACCGCCTCCCCCGCACGCCCACCCCCTGTCGGTTCTTTTGTCTGTTCATTTGCATTCCGCCATTTCAGAGAAGTTTGTCTGGCCGTTGAAAGGTTCTCAATCTATAGACGGGGACAAACGAACTCTAATTGAGACCACAGTGGTTTGTATGTGTAAAGGAACAAACAACCACCCCCCCAAAAATAGAAAATTAGTCGCCACTTTAGTGAGAGTCTCAAAGTTAAATAATGGAGTCTTAATTAACTACCACAGAGAAAATAGTTTCTTTGTAAGCGTAACGTTAAGGGAGGGGGAGGGGAAAGATGCGTAGTTGTCGTACAGATTCCTGAATAAAAACGTGAAGAATAAATTTCGTATAACCCCAGTTATCGAACGAGGAGAAAAGAGTGTAAGATAATGAAAAGAATAAACACTCCAGACACGGGATAAAATACGGGGAATAAGGGGAACGGATCATAAATACACAGCAAGGCTGAGGAAGGGGGCAGACGCGCGTTATATTCCTTACCCCCCTTCCCTTAGGGCACCCCCCCAGTGATTATGCCAAAAGGGGATGAAATTACACACAAACAACATCGTGAGAAACACTATCTTATCGTCCTCAATTTTTTTTTTATTCGACGCAAATATCGGACGCTTTAACATGTTTGAAAAAATTTCCAGCCCCCGTCTTAGGGAGTGAATCGGCAATTTGAATGTTATTATTAAACTCAGCGACATAAATAACCCGGGATTCGACTCTTATCTCGGTTGATTTCGCCATATCGAAATTAACTAATTATTACTACATAGGCGTAACATCAATTGAATATTTAAAAATCCGTGGGGGAGGTTAGTAGACCCAATCAAACAAACCAGATTATTTAGTAGGATAAATGAATTGTTATCAGAATTATTAATTGGTTAATTGTTATTAACGTACTTGATTTTTAACCAATCAAATTTTGATGCATTTGCAAGACGGATATTAACAAGATTATCTTTATGATAAAGAGATAATTTGAATTTCATGTCTACCAGATTATAAAATATGGATTTTTTATTATTTAATTCAAATATGAAGTCATACTGTTAATAAATGAGACGATTTTCATTAAAGAATAATAACAAAAAATTAAAGAGTGTGAATAAAATTTAATTAATAATTAAGATCAACGGCCATGATAAATTAATTATTAATTAATATACATTCTTTAAAGTAATTTAGAAAGTGATCTTTCTTTCTTACAGGGGATTGCTTTATAAATTTATGGTAATGTCAGTTAGACGTGTGACGTCATGAGACTCGGCCCGTTTTGTCATGGAAGGGATGATTTTCCGAGTCACATGTGTTCTTTCTGGGGATGAGTGAGGAGCTTGTCGACAAGCTTTTGTCCAAATAGATGGCGCAGGCGTTTGCTTAAGAAAACAAAGTTCCACAGCCCCCGCCCAACGGTTAGGGGGTAGCTTTACATTCGTCAGGGGTGGTTGATCCTCGCGCTTGGGAAAGTTTGTTCCGTCATCTTTCGCCCTAAGAGTAATGAGAAATGTTTATTGATAAACTTGTTCCCAGAGTGCAGCATCTGTCTGAGTCGTAATTGTAGTTACAAAGCTCCTATCCTCCGCCCCCCGCCCCTTTCATAATTGCTTCCACCACCCCCATTACAATCTCATTGCGTCAGTATCCTCAACTCCTGTCTAATCTCCAGCAAGGTCCTACATTATAACGTTTGCCAATTATCAGTGTTGATGCCTCTTTGGATTCCTCGTTCTTCTTATAAATATATTGTTCAAGGATCTTAAACAAATTTAGGGGTGGATTTATCATCTTTACCTCATAGTTCCGGAAACAAAAGTTTTAGACTTATAAAATTGTATCTGACGGGCAGTTACAGACAATTTCTTTAATTAATTGAAAAATAAATCAACGTTTCGGTACGTATTCTTACCATCTTCAGGTCTTTTCTACGGATTTTTTTTTGTGCTAAATGATGCGTTGTTATCATCAAACGCCATTATTTAACATTACTATCAATCATATGGTAAACGAGGAGTCGACTCTGATAGCTAAGATGGGAGAGCGAATTTGGAGATCCCTGTGGTTAAATTTCCCCGGTCCGGGACGAGGATCCCTTTAATAAAAAGATATGATTTTTAAATGGTTAACGTTTTCAAAATGACGGACTCAGCGTTTCAGGGCAATGGGGGAAAAAACACCCCGTGCATTAGATTTTACTTCTAAGAGAAACAAAAATCTCTCTTGCCCGGAGGAGCAGTTAACATCAGGTTGAGGACACACGTTGGCTCAATATGGCGGATGGGAAGCTTTATACAATGGTTTAAACAGCGATACAGCTCCGTATAGCAACAATATAAAATGTTTAATCGAAATCGGTCCGACCGTTTTGTAGAAAAAAAAGGACTAATTTTAGAAGAGTTCGGTTTCGGATTCCCTGATGATTCCAGATAAAATATTGTTTTTTTAAAATATATATATATATATAATTGAGGGGTAACCTCGTGTAACACCCTTCTACTTGTACTTGATTGGGCCTTGTACGGAGCGATTAAGAACACCGGGTCGGGGACAATGCAGCGCTTCTGAACAATCGCTGCCCCGTTCTACTGTTTCCGGTGAGCCCGTGTACGAAGTCCTTGTCAGAGCAGAGCAAATTCGTGGCTATAAATCTGCGAGCTGCCCATGGCCGAGCCTTGAACACTGGTTCACTCGCGCAGCCTCCTTTCACACGCCATAAATCGCGTTAGTTGGACCGACCGACCGTGTGCAGTTAATAAACGGAGTGAGGTGAAATATGGAGACCGCTCTGAATAATCGCTGCCAGAAATAAACCAGGCGAACCGAAACCTCCATTTGAATTTCATCCCGACAGGCGCGGAAGTTTACCGAGAAACTTGTCGCCAACTAAAAAAAAAAATAATTAACAGTCCTCCTCGACTTCTTCCAAGACCGCGTGACTTTCTCTTGGCTTGTGTGTTTCGTAAAGCTTGGCGCTTATAGTTTAATTTCATCTTTTTTCCACTGAAGACGTTTTCATCCCAATTCCTGTCCGAGGAGGCGTCGTGATTCTTTTCTCGGAAACTTAAAATGCAGGACGAATGCGTCGACTGCTTTGTAGCAAGGAGCTTACGCTGGTATCTCTTCACGCTTGGTGATCTCGGGTCCGTCCGTCCATTCGGAGGACATATTTAAAATGTTCACCCAGCCAGAGAGCTCGTACGTGATATTGAATCCCGGACTTTCCCCCCTCACTATATATAAATACATTGAAAGGCTCCCTGATACTTTCTATGCGAGCGTGATCCAACGATTTTTTTTAAAAAAAAAGAAATAGGACGATAAAGTCTCCCATTTTTATTTTTGAACCGCTGAAGAAATCCTCCAGAATGTTAATTAATAAATATTACTTTTGAGGCGTCGCTGAATGTGTATTTAAAGATTTATCTGATGATGTTGGCAACTATGGGGGGGGGGTAGAATACACGCCATTGTTATTGACACTGACGTAGGTCCTCGTGACATCCTGTTTAAGACGTTGGATTGGGCGAGTATTGGTGAAAGATTAGTTAATAAATTTTAATTTACCTAGATGCAATTAAATATGGACCCTGTTGAATTCGAGCAGTCAGACTAATCTTCTAGTCTTCTTCTTCTAATAAGTAAAGCAGTGTGTTTGTATGTGTATATATATAGATATTTGTATATTCCTTATACAAATATACACCGATGGAGCAAATTTCATCAAATTTCGTACACGTGTTCTTTGCGACCAGAAAACAAGCACTGTTGGGATGAGACGCGTCTACAACCCCCAGAAACGGGGGTGGAAATATTTAAACATGCTAAAACAGTCCATATTTCAGTCGGATAAATATTTTTAGGGGTAAAATATATTGATAGTGTTTCTACCGATGTTGTCTGAATAGAATTTTCATCCGCTACACCCTGAGAAAGGGGCACCTTTAGGGTTTGTGGTGGAGATGCTTTACACGAGAATAACGCGAATAGAAGCGAGGTTGGAGTCAAATAAAAGGTTATAGATGTAATTGAGTTCAGTTATGACATTCAACTTGCCGTTTAAGTCGCCGAAGCGGAAGTGGTCGGGGGGGGGGGGAGTGGAAATTTTCGAACATGTTAAACGGTCGATATTTGCGATATATATTTCCCGGGGTTAATTACTTTGATATTATGTATATCGATGCTGTTTGTGGATAATTTCAACCCCTGTGAGGGGAGTAAGCTTAGGGGTGGGGTGGAGGTACGTTAAGTAAAAAACACCGCAAAAACAACCGAGATTCGAATCAATTCAGAGACTAGGAATGTCGCTGAGTCTAATTGTGACAACCCTGGGTGGGTGACGCGACGGGATTGGGAGGTGGTGGCCGGGGGTAGAAATTTTCAGACAATGTAATCGGTCGATTTTTGCGTGAAATAAATACTTTTTGATTATCGCACATTTGAGGGGGTGGTTATCTTCTAATATGTAAAAACGGCCGATATATTTTCTCAATGATTTCAACCCCCTTCGGCATGGTAGGTGAGCACATTTAGGGATAGGGTTCGAGGAACGTTACATAAAAATAGCGAAAAATAAACCGAAATTGGAGTCATATCGGGGGTTATGGATAAATGACATCTCGGGCAACGCCGGGCACCCAGCTAGTCTAATAAATAAAGCAGAGTGTTTGGTTATATATATTTATGTATGTTTGTTGGTATGTTCCTTATACAAATCTAACCCCCGGTGGAGAAAAATTCACCAAATTTCGTACACATGTTCTTCACGTTCAGGAAAACAAACACTGTCGGTGTGGGACGCGACTACCACCCCCAGGAGCGGGGGTGGAAATATTTAAACATGCTAAAACAGCCGATATTAGAGTCGCATAAATTTTTTGGGGGGGGGTCAACGAGATGTGATATGAGTATAATTTCAACCCCTTACAGAATTGGAAAGGAGGAACGTTAGGGGTGCGGGTGGAAGGGCGTTACACGAAAATAACGCGAATACAACCGAGATTGGAGTCAAATCCATGGTTATGGATGTCGGTGAGTTTAATTATGACATTAAATTGGCCATTTAACCCCCCCCCCTCCCTCCACGGCCGGGGGTGGAATTTTTCAAACGTGGTCTCGATATTTGTCTGGAATAAATATTTGTCGGAGTCAATGACGTTGTTATTGTTTCCGCCGATGTTCGTAAAATTTCAACCCCTTTACAGCATGGTAGGGGATCACCCTTAGGGGTGGAGGTAGAGGGGCTATTCATATAATTAACACAAAAAAAACCCGAGATTCGTGTCAAATTGGGGGTTATAGATATACGACATCCCGGGCAACGCCGTGAACCCAGCTAGTTGTAAATAAATTAAATTTAAAGCCAATCTAATTTTAATAATCTTTTCTTCCATAGCATTAAATTAAATTGGAGACGTCAAAATTTGATTCTGCGTCTTCCGGCGCCTCGACGTCTGCGTAACGTAAACCCCATGGCGACAACGGAGACACTTGTCGAGTAAACGCGTGGCGCGGCAAACAAGTGGATGTAGGACGGCCACAGCTGAGCAAATACACCGGGGACCACTTCCCCAATACCATAAATCTTCAGCCCACCCACGGGGCACTGGGAGACGTTTTAACGCGACGTCCACCCCCTCCCTGGCAAAATATTTGCATGTGCTCAACCCGCGGTCACAGAGCCGGTAACGCCCGATGCGTTCAGCAACAAGTAACGGGAGTGACGTCACAGCTAAGATAGCCAATTACGAAGCTTACGGAATATAATGATCAATTAATTACCTTGTCTCACAATATAACCTCTGATTACAATATAGAAATAAAGTGGCCGTACGTCAGGAAAAATAACTGATACTTGAGAAAGCAATTAATACAATAAAATTATATTATCACGCCGTCTCGTTCCAAATTCGTCTCATAATCAGGTGCAAAATAATTAAACATCAAAAATATTTTAAATGGAAAATTTACGTGTGATTGAAAATTATTAAGTAGGATAGACAAATACAGAGAAGAGAAGTGATGATATAAATACCACACACGACGTTTCTGGAAGCCTTGCTCCTACATTTTTGTCAACTGACTAGTGCAGTTGTGTCGCTCTAGGCTATTCTTTAGGAGACAAGGATCCCGGAAACGATATGTGGTATTATTATTATCACTTCTTTTGTCTGTCTTTGGTTATGTTTATTATTATTAATTAATTATCCACTTCATTAATAAGTAATTATTGTAAATAAACATTTGAAGTTAGAAAAAGTTTATTTATGGAAAATTACACCACGTTTCGTCACTGAGGGAACATACCAAGGAATTCTCTTGCAGGTGAAATCTTCCCAGAGAGCTCTGGCGGAGGCTACCTTTGGGGATGCCTTCACATCTCTATGGTTTTTTGAACTAAGGTTCCCACATGCCGAGGCACCGCGGCCTGTTATGACAGGTGAATGTTCCGGGGTCACAGACCTTGGGCATACGGTAAGAGTTGTTCGCTGTTCCTATTGGAATAGTCGGCCAGCTGCCTCCTAAAACAGTCTCAAGGCACGGCGAGGGGAAAGCTGCCATCGGAAGGGCGTGGGACAAGTACCAAATGCCCGACCTACCTGATGCAGGTTTTTCTACGGTTTTCCCTGTATCACTTTTAGGCGAATGGCGGGTAGGATCCTTAAAATATAGCCCGGGGTCCCTAGTTAACCCTTGGCTACCTTCTTCTACCCTTCAGCATTCCCCCCTTCCCTTTCAAATCCCTTCCTATGCTATTAAAGGGGAGTTGCCAGCCTGTGGATTACCCTCATGTAGCCTGTTACCTTTAAAAAAACAAAAACGTTTCGTCAGTAATTTGTGACATCTTCAGGTATGACGTTTTAATTTTTTTTTCATAATTAGAGTCATAACTGAAGAGGTCGGAAATTAGCAACGAAACCAAGTGTAATTTTTAATAAACATTATTTTGTGACTTCAGATGGCCTGTTTATTTCTAATTGGTCTTAATTAGTCAGTATATCTATATAATTAATAATTATGTATATAATATAATTTTTTGGAAGGTATTCATATAAGACTGTTATTTGTCAACAATAAACCACTTTATCGAAACAATGTTTTTGTCTTTTAATTACTAATTGGTTTAAAAAATTAACGTACACAGGGTGTGGACCATAAGTAGAAACCAAAGGTCGGGTTAATACATAAATTTAATTATATTAAGTGCTTTGTCAATTTTTTTATATTTTTTTCCTTAACGTACGTCGCAGTTGTTTGATTAATTTTAATATTGACACATGTCAGGAAACTATAATAATTAAGACTGATTAATTGGTGGGGGGAAATTAAACAGAAAAAGGTCTTGTTTGGAATTATTACGTCATCGTGGTAATGTTTCTTCTTAAATTGGTAATTAATGTCTCATACCTCGTATTCTTAATAATTATAATGAATATAACAAGTAATTAACGACCCCGTATAAATTTAGGGATGGGGAACGTCGTGATAAAAAACAACCCTATTTCTCGTTCTTAAGATATCTAAATTAAAAGGTAACATTTGAGTTTTTATTCTGAAAAAAAGAAAAACACCTTTTCACAGTGATGGAGAAACAAATAAAAATTGTGGCGTTCCACAAGGTTCTATTTTGGTAACATCGCTTTTTATATTTTTTGAATATTTAAAAATAAATTATCTGGTGGCAGGAAAAAAGAATTCTTAATGGAAGCTGCAATCAGCCGTTTTTTTTTAAAAAAAAATACAAATCTCGTAATCTGAAAATGCAGTCTGTTAACGATCCAAAAAAATTAGTCTAATTCTGGTTCTCGTCTTTATTGTTATCGGAAACATTTAGGTGTTTGTTTACTGCCAAACTTTTCAATGTATTCCTTGAGAGAGACACAAATGAAGCTGTGGCGTTCCACAAGGTATTATTTTGGTGTCAATGATTTTTGTAATTGAAATCTCTGACTATTAATTATTTAACACGTCATAGCAGAAGATAACTTCTCATTGGTCGATTAAGAAAGTACAGTTCTGTCAATCAAAATGTTTTGTGTGTCAGTAAATAAAACTGTTTACAAAAAAAAATCAACCAACCTCTGTGGCTAATCCGACGAAGGATAAAGAGAAGCGACAACTGCTGCGTTACGTCAAGACATTAACAGAGCGTTGTTTACGGTTTTCCGGTCCGTTTAAAATAAATCTCTTTACGACGTTTAGCTGTAGTTTACAATTTTCGAGTTTAGACCTCGAAATGTGGGGGGGGGGGACGGCTTTGGGTGTGGGGGGGGGGAAACCGGGAAGGGGCGGGGGTGACGAGTCCAGACACGAAGACAACTTACGTCAGAGACTCACGCGGACTCGGACACTGAGATTAAACCCACGTTTTGTTTGAATTTGAACATGTTGGTCCAACAATCGAAATACAATTCTTGTCGTCGTTCTATTTTTCTGTTATTCTTCCTTTGGAAGGTTTCACCACCACCCCCACCTTTCAACCTCTATAATTTCCAGGCTGAACCTCTCATGTTAAAACCTTGTACAGTGCTGCCTTCTTTTCAGTTCCCCGCGCGAAATTCAAGGGTATTTTTTGGTACGTTCATTAAAAAAATCACACACACCCACAAAAGTAATATTTGTTCTGTGTACTTCAAAGGGTTAATGAGGGAGCCGGAGACACACGAATGTCTGAGGGATTTAGTGAGAAATCTGCACGCTCGTTAATCCGTTTATAATAGAGCCAGGGCCAGAGGTGGAATGTTAAGTCCTTTTAAAAAAAATTTCGTCTATACAGCAGCAATTAAAAGGGGATGATGGTGAATATTCTTTCTTAAATAGGACAATAAGTGATTGCAAACAGGCCAAAGGTGATTGGAGAAATTTCCTTCATATGAAAGGAATAAATCTGAGTTAATGAAAGTTTCGAATTTAAGATTTTAATACCCGTATAAGATCCAATTTCTGAGAAAATCGCTTTTTATTTTTCCGTACGTCTGTGTTTATAATAAAAATTAAGTAAAACCAAGCACACAAATAAATTTGATGTTCCGTAACCATGGAAACCAAACAAGTTTTCTCTGTAGCCAGACTGAAGGAACGTTTATGATTTTACTTCATAACATTGCAGTTGTAGGTTTTTAAATGATTAAGTAAAGGATATTTCATAGATTTTATTAATTAATTATCTGAACATGGACAAAAAATAAAAAAAATACAGTGTTCAGTTAGCCTGCAAAACAATCTGTTCCCTTAATCTCAGTTAAACATGGTCTATGGTAATTCCCCCGGGCGCGTCAAGGATTGAGACACTTGGCAGTTACCTTCGTTGATGTCTGGCCGTTATCGTGTGGCAGGCACCCTCGATCTCTCCGGGTCCTCTCGAAACTGCAAGTTGGGGCTGCACGTCCGTCGCTGGTGACGGTTTGTCCCTCTGTGCCAAAACTTTCTTTTCAGCCCCCTCGCTGGATGTCAAAAATCGATCGTCTCGATCATCTTTGGATCGATCTTTCCTGAACCAAGAAATGTCATTGGTTCAGGCAGCCACGTGTTAACTCAAATTTCTGGGATTTTCACCGAGACGTTTCGCACGGTGCGACAGTCCAGGTAAATTCCGAGGGTCAACATCATACGTGTCCAATTCCAGACTGAAGGGATTATCTCCCCGCCTCGGCGGCGCCTGCTCAAATTCCAACTTACCAAGCTCTCAAACCTTGCTAAAATCTAATTATATTTAAATGAACCATATATATATATCAAAATAATAAAACTATCGCGCTACACAGACAAGTCAACAAACTGAAGAAGGAACAAATACGCATTGAAACATTTTGTATTTTAAACTGAATTTTTTTAAAAAAACAACAACTAAAAATGTCTCTTATTGGTCATAATTTATATTTAATCCTCTGAAGTTAAAAACGGACGTAAAATGAAATAAAAATACTATTAAAGACGAAAAATTATCAGACAATTATAATAATTGATGTTTATTAACAAAAATTATTTTTACGACGTTTCGTTTTTTTTGGTGTAACTGGCAGCGGAACCTGGCATCTTAAATTTTATTTCATAATTTATAAATAAAATTATTGAAAGAGTCTAATTTGAAGAGGTCATTTAAAAGTGGACCAAACGTCGTGAAATAAGATTTCGTTGGTAAACGTTATAAATTTCTTAGACTATTCAAATCACATTAAGTAAAGTCAAATTGTTAAATATTTTGTTACAACCGGGGCAATCAGAATAAAATTATAGTCGGATGAAACATTAGACGGCTCGAGGGACGTTGTTACCTGTTAGTGAATCTCAATTGACGGACAAATACCGGTTTCTTATTATTGAGCTGTGTACGAAGTCACCACGTTACGGTTGTTGCAACAGCGCCTCCCTATGACGTAGAAATACCCCCCAAGTGCCATATAATATTAATCGTACAATTTTTAATTAAGGTACGAGGCTACATGAGGGTAATCCACGTGGTGGCGACTCCCCTTCAATAGCATAAGAAGGGATTTGAAAGGGTGGATGTGGAAGGGTAGAGGAAGGTAGCCAAGGGTTAACTAGGGGCGCCCGGGCTATATTTTAAAGATCCTACCCGGCATTCGAGTAAAGAAATGAAGGAAAAACCCTATAAAAACCTGTATCAGGTAGGTCGTGCATTGGGTACTTATCCCACGCCCTTCCCTGGATGGCGGGAGAGGACGCAGCATTCCCTTCTCCATGCCTCGACCAGTTTAGGAGGCAGCTGGCCGATTAATCGAATGGGAATAGCGGACAACTCTTACCGTATGCCCAAGGTCTGTGACCCCGGAACATACACCTCTCAAAACAGGTCGAGGTGCCTCGGCTTGTGGGAACCTTAGTTCAAAAACGGAGAGGAGAAGGCATCCCCAAAGGTAGCCCCTTCGTATCTCTCGTACAAGGTTCTGCCTGCGAGAGAACAGCCCTCGCAGGTCTCTACTCCCTTAATCGTACTATAGCCGTATACGTGTTCTATTTTTTAAATGTGTTTTTCTGTCACCATGTTGTTAATCAACGCGTAATTGATTAATTCTTGACTAAATGGGCTCTGAGATGTTGAATTAATAAAAACAGAAGACGGAAGAAGACTGTGAGTAATCAGTGCAGAGAGACAAGAGTCTCTGTCAGAGACAAAGTAGTGAAGGGATGCAAACAAAGCAATTAGTAAATGGGTTCCGAGCGCTTGTAGAATTGCCAGACAACGATCACTGATTAATCAACACTGAGGAGGAGACAGACGTGAAATAAAACTAATCCACTTCCGTCCAGAATTTTCTTTTAATCTGTCTGTTTTAAGGAGACGCAGGGTTGGGGGACGGAAAAGTCCTTAATTGGAAGTAAATCTCAAGGAATGTTTTCACACAAAAATTGTTAACGTTATTTCGTCCATTCATGTGGGAATATCCTACGGTAATTATAATATTTGTTATTTAAAAACATTAAATTATTTAAAACAAATTTTAAATTTATAGAAACCGCAAACTGACATTTTTTTTATTTCAATAAAGCCAAATTAGGTTTTATTAGAATTTTTAGTACCACTGTAGTCAACATTTAATTAAAGAAATTTTATAATATTACGTTAATCATTAAAAATAAAACTATATACGGCCTTTGCGTCTTATAATGTGTTACGACGTTTTGTCCTCTTCGTGTTTGAACAGTTTTCAATCTATAATTTAGAAATTAATAACATAATTATTTCAAAAGTATTTTAATTAAAGGTTTTAAAGAACATTTAATATATCTTCAATTAATTCTTATTAAAAATCAGAAATTAAAATATTTTATAAATGTTCATAAATTTATCAATTAAAGTTTTTGAAGAATTTTTAATATAAAAATTAAATAATATTAATAATAATATAAATATAAAATATTTTAATTAAATTATGATTAGCCAAAAAGAGTAAAATATTTTGCAAATGATATTAAATTGATTAAAGTTAATAAATAATAATTAACTGAAATGTTTTAATTAATTTTTGAAACTAATTGAGATTTAATAAATATTGTAATTAAAATATTTTTTAAATCTTCTTAAAATACTTGGTAAATAATTGTATTGCTAATTACCAAACTGTAAGTTAAACCTGAAGAGGTCCAAAAACAGGTCGGAACGTAGTTTTTTAATTTTTTTCTCTTAATATTAAGTATTTATAAAGTTTATTTCCTTTCAAGCCACATATTCATGAAAATAAGAACCCTATAATTAAACAATTGCTTCCATAACACACTTATGACGATTATCTGAAACAGGGTGCAAGTTTTCATTCACACACATGAGGAGAAAGAATAAGAAGAGGGGAAGGGGTGGTAAAGCCACACCTAATTATAATTACTGAAAAGTCGCGAAAAGTCCATACAGTAAAAGATAATTGCCAATTAACTCAACTATAATCAGATTACTCCGACACTAATTAGAAGGAATCAAGCAGAGGAGGAGGTCGCCCCCCCTCCCCCTCCTTCCCCGCATTCTCTTTGCTCCACGAACAAACAAACAAACAGAACTTTGAAGCAATGAATCAAATTAAATTAAATTAGGGAGTCTGACGTGACTCAGTTCGGCTTTCTCTAAATTGAAATATATAAGAAACAGTCAGAATTTTTTTTTGTTTCAGAAGAAAAACTGGTCTCAAGGCCCTAATTAATAATATTTTGTGACACTAAAATCAATAGACGGAGAAAAAAAAATGAAACACTAAGTTTCGTCCTTAATTTGGGACTTTATCAGGATTATGTAATAACAGTTGACAGGAGATAAGTCCTTAATAGTTTATTTCTTTAGCGATACTGAATTAATTTGAGTCTATAAAACCCAAAGATCTTCAATTAATAGATTACAAAAAATTTATAATATGACAGAATTTTATTTTAATGAAACTGTCTTCCACGACAGTTACAACTGAAATTGCGACTATTATAATTTATTCAATATAAACAGTATTACAGATTTTTATAATTGATTGAAGCTTCAAAACATTACACTGACCCATTCCTGTTTTTTTATAGTTGTTAAAAATACTGGGCGAGAAGGTCCTCTGAATATGTTCTCATGAACGGACGAAACGTCTTATTTGTGAAATATTAGTAACTATCTTTTTTTTATGAAATATAATACTCTGAAATTTCCTTTCCGTTAATATTTGTATGATAATTTCAAGAGTGTTAAATAATTTTTATTTATGTAAATTACTATCAGCGTTACCCGGATGGTCATCATGAATCTCAGCGACATCCATATAAAAGACGCGGTAAAAAATAGTTCTAATTATTTATAAAGGGAAAATCCACACCCCCTGACATTTATGAATAAATATGACGACGTTCCTTTTTTAATGAGAATATAATTAGGTTTATTAAACGATTATTTAATGGGACATTAAAGAAAAAAAAATCCCGTGTCTCAAGACCCCTCGTGTGATCTTCCGCGACGCTCTACGAGTCCTGATAGTTCCCGTGATTACCTGCTTGTGACCTGGCTCCTGTCTCGAGTCCCCCGCGTGTCTTATTAGCATGTTACATCTTTGTCCGCCTTCCGCCACGTTGTCATCTTAATAAGAAGCGGAAGACATGGTTGGGCGGCGGGCGGGGGGGGGGGGAAGAAACTTCCTCAAAGAAAAAAAAAATCTATAGTAAACAGTACAGAAAGGATAAAGGGTGGGGAAGAGGGAGGGGGGCTTGGATGTTGTTTGGCTTTCATTATCCCTCATCCATATTAAAAAACCGTGCCAGAAGGAAACGTACTTTGTAGCGTTGTAGAGTGAAGTTAATTAGATGTGATCGTTTCTGATCCAGATCATCCTTTCAGGGGCTTTTTTTTTCCTTTCCCGGGTACCTCGTTCCAGACATCGTAAATAAATCTCTTTGAAGGATAAAATTATTAAATCAGGAAGACATATTTTTATAGCACTGATTTTATATTAATTCCTTATTTTTCAATGCTCTAAATTTCTGATAAAAAAAACGTCATTTACTGTTAAATTATTCAATATACATATTAATGGAAAAATAATAAATCAAATAAAATATTTTAATTAATAAATTACTAGGTTTTTTTTCAGAGAGAAACACAAACGTTTCGACCTTACCTCTGAATCTCTTCAGGTACTCGCCAATTAATTTCCAATATACAGCGTTGCTGTATGTTACACCCCTGAATGGGTAGTATCCCAAAAACACGTCCAAGTTTCAATTAAATTAATTTCTAATATAAAATCTACAGCGTTGCTGAATTTTATATTACAACCCTGAAGGGGTGGAATCCCAAAAACACGTCCACGGTTCAATTAAATTAATTAAGAAATATATATAAAAATAAAGTATTGAAGAATTAAAATATTTGGGCCATTTGGATTAACACAATTTAACTGAAAATAAATTTGAGACTTTCTTGATAAAACTTCCAGAGCCGAAACGATATAAAAAAGATTAACAAAGCTTACATTGGTGTAACAGAATACTTTAAAGCACAATTGCAATAATAGGTTGTATTAAATCAAGACAAAACCTAATCATAAATTGAATTGAAATTTTTTTGATTGTATTTGAATTTATTTTCGACCTAATATGAAGAATTACGGTCTTAAAGCAAGGATAAAAATTACTTTCAAGAAACTTAAAATATTTGAAAGTTTTGAAATAATAAAACATTTGATGATCTCATACAGACACTTTTTATTTTTATTGTAACGACGTTTAAATACCTCTTTGTATCATCTTCAGGTATTTTATTACATTAATCCAATCAATTTTTATGATTATTTATGTATACATTTTTAAAATTGCTAAAAAAAAAGTTATTTAATTTTTTGTGAGAAGCTCTGCAATTAGTCTGACCCATGTAACAGGCTTTAAAATCCAAACATTAAATTTTACTTTATTACATTGTGTTTCTCCAGGGTGTTTTTTGTTTATTAAAAAAATCTTTAGAACTTTTAGACAAAAATTTTAAATATTATCCTAAACACAGTAATTGGCAAACAGGCTGATTAATTTTAATTCTATGTTTTTCTAGTAAATTGTTAAAAAATGTAGCTAATGGACTGTTTTACTATTTACGGTTCGTTGGTGAAGTATTTTTGATATAGATTTGAGGTTAATCTACTTTTGGTTAGTTAATTTATTATTGAGGAGGGGCTAATATTTTGTTGAAATATTAATTATGTTTAGTACTAGTCAGTTTTTGACTATAACACTGATAGAAGCCGACTAGCGCCCCCCCCCCCCCCAACGAATTTATGGAGACTATTTAAGGGATGCACGACGCTTTGTTGTAAATGCAGTGAGAGGAATATTGCTGGCATATTCTGCTGTATGAAAATATATCACTCTTTTAGAGGATTTGGTAGACTTTCTCCCGCCCTGCTTTCCTCCCCCATCCCCCATCCCCATCCTAGAACTCCCGCTCCTATTTATATTAGCTTCCGTGCGTATTTCACGTAGCCAACGTTTCCACGAGGAAAATTGGCTTTCCTCCACCCACGACTATAATAATTTCTCTCTACTTCCAACCTAGTTCCAGATGGTAAGAACCAGTAAAGTTAACTATTATGGCCCGTTGCCAACCATTTGTTAGTTTAAAATTATTGTAACAATAACGGACTGAATTTATTTGTACCTCCACTGCCGGGGGAAAAAATTATTAGTTTGCTCCGTAAATAATTCTGGGATTTGAAAATTTAAACAAAGCTTTATCTAGCTCTCTCTCTCTCTCTCTCTCTCTCTATATATATATATATATATAAATATAAATATATATATATATATATAACAATGAATGTGTGTGTGTCCTCTGGACTCCTAAATAATTCATCAGATTCCGATGAAACTCTGGTGAGTTGTTGTCGGGTTTTCGAAGCGTTAAGCTTGATCGCTTTGGTGGCCAGATAACAATGCCATCGACTGTTACGCAGAATTTTATAGGAATAAATAATATTCTGATTTTTTTTAAGTAACAGGCTACTTGAGGGTAATCCACATGGTGGCAACTCCCCTTTAATAGCGTAGGAAGGGATTTGAAAGGGGGGATGTGGAAGGGTAGAAGAAGGTAGCCAAGGGTTAACTAGGGGCCCCCGGGATATAGTTTGAGGATCCTACCCGGCATTCGCCTAAAAGTAATTTAGGGAAAACCCTAGAAAAACATGCATCAGGTAGGTCGGACATTGGGTACTTGTCCCACGCCCTTCCATGGGTGGCGGGAGAAGAGTTTTCTGTGGGGACGCTGCATTCCCTTCTCCATGCCTCGACCAGTTTAGGAGGCAGCTGGCCGACTGTTGCAATGGGAACAGCGAACAACTGTTACCGTATGTCGAAGGTCTGTGACCCCGGAACATACACCTCTCAAAACAGGCCGAGGTGCCTCGGCTTGTGGGAACCTTAGTTCAAAAACCGAGAGGAGAAGGCATCTTTTTTTGGGTGTCGACAGGCCATGTACAGGGTAATCCACATAGTGGCAACTCCCCTCTTATAGCATAGGAAAGGGATTTGAAAGGGGGGATGTGGAAGGGTAGAGGAAGGCAGCCAAGGGTTAACTAGGGTCCCCGGGCTATATTTTAAGGATCCTACCCGGCATTCGCCTAAAGAAATGATGGAGAAACCAGGAGAAGGCATCCACAAAGGTAGCCCCTTCGTGTCTCTTCTACAAGGTTCTTCCTGCAAGAGAATATCCCACGCAGGTACTGCCTGCGAGAGAATAGCCTTTGCAGACTCTATCTTCTGATCTTGTAGAATAAGCCAGGCTTTATCGGACGCACAGCTTATGACAGTGTTGCCGAAAGGTCATCAGATTTTTCAAAATTATTAATTAGTTTCCTTAATAAGACTGGTGATTAAATAGAAAACATTTTAGGGGTGTGAGAAAAAACATTAATGCTCTGTAACCTTGAGTGTTCTCGGAATATTTGAATTCAAAATGCTCGATAATGGAACCCATGTTATTAAATTTTTCTTTTCATTTCTGCTCACTTGTTTCCCACCCGCACTCAACTGGTTTGCGTCGGTCCATTCACTAAACTATTTTTTTTTAACCAATTTTTTTTGTCCGGTAATTTTCTCACCTCGGCAATCTGTGCTCCTTTTGTCCGCCCCGTAATTGTAAGATATTGTTTCACGGAAATTGAATTTTGTAACGTGTTGTTGTGTGGATGTTCTTTTGTTCCAGATGACAGTTTGTGATTATTTTTTTCGCGCCACCCCCCCCCCGCCCACCCCCCACTGCTGAATTGAAAATGTTTGCCTTATTTTTTCCGTCTTTATAAATGACCAATTAAATAACGTAGGGGTTTTTTTTAATCCACGTGACTGAGTTTGGTCTTAATAAATGATTCTCGGTTTTTCAACAGGGGACAATTGTTTATTAAACTGTACAACGGTTTCTTGCAAATTTAAAGTTTCGATGAAATTGTATTAATGCCTTAATTTACAATTATACTAATGTATAATGAGGTAATTAATATAGTCTTCATTCCGGGAAAAGGCCCATCGGAATTGGTTAATAAATCTCCAGTGTCACCTTTCCGTTTTAATCTTCCCACCCCCAGACTGGTTTGGACAAAAATGTGTGTTATATATTTATTAGTTGATTCTATTATAGTGTGTGTGTGTGTGACGCGCCTCTATGATTTGCCCCTCGTAGATATGGAAGCAATCAGCGCAGTTTAGGACAGACTAACCTCCTCCTCCCTTTCCCCTCTCTCTACACCATTTCCGTAATAATCCCAGCTGCACGTTAATAATGCAGTCCACAACAGCAGGGGCGCGTAACCGTAGTCAATCTCATCATCAGTTAAATAGTACAGGAGGAGGGGCGGGGGAGGGGCGCTTATAAACGAGTTATTTTAAAAGTTAATCTCAAAGTTTTATGCGTTACGGGAATCCCGGTGTAATGTAATGATACTGCGCGCCAGACAAGCGTATTTAGTTCGCTTTTCACACACACACCAATTATTATTATTATAAGAAGGTGGACTGACAACACTGTAGATCTGTTAAAGGGGGGGGGGGGGTCACCAAGGACCTTCGCCATCTTGAAAATGCTAAAATATTTTTCTACAGCACCCCATTTTTATTCTCGAAAACCGATATAAATACAGCACTGAAGAAATGATTTATTGTATATAGAATTTCACTTATTAATTTATTTATGAAGGTCTGTTAGAAGTTTTTTTTCAATCCAAACCCTTTATGGATTTGCGAACCCTTCATAATAAATACTAATAACAACAGTACAGTCACAAAAAAAATAATTTACAAACGGATGTTAATTTTTTCATTTTTAAAAAGTTATGAAATTTAAAACGTTATATTTTAAAAAACACAACGTTTCATCCCTGGTTGGGATCACTTCAGATGCAAAGATACAACTAAATTCAGTGATAAAAAGAATTATTTTTAAAAAATCTTTAAATTTTATGTACAATTTAATTTTTTTAATAAATATAAAGATTTTTTAAAAACATTGTTGCCAATTTAATAATTGAAAAACACCAGTCAGAAAAACTTTATCATTAAATTTAATAATTAATAATTTTTAAAAATTATTACGTCATATTTCATCCCTGAGACGGACTTCTTCAGATGTACAATTATTACAATTAAATTCAGTTATCTAAAAAATGTTTTGCAAAGAGTCTTTATTTTTTTTATTAAGCTGAATTTAATTGTAAATTAATTTTACAATTTTTTTTATTACGCTGAATTTAATTGTAAATTAATTTTACAATTTTTTTTATTAAGCTGAATTTAATTGTAAATTAATTTTACAATAAAATTCAGCTTAATAAAAATAATAAACTCTCTTTTTAAAACATTTTTTAGATAACTGAATTTAATTGTAATAATTGTACACCCGAAAAGTCCGTCTCAGGGATAAAATATGACGTAATAATTTTTTTAAAAATATTAATTATTAGATTTAATGATAAAATTTTTCTGGCTGATGTTTTCCAATTTTTAATCAAACGTTTGTGAAAGATTTTTCATTATTTTTTCTACTTTAGCTTCTAAGTTTTGTGAACCATTTACAGAGATTGAAGCTAGGGGTTACTTTTATTGTTAAGTTCTAATTTTTAAACTGTTTCGTATCTATTGCTGTTTCTCTCTTTTTATTAGTTTTTTTTCCTGATTTTTTCCATTCAATTCTCCTCTGGCTGTCTACGGACTTTAAATATTTAAATTAATTAAACCTCTTCTGGCAGTTTTAAATCCTACCATAAAAAACTTTACATTATATTAATAATTCCGTAAATCAGTTACGTAATAACAGCCAAATAAAATAAATAATTCTTACTTTGTTCTAGAATGTTAATTTTCACGGAAGACATTCCATCAGGGAGAGTTTTCGCTTAAACGGGTTCCTTGTAAACGCTAATGAATATTAAATGTTTTTCCAGAAGCTTTGCTTGATTTATTTATTTCACAGTAACCTATTTTAAGGGAACTGAAGCTGAAGCCAATCCGTCAATAATTAACATTTGTAAATGCACGTTGCTGGTCTCGGGTCGCGAGGCTCCTGTTACACGAGGGTAATAATAGTATCGTAACATTCCATCGGGGGGGGGGGGGGGCAGGGCGGGGGATGAACTGTGGTGAACCGCGGAGGGATGTTCACTATGTCGCTGCTGAATTCTAAGCGAGTTCCTCGACACAATACCGTGTAAAGTTCACGAGACCACCCACACGCGCGAGCGACGTTTCAAACAAACTTTTGACCTCCATTGTGTGAGTTCCTTTATGCATGGTATTTGGCTTTTTGTCATTAAACCGGCTTCGTTTTCGCTATTTTCTTCTTGAGATTTTATTCGAATCAAATTTTCTAAAACCATCTTCCAATTTTTAAATGTTAAATTCCTCGAAAAAACACTATACCAAGGATATGAACCAAGTATACCAGAAACTAACAAATTGTTTTTTGCTACTTTCTATTCTGAATTCTTCGCGAGAAACGTGAAAGTTTTCTGTTTTGGTTGGGTTCATTCTAGAAAGCATTTTTCTTTATCATACCTACATCTAGATCTAGATCAGACCGAAACATGTTCCTAGATCTGAATCTGGAATGAATCTGAATATACTTCATAATGATCTCAATTCAATCCAACCCTTATCAATTACACACCTACATCTAGATCTAGATCAAGTTTCAATTTGAACCCAAAAAATGAATCTAGATCTGAATCAGAATATTCAATATTTAATTAAATTGATACTGAAATTAATAGAAATACAGAAACTCTGCATTTCTACCCTAATTTGGGAATTCAAAGAATGATTATTTTAATAGACGACAAAATATGAATCCTTGAAAATTAATTTTTGAGAATTTTTTTTCAATCTTTTTAACAATTTTTCCGAACCTCTTAATTGAAGACTTTGGCAATTAATAAAATAAAATTCATATAAAGAAAATTCAACGTCATTAAAGACAGTTTTGTGTCAAGAAAATAATTTTTTACATTTCAACTTTTTTTCCCAACTTAATATTGTTTACCCTATAAAGTCCCATATTATGTATTTTTGATGGTTTTAGATTCATATTAATTTCAATATTAATTTAACCAGTTAAGTGGATTTTTTCTGACTTTGTGGCCATTATATTTATTTATTTTTTAATTACACGCAAGGTAAAATATTAATTAATTTTATATGTGAAAATAAAACCAGCCCAATTAGTCAGAAAAAATTATTTTAAATTTTTCAACATATTAATATTTGACAAAACTTTTCAGCCCTAATTAGGATCTCTTCCAGGTGTCTAATTGCGGTTAAAATCAGTTATATTAAAATTAAAATATAAAAGGATTATTATTATAATTATTAATTAATTTAAATGGTGATTGATTGGTTACTTCTCTCTGTTGTCATTCTGGATATATTTATTTTTTTTAAAAAAATTACATAGTAATAATATAAATCTGCATATCGCATTAATCCTTATCTGCGTAAAATTTTCGTTTTTTTTGGATAAAGAACCTCTTTATATCCTGCATGATGACGTCTTACATATATTTTTAACTGCATCGTAGCTTGTGGTATTTTCCTGGTGTATGTTTAAACACCTCGTTAATGGCCGAGTTCCGTCATTGTTTTATCAGGACCAGGTCCAACTGGAGCAAGGTTGGACTCGGCTGCGAACACTCAACACTTCCAACTCTAAAGCTAAACTCTACATTCATTCCTTCTTTTTATTTTCTTTCATACTCTCTTGTTTTTCTACTCTCCAAAGACTTTTCCCTGTTAACGCTGACCTATCCCACTTAACTGTCTCAAGAGCACCTTGAGGCACCCTCGTGTTCTATCTCCAAGCAATTACGGTGCTGGTCTGTTGGCTTCAACCCCACGAATGGCTCTAGACGAGGTTCGCGTCTACTGATTATTTTTCGGAGACTGATTTTTCGTTCCGAAGGGGTTGAATGGAATTTGACTTCTAGGTTCTCAATTTAGATTTAAATCTGATTCTGAACTTTATCTTGAATTCTTATTTTTGATACCCAAATCCAAATTTAAATTAAGTCTTAATAGAAATCTTAAATCCGCGGTACGACAATTCGTATTGGTTGTAAAGTCAGAGTTTTATTATAATAAGTATGTCTATCAATATTCAAGTATAATACTATCAAGTCTAATAAGATTATCCAAAACAAAAATATTAAAACAATTTATTATAAAAATAATTATTCTCTATAAATTTAAAAAACCCTTCAATCACAGTCACATAAAATTTATTTTACTGTTATTTACATTAAAATGTCAGGATTTAAAATTATTGTAAAAATATTCTAAACAATAAAATTGGAATGGTTTTGTTATCGTGAAAACCATTTATTGAAGGAGGTTTCGGCCTTTAACCATCTAAGAAAAAAAATTCACTTTATATGTGTGTGTGTGTGTTTTTCAGTAAAACCTACACTCGTGGAGCAAATTTCACCAAATTTCGTAAACGTGTTCCTTTTACAACCAGAAGCACATTTTCTTTGGAACCTCATCAAGATTAAAAATTCAAAATTTTACCACTCTGAATAATCATTTATTTTTAAAAAAAATATATTTAATTATAAAGAGATTAAAAAACAATAACCGAAACGTCATACCAATTTTTGGCTGGTTTATTAATTTACAATGAAGTCAGATAAATTTAACTATTAATTTACTGGAAGTTTACGTCCAAAAGTGTTCAATAACCACCCTGTATCGTACGAAAAATCCCCCCTCTGATGCTTTTTACGTCATATCTACAGAATTTCTCGATATTAGTGACTATATTTAGTTTTAAAAAATATTGCGTAATTTTAGACTCGCTGTTGAGTTGTCCAGGATCGTGAAAAGAATGCCAAATATGAACAATCACCCCCCGTCCCCTTAACATTCTTTATATCGAGTCAGGGCAACGAGTTACACGCGCGCGGGGGGGGGCGGAAACATTTTCATAAAATATTCATTACGGGAATTTATCCGCTATCAATGTTTAAAAATATTTAATATTTATGGAATGAATCAGAAGCGAACTCCTGTTACGCAGTGTTTTAAAATAATACGTTCTCCCCCCCCCCCCGGTCCAAAAATATTTATTGAATGAGCCTTCCACTTCGGCGAATTTTTTTTTTCCCCTATCTGCTTTGAAGGACTACACCAGTTTTTCATATATATAACTAACTAGGTGTTTGGTGTTTCCCGGGTTGTCAGAATTAAACTCAACGACATCCATAACCCCGGAATTGACTCGAATCTCTGTTGTTTTAGCGTTAATTTTGTATATAACGCCCCTCCAGCCCCATCCTTCCTTAAAGGGCGCTTCTCTCCCCAGCTGAAAGGGGTTGAAGTTAACCTAAAAATGTCTGGAGAAACGCTATCAATCTCATGGACCCAGAAAAAGTTTCATTCGAGAAATGTATTGGCCATTTGAGCAGGTTTACGTCCTAAATAAATAACAGGTTAATGCTTCTATATTTTTGGACAACATCTTGAGAAGTTTCGGGGTTATTTGTAGGGAAAAAAACCTGCAACAACTTTGTTTTTAACAACAGGAACGAGTTTTCAGGGCATTTAGATATTTTTAAAACGTATTTATATAATTTAAATCAAATTAAAAACAAATTATTACAAGGTTAAACACGAAATACCGCTTAATTTCCAATTATTGCTTAATTGAGTTTCTCTTTCCACCCCCCGCGACAAAGTCGCCCGAGCTATTGGTGATTTTGTAGGCTTACTCTCGTGTTGTAACTAAAATACCCCAGACACACACACACACACACACACACTTATACAACGACACCGGATTATCTCATTTAGGGATGATGGGGGGGGGGGGGGTTTGGAGCTTTTGTATTCCCGGGCCTGTAATTAAAGATATTAATATGCAAAAGGGTCCGCATTAATACCACCGCGCACTTTTGTTAGGGGGGCGACTACGTTATTATTACTCGCCGTATTGTCTTGCAGATGGAAAACTAAAGGGATGGGAGGACGAAACGTTATCAAATATTCAAAAAACGCCGGTTCAATAGGATTAATTAACTCTTTGCTCGTGCTCAACAAAATGTGGTAACTTTGGAACCGGAGGATTGTGGAGGGGATTACAGAGGGATAAAACAACCGGAATCAGGAAAAATCCTCAATTAAAAACCTAGTGTAAATGACGTAGTTCCAGATGTCAAACCATTGGAGCTTTGACCAGCGTTCGATGGCGTTGATTAAAATGTTATCATAGGTATTTGGATCAAGTAATATACTTTTTTGTCTTGTGTAGTATAGGAAGGGATTTAAAAAGGGATGGGCGTTGTGGGTCTGAGAGAAAAGTTCCAAATACTGAATCAGTTATGTCACGGGCTCTTGGTGCTCGTCCAACGTCATTCCGACCCCAACTTACCGTAAACAAAATTGACACTGTGAAGGAGGTTTACAATAGCAAAGAGTCGTACAAGGCCGGAAGGTTGTAGTTCATAAAAAATTTTTTTTTGAGGACCAGAAAGGGTAAACAATTAGTACTGATAATAAAATGGTCCAATTTAGAGTTTTTTTTAATTAATTATTAAAGTTTGTTCCAATTTGAGTCAACATCTAATTGTGAAGTCTGTGGTATCTCTACCCCGGTTAACCCATCACCTTCTATAGCAATTTTTTATATTCCGCAGAGTCCTTTTTGTAAATTAATTCAACTTTTTTCTTTCTTAGAACGTTAAAATTGTGGACTAAAAGCCCCCAGACTCTCTTTTATTATTCATCCGAAGGTTTTCTCCGTGTCGTAGATAAGTTAGTCCTTGTAATCCAGGAGTCTCCAGTAATTTATCACTCCACACGGGGGCTTTTAGTACAATGTTTACAGAGACGAAGATTATGAAGGCTTTATCCTCCTGCTTCATCCACGTCGTCGTCGTCGTCGTCGTTTATGGCGTGTGTGGAAGCTTCCTACCAGAATAAAAAGGAACGTCTGCCTTGGAGTTCCCGAAATAAAGACTTTGTTACACGGGGAAGTGTTTTTAATACGCTTAACTTATATGACGCAATGTCTGTCTGTCTGTCTGTCCTCCATGCGCTCATAAACCATTCATCCGATTACGATGAAACTCTGCCGACTTGTGCGAGCCTCCGGCGAAGGTACCTGACGGGTTTTCGAAGCGTTAGGAAAATTCCAAACGGTGAAATTTAAAAACATGCTAAAACGCGTCTGATCTTAGAGTCGAATAATTAGTTATCGGGGGTTGATGTGATTAATAGTTTCTATCGAAATGTTTTTAGTGTATAATTTCAACCCCTTAAAGCACCAATAATAACGCACTGGGTGAAGGGGAGTTGCATACGAGGGTGGTCTGAAAAGTTTCCGACAATTATTTTGTAGAGAAAAACGCCGAGTACATTTAGGACGGGTTACAGAGATGGGAGCATCGCTGGGAGAAGTGTGGAGACTATGTTGAATAATAAAATAAAAAATAAATAAAATAAGTTGGGTCGGAAACTTTTCAGACCACCGTCGTATAAAAACACGAAACAACTGAGACTGGTGTCAAATCCTGGGTTATAGAAGTGGGTTAGTGTTCTCACCTTCAATATGTCAATTAAGTTGTAGTTCAGCCATTATGAGTGGGGGTGGAAGGGGGTGAAACAAATTTCCGATGTACAATCTTAAATACCTAGACCAATTTCTACCAAACTTAATACACCTGCTACTTACGATCCAGAAACAAACACTGAGGGGGTTAAAACGCACCTACCGTGCGTCGGCGTGGAATTTTAAAAATTCCTAAACGGCCATCATTAGCGTCGAATAAAACGTTTCCGGGGTCGCTTAATTTGATAGCGTCATTTTAGAATTTGTGTGTGTCTAATTTCAACTCTAAAAGGAAAGGGAGGAAAGCGCCCTTACCGTATGGGTGGTGGTGGAATGGGATTACATAAGAAATAAAGCAAACAAGGTCGAGATGGGTGTCCAATCTGGGGTTATAGGAGTCGCTGAGTTTAATTCTCACGTCAACAATGGCGGATAATGAAATTTAATGTTCCTCTTCGTGGAGCTGGACCTGGTTGAGAAAAGGTTACCAGGAATGGTTTTGACCGTCTTGAGGTACCGGGTGTATTTTTTATTTAATTAGGTTAGCAGCCTTATTTTGCCCTCAGTGCAGTTAAAGGTTGTATTATTTTTACTCCTTTAAGGTACCGGGAGCATTGTTAGACTTTATTAAGTTAGCCAAGTATTTTTCACTGTTTTAAAATTTGTTCCCTCTTATGCAGTAGGAGGATTCCCGAGTTGTTTATGAAGCGTCCTGGTTTATGTAAAGTTAGCTGCGGATGGGTTAGGTCGGGCAGGTGAACGTAAACGGGTAAATGCTCTAAAAAATTGACGCTATTGCATGCTGGGATAAATGAAATGCTTACGAAGAGGTTAGTGGCGAATCATTTTCTTCTCGCAGTCGACTTAAATAAACACCCGGGCAACGCACTCGTATAGTATTGAATGAAGTAGTAGTTAAAGTGTCAGGAGGGGGTAAAAAATGGCAGTAAACCCTACAATGTTTTACTAATCACAATTCTTACATGGTCTAAATTTTAGGACCTCAAATGAATTAGATTTTATGTAAATTGATCAAGGGTTATTTTTTTTTTGGAATTTTTATATTAAAGGATTCTTGGACCGGTCGACATTTTCTTGCATCATGAAAATTTCATTCAATTTAATTTCATGGCCTTCCGAGGCTTGTGAAAGCTTTTCCCTCTGTATCCTTGAATACATCAGGAGATCGTATTTGCAATTCAAATGGAATATATTATCGATACATTATCCTCCGTATCGATCAAATCCTTGCCGTGACGGCGTCACACGCTCTGATGGACACGTCCAGCTAATCCACGGATGAAGTCGGCTTCATCCTGGCGCGATTACAACCTCCCGGGATCTTCGCAGAAGCTCGTGTTAATGACAGTGTTGGCGCATCTGTCCGTCAGGATGTTGGTTGACCTGGCCGTCAAAAAGTTGACTAGGAATCCTCAGGCGCCTTTGATAAAAAAAAATATAAAACAGAATACAGATTAAAAAAATAACGTGACATGACGTGACGTCGGAGCGGAGACCACAGACACGTGACAGAGCGTGACAGGACTGTGACGTACCGTGATATAAGAGTCTCAGAGTACAACATTTGGCGCTCTTACGTTAAATCACGTGACAGCGCGTGACAGTGATGACAGCGTGTCTTTAGCTTACCAGTGACGTGTAAACAATATAATTATCCTGAATTATGGACGCGCCTAAGAAAGTGTCGACCTCAGGAAGTAGACAGGGGTTTTTTCTTTCCGACCAAGGTGTAGGAAACTGGGAAAAAAAAGAACGAGTTGTCGTGTTTGAAACGTTAAAGAAGAGCAGGGGAAGATCAAAGAACGCCGCCGAGAGGAACGTTTAAAATAAAATGGAGGGCAGAGAACAGCTTGGCTTAACCCCCCTGAGGAATGTAATCCTGCACGTCGGGTGTCAGCTGCTCAAACGCCGTCGGAGGATGCAGCTTCCGGAATCTACGCCATGACACCTCACTGAGGTCAGGCAGAGAGAACTTTAACAACCCCCCAAGCACCTCCTCCCCTACAACAACATCCACCACCGCCGTGTGTGTTTACTTGTTGCATTAACAAGACACCAACCACAGGAAAAAAATGGCTTAACCCTTTAGTGTATCATTCTTTTATATTTTTTGAAACTAATAGTTTAAGATGTATTTTTGTGATTCAAATACGGCAAAAAAATTTTTTTACAGTACTATATAAATATTTTTATTACGTTTCTATGGGACATGTAGGTTATATATATAAATGGAATTAATAACTTCAAGCTTTTTTTGGTATTTTTAAATCAAATTTGGCTACAGTAAAATTAATACAATTTAAAGTATAAGAAAATAAAAATTTTCTTTATCAAAAGTTAGTCAAAAATAGTCTTAATGAAATTATCAAAAATTTTGATCAGTAAAACAATTTTTTAAAATAATTATAGATCTCTCTCTTTCTCCCTCCCTCCTTCCTCCCTCTTTCTCTCTCTCTCTTTCTCTCTCTCTTTCTCTCTCTCTCTCTCATTCTCTCTCTTTCTTTCTCTCTCTTTCTCTCTCTCTATCTTTCTCTTTCTTTCTCTCTCTATTTTTCTCTCTCTCTTTTTCGTTCTCTATCTTTCTCTCTCTCTCTCTCTTTCTCTCTCTCTCTCTCTCTCTCTCTATTTATATATATATATATATATATATATATATATATAAATAATTTTTATTCAACAAATACTAACCCCTCTCCCGCCATCCAGGGAAGAGCGTGGGACAAGTACCAAATGCCCAACCTACCTGATGCATGTTTTTCTAGGGTTTTCCCAGCATCACTTTTAGGCGAATTGCTGGGTAGGATCCTTAAACCATAGCTCGGCGGCCCCTAGTTAGCCCTTGGCTACCTTCCTCTACCCTTCCGCATCCCCCCTTCCAAATCGTTTCCTATGCTATTAAAGGGGAATTGCTACCACGTGGATGACCCTCATGTAGCCTGTTACCCTAAAAAAATAAAGGAATATAATTAGGTCTTTTTCGTCCTACAAATCTTAAACTGTCTACAAACTACGGTTTAATAATGTCTTGAATAGGGGATGACTACAGAGGAAACACAATAGAAATAAATTTATAGGAATTATATGGAAGACACTAAAAGGATTGGAGTGGGGGGAGGTGAAACCCGCCATTAAAAAAAACTGAACAATATGGGGAGCGGATCAGTCTTGGATAGGGAACAAGGCGGCCATTTTCAAAGGCTGAGAATCCAACCTTGGAGATTACTTGACCTCGACCTACAAAGGGAGGGTGAAATGACCACTAAATAGTAAACGAACATTTTGGGCAAAATTCTTTTTTGTAAAGATAACCAAAAAATTTGGCAACCTCGCTCCTGGACACTTTACCCTCAAGTGCTGAGAACTGAACAGACGTTCACATGGATTTGAATAAAAGTTGGCAAAACCGTCACATGACCAAAGCAGTTGTAATTGAAACGCGTACCTAATTTGACTCATTAAGAGTTTTACTATATCTAGGTTGCTATAGTTTGTAAGTAATTTGACTCATTAAGTGATTATTTTCAACGATCATGGAGCCAATGAAACTGTATTTAGAACGCCGTAAATTATCTGGGCAGTTTTACGTTTCCGCACTTAACCTATTTTTAATCTTCCACTCGTAGATCCTTTGGGGAAGTAGAAACCCCCAGAGAACAGACCTTCGCTTTTAGTGTGACGACTGTTTTTAACAGCAGCCGTCGTCTGTCACTCGTCACTCTTGATAGAGTCGTCAGGAGGACGCTTGAGCTGCCGACGCCCACCTTGCGGTATAATTGCCGGTAAAAATAGAGCAACAGTAGACGCAGAAGATGCTGATTTAATTAGCATCCAATTAGGCTTATAGAGAAAAGAGTGAAATGAAGGGTTCTTTCCAGCAGCAAAATAATAAGTATCTATTTATTCCTCGCCTGGAGGTTAAGTCTTTGTTGTTTTCGGGCCACGACTCTACTTCCACTAGCTCTAAATCTATGGAAAAGTCACCGCCGGTCGTTTGTAACCCCTTTTATTAGGGTAACAGGCTACATGAGGGTAATCCACGTGGTGGCAACTCCCCTTTAATAGCATAGGAAGGGATTTGAAAGGGGGGATTCGGAAGGGTAGAGGAAGGTAGCCATTGGTTAACTAGGGGCCCCAGGCTATAGTTTAAGGATCCTACCCGGCATTCGCCTAAAGAAATGCAGGGAAAACCCTAGAAAAACCTACATCAGATAGGTCGGGCATTGGGTACTTGTCCCACGCCCTTCCCTGGATGGCGGGAGAGGAGTTTGCTGTGGGGACGCAGCATTCCCTTCTCCGTTCCTCGACCTGTTTAGGAGGCAGCTGGCTGACAGTTCCAATAGGAATAGCGGACAACTCTTACCGTATGCCCAAGGTCTGTGACCCCAGATCATACACCTCTCAGAATAGGCCGAGGTGCCTCGGCTTGTGGGAACCTTAGTTCAAAAACTGAGAGGAAAAGGCAGCCCCAAAAGTAGCCCCTTCGTATCTGTCCTATAAGGACCTATAATGTTGTGCCTGCGAGAGGATATACCTAGGCCAGCTACTAAAGGTTTCTCACTTCTTGACTATTTTTTTATTGAATCTAATAATTAAAATAGACTGCACGTGTGTGTTTGTCTATGTTCCGCATACAAACCTACATACGTGGAGAAAGTTACTAGAGGGGGTTGATAGATAAAGTTTTCATAACGAATCTACCTGGAAATGTATAATTTGGAAGCAAATTAAGTGTGAAGATGGAGTCTATAGAACATCACATGCGTCACGGTACAAAAAAACAAAATGGTACTTTCTAATATCGTTGTATTGTCTTGACTGTGTTTACACAATCAGTTCTGCCGAGTCGGGCGTTCACGTCAGTTGCCATTACGTCCAACGTAATGTTCAACTGACTCAATGGTTGAATGACAACTGATGTGAACGCCCGACTTAACAGAACTGATTGTAAAAGACGAGACAGCCTCAACTCATTTATTTTTTTCGGGAATATTTGAAATCAGATTCGTTCTTAAAACTTATTTTGGAGCCGAATGGTAGGTTTCCGGACAAAACTTTACCGGACAAGTCCACCCTGAACAACCCTTCTTGTATAGTTTCTTCAATTTTACTTCCCCCGTCCTTTTAAGACATAAATGTAGAATTCTCACGGACCGTCAAGTCTGTTTCTAACGTTGAAGAAAGCAGCTGCTGAAGATTTATGCATCCAGAACTAACCACGTTACACGTCTGACCGTCCACCCCTTAGTTGTTCCGCGGGGTTACAGCAACATCCCCGAGCAACGTGTGTTTACTACACAGGGGAGTTTTTATCTTGTTCACACACACACACACACACACACTCACAGAGATTACCTGTGCTTGAGGCTAGTCCCGATGTAATGGCCGCCTCTCATCGACCACAAAAGAGACCATAAAGTACGGTGGTACTGATATGGCCAAGGTTTCTCACCCTCGGCTACTTAGAAGCAAAGCTTGACAATGGCGCCCCACAGAGAGAGGGAGGTAGTGTTAAGATAAGCAGAAGCAGACGACGCAGTTAACGTATCGGCCTGGTCTGCTCTGGTCAGGCCCGATCGGATCTGGAAAGCGGCCAGAGTCATCAGCGTTGGTTGGAAGCAATGTGTTACCCCACGAATCCTTGGGGGAGGGGTGCAGGGTTGACGTCAGACGGTCACTAAAGTATAGCAGGCTCCTGAGAAACATTACATTCTCTTCATTAACCCTATTTCTATTAATATATCACGTGATATGTGGCGCTTAAAGGGAAATATTCTCTTTCCAGTGACACTGTTTACTTCGTATGCATTGTAAATAATTTAAATAAAGAGACAAAGATTTAAAAAAAAATATTATTTTCTTAAAAACTGTAGATTATAATATATTGACTTAAAACACCATTTGCATTCATACTATACCATTACAAATGCCGGATTATTTAGTTCATTATTAAAATGGAAGTGTATAAACGACTCCGTCAGTCATAACAGCGGTATCTTTATTTGCTTGCAAACGATAATTAATTTTTTGATAATATTAATAGAGATAGTAAAACACAAACAAAACAAGTGATGATGTAAATACAACCCAACAACGTTTCTGGAAGCCTTTTTCCTTTCTTCAGGTGCAGAAGAAACGCCCAACTGAACAAGTCAGATGAAAAAAAAAATTAAAATCATCCAGAAACGTTGTGTGTTTATTTACATCATCACTTATTTCGTATGCATTCGGCTATCTTTCATCTTATTGAATTTTCAAAACAGACGTAAATTTTTCATATTTAATAATTGAGGTATATAAACGACTCCGTCAGTCAAAAAAGCTGATATATTTATTTGTTGCAAACGAAAATAATTTTTTTTTGGCAATTTATGTAATGTAACATTCCAGAGGGTTTTTAGTCAGTCTTCAAAAATGTTTAAAGCTCCATTACTAATTCTTGATAATTGTTATGTTTATTAATTTTGTAACCAAGGAGCTTTATCCATGTTTAAAATTTAGAAAACGTTTGTCAAATTAAGGGATTGGATTTTTTTTTGGATAAACTAATTGGGTGATTTTGACGTATTATTATTATTATAAATATATATAAAGAAAAAAAAAATTTTTAGGGTAACAGGCTACATTAGGGTAACCACATATTGGCAACTCCCCTTTAATAGCATAGGAAAGGGTTTGTAAGGGGGGATGCGGAAGGGTAGAGGAAGGTAACCAAGGGTTAACTAGGGCCTCCGGGATATAGTTTAAGGATCCTACCCGGCATTCGCCTAAAAGTAATGCAGGGAAAACCCTAGAAAAACCTGCATCAGGTAGGTCGGGCATTGGGTACTTGTCCCACGCCCTTCCGATACCGGGAGAGGAGTATGCTGTGGGGACGCAGAATTCCCTTCTCTGTGCCTCGACCTGTTTAGGAGGCAGCTGGCCGAGTATTACAATGGGAATAGCGGACAACTCTTACCGTATGCCCAAGGCGTGTGACCCCGGAACATTCACCTCTCAAAACAGGCTGAGGTGCCTCGGCTTGTGGGAACCTTAGTTCAAAAACAGAGAGAAGAAGGTATCCCCAAAGGTAGCCCCTTCGTGTCCCTCCTACAAGGTTGTACCTGCGAGAGAGTAGCCCTCGCAGACCTCGTCGTTAGCAATTTTATTGTTGACAAATTATCTCTCTCTCTCTCTCTCTCTGTATATATATATATATATATATATATATATATATATATATACAGAGAGAGAGAGAGAGAAAGAGAGAGGTTATTGTAAATTGTTTTTTGACGTTATAATCATTTTTTGTATATGAATATGTCCAAATAAATGCCTAATCTTGTTGGCCCTATAATAATAATTATAATAATAATAAAAAACGAATTTATAAGTTTGGGGTCTGTTGGGGTTTAGGGTTACATTACATAAATACCCCTAAAAACTAAAAATCAGTGATGTGTAATTTATAATTGTTAATGAATCAAACTATAATTAATTCAAGTATTGTATACAACCAACGATATTAAATTACTGTAACAATGCCACGCCTCGTGACACGTGACGTTGTTGGTCAAGGTTTTGTTACAAGTAAGAAGTTTCTAGAATCACACACTTGGCGCTTCTCTCTATGTATAAAATGTCTGTTACTGAATGAAAAAAAATATTATTTTTTTTCCATTCACCGACTGGTTGAAAACGACGATCTCATATCTGAAGCAGAACCAACAGTCGTTGGCAACCAGAGGACGTACGTAATCCGGGTTCCGAGAACGTAAACAAGGTGAGCTCAATATTAACCTTGGCACCAACCAAGCGAGATTTGTGACGTTTACAGGACCTAGGCAAATAAAAGGGAAATAAGTATACACAGTAGTGAGAGAACTTCTGCGTTAACGGTAGAGACGCAAAATGCTGGAAAAGTCACGTGACAGTGTAATACGTTAATTGAAACCGATTAACAATTAAATTTCAAAATTATTATATGTAAAAGTTGATTAAGATTCAAGTTCAACTGTTCTTCAGCCTCGCCCACGTTTAGATTGAAAATTTACAATCGTACATTTATTAGCAATCCTTAACTTAATTTTTATTTGATCAGTTGTGTCAAACATCTACTTTTAAAATGTCTAGATTTCGGTTTCAACGGATCCGTTGTTTTCAGTCATTACCATTTTAAAGTATAATAACAAATTTAAAAGCATAATGGTAACTAAAACAATAGCCTCAAACACAGCATTCGTGAATTTATTCCATTCTACTGCAACAAATTAAACCTAAAGGTCAGCACCGTCGCTGTCAACAAAAATAAAAATTGGAAACAATAACGCAAAATATTTCAGGATACAGTAAAACCTTTTAAATAATAATTTGACAAGGCTAATCATGTATATTGATAAATTGAACATATAAAATCAGATCAAGACCGGAAATAAGAGACAAAATTAATCGTCAAAATATAATAAAATGGTGTAAAACGATTGATACAAAAATAAGGATGTATGATGCAAAACTGGGCCTTAAATCCTCTTTATCGAGACCTGGGGAAGTGCCCAGTAGGTAATAATAACAGACAATGCCTTATAAATATTAATATGACGCTAGGACTCCAATTTTAATCAAGTTAAGGTATTTATATCTCATAATAAATGTTATAGATATCGAGACCAGTTTATCGATATTAAACAACTGCTGTGGAGCAGTCGACAACGCGCCCTGCCCCCGTGTAACAAGGGTTGTATCCTTTACGCGAGTTATGTTACAGTAATGTGCTATTAAATTGATTGTCATAGGCGATTCGTGGTATCTAGTAATTAATCTATGACACTTTTTTTTAGGGTAACAGGCTACATGAGGCTAATCCACATGGTGGCAACTCCCCTTTAATAGCATAGAAAAGGGATTTGAAAGGGCGGATGCGGAAGTGTAGAGGAAGGTAGCCAAGGGTTAACTAGGGGCCCCGGGCAATAGTTTAAGGATCCTATCCATCATTCGCCTAAAAGTAATGCAGGGAAAACCCTAGAAAAGCCTGCATCGGGTAGGTCGGGCATTGGGTACTTGTCCCACGCCCTTCCGATAGCGGGAGAGAAGTTTTCTGTGGGGACGAAGCATTCCCTTCTCCGTACCTCGACCATTTTAGGAGGCAGCTGGCCGACTGTTCCAATGGGAACAGCGAACAACTCTTACCGTATGCCCAAGGTCGTCATAAGCGATTCGAGGTATCTAGTAATTAATCTATGACACTTGGTTTTCCAGGATTTATTATTGTTTGTAACTAACGTAGCTTAGACATTCTAGGCAATAAGGCACGTTCATCTAGAGATACTGATGGCTTAGTGATGTTTATAACATTGTTGTATTGCCCTACGTTTTATGTTAATTGGTTCATAATGATGCTGCTTCTTCTGCTCGACGAACAGCTTCCATCATTTTTCTACCCCTCTTAATGAGGTTATTTTACTTTAACATTTGACAGTATCTCTGATCCTTTATTTTTGAGCTAACTATTTTGCCTTTATATTAATATCTTCGGTTTTGATTACGTCACTTTGATTGTTATCACCTTATTTCAAACAAAACTAGAACTGTTTTCATGCCTACAGATGAAGAAGGTAATAAATTGTGTAGTCCTTATTTTTGTTACCAAATCTTTGGGCAGTTAAGTTCATTCTTAAATTGCTATTGATTAAATTGCTATTGATTTTTATTTAGTTACTGGTTTCAGGAAAACTGTTACACGATGTTGTATCGGTCACGACACTGATTTGGTTCCAGTGAGTAATAAATGTTTATTTCCGTGTGACGTATGCACGTTGTACTTGATCACTGGAGCAGGTGTTGGGGACGGCCCCAACTGTGTCACGTCATCCTTGCTCGCCCCCATGACTTCAGAGGATTTATCGATCACACGCGTCTCTCCTCTTCACCTGTTGCTTCGTGGAAACACTCCTCATTCTCTCTGGGGCTTTGTTTTTTTTCAATTAAAGGACCATCAAAGAAAAATTGATGTCATTAACAGGTGCTTTGATATTTCTTTTCCAATTCGGACTATTTAAAGTCTTGTCATTGAACAGATCAGACAGCATTTGCATTTACTAGAGTTTTGTTGGTCTTCCTTACGATACGAAATTAAGAGTCTTCCTGTTTCGGAAAATCTATGGATAATTAACTATACATCTATCTGTATATTTGACTGTCAATCTATATGTCAGTATTTGTGTGTGTCATTATGGCATCAAATCTGTCTGTCATTGTGTCAAGAATTGTTACAGTAATTCTGTGAGAATGTCAGTCATTCTGGCTGTCTTATTAAAAATACTGTTACATGATCAATATATTGTTCTCGGAGTTCAACCGGGTTTTGCATAATTGTAGAACGCAACGTTTGGACGACTAAATGCTCTGTCGTCATCTTCTAGGCGAAGACGACAGAGCTTTTAGTCGTCGAAACGTTGCGTTCTACAATTATGCAAAACCCGGTTGAACTCCGAGAACAATATATTGAACAACTGCACCGGGAAAGGCTTCAATCTTTGAACAACTGTTACATGATAATTAATTAAATTTAGTATCAACTCTAATATTTACAATTTTGAATCAGAAACTGCAACATCTTTTTCAAATTCATTAATTTAAATTTTTTTAGTATCTTTCGACAATAGAAACCATTTTGGACAAGGTTTCTGCATTAATAAAAATTTTGCGTTATTTGAAAGCTTGAAAATTAGTGGCTCGTTTATATATATATATATATATATATGGGGAATTCTCGTTAAATTGCAAACTATTTTTCTCTTTAAAAATGACTACGGAAAAATTGCGGAAAATTAATTCAAATTTAATGAAGGTGAAAATAATGATTTTAGATTATCATTAAAATTGGTGACTGATGTCAAGATTGCGGTTAATAAGAAAATTAACATAATGTCTGTTATAATGGGTCGATAAATTATTTAACTGAACCTATAAATTAATTAAATATAGCAAACTTAAAGCAAAAATATTACTAATACAATTTACTATTATTTCCAAAGTTTTCTAATTAATTTTACAAATAGTTTAAATGAAAATTTTAATATCATTTAAATAAATTATAATTAATTAATCATAAATATTTCAAGATTTCAATGATTTAAAGAACAGTATATATATATATATATATATATATATTGTAATAACACTCTTGTTAATTATTATTTACCGTCTTTTCCTTATCAAAATCGAGCCGCACATTGGGCGCCATTTTATGTAATACCCCACTTATTGATAATCATTTTATTTAATTGCATTGTTTAAATTGTAAATTTTAGTTTTCCGTTTCCTTATCAACCCAGTAAAGACCCTGGGGTGCAGAGTCTGATTTATAAAATATAACTAGATTATTAGTGTAATTTAATTGTTGAGGTAAAAGGCTATAAAAAATATATAGAGATTGTCTTGAGTTTTATTCTAGAATAATAAAATTGTTTTGTTTATAAAATTTATAACATTTTAATTTAAATTCCTATAATCATAATTATCTATAGTTTGTGTATTCAATGGGAGCAAATTAATTAATTTTCAAGTTTCAAAATAAAAATTTAAAAAATATAATTATTAATACGTGGGGTATTACAATATATATAAAGACGTTATCCAATTGATTTTGGAAATATTGTACACTGTGTCAGTTTAATTATGAGACACCATTATTCTCGTATGATGACGTGTTGTCGACTCATGACAGTGTTGTATCTTTCGTGATGGACTAAAATACAGAATAATTTAGTAAGTAAGAGATTTTGTTTTTCCACATGTTCTTCTACGTTTAATTTAATTGCTTGGAAACAAAATTCTTTTTCTTGACTATGTATGAGACATTTTCAATTAAATTATAATTATAATTTCAACAGATTATTAATTTCAGACGGAATTCCGCCATATTCACATGTCCCCTCCAGTTTTAATACATGTTTACTGCTGGAATTTAATTAACATTGACTTTAAGCCCGGCCGCTTCCACTGAATTACTTGAGAAGGTTTTCGTGAATGGAATAAATTTGAAAATGGACGAATTAAAGTATGCAGTAAATCAACTTATCCGCATCAGGCCAATCAAGAATAAAGGACATACAATTTAAAGTGATGGTAATATTACAACGTTGATCTCTTGCATAAAACCTTCCATTATTCCATTGAGCATTTATTATGAAAAAGCCTAAATTTCCTGTAAAGATGCTTGTTATATAGGAAGGAGCAAATAGGGCATTAAAAACTCTCATGTTATCTCAAATAACCTCAGTTTTAATTGGAACAATCTTACAATGTTACATTTTGCGAGGTTACACTTGTTACACCTTAAAGCCCAAATATACATCCATTAATTATACAAATATTCTCGGCATCAATTATTGATTGTGTATTTTCAAATAACCTCTTTGGTCTTATATAGATGTCTTTTTATATTGTTGTTGCTACCGGAAAAAATACAGCTGTGACAGTCATAAGGTAAATGTAACTTCAACAATATAATATTTATAATCATATCAAACAATGTAATGGCTTCCGATGAATGTGATTGGTGATCCCGTTGAAGCTTTATATGAATATTAATTTATAATATTAGAAAGTCTGATATTTTGTTTATTTGGAAAATTTTAAAAGTGGAGCTATTAAAATTCCACAGGTAAATTAATTTATAAAACAACACAATAACGACGGCCGTCGTGGACCATTTTTTTTGTAGTGTTGCTTTTGTTTCGTTAAAAAATGGAAATTGTAAAAATTAAACCCAATGAAAAATCTAAATAATTCAGGATTCAAGAGAAAGTTTCTTCATTTTCGTTACGTTGTATAATTAATCTTCCTTCCTTCCCTTTGTTATGCAGTTGTGTTGTGTTTTGTTTGAACACGAAGCGTTGGTGTTTGGCCAAAATTCAGAAACTGGAACCCCGGGTGGATTTGCCTTCACTCAGATGCAGTTCGTGTTATCCAGAGTTAAATTACACCTAAAATTTATATATATATATATATATATATATATATATATAATGCAGTTCAATAAAATACGGCGTTAACAAAAAAAATATTTATAAACGACGTTTCTTACTACTTCTAGTATCTCATCAGTTTTAAATTGGAAATTAATAACATAATTATTTATAATTAAATTTACAAATAGTTTAAATGAAAATTTTAAAAGATCATTTAAAGAAATTATAATTAATTAATCATAAATATTTCAAGATTTCAATGATTTAAAGAACAGTAAATATATTTCAATTAAATAATAATTAAAAATCTCAAATTAAAATGTTGTAAATGTAAAGAACATTTACAAAATGTTTTTAATAAATAATGTAAGTCATAATTAACAAAATACTTAATTTTTTAAAAGGAACAATTACGAAATGTCATAATTATGTAATTTCTTTAAGTTATAATTAACAAGTGACAAATTAAAATATTTAGTTAATGTTATTTGATTTTAAATTTTTTAAAGGATATTTAAATATAATGTATTAATAAAGTTTTTCAACTGAATTGAAAATATACTGTAATTGAAATATTTTGTAATTCTTCAAATAATACTTTGTTAATAATTAAGGAATTATTTCAAAGTTCAAGATTAAACCTGAAGAAGTCCTGAAAGAGGATGAAACGTCATTTATTTAATTATTTGTCAATAAACATGATAATTTTCTGGCTCAATCCCGAATACATTAAATAACTGGGTATGTGTGTTTTTGTGTAAATATTGGTGCTATTAAATACAAGTAATTAAATTGTCGAATAAAACCCCCGTCACTGTATCGCAAAGACGATCTCACAGGAGTTGTAATTTATTTTACGATTTTGAAATTTTTTTCCGGAGTGTATTAACCAATAAAATGATCTGGATCGCTTAAATTAAAATATTTATGGGGGGTTTAATAATTGTTTTCCTGAAATTGTCTCGTCGAATGTTTACTTGCAATATGAACCTTTATATTAAAAAAAAATATAGAATCTACGTTTCATGTATCGTTCAATAACGGCGCTGAAACACGTCTACCACCATTACACCAACGAAAACAACGTATAACGCTCAGTGTTTGTAAAATGAAGCGTCTCATAATTTCCCTTTAATTACCTGCCTTTACTATAAACAACGGTGGACGAGGGAAAAAGAGAGAGAAAAAACATGTATATAGAGAGAAAATAACCCCCCCCCACCCCCCTATTTCCCTAATTTCGTACCACGGCTCTGTTCGCTTCGGATGAGATATTCATGAGTTACTGACACGTGTGTGTGTGTGTGCGCACAGAAGATAATTACGAGGTATTTTATTACCACATAGGAGGGAATAAATATATTGCATAATATCACCCCCTTTTTTCACACACGACTAGAGTTATGAAATTTTTATAGTTTTCGTAACACAAGAGCCCATATTAATGTTTTAAAGGGTGTTTAAAAACCGAACGGGGTATGTTATTAAATAATTAATTTTTGGGTTCATCTAAAAATACACTGATTACCCCAATTAGTCTCTAAATTGGAAAGATATTTTTTTCGTAGATAATTTGACATGTAATTCAAAGAATATTCTCACCCAATCTGCACGAGTTAAATTTATTGCGGCTCCCATCTCTATTCTATCTTATTTATTATTCCCTTCTAGGACTTCTTTTTAACTTCTCTGAGATTCAATTCCGATATTACAATCACGCTGTTTCTCTTACTCCATAATTGTTCTTTTCTTTCTTTCAGTCACCATATCAACTTCTTCATATCACTTAATCGTGATCTACTATACTGTCCTGTCCAGATTGTCTTCGAGGGCTATTATCTCGCAGGCAATACCTGCGAGGGATGTTCTCTCGCAGGCAGAACCTTGTAGGAAAGACAGGGAACTAAGGTTCCCACAAACCGAGGCACCTCGGCCTGTTTTGAGAGGTGTATGTTCTGGGGTCACAGACCTTGCGAATACGATAAGAGTTGTTAACTGTTCCCATTGGAACAGTCGGCCGGCCGCCTCCTAAACTGGTCGAGGTACGGAGATAGGAATGCTGCGTCCCCACAGCAAACTCTTCTCCCGCTATCGTAAGGGCGTGGGACAAGTACCCAATGCCCGATCTACCTGATGAAGGTTTTGCTAGGGTTTTCCCTGCATAACTTTTAGGCGATTTGCCGGGTAGGATCCGTAAACCATAGCCCGGGGGCACTAGTTAACCCTTGGCTACCTTCCTCTACCCTTCCTATGCTATAAAAGGAGAGTTTCCACCATGTGGATTACCCTCAAGTAGCCAGGTACCCTAAAAAAAACTTTACTGTCCTTAATAGCTAATAAATTTTGAATGCCTCCTAAGAAATGTGTCTAAATGTTTAATGTCAGCATTTTTTCAAAAACAAAATAACTATAGAATGAAGACAATATATCAGAAGTATTTATTGATATGACTAATTAAACCAAAAAAACCCTGTTCATACGACGGTTCGTTAACAGTTTTCCGGATTTCTAAAGGTAAAAATGTGCAGTAAGCTTATATTTTCAGCTGCAATTTGTTCCAATCTATCATATATATATACATATATATATATATATATATATATATATATATATATATATATATATACATTGAAAACTATTGTTATCGTAATTCACGTTGAGTCTTCATTAAAATTATAGTGGTTTGGTATTATTTTTTTTATAAGTTTTTCCGGATATTATATTAAAATATTTTGTCTTCAAATCGTATGAGAATCCAGAGTTCTCAGAGGAACGGTTTTGCTTTAGTTACCACAGCTGTGCCGACACGGAGATTTTTTTTCAATCAACTCTACACATCTAGGGTGATGACGTTTACAATGTTGGGGCAACGTCTTATAAATAAGATTGTGGTGGATAAAAGCCTCGCGAGACCTTTTTTTTTTCTTCTACATCTTGGTCAGAGGTGTTACTAATGTTTTCCTCACACGGATAATAACAGGAACAGACCGAGGAACAAAGTTTGACAACTGTCTTCGGAGATTAACTCTGGCCGAAGAAGAAGAAGTCTTATCCTGTTTTTCCTGGAAGGTGTCCAGTCACCAGGCAATATTTCACTACAGTATTAGTCGCAGTCTGCATTTTTTTCTCGGCGCTTTCTCCCCCTCTGGTGTGTCTTTACGGGTTTTTGTAGTTCTTATAAAATTACCTCATCCTGAGTTAACGAGAAACCCCGGCATCAGTCCTCGGGTACTAGAACTTTGGCAAAGGTTCTATTCCCGGCCGCCGCCGCCGCCTCCTAGAGACAGACACAGCAGCGCCCTCCTTTGACCAGTGTTCTTTATCACGCGCACTCAACCCCTCTTTAGTCGGACACCGAACAAGACTACGTACTGGAGGATCTTGTTGGCAGACGTCGCGTTACCTCCACCACCATCAAGAAGATATTCTCAGCGCTGGCCCAACGTTGCCAGTTCCAAGAACGTGTAAAGTTACACAAAGGATGCACGGTGGTCTCGTTCAAACACGTATCGGCCCCCCCCCCCTCCTTTTTATTTTTGGAATCCAGAAGACTGAAGTAACAAATAACGAACATCAATGTTAAAGAAAAAACATCAGCCTTATCCGTTAGAAAAATATATTGGTAAATTTGGAAACATAATAAGGAAAACTTGTGACTGAAGTTAATATTAATAACATGTTGTTCACGGGTGATTAATTTATTTTTAATATATCTATTGTTTAAATGCAATGATGATAATTTCTTCTGGTGCTTTTAATATTTATTTGTGTAGTAAAAACGTTAAAGGACTGTATGTATTATATTATTATTAACATTATAAATGATTAAACCTCCTTTTTTAATACAGTCTCACAGCATTTTTATTTCAATGTAAATTACATTAAAATTCCAGAAGCTTTTCGGTTATTCTAACCACATTCATCTGTATTAAAAAAAGGATTTAATCATTTATAATATTAATATTTATTTTAAAAGAAGGGAGGCTAATTAATTTAAATGGACGTGCTGTAATTAAACTGAAACGTAGGTTGGAACCAAAAGATGTCCTCAAATTTATTTTTTCTTCTATGTCAAAAATAAAGTAACATAGTAGCTTTCAGATCTTGTTTTATAACAAACATTTTCATCTGGAAATAAATAAACTGTTGTATTTTACGTATGGGGGATCCATTGTTTTTGTAGGGTTTAAATGACAGTAAAAATGATGAATATTATTTATTTATATATAAACATAAATATAATAGCATGATAAAATTTATATTTTGAATTGAATATAAACCAATTAATTAATCATTTGATCTTGTCACAGAAAAAAAGTATTTATCTCGTTAAATTAATTAATCAATTGATCCTGAAATTGATCTTGTCACAGATAAAAAAATAATCGTATCTTTATCTCGTGGCATTGGTAGGGGTAAATTATTAGGAGTATATATTTAATTTACACTAATCTCTAATCCGGTAATTTTTTATATACAATTCTTTTCTTAACGATACTGAAATTCCGGGTGTCGTTTAGATGTTATCATATTTAATTCTTATATTTTTGATGAAGTGCTCGATTCAATTATTGAATGAAATAAAAATATATTAAAGTTAATCACATACAAGTAAGTGAATGTGTATTCAGTTATCTCTGTGGTTATTAACGCAACACTCGACTGTAATTAACACGCGAAGGGGAATTTCCTTGTTCTGGACGGTGCGGGACAAAGAATTCCAATTAGGATACGGAGATCGAGAGCACAGATGCATTCACTTGAAGTGAACCGTTAACAAAGCTTACTTGTCAGTTACACTAGCGGCGGGAAGGGGGTAGGGGGGGGGGGCAGGGACGAGGTAGAAGAAAAAAAACACCAACGAAGAATCCGACTAGGTTTTCACGACGCACCAGTAATAAATCGGAGCTTTAACAATAGGTGTTTCTCGTCCTCGACACACGGTTTAGCTCCGTTTCTCGTCCTTTATTTGCTGTCTCTGAACGAGAAAGAAAGCCACGGTAATTTGTTAGGCCATTGTTAGAGGATTGCTTCACAGTCCCAAAATAATTTCCAGAGAGAAAAGAAAATAATATTCTCTATATAAAGATATACTCAACAGTTGGCGTTGAACGAATATTACACAGTTTCAATGCAAATATCTGGGGTCCGCGTTTATGAATTAAATATTTATGATGAACAATATGTCTTTTAAAAAAATAATCCTTGTTTTTAAATAATTAAATATATGCATTTACACAATCACGGCTGTAAAGTGGTTTTTAGATAACTCGGAAATCTTCGGAGCCGCTCGGGTGTTTCCGGAAAAAACTACTTGCTGAAGTAGGCGGAAGCCACGTGTGGTTGTATAACTTTAAAGAAAATTATTTACGACTGATTAGAACAGGTTATATATATACGAAATATTAATATCAAATAATCTGGGAAAAGCAAATTGGGAGAATTATCCATATTAAGATAGTTTCCTGTATAATGAAAATACTTTTATTTTCGTATATACGTACACTGTTGCGATCCGCAACCCCCCCTCTCTTTCTATCCCTTTCTATACTAGAAATGAGGAGAAGCCACCAAGAGGAGGAAGACCCTCACATAGTCTGAAAAATTATGACAAATAATCCTTAGCGTCATTAATCTACCATCATCTCACAGTTATCAGAAATGTTTTTAAATGGATTTTTAAAATTGTAATTTTCGGGGTCACTCGTCCATTTTCTTCTTCTTCATGACCTTCGTGGAAATGACCAAAGTATTCTCCCAGTATTGACGTCACCTTGATCCGTTATTAGAACTGTAAAGACCTAATTTTTTTTTATACGGATTTCAGAATTGTATAAAAAGGAGTCGTGAGAACGTGACGAATGCATTGAAAATAGGACAGGAGATTCAGACAAGACTGAAACAGATAAAATGTCTGAAATACGAGAAGTAAAAGTAATAATATTTTTTTAGGGTACCAGGCTTCATGAGGGTAATCCACATAGTGGCAACTCCCCTTTAATAGCATAGGAAGGGATTTGAAAGGGGGGATGTGGAAGGGTAGAGGAAGGTAGCCAAGGGTTAACTAGGGGCCCCCGGGCTATGGTTTAAGGATCCTAACCGGCAATTCGCCTAAAAGTAATGCAGGGAAAACCCCAGAAAAACCTGCATCAGGTAGGTCGGGCATTTGGTACTTGTCCCACTCCCTTCCCTGGATGGCTGGAGAGGGGTTTGCTGTGGGGTCGCAGCTTACCACTCGTCATTCCTTGGCCAGTTTAGGAGACAGCTGGCTGACTATTCCAATAGGAACAGCGGACAACTCTTACCGTATGCCCAAGGACTGTGAACATACACCTCTCAAAACAGGCCTCGGCATGTGGGGACCTTAGTTCAAAAACCAGAGAGATATGAAGGCATCCCCAAAGGTAGCCTCCTCCAGAGCTCTCTTGGTAATAATAAATTTTACGGGAATTGAAACATCGTTGAAAAACAAATATGGCTGTTAGTTGAAAAATGAGGCATCTTACTGAGTGAAACTTTCAAAACAGGCCATTTATACCATTTCTTGTAACAAAAAAATATTCTATGTTCACCTTCCACGTTTGAAATGAAAATTAAAGGTAAAACACATGTTCAAATTTATTTTTTAAGAAATGTTGACCTTTGAACATTTAATATATTTTGATTCTCGACAATATTTAATACCTGAAGAAGTCCAAAATATAGAGAATGAAACGGTGTTTTGCTTTACCGTTAATTTTTTCTGTAAAGTTTTATTAAATCAGCAAATAAACTTGTTCTGAATATTTTGGGCTACATTTCCTTATTTTATCCGAATATTTTGAAATTTTACCCTTTCTTTGACTTGAGAATGGACGAACAGAAAATACGATGAGGATTTTTTTTCTTTAACTTTAGTGTAGGTTTTAACTGGCACGCAAAAGGTTGCGATTATCTTTCACTCCGGTTTTTCCCAATAACTCTCGCCAGAGAGAAGAATTAAATTATTTCCAAAACTTGACTCGTTTTCTCGGAATCGCAAATTACCTTTGTAATATTATTCTCGTTTTTTTTTTCTTCTTCATGAATATTCCACCCGTCTTATATTCGTCTCCAACCCACGTCGGTTAAATTAGCGAGGGTTTGCTCTCTTTCCACTGTCGAGTGTTCCGGGGTTTTCCACCCAGGGTATTGGATTTAAAGCTTGATTCTAGTCAGGATGAAGAAAAATAAAATTGAAATGTAAGCTGATTAAAGCTGTTGAGAAATGTGTTACTTACTTCGACTTTTCACCACAGTTTGCTTTGAAAATTCCGTACTAACGTACGATAGTCCCAATTTATCTTGGCCAATATTTTAATGGCGTCTCTGACAGTAATTACAAATTTTTCATCTTTCCGTCCAGACGAGTGAAAGGACTATATTAAATAATTTTGATTGTATACAAATTATTTATAAAACACCCCATTCCAAATTTCAAATCAAGGAGAAACATTCAGCTGTTATTATGTCGGTCTATGGAACAAACGGACTGGTTATTTTAAAACGAGGGTGTAATTTACCCTAAGCATTCCACGTGTGTTTATTCAGCATCCAACTTAAAACTACACAGACTTGCGAGCGGAAGTTTTACGTTGTAATTCGCGTTCTTGAGCGTTGAAAACTTTCAGCTCCGGATTGCCTTTAATGTAATTGCGAACACTAAGTGCAGTATAATTTGCAATGAAGTAGTTTACAGCGTCACTGTGCGATTAACTCACTCTAGAAACACACACACTTCACGGTACTGTGGACTTTCAGCTGATAGTCAGAATCATCTTAATTTGACTCGAGTGACTGAAATAAATATATTGAAAATGGAAAATAAGAGTGACACGTTTCGACCCAACTTCGGGACAACATCAAGCCATATATTAATAACAAATAAAGAGCAGACCTCCAATAAATTTCTCTGTCAACATCGTTGGATCCAAATGTTTGATCAAAAAAGGCGTATAAATTCTATTACAAGGTTGCAAACAAATTATAGAAACGTTGCGATTGTTAATGAATGTGAGCTTTCCCGGTGTAAATTATTAATAAATTTTTCATCACGGTGACTCACCAGGGTTGAGACGTTCTCGATGTCGTCGTTTCTGCCGCCATACTCCAGGGCTGTCTTCAGACCGAGTGACGTGATGGTCCGATTGTCAGGGACGGACATTATGCAATCTGATTGGCCGTTGAGGATGCCTGACGACATGTCGCGGCATGGCAACACATGTGCCCTTGACATCAACCTCAGGCGATCCTCAACGGCCAATCAGATCGCAGCATGTCCGTCCCTGTAAATCGCACCCCCACGTCACTCAGTCTGAAGACAGTCCTGGAGTATGGCGGCAGAAACGACGACATCGAGAACGTCGCAACCTTGGTGAGTAACCATTAAAAATTTATTAATAATTGGTATTGTTCTCTCATGAAACTTTATTTATAAATGTAATTTATTTTGACTAGTCCAAACAAACTCCTTCAGCTAGAATCCTTTAATGTCTTACAATGCAAATACAGTAATATTATCTCTCAGTTGATTCATCATGTTCGTAGACATTTTGAGGAAAGAGATTCTACAGTTTCAGCATCAACAATGCCAGGTCCTTAATCTTGTTGAAAGCCAACAATAATCACAAATTATTTTTCAGCAATTAAAATTGTTACAATAAATGATCAAAATCAAAGTTACAAATTGTATTAGCAGGGTTCAAAACGTATTTCAAAATGTTGTAACTTTTTTTTGATTATTGAAATTACCTTTATTACATATAAGTTTAACTTATGGAATTAAATCCCGTTTTATATTGAATTTTAAACACGACCCTGAAAATATTTTGTTGTATTCCTTACATTTAGGCCTCTCTCTTTCTTATTACTAAAATAACTGATAGGTTTCAAAGTTGGGTCCAAACGTTGTACTTTTTTTTTGTAGTACTCTCATGAGATTTAATTATTTAAATTGATTTAATTTAATTGAAAATTTCTTTTATTATGAATCAAATAACATAATTAATTTAATTACCAGGTGACATTATTAATCTGTAAAAATTAAAATAACAGCATGTAATGAGTTATATAAAGATTATTGTATGCAATGTATTGCGATGGTGAATCCAATAATCTTCAGATGAATTGGTCCGTTGTTCAGTTGAATGCTCCTATTTTTGGTTTTTATTGATAATAAATGTTTAAATCACAATTAAATTTTGTTTCATAATTGTTGTATATAGACTAGTAACTGGTTGTGTAAATAAATTAATTATTCTCACTTATTCTTTGATTTATTAATTTTAGAAACCATCCGCAGAAGTTTCTTTCTGAAATAATATTCTGACACTCCTGTTTTCATTTCTAAAAATCGACTGAAAGTTCACAAGTTGTGTTTTATCTGTTTCTACAATTTATCTTAGAAAGTTTAATTTGCTTATATATTTTTATATAGTTCTTTACTCTTTTCTTATAATTCACATGATCATGAAATAATTTTTATCAGTTTCTGGAGTTTTTTATTTTATTTATACTTAACGTCAAGTAAATATTAATTTTTTTCTTTCTTACCTGATTTGACATCCAATTTGTCTTCTTTTGCAGGTATAATTCCATTTGTTTTATTTTCTTGCTAATATAAAACAATTCTTATATTTATATATAATATCTTTTCTCAAAATTTATCTTCAATTAATATTGTACTTAAATTACGTTTTTAATTAATTTAATTTAAATACTAGCCACACGTTGGGTTAATTGATTAAAATAATGATTGTAATTAAATGTATCTTTACACTGGACTAACTTTCATTAAATTTATATATATATATATATATATATATATATATATATATAGACACATGTACATGCTTTGACATTTTACCGTAACATGTATTTTACAGCACCATGAACATTAATAATTACCCCAGTAATTAAATAACCTTAAAATTATGGTATTTTCAGCCATTTTCTGTAAATTAATTGAAATTAAGGATTTATTAAGTTTAATTAACGTATGATTTACATTCAAGTGGTATTGACGTAAGACAGGACAAAAAATCCTATTATGTAGTTAATATTTTCGTTTTTAAATAATAATTTTAATTAAACAACCCTCACATATATTATCAGTCCGGATGAATATTTTTTTTACAAACAATTTATTAAAAATATTTCAAATTTAAGCCGTCTTCAAATTCTTTGAAGTAATGCGCTAAAATAGACATTTTATAATTTATATATCATAATTTGAAACATTTAAACTTTTTTAATAATTATGTAATGGAAATGAGAGAGTATTAAAATTATTAATCAATAAATAAGAGACTTCATAATACGTAGAATTAGTGTTTTTTTAAAAAATATATCCACTTTATTTTAGAACACAATATTATCGTCCTGATTTCAGTTACAAATATTATTTTTCCTGTACACGACTTAATTAAATATAATTAAATGTCAATACGGACGCGCCATGAATCAATCAAAAGGGATTATTTTTAAATTGATTTTATATGAATAAAATAATTGTCATTAAAGTTTAATGTAGTTTATATTAGCAAACAGAAATGTGATTCACTTTTCAATTATTAATATTCCAATTTGGTTGAAACGCTGTTGCTTTGTTTTAGTTAGTCAGTTAATTTATTTCCATTCATTAGGATGTCTACGTGTTGCTTGTTTAATATAAACATGTTTGTTTAAGGGACTCCGTTTAATTTATTTTAATTAAAATATTATTTGAAGCACCTTCGGGGTAAATTCGATGGGAAGATGTTTAGTTTAAGTGTTATTAATTGTTTTGTTTAAATAAATGTGGTTAAACGAGAAATCGTGGGCGGATTCTTGGTTTATATTTAGGCCATTAGAGACTAGTTAACACAACTACCATATTATTAGTTAATTATCTTTAATAGAACGGTGGAGACATCTATACCTATTCTGTAATGTCTAGAAAAGAATTGTAACGGTGAAATTTATTTTTTTATTTTTTGTTTTTACATAAAATTAAATACAAAAATCGAAAACAAGCCAGAAAAAAAACAATTGACAAAACGTCTTTATTTTTTTATGTCTTCATCGGGTGTAAAATGGACTTGGCGTATTTTTTTTACATAGGCCAAAAGTTTATTTTTAATATTGGCCTAAAAAATTGGCAGTTGTTTAATTAAATTTTGAATGGGATTTTAAATACATTCTTTGTTCTGTCCTGCGATTAGATTAAATTGGATTAATATATAATAATTAAGTAAAATAGACCAATGACAGACAAAATGAAGTGGTGATATAAATAATACTTTTGAACCTTACGTCGGGTGATAAAAAAAAGGAATAATCGTGAGTGACACAACCGCACAATCAATTTGACTAATTGAAAACCTTTTTTAATCTAATTACATCAATGCGATTGTTCGGCAGCGTTGCCATGTCCCCCCAAGAGTCCTTCATTTTTTCATTGGTTTGGATTTCAAGGTGGTCTAAGTCAGTCTGACGTACTATATTGATAATATGGACGAATACAGACAGTTTTGAACTTTTGAGTCTTAGTTTAAGGTTAAGGTTAATTTTAAGATGTGTCACGATACGTGGAAAGAACGTTGTGAAGTATTAATTCAAATTATTATTCAAAATAGTAGGTTTTACTATAAGATGGTGGTAATACGTGATGGGATCTCCATCTTTCTTGCTATAAAGTAAGGGTTGGTGTCGATTCTGCCACCGCAGAGCGTGTACGTGCTACGTCACGTCTAGATGAACGTTTATATATATATTGGAACCCATAAAAATTGGAACGTTGTTAAGAGGTAGGAGCCAACCATTGGAGTAATAAGACAAGCCAGGTTGCTATTGAGATACAATAATTTCATCAATATATTTATGGAAAGTGATGGCGTTAAGTGAAAGACCAGTTGGAATGCCGCGATTGCAGTACATAGATTAAGTAACTGAGGGTGACGAAAATGCAGAGATATCAAAGAGGAAACCTCAGGACCTCCCAAGAAGGTCCTGAAGACAGGGAAATTTAACTACACGAATCGTTTGGGATTTTTGGGGCAATGAAATATAAAGATTAAGTAACTGAGGGTGACGAAAATGCAGAGATATCAAAGAGGAAACCTCAGGACCTCCCAAGAAGGTCCTGAAGACAGGGAAATTTAACTACATGTGTGGGAGTTGAAGCCCGAGAGTTTCAACGTTGGTAAAAGTAATAACGAGAACTACCAACATAACAATCGCAAACTTTTCAGATATTAGCGACAACTCTGGCGCTCGTGAAGACGCTTTTCTCACTCCTGTGTCAATACGCCGCCATCTTTTATACCGCGGCATGAGGATTCTTCATTAGCGGGCGAACAGGAGTCTGCGAGGGATGTTCTCTCGCAGGCAGAACCTTGTAGGAGAGACAGGGAGGGCTACTTTTGAAGATGCCTTTTCCTCTCTCGGTTTTTTAAGTAAGGTTTCCACAAGCCGAGGCACCTCGGCCTGTTTTGAGAGGTGTATGTTCCGGGGTCAAAGACATTGGGCATACGGTAAGAGTTGTTCGCTGTTCCTATTGGAACAGTCGTCCAGCTGCCTCCTAAACTGGTCGAGGTATGGAGAAGGGAATGCTGCGTCCCCACAGCAAACTCCTCTCCCGCTATCGGAAGGGCGTGAGACAAGTACCCCATGTCCGACCTACCTGATGCAGGTTTTTCTAGGGTTTTCCCTGCATTACTTTTAGGCGAATGCCGGGTAGGATCCTTAAACCATAGCCCGGGGGCGCTAGTTAACCCTTGGCTACCTTCCTCTACCCTTCCGCATCCCTTCCTATGCTATTAAAAGGGAGTTTTCACCATGTGCATCACCCTCATGTAGCCTGTTACCCTAAAAATAAAGATTCTTCATTAGCACGGTGACAACGTTTCCATGAAAAGGGTTGTGGGAAGAAAATATTGAATGACGTTATTCTAACTTGTTTCCGTCAATTTTTATTTTTCTTGAATACAGATGGGTAAAGCATGGACATTATTTATCCCCTTTTACACCTGATGAAGGTCCAAGTTTAGGACGAAACGTTGTCTTTTCTTTTACGTTTATTTTTACAAATAAATTAATTTTGGAATAATTCAGCTGTATTCATTTATACACGTATAAATAATATCGCAAGACACAAAACATTCGATATTACATATATGAAGGAATACACAAGTGTCATATTTACAATTACATCATTATTTAATTTAAAACATCCTTGAAACTGAATTTTTGTTTAGATTATTCGCATAGAAATATATATTGAGGAGTTTTAGATGTTTCATCTGTAAATATTATTATGAATACGAGTAATAAATTAATCATTAGTCAGAAAAGTATTAAGTAAGGTGCTACTAATAAAATAAATTAATTTCGCAACGTTTCTCCCTTAATCACATTATTTAATTAATTTTTTTTTCAATAAATACCTTGGAATTTTATTATTCTACTAAACCCAGAAATTGGTGACGAGAGGGGTTGAAGTTCTGTTTTTTTTTATAAAATTATTTTGTTTCGTTATTGCATTCGATTTAATTGCAAATTAATTCATGTGAGAAATTAAGGTGCGTATTTGCCTCGTCTCGTGTTTATTTTGTTTTAGAAGCTACTTTAATATTCATCCTCTCATTACCTCAAGACTTCTTCAGCCGCGTAATTTCCTTGAGGTGACTTGATTTTGCATGATTTGGCTGTGAGGTTCCGCGAACAAAACGGTGTGGGTTTTTTTATTTATGCTACGGCCTAAAACAAAGCAAATGTTGATGTTTCTACCTGAAAATTTCAACAAATTAATAACAATAATATTGTGCCCTGACGAACGCCGAAGGATATTGAAACGTGTTTCTGCAAAGGTTTCTAACTTCTGCGAGAGCCTGTGGCAAAGGGAGCGCACAAGGTTGACCTTGCTTGTGAGGGAATTAAAATTATCAGAATAACATCTGAAGGTAGGCGTTGAAACCCGCGGTGAAGAAACAGACCGAGATTAATTCTGTAAGTTGCGTGTTTCTACGCCTGAGTCACTTTACAAGACGAATATGAAATTGATTTAATAACCGGATATGAATGCATTTATACAAGCTATTAAATTGAATTTTTTTTAATTCATATAATTCAAATTCGACAACCAGCAGCGACGCGGCGCATAATAGCACCCCAACGTTGGGCGCCAACTTCTGCCGCTTATCGAATATACACTACGGTTATTAAAATTAACGTAATGACAAGTATTTATTAATTTTGTATTCCATTATCACAGTAAAAACAAAACTCGGGACAAACGTAGAAGTCAGAAAAAATATGTTTTTAATATTTATCCACGTTTTCAACTTGTCCTATTTTCCCCCAAGAAAAATTTCGTAATTAAATGGACATTAAAATGTTTTTATGAATTAAATATTTTTTATGCCGTTTAATTGTTTCTGAAACACCTGAAGAGTTCCCTAATGAAACGTAAGAAACGTCACGTTGTATTTAATTTGATTTTGTAAATAAAGATTCTGGTTGAAGAAAAAGTTGTCGGGTTTCCACCCGGGTAACAAAGCGATTGTAACGCGACGTTTCAACGGACAAATGCACTGCCGTCATCTTCTAGGCGATGCCCGTTGAAACGTCGCGTTACAATCGCTTTGTTACCCGGGTGGAAACCCGACAACTTTTTCTTCAACAAATACACCGGGAAAGCCTTCGCTCTTTGATAAAGATGCTGGTTGTCGGCCATTATGAAGCAATTTTAAATATTATTCTGTTATATTTATATTTACTTGCCATCGTAATTCGATATTTTCTTTCAATTTCCTTGTCCCGAACGACGATGAAAATTGAATTTACTCGTTCGTTGTTAAAATATTTTTACGGTAAATATTCCGGGCTTTTAGGAGAAACACACACATGTTTTAATGCCATGTCGGTCGCGCTACATTTATTTCTCATTATTCAGTCGTAATGAGGAAATACGGTCGTTTCCAAACGTGTATATATATATGTATATAAACACACACGCACACACAACTTGATTAACGTCAAAGTGAATTTATAAAAAAAATATGTCAACACGACTATCGGAAATGAAACATGGATTAGCAGCGATGAAACGTTGTTTTTTTTCTGAAAATTTACGATTTAACATTTTATAACTTTCTGTATTGGAATTGTAGAGAATTCAACCGGTTTATTCAAACGTTTATCGGTGTCCTCATCTGGCTGTACGTTTTTAAAATGGGGTATTAATATATTTTATGGGTTTATTACTCTTCAGTTACTTATAATTTGTAAAATAACTGGGATGAGCAGAAGAAATATTACTGTGAAGGGATGAATCAGTGTAATATGAGTAAACAATGCAGGGAAACGAGTCAACAACCATTTTGCTTTTTCTTTTTACTGTATCTCTTGTGCTTGGGTTTTAAATGACATAATGATGAAAACGGTGCTTCAATAAATCTTAATGTTGATGTCAGAAATTGTTTTGAAGTAAATAATTAATAAAAATATGATTACAAGACTTTTTGTCCTTAATTTAGGACTCCATCAGGTGTACAATGAACTATTAATTATATTACTTTTAAGTTATATAATTTCATAAAACGATTAATAAAAATATAATTACACAACATTTCGTCCTTAATTTAGGAATTCATCCGGCGTTCAGTAGATTTGGAAATATTAAGGACGAATCGTTGTTTAATTTAATTTTGATGTAACTTATTAATTGAAATTATAGATTTATAACACAGTAACGAACAACCTGATTAAGGACTAAACGTCGTGTTATAATATTTTTGGCAGTTATTTTATGAACATTTTCCTGATTTATAGCCAATAATATTTGTATTTTCTAAAATTACTCTGTCAGATAATTTTAATAAAAAATATATTGGGTTCCAGAATTAAGTAACATTTTTTATTTTGAAAAAAAAACCAATGTTGACTTATTTTTGGGGTAACCTCGGTATCAATACAGAATATAGGTGTAAATTTGTGGAGAATTAATCTGTATTATTAAAGGGTTAGGACTAAACGGAGACAGTTGTTGGATTATTTAAACAAGAAAAAAAGGTTGTAAAGGAATAGACCTACAGAAAGTGGATTAAGTGGAAGACTAGGAATGAAAACAAGGCAAAACAAATGAGACAAATTAAAAATGTAAAGACTTGCAATAACTGCTAATAAAGACGACTGTAAACGAATAATGTTTTTGAGGGACTGACTCTGAATATGTAAGGAGATTATAAAAAAAGGGAAATTACACGAAAATCCTCATTTTATTTAGAAAAAAATTTCTGAGTTTTAAATTACAATCAAACCGTTTTGTTAGTTATAAAATAAGCAGATAAAATGCGAAAAAAAATCAGAAAGTATTAATAATTGGTTAAGAAATTAATAAAACTATATTTTTCGTCCTTAATTTAGAGCTTAGATTTATTATATATGTCCAAGTTCGTTCCAATATTGATAGTACATACATGAATATTTTTTTAAAACTGACCTTCTTTACAACGCGACGCCATTGAAGGAATATTAAATGACAATGACACCCCCCTGCAATATTAATACAATAAGAGGATGAAAGCGTCGCATTCATCAGTCATGTATTTCACACAGAATAATTCAAAAAGGGACCAACAGGATTTTTGCTTCACGCTTGACCCGTATCGGCTATTTCGGTTCGTTTCATGTCGCTTTTGTGTGAAGTGAATTTCGCCCAGCTAAAACGAACCCCCCACCCCTTCCACCCCCATCACCCCTTCCACTAGTCAGATGTTATATTTTCAGGCTTGACGTTGTCTATTACGTGTTTACATTTCCCCAAAACTTTGTATTTGTGCCTCCGAAGGGTTGATACACTGACACGTACGGCGGCGTTGTAGAGAATTCTACATGCCTTCACGAACACACAAATCCCTCAACCCCTATATAGAATTGTAACACCAAACCCGGTTGGGGAAGCAGCAGAACTTCAGGTATCTTAGAAAAAAGGAAAAAAAGAAATATTTAACATAAAGATTAACGTCTCTTAAAAGTAATTATGATGCTAAAAGGGGCCATTGTGCACACAAACTTAAAATAGAGAAAGAAGACTAAGAAAATTTAAATTTATAAGGATCGTTCCTCTATTTTAAGTTTGTTTTTAGAATATTATATTATATTTATAGAAAAATATATTTGTTTTTTAAGAATAACCCAAAATATATATTAATTCGTTTTAGAAGAATAATTACAATTTCTATTGATTAGAATTTGAGAATTATTACAAATTAAGTATGTAATTTTTTAAAACATTTATTGTAAGTTCTATTAACTTGTTTTTTAAGAATAGTTACACATTCTAATAATTACTTTTTAATGAATAATTACAATTTATATTAATTAATTTTGGGCAATTATTGCTTATTATATATAAGTTTTTAAAATAAAAGTAATTAGAAAATATAGCGATTTGATTTTCAAGAATTATTATAAATTATATTAATTTGTTTTCAGTAATTACTAATTTTATTAATTAGAATTTGGGAATCATAAAAAATAAATTAATTTGTTTTTAAAAATTATTGCAAATGATTTTAAATTGATGTTTAAGGATAATTACAAATTATATTAATTTGTTTTAGGAGTTAATGGAAATTATTTTAATTTGATTTTAATGATAATAATGACATTATATTAATTCGTTGTTCAGAATAATTACGAATTACATGAAATGGAATTAAGAGATTATTACATATAAAATATTTGTTTTTTAAAAAATCAATTAGAAAATATTAACTTGTTTGTTTTTAAGAACAATTACTAATTATACTCACTTATAATTATTCTTAAAAACTCTTTAAATGAATGTTATTAATTTCTAATTTTCTGATAATTTTTTGTGATAAAAGGACTTTTTTTTTAAAAAAAAACTATCAATGATGTTTAGAGTTGTGTATCATTAAAACTGGAAACTAGATTATCTTAACGGTGAGACATTGTTGTAGGTAATGAAGGGAAATAATTCTTACCCCTTCCTCCCTTAAGTGGGATTTCAATGTTTGGTTTCAAAGAGTGTTTTTTTGTGAAATTATATATATATATATATATATATATATATATATATATATACAGGTTCTTCGTTTGAGGAGAATAGAATGAAAATTCCGTGGTTGGTTACCGCGAGTTATGGTTACCGATTCTGAATTTCGAGTTTATATTTTAAGGGAATAAAAAGGTGAATTTACTCACAAAGGAGGCGTATATATTTTTTTGTTTACTTCAGTAAAGAAACCCGAATGTTTTCTTTTGAGGTGCCTCTGCCCTCCTTTGTGAGTTGAATTGCAAACTTCAAAAGGAAACAGAGAGAAACTAAGAGAATCTGAAGAAATACGCGATAGCTCAGATCAAAGGTAACAAGGTCGAGACGCGATGACTTATTTCGTTAACTAAGTTGCGGTCGTTTCGCTTTTGTATGAGATGAGATGAGATGAGCTGACCTTTAGTCTCGTTGTTTCCACCTTTGATGCTTTTCCATTAGCTTCAGAAAGTATGAAAACGAAACTTTTAATGTTTTGTTTTCTCTCGGTACTAAAATAACATTTCGAAATCTAATTTACATGTGGATGCTTTAAGGCAAGTCAGGGATGTTCTTTTGTTGCTTGTCCAATATAACACTTAGAGGACTTCTATTATTTTCTAGACGGTTACGTATTAATTACTAATCTTTTTTTCGCTTCTACAAATCCTGAGAATTTTCATTTTTGTCTTCACCGTTGTTATCGATTATTTTTCCTAACTACCCCTTCACTTAAATATTTTTCTAAATTTCCTGACAATCCCCCACACATTTCCAAATTTATTTGTCTCGTATCATTACACAGTTACCATCTACATTTTGTATTATTTATTAGAGAAATGCCATGTGGCCCCCATTTTGGCCTACTCCACGCTTATTCCTTCGTAGGTCGAGTTTAAGTAGCTCCAATATTCCACAATCTTGAGATTTATGTGTGTTTTGACCTACTTTCTTTTCCTTTTTCCAACAATTCCATCAATATTGATCTATTAAAATAGCTTTATTCAACGATTTCCAGCGTTCTAGTTTCTCATGCATATTATCTAGTATACTCTAGAGCAGGAAACAGGGTATAAAAAATAAATTCTAGTTGAAGGACATAAATGTTTATTAATAATAGTAATTTCTTATATGGCTTTCATTATTTTTCTTCTCCCATTAATATACATTATGTTCATGTATTTAATGCTAATTAGGACTTGTCCAATTTCCTCAATTAAAGCAACTAACGGTATTAAAAAATAAATCTATATTATTTTTTAAATAAATTATATAATATTGTAATGGAAACATCGTCTTTTGTTGACTAGTTCTGTATTTCTTTGTCGGTCTTCACAAATTTTTATCTTTTTTAACTCTTTAATAATTATTTAAAATAACAGTTAATTTCCTTACTGAAAATAGACGTCATCAATGACGTCCGTTTCAAATTTCCCTTCCTAGATGTTACTTAATCGGTTTCCATATAAACTGATAAATTTATTTCCTTGAAAGATGAATATTTCTCTTCGTGGACCTACTCATTGTTTCCTCGCTGTTTCTGGGAAGATTCACTATTATAATTTTTTTTTACCGACACGAGTCGACCACATCCTCTGCAACAGACAAATGACGATCACAATTCTCTCCGTGCGTTAATTACTTTCAGCCATCTTTTACAGGTAACCCTTTAAAACAGTGAGAAGTATATTTGCAGAAACAAATGGCCGTTCTATTCACACACACACACACACACACACGTGTAGAACGTATCCGAACAACCCCGCAGGATTTAACTACAGCGTTTAATCGCCCCGTGGGTGTAAATAATGAGACTATGGTGGCTATTTGATGAAATGAAAATGGGGTAATTTATAACGTTGCAGATTTTTTTTTTAATTTTAAAAGCGCGTGCGACATTTTCAATTAATCCAACCTCTGTGCTATTCCCCCTTCCCTCCACCCCCTCCCCCACCCTGCACCCGCGTTTCGTTTATTCCGGAATGCTATTAATTTTATATTTTCAGTAAATTAATTGATCACACACCGACATGTTAATTGCAGCTCATGCATGTGAACATATTTTTTTTTACACCCGGAGGGCAATGGATATTTTAAATGAATTATGAACTCGCTGTTTATTCTTTCTAAGTCAATATAATTTATTTTAACGGTGTTTTGTTCATGTGCGTAATTTATTTCAGAGCTTTATGGGGTTCATTAGTGCACAGTTACGTCTCGATTCAGAATAATCAATTCAGAGGAATATTAGAAAAATATCGACAGAAAGGAAATATAATATCTTTTTTGATAAGCACATCTAGAAATCAGATGTTTGTATATATTGATATAATCTACATATTGGAAGTTTTAAAATTATTTTAATTTATTTAAATTAATAAATCCCGATTGTGGAACGTATTTCAATTGTATAAAACTATATTAAGAATAATAATAACAACTAAAAACACTGCAATTTTTACTGTATCCCAAATAAAATTGCAAACATCTAAAAAAATTACTAATTTAGCAATAAAAAAATTAATAAATAAATATTTATCAGCCAATATTAAGTCGGAAAAAATAATTAATTATTGTAAAATTAAACGTCGTCTCATCGCTTATTTTGAGGCTTCATCATGTTCAAGTTCAAAAGCTACAAAATGAATAAAACAGTTACGAATAACGTTTTACAGCAATAAATTATTTTTTCTGACTTAAAATTGGCTGATGTTTATTTATTAGTTATATTATATATATATTATTTACATTAAACGTAAAACAAATATTAATTTAAAGAAAAAAATGACTCTAGAATCAATTAAAAAATTACTTAACTGAGGTGTGAACTTACAGACTTTCAGAAAGTACGTGAATATTTATCCAGAAAGAAACATTCAGCATTAAATAAATGGGCCAATAACATAATAATAATTTATTCCATCTGATGAAAATGAAAAATGAAAATGGGGAGTACAACGTTTCGACCCAGCCTTGGGACCTCATCAGGTACAAATAATAGTATATAATATACACGAGACGTCTATTAAACCTATGAAAGAGTTCAAAATAAAGCTATTCCTGACATTGTTGAATCCAAATTTGAACACAGTTAATCTCATCAATTGTAATTACACATTGAAAGGTAATTTCAATAATCCAAACATGATTTACTATTTTGAATCTGTTAATAGAACTTTTATACCCTGGTTCAATCAAAATGTAAGTTTAGTTTATTATAAATAATTAATTGTTACATTTTTGATTATTGGAATTACTTTCTGTATATACAATTATAATTGTTGGAATTAATTCTGTTAATAGTTGCTTTCAACAAGGATAAGGGTGTAACATTGTTGCTACAAGCGCAGCGAGAATCTCTTTCGCCTCAGACGGTGTAGAACAATAATGACTCAGATAAGAAAAATAATATTCTATTATTGAAAATTGTTAATATTTTTGGTACCGAATAATAGAATTTTTAAACCTCAACATTGAATCAAAATTTATCTTCAACATGGTCACGAAAAGATTTCATAGATTTAATTTGGTTCCTTAATTTACTTTTAATTGCTATAATACCTGATGACGTCCCAAATTTGATTCGAAACGTTGTGAAATTTTTTATTCTACTTCTGTGGAATGTAGTTCTCTAAATTTACTTGAAATTCTTCTGAATTTGCTGGCTTAATTTGTTTCAACGACGCTTAAGTAGACGGCTGGTTCTCTGAGCATCTTTCACTACCATTGTTTTTCCTTAACGACCCTGACGTCGATAAAAAATTCTGATACGTTGTGTCCATATTTTACTTAAACCTTCACTTAATAATGTTTGGCGGAATTTTTCTCTCTACTTTTCTTAGATGACGAACTTTTGTTATAAATCATACAGGGGAAAATGTGAGCAGTATTATCCATAAACTAAGTATAATGTATATTAAATAATTCTCTGTCTGCCACTGCATAATTACCTGTACGTATTCCTGTATTTATGAATGACGTCTGTACCATTTTCCCCTGCACTGCTTTCCTTGTGACTTCACACAAAAGATGCAGGGTTATTTAGAATGAGAGCTCCTTTTTCACGGCTCAGCAGTTATTTTGTATGAGGTTGGCCGTTGTGAAGTTTCCTTACGACCGCGACCCTCGTTCGTTCTGTCTGGGGAGAGGAAAAAACCTTTCAGAGTTTTCTCCCGCGGAGTTATGATTGGCAATTTTTATTTTCAAACGTTCGGAATCAGCCAGCTACTTGGCAAAACAGCCTCGCAGTGAAACACGTGTTCTCTATAGTCAGTTTCCTCGGCTATATCCACCCCCCATTTATCAATATAAGTAGGTTGCGGGTCGCAGGAAACTATATCTCAAGAGGGGGAGGTTACGAGAAGGAACGAGAGCAACGGGCGGAAATAGTAATGAAGTTGCTCTCGGAAGAGTTTCCGAAATGTTGAATTTTTTTAAAAAAATAAATAACTTAACGACAAGTTGTATTTGTTGGTTCAACCCAGAATAGAACATTAGGCCATGAAATTTGATACTGTATCTGTATCACCGTAAATTGTGATCAGCAAGCGAACAACTGGGATAACAAGTACCCGTCTACTTGCCTAATTTTTCCTTTCAATTTATTCAATCATCCTTCTCTCTATTCGTATTCACAGTCTTCAGTTTCCTTCACTGACCAGTTTGTAAGTTCATAAACCGAAATATGTTTCTCACTTAAATAAAAGATTTATTGGACCCCTTTCTGGTCAGTCCTGGGGTATAAAAATATGAAGAAATTAAACAAAGATCTGTGATTAATTTATGAATATCCACACGAGGACTAAAACGTTAATAATTTCCTTTTCAGTAATCACACTGTCGTAAAGACTTAACAAATTTTGAATGATCTTTTTCTAATAATGTTTTTCTGTGAGCTTTGTAAATTAAAAATATTTGAAAAGTTATATTTTTTCGTCTCACTACATGAAATAGATACCACAACGTACTTATTTTAATTTGATAAGTAAATTGGAAGAGAAATCTCTGCACTTTGTCTTACAACAGTTTCAATTTCAACTTCAGCATTGAAAATATTATCCCTATCTCTAAAAACTCTAGAATCTCTAGAAGAATTTACCTCCTACCACCGAATTGAAACTGAACATTTCAATATTCAATTAAAATTGAAAATTATCTGCGAATTTATCAATTAATAATACAAAAATGTTTCATGGTCTGAAATTTGGAGGAATTTTGAACTCGTTTCATTTTAATGTAAGTTATTATGATTTACTCTTACACTTGTAATATTATTTTTAGATATTTATAAATTGAATTGTGAAATTTACTTAATTTTACAGGATTTAAAAATAGATAAATAATATAATTGATATAATAGATAAATATTCTAAGACTTGAAGAAGTCCAAAAATGTCTGTGATTAAACGTTTTGTGGTTTATTAAAAAAATTAATGAATCTTTAGTAATCATCAACTTAATTAAAAAACAACTGACGATCTTATGTAGACACTTTATTTATACGGTAACGACGTTTCGATACTTATTGGAACTTCTCAAGGTATTTTTTTAAGAAAAAATTCTCTTTTTAATTCACAAACAACAGTTAAATAAAAACCATAAATTGAATTGATAAATTTTTTCTAACTTAATTGGCCATAAAAATTTTAATAAAAATTGTTAGAACATCATTTAAATATTTTTTTAAAAACAGAAAACGTTTATGGCGTTGTTGAAATCCGATTTGAATCAGAGAGATGTAAATACACGATAAATAAAATTTTACACCGCTTTGAATCTAAAATTCGGCTTCAATAAATCCATGAAGTTTATGTTATATTTAATCGCGGCCTCCATTTGGTATTTTTTTGTTTAATATGGTACGGGATAATGCCGCAAAAGTTCGGTCGAAACGTTGTGGTGCACCCACTTTTCCATGGGTTTTTATACTACAACTTTTAATTGAATTAAACTCAAATTAATGTAAATTTTCGGGCGGATTAATTCATTTTAATAAAAATTAAATATTCTTAATTGTGTGTTACGTACTTCTGAAATAACTATGTTTTAATAGGATTGATAATTACCATATATGTTTTTTCTAAAACATATTAAAAGATCTTACACCTTATTCAGTAACTTTCTGCTTTCTTTATCCTTTTTCAGCTGTAAAAATTACATGGTTAGAATGAGAGTTACAATTTATTTTATTATATTATATATATATATATATATTGTAATAAATAAAAAACTCTTTAATTAAAAGGAATTCTTAAACAAAAAATTAATTAAAATTTGAATGATAGTTAGCCACACGTTGAAGACGCCTATTTATGTAATAATTAAAAAAGTCTTTAATTAAAAGAAATTCTTAAACACCAATTTTTAAATAATAATAATTTTGTTAATTATCCCTATTTAATTAAGACCACCTTTTAAATCATTACATAAATTGATGTTCCCAACGTGTCGGTAACTATCATTCAAATTTTAATTAATTTTTTTGTTTAAAAATTTCTTTTAATTAAAGATTTTTTTAATTATTACAATATATTATAATATTTGTTTTCTACGTATAGTCTTATTTTTACCAATTAAATCACCTACTGAAAAATTTCTCAGATACAAAATTATTAAATGGAAGTGTAAATATAATTGTAGGTCTTGATGTTATGGGAAAGTAAACCGCGAGACAGAGGGACAATAATTAATATATAGAATTGTAAATATTTAGGTAAACTTAACTGAAACTCTGGAGTTAATGAAAAAGGAATTTTAAAATATGGGAAGAAGCAGAGAAATATCATTTAATTTTTTTTTGGATTTGGTTACGTAAGCGTCAATTTTTACCAATTAATCCCATTAGCGAAAGGAAATAAAGTTATTAAAATTGTGTATATTTTGACTGTATAAATGTAAATAGTCTCTATTTTCGGACTCATTTGAATAATGTAACCATTTTTATTTCAAGGATTAATCGGTTAAGGATTATAAGATAGCTCTGAGCAGGATTTATTCATACATATATAATTATTATAACGTTAACATGAACGGAAACAATAGTTTTGAGTAATCCCACAGTTGGAAGTTTGCCTGAAAACGAGTCAGTAAACTATCATTAAGTGGAGACTACCAAAGTAAAAGCCGACATTTCTGGCTACAATTCAAAAGCCACAATGTTAAACTTATAAATAGTATTCAAAAGTACAGCAATCTCGTGTTTCCAAACGAATCACGGTAGGGATAAAAAAAATACCATCGAGCCAGTCACAGAATAATTTAAACAGCGGGAATAAAAATAACCGTTTACGTTAAATTTTTGGGCTCTCGGCATTAATTGAGGATATAAAATAGAATTTTTCTTTCTATAGTTTCAGAGATAAAAGTTTTAAGTTTGCGTCTTCACCTCGGGCTTGTTGGCAACAGTGGCCCAAAATTCAGCGTTTAAACGATTTTTTTTCTATTAACGTTTTGAATTTCACTTTTAGTTAAGTCATGGAGTAGAATTTAGATTTTTTTATAACAATATTAAAAATCCTATTTATTTTTATAACAATATCTGCAAAAATCCTCGGTTCATCTACATCTTATTACTGACAAAAAGTCCTACAGACAGGCGAAACGTAACAGCTTCAATATAATAGAATATCATCTATTAAACAAGTCCAACAAGGGTTATTCTCTCGCAGGCAGATACGAAGGGGCTACCTTCGGGGATGCCTTTTCCTCTCCTTTTTTGAACTAAGATTCCCACATCCGAGGCACCTCGGCCTGTTCTGAGAGGTGTATGTTCCGGGGTCGCAGACCTTGGGCATACGGTAAGAGTTGTCCGCTGTTCCCACTGGAATAGTCGGCCAGTTGCCTCCTAAACGGGTCAAGGCACGGAGAAGGGAAAGCTTCGACCACACAGAGCAAACCCCGTCTCCCGCCATCCAGGGAAGGGCGTGGGACAAGTACCAAATACCCGACCTGCCTGATGCAGGTTTTTCTAGGGTTTGTTCTACATTTCTTTTAGCGGAATTGCCGGGTAGGATCCTTAAACTATAGCCCGGGGGCCCCCTAGTTAACCCTTGGCTACCTTCCTCTACCCTTCCGCATCCCCCCTTTTAAATCCCATTCCTATGCTATAAGAGGGGAGTTTCCACTACGTGGATTATTCTATACATAGCCTGGCTACACCCCCAAAAAAATACAAGTCGGGAATCCAGGTATTTTTTTTAATAACACCACAAGACTGTAAACATATACAATTGTACTTGTAAATAATTTTACGGTCTCAGTGTACTGCGGGTCAGTATGAATGTGTTTTTCTTCTAAAAATTTTTTTTAAGGCACGTCGATTAGTCCAACGTTGCCAAAGTTTACCCTTAAACTTACTGAGAAAACAATTCGTAGAAAATTCCCAATTGTATCTTTAATTATTATCATAACAATAATCAAGCATTGACGAACGACGACTCAAGACCGCAAGCCAAAAAAACGTCCATAACAGATATGCTTTTTTTTTTAAAAAAAAAAGACAACTGAAACGCGTATTTTAAAGTGTGTGTGTGTGGGTTGAAACAAAAATGTCACATGTCAGAAGCAGGGAATTTTCAGTTGAAATATGTGAAATCAAACCATACAAAACACACCTGCGCCTCAAAAAAAAATATTTTTTTTCATCTCCATTCTGTCTGGTTTCTGCGAATGATTCCTGGCATTGGAAAAAACCCTGTACATTTTAATTAATGATATAAATATATTTTTTTCTGTTTTCGACATGTTATTTCTGACGAGCAGCTGTTGAAATTGTCTGCATAATTTTTTTTGGGGGGTTAAAAAAATCGTACGACTGTGTGTGTGTGTGTGTTTTAGAAATACGGGTTCATAGTCTAAATTCAAAAATGTCGTTTACAAGGACGACTCGTGAATCTGATCGTTGAACTCACTACCCTTAATTTTAATTATATTTCTAAAACAATAGAAAACGACAAACTCTGAACTCAGTTTCAACAAGCAAGTTAATAATATTAATTAACAAAGATAGCGAAATCCAGACATAAGAAGTGATGATGTAAACAACACACAACGTTTCTGGAAGCCTTGTTCCTTTCTTCAGGTGCTAAGAATAGCCTAGAGCGACACAACCGCACAAGTCAGTTGACAAAATCGAAAAACTTTGTTTTTTTATTTTTTCTTACCATCTGGAAGCCTTGTTCCTTTCTTAAGGTGCTAAGAAGAGCCTAGAGCGACACAACCGCACAAATCAGTTGAGAAAATCGAAAAACTTTGTTTTTTTCTTTTTTTCTTACCATCTGGAAGCCTTGTTCCTTTCTTCAGGTGCTAAGAAGAGCCTAGAGCGACACAACCGAACAAGTCAGTTGACCAAATCGAAAAACCTTTTTTAATTTTTTTTTCTTACCATCTGCAAGCCTTGTTCCTTTCTTCAGGTGCTAAGAAGAGGCTAGAGCAACACAACCGAACAAGTCAGTTGACAAAAATCGAAAAACTTCGTTTTTTTATTTTTTTCTTACCATCTGGAAACATTGTTCCTTTCTTCAGGTGCTATGAATAGCCTAGAGCGACACAACCGCACAAGTAAGTTGACAAAAATCGAAAAACTTTGTTTTTTTCTTTTTTTCTTACCATCTGGAAGCATTGTTCCTTTCTTCAGGTGCTAAGAAGAGCCTAGAGCGACACAACCGCACAAGTCAGTTGACAAAATCGAAAAACTTTGTTTTTTAAATTTTTTCTTACCATCTGAAGAAAGGAACAAGGTTTCCAGAAACGTCGTTGTGTGTTATTTACATCATCATCTTCTTTTATTGGTATTTGGCTCCCTTGCTTATTATTAATTTTCAAAACAGACGTCATTTTTTAAATTTTAATTAATAATTAAGACCAGGATATCAATTAGCTGTTTGTGTGTGTGTGTGTGTGTGTGTGTGGAATGTTCGTTATTAAAATGTAGACCATTGCAAGAAAAAATTTCGTACAAACGTTCCTTTACAACAAGTAATAAACACCGTGGGGGTGTGAGACACACGACTACCATCCTTAGTGGCGATGGGGTTGAAATTTTTAGACACGTTAAAACGCGGCCGACATTTGCGTCCAATAAATATTTTTTTGGGGATCGGTGAGATCGTGATAGTGTTTCTCCCGATGTTGTTCGTACATAATTTTAACCCCATATCCGGCAGGCAATGTTTTAGTGTGTTCAAGAATTTACTTAGGCATTTCGAGGAACTCTTTGATTGCATAAAAAGCACCATTAATTAGCAAGTGGTTACAGTGTTTTATAAATAAATTCTGAGTATTTTATTTTTTTAAATCATTTGGGAGACTATTATATATATATTTATACCAGAATATCGAATGCTGGATGCAAAGAGGCTTTTCTATTCGTATGGGGGAAGATGTTTCGTGTCGTGCAGATTATTTACGTCGTCTCCAAAACTATATTCACACGCCATGACCACTCCGGTCAGGCTCCCAAAACACACTGTTATGACCACTCCGGTCATGCTCCAAACCCACTCTGAATGTTTCCGCCAAAGTTCTGAGAGTCTTAGAATCACTTTCCCGACAATAATCGCGTAGATTACAGTCTCTACATTCTTGCTCCAAACAATGCTCTGGCCTCAATAATGACGACACCCCTAGAGGTGTGGGGAGCGGATGAGAGTTACATTAAAAATAACTGCTGGAGGTACTCACTCTTGCTATTTTTATACTTTGTCTTTAACTTCACAACGGTTTCTGTTTTATGTTTATGTCTCTGGAATGTGCTTAGATATGAAGAACCTCACGTTATCGACTTTCCTCCGTCGTTTCCTTCCTCATCCTGTTCACTTCCGCGACTTGGCTAGAACTAAAATCCCCGTTCCACCCTCCTTATTTTGATCTTTCAGGTTTAGCAGACACAGAACATTACACAGCAGAAGGATCAGTGGTGAAAGTCGGGATTCATCCACCCCCCCCCCCCCATGCAACAAGTGTCTTCCTCTGTCTAATGAAGCCGTGATCGAGGTCGTGACGGAGTTTGACAAAACCTACTTGTACGATGTTGAGAAATGAAGTGAAGTTTGAAACAACCCTCCTGTATTTGAGCCAGACTCTGCGCAACTTTTCCGCGGGAGTTGAGCAAAGTTCGTGACCCAGTTGCGCCGTCGCGGGGGAGTAACCGTGAGATCAGCTGCGTTATCGTTTGCCGTATCTTGATTAAATTTCCACTGTGCGCTCGCCTCGCTTTAATAATCAGATTTCGTTTCGTCGTCGTCGTCCTGATATTAATGAGGCAAGAGTCGCGTGGTCCTCCTCCTCCTCCTCCACACGGTACTACAGAGGGAGAATGTGAAAACTACTCCACTTTGGACTTGCGTGTCTCATACAGTGTAAACATCACTTAAATAAAACTTCTTGAGGCTTTTAATTAAATTATATTTTTAAGTTTCATATTTTATTTTCTATATACTGGATACCCGGCGTTGCCCGGGTTGTCATACGTCCTCAACCTCCCCTTGCCCCCCCCCCGATTTGACTCGAATGTCAGTTGTTTTCGCGTTATTTTTCGGCCTACAATTTTCTTACACTTCATTTCGTTTGAATTTGTCTTAATTTCATTGTCTATCTTCTCCTATTTATTTTTCCATGGCTTCCCTGTTTATTTCGGTCGTTTCCGCGGTTCTGTCCGTGTCTCTCCATACCTTTTTTAATTGTGTTCGTTTCTTTCCATATTTTTTTTATCTCTTCACTTTACCATGCCGTCTTTCCGTTTCATTTAACTTCAGATCCCTTTCTCGTTCGCGTTTCTACCATTTAATTTTAGTTATTTATCCTTTAATTTCTATTCTTAACTTGCAATTTTATTTTTCGTGCTTCCCCCGTCCGGTTTTGTTTCATGTCATTCGCTTTACTTCGTTATCAGACTATAATTTTGTTATCCTTACGTTTTTCATTTTCTTTACTGTATTTTACTTTCATTAGTTTATTTTCCAAGTCTTTCCAGTGTTTCAATTCGTTGCAATTCGTTCTCTCGGGTCAACCTCTATTCTATTCGTTTCTTTTCTCTAAGTTTCCTTTTTAAATATTCTATTTTTGTCTCCCTCACAGTCGTATTTAATTACTTTTTTTTTCACCTGTTCCTGTGTTCACGCACTACAATTTTCTTATCAGTCTTTGGAATTTCCGTACCTTCTCCTTTCCATATATTTAACTCGCTTTTCTTTATATTTCATTTCAGTTCCATTATGACTTTTCTCCTTTCCCTTGGAGTAACATTCGAGTGGAGCACGTTTCTTTCTTTTGGGACGTCATTGGTCTATAGCTGGAAACATGCCCAAGACTTTCCCCGTAAACTGCCGACTCCTAAGTTAGATAAATTACGCCCGACTGTTGACGTCTTGGAGATTCGAAGGGGGAAACGTTGTGATGTCACGACTCACCTGTAAATTGTGCGTGTCGTTAGCGGATCCTTGCTTGCTCACTTTATTGCTCACCTGAGAGCGGAAACAAGCTTGCCAACACAACAAGCAGACGGAGGTTAAATTACCAGCTCAAACAGGGTCGTGCAGCTCTGTATAAATATTTGTTTTGTTGTTACTATAAACTACCGGTGGCGCTGCTGCTGTTTTGTGGGAGACGCCGTAACTAACTACCATGAAATATAATCCCGGTAATTCCAGACGAGATAACATTACAACAACGAGAAATATACAATTGCGAATGTATCACACACACACACAAAAGCTAATTGATAACAAATAAAAAAGACCCATAAATATTGGGGATGCCTCTACATCTCTTTGGTTCTTTTGAACTAAGGTTCCCACATGCCGAGGCCTGTTCTGAGAGTTGTATGTTCCGGGGTCGTAGACCTTGGGCATACGGTAAGAGTTGTTCGCTGTTCCTATTGGAACAGTCGACCAGCTGCCTCCTAAACTGGTCGAGGCATGGAGAAGAGAATGCTGCGTCCCCACACCAAACCCTCTCCCGCCATCCAGGGAAGGGCGTGGGTCAAGTACCCAATGCCCGACCTACCTGATGCAGGTTTTTCTAGGTTTTTCCCTGCATTACTTTTAGGTGAATTGCCGGGTAGGATCCTTAAACTATAGCCCGGGGGCCCCTAGTTAACCCTTGGCTACCTTCCTCTACCCTTCCGCATCCCCCCTTTCAAATCCCGTCCTATGCTATTAAAGGGGAGTTGCCACCATGTGGATTACCCTCATGTAGCCTGGTACCCTAAAAAAAATCGTTGTAGAAGCCATGACGGTTGTTTACGACAGCCAAAAATACCTACAAACTCTTGTTCCGTCTGCGTGACGTCATCGGTGACGTCAATATTTGACGGTGACGTCAAATAAATTAAATACGATATAATTCTGTTTTTAAAGATTTTTTTTAAACGGGAAAAATATTTCAAAATACTCAGAATTAAACTCTAAGATTCATTGAATTAAAGAAAATATTCTTCAACCTTCTTCAAGAAATTTTAAATTCAATATGGCTGATATTAAAGGTTTACACAGTTACGATGCCCCGAATCCATTATGAAAATTTATGTTATCAAATATTTTTTATTGGTAGTAAGATTGAAATAAATGTTATAGAAACTTATTATAATGGCGACTTATTAGAAAACAAAACCGCCAAGGTTTTTATCTTCTTCTTCATCTTCTAATGAATAAAACAGTCTCTGTGTGTGTTTTCCTTATACAAATCTACACCCGTCGAGCAAATTTCGAATATGTTTTTCTTGTGACCAGGAAACGAACCCTGTCCGGGTGAGGAGACGCGTCTACAACCCCCAGGAACGGGGATGGACGGGGGCGGAAATATTCAAAGATGATTAAACGTCCAATACTTACGGAGGATAAATATATTTATACTTCAAAGATTCTACCGAAGTTATCTGTGTGTAATTGCTACCCCTTACAGCATATGATAGAATCACCCTTAAGGGTCGGAATTGGACGGACGTTACAAGAAAATAACCCGAATACAACCGAGATTCGAGTTAAATCCAGGGTTATGGATGTCGCCGAGTTTAATTATGGCATTTAATTTAACGTTTAACCTCCAGGCGCGGGGGTGGAAATTTTGAAACATGCACGTTTGCATTGAATAAATATTTTTCAGGGTTAATTATATTGATACCGATATTGTTTGTGTGTAATTTAAACCACTTTCGGCACACTACGCGGGGTACATAAAAAATAACGCTGGAACAACCGAAATTAAAGTCAATGATATGACAACCCGGGCAACACTTGCCAGCTAGTGTTTTAATATTTAACAGATTCCGGCTTCAGCAAAATATATTTTCATAAATAAAATTTAATGAATAATTTAATGTTGTTGTTCCCCCCCCCCCACGCTTTGCATTTTGCACACTTGTGACCGGATGTGACGTCATCCTCGCGCCGACTGCTGATGGACAGTGGAGGACATTTGTGTTGGTGTTTCCGAATAATTGTGCTTCCAGAATCGATTGCTGCCGAATGTGCCGCATCCTCACCCCCCCCCCACCCCTCGCAAAGTCAGCACCAAATACTAGTGTTTATTTTTATTTACTTAGCCCCTGGTCCTACTTGAATAAAAGAAATATCCATAAAAATAAGTAACCCCCACCCCCCGCCCCACAGATAACAATAAGGTTGACGTTCCGTTACCATGGAAACGTAACAAGTAAATAACCAGACCAGAGATGAGAGGAAACACGTAGATAATAACATCAAGACGTAACTCCTCAGTCTCAGGGGTTCAAAATAAAATACCGATAAGTTTTTGCTGTTAAATAAACACTAGTATCTTTAAAAAATAATTGATTTATAATTAAAAATGTCGGTTATTGACCGTTAATGCGTTCTATTTAAAAGAATCAGACCTACAAATGAAATATTACATCAAAATCCGCTACCGTACGTCACTCACTGACAACTGATAACGAAAAGAAAAGAAAAAAATGAATGGCGACAAGCGCACGGTGTGGAAAATATATTTCCACCAACACATCTTCTGGATTTATCCTTGAAATTTTCTTTCGAATCCGTTATCATAAATATTTAAGTTCTTTTGTTAGATATTTTCAATTATGAATTTGGTTTTATAAATATGGCAGCGATTCCGAGAGTCTGTTTGCTTTGTTTAACTCAATAAATTTCTCTAAATGCAGGTTGTGGTTTCACCCCCATTCTCCGCCATTAACGTCCAGCTCCAACCCCCCCAAAAAGTGATAAATTCAACACTATCAATATTCATTTCCACCATTTACCTCGTATGAAATTGATTAGTTTCGCTTCCAACAGTTTATTCAGCCCTATCAATTAAAATAGTCGTGATTTGTATGACATAGGTTTGTCTTACGCAATGTAATTGATTAATGTGTCTGTGTTTTTTATCCTTTAAGGATATAATGTCGCTGGTTTATAATTTTTAGTATTTATGTAATATAACAACCACATGGTTTTTAATCAGTCTCGATAAATTCATCAATAAATTCATCGCTAAAATTGTCTAATTAATTTTGAATCAAGGAGCTTTTCGGCCGATAATTTATCTGTATTTATCTACAAAAAAAACAAAATTATAAGTTTTTAATACATTTTTAATTTACAAAAATACTATGTCAGGTCTATACATATATGTGTAATTTCTCAACAATATATTAGTTTGTATTTAAATGTATTTGAAATTTTAATAAAATTTGGGTCATTTTGATAAATCAATTTGTCCAAAAAAACGTGGAAATAACAGATTTTTGTAAATTTAAGAATCTTTTAAAATATAATGCACCGAGTCATTGAGAATTTGATAGTTATTAATTAGTCTTAATTTCAACCAAGAAGAAGTCGTCCAATATACACAATGTATTTTTTTATGTAGTAATATCTTTGTATCATATTGATTTTTACCTGAAACTTAAAATTGTCCAAAATATAATTTTGGTTTTCGCCGAAGAATACAGGCCAAATTATTGGTTGAAAGCTCATTGGTCCATAATTAATAAAGCAATTAGTAACGGCGTATTAAATTATTTTATTGAGACCTACTTAAAATCTTTGGACGGTTACATGACATAAGTAAATAAAAATGAAATTTGAATGATTAATTGAGGCACATCTATGAATTATTAATTGATTAGGAAAAATTATTTTTCCAAATATAATGATTTTGGATGTTTAATTGTTTCTTTTGCAGTTCTTGGGGGTTATTAAAACATAATGTTTAATATAATCTATATGAAAACTACAGAATGAAATTTTTGATTGCCGAAATCTGAATCCATAATAATAGAAACGATAAAGGGTCTGGGTTGGGGTTAGAAAAGCAATGAACGTCCTGTCTAATTTGTCAATTCTAGTAAATAAAACAGTGTTACAATTTCAACCCGTATGATTGTTGTCGAATCCGGGGCTATGGATGTCGCTGAGTGTAATTACGACAACCCGGGCAACGCCGGCCACTTGGCTAGTTGTAAATAAAATAGGAAACATACAGTTGCGGTTCAAGCCAGAAAACGGCGGGAAAATATCAACAGGGATTTTTTAAGAAAAACAGAATATGTTTCGTTCAACTTCGCAAACCCGATGAATATTTCATGAGTGTTTCCTCGACGTTTCCAGAAATCCTTGTTTATTTACAAAGCGGACCTGAATTAATTTACCGTCTCAACGAGAGATTACCAATAGGAAACTTTGTACTCTCCCTAGTAAAAAAATGGGAGGGGGTTACAAAGGAGGCGGCGGCCCACGTCGGACGCCATCTTGTTGACTCTCAAATATTCTCTGGAAGCTGCAGCATAGAATAAAATAAATTCGCTTTTCCATATAACCTGATGAGAACCAAAGCTCCAAGGTTGTGTGAAATCAGAGATATTAAACATCAGGGTAGAATCAGGTGCTAAATAAAACATTTGTACTTGGAACATTATAAAATATAAAACGTCTGTATTACAAATACACTAATTAGATTAGTAAATAGCCAAAAAACACAGACGAGTGCTTAATTAAACGCCACACTTTAATTTAGCGTTTATTTAATCTGGGTAGTGGGTAGAGCTTTCGACAATTCTTCTTGTTAATAAAAAAGTCAGCCAACATGAAAGAAAAAATTTAATTAATTAATTAAACCGTACAAAAAAAATCAGTTCATACGACGTTTCGTCCACAATTTTTTGAGGACTTCTTCAGGTAATGTGCAAATATAAATAGAAATCCATATACAGATGCATATTATGTATGCTAAATTCAACGCAATATGAATTTTATTTAGCTCAATGACGGTCAGCCGTTAAGTTCATCGATTCAAATCTACTAAATTACCTGTTTAACTGAAGAAGTCCTTATTACCTGCTTCTATGCTTCAATTAATTAATCTATTTTTCAGGGGTATTGGCTATATTGTTTATTATTTATCAAATTATGTTTAAATAATATTTTATAAAAATTTAATATGTTTAATTACCCCTGGGTAACAAGGACCTGATTAAACAATCTATCGGAGTAAACTTCTTTTAGGACAATTTTTTGTATAATTAACGGTGTGTATAATTGGTTTATATATTAAAAATAATAAAATAAAATTTAAAATACAGTTAATTTAAATTTTAATGAACAGAAGTCCAATAGTTAAGTAATTTTGAGGCTTTTCCTAATCCTCTGGGATACGAGCTACGCTACGCCGGGATAATACTGTAACAACATCTACCGTTATTCTTACTCAAATATTTGTAAACTTTTTGGATGGACGAACCCCCGAATAATACAAAAAATACTGTTATAAGCAGAGGACACGTAAAAAATAGTACTAAATTGGGACCAGAGAATCCTCTAACTGGAACATCATTACGGACGATTTTGGGGGATGTTTCTCTCCGTGTGTGTGTGTGTGTGTGTGTGTGTTTATCCTGCTCAACGAACCGAGTAGTAATCCTTGGCGGAACTGGCTGCAGGCAGGGGAGGGAGGACATAGGGAATAAACTCCTCCCTCCAATTACGGACCGTTTTCGGTCACCCAATTGGTGGTTCCGGCAGGTTTCGGATCAGCAGTTTTTCACCCCATACAACAACATCAAAGGCCGTTCCTCTCTGAGAAAAAATTACCTCGCTAAGGATTCGATGCAGACACTGTGAAAAACCTCCTCAAAATAATATAAATGTTAAAAAAAAATAATGTTTTTCTTTTTTATCCATTTCCGCACGTATACGATTCCGCCAGTCAAAAGCGTTGGGGGGTCTTCCATCAACATAAATCAAGACACGGAGACTGAAAATAAACCTAGATATCCGACACTTTCCAATCCGGTGTTTCTCCCCTTTGCTTTTCCGCACGACAATTCAGACTACTTGAAAGTACGTAAACGGCTCCCTCAGTCAACGTAAACGCGCGCGCGTCTCCCCGTTGCCCTGTAAAGACAGCTATTAATTTTATTCTTTCTTGGCATCAGATTACGAGGTAAACAAAATATATTGAAACCTGACCTTAGAATAATATTCTGTAAAAACTGAATACAGATTTTTTTTTTGTGGATTGATTTATTATACAATATTGTCCCAGTAAACAAAATGCCTGAATTTCCACTCGATTATTTTTAACTATATATGAAAAAGTTTCTTACTGGGAGCAGAATCTCCTTGTACTTAATTTAAGACGATCAATCTACGATCTTAAGTTCATTTAAAGTACATACACGACTCCCTCAGTAAAAAAACCGCTACTCTTCAAACGACATTAAATTTTAACTATGGGCGTCAGATGACGAGGTGAACAGATATTTTTCATTTTCAAAATATTAATAAGAGTTGTCCAACCCTTTTTTCGTCAGATAATTGTAGTGTTTGTTCTGTCTAGTAAATAATAATCATTCTTCTACGAACCAATGTACATTTTGATATAAACGCTATTTTTCCCCTGTGGGCCATAAATTTTTTTTACCATTTGGTGGTGGTGGAGGGAGGAAGAATATTATGATAGGTACTGTCGATCCTTTGGAATTTTCGTAGTCGTCAGCAACGTGGTTGTGGTTTGGGGGCCGTGCTAAAAACAAGGATCTCAAAGCACCCCTGTGTGGGTCTACTGCGTTATTTATAAGCCCGAGGCCGCCATCTCCGTCGCGGAGCAAATTTCGGCAAGGAGGAAAAAAGAAAGGAGAAGCTAAAAAAAAGTGTTAAATGTCTTGTCGGCGCGGGCGTCTACTATCAGGAAAAATATTTTTCCTGCTTAATACCACTATCATAATTTACAGTATAATGGTGGACGGCTATTCATCTCCATTTTCTTTTATTGTTGTTTATATGAATGAATGGGACTTCATAACAGAATGAATATTTTTAATTGAGGCTGTTATTTACAATTTTTATGTTGGAGTTAAATTATTGATCAGATAATTATCAAAATTAAACATATACTTTTTCAAAAATATATTATAAAACCCAAACAAAAGAAAGTCATATACAAAGGTGTTAATTAAAAAATATTGTAAGTTTTATTAATTACATCAATAAATAACTAATTAACAATCAGAAAAAAGTATTTTAATTTCGTATTTATTTCTCTTATGTTGGTATTTCTTTTACCACTGATTTTTTGTTATTTTGATATTTATTTATATAATAAAGTTTTAACGTAGGCAATTTATAGTTTACATTTTGAATGACGTCGTAGAATTTTTATTTCTACAAACCCAAAATGATTTTTAAAACTGTCGTGTATAACAAATATTGCACATTAAAGAAAATAACTATAAATGAAACATGGCATTTTAAAGCCAGAAAAATATTTTTAAACGGGGGGGGGGGGAAGGCAACGTTTCATCGCTATTTGCGACCTCTTCAGTTATCTAAAGTTTTACACTCAAAAATGTAATTAATCTATTATGTTTGTTTATCAAGTGTAAAACTTTATATAACTGTCGAGGTCGCAAATCGTGACGAAACGTTGTAGGTTTTATTTCTTCATATTATAAATCTTTTTCTGGCTTTAAAAGTCTATGTTTTATTTATAAAATTTGTATATCTGTATCATTATTAAACATAATGACTTTTTCATACATTTTGAAACACTTCAACGACGTTTTCAGTACGTTTCTGAACTTTCAACAGGTTTCAATAATCCACTTTATTGGAAGTTGTAATTCTTGTTACATTGTAACTATGTACATTTACGGAACAGAAATTAAAATTCTATGTAATTAACAAGCCATTAAAACACTCAAATCTCTTCATTTACAATTTTTTTTCGATGTTGTAGTTTAATTAAACGTAAGTTAATTGCCCGTTTTTTAATTATTTTTTTAATAATTATATTTTCCAGTAATTAATTTATCAATAATTTTATAGGTGTCCTTTGGTGATATTTTCTATAAACCGTTTCTATACAACAAGGACGAAACGTGTTTTAACCAATTATTTCTCCAAACTTGTATTATTCTAATTAATTGTCTAATAATTTCATTAGTTTAATTTTTGACTGAATGACCATCAAATTTGATTAGTTTTTCTTTGCATTAAAGTTCAGATAAATATTTATAAAATAATTGAAACTGTTGCTTCGATGAATAAATTTTTCCAATTCAGAGCGACGTGGAAGTGGTTTTTTTTCAAAATAAATGAAAACTAAAAGCTACATTCAGAGGGTTGAAAGGTTGGATTCCTGGAGAGAGAAAAACAAAAGAGAGTTTTAGTTGCTTTTAACGTTTCACAGCAAATAATTTTTTTTTTCCCCGGTTTTTCCATTTCAATGCTGCGGTCGAGGTCACTACAGAAACATCAACAAAAAAAATGGTTAACCTGCAACAGCGCGCGGACAGTGTTTTAACTAATTAATAATTTTTTCGCTAGAGAATTTCACCCTCTCTGTAACTGTTAAATAGTACGGACAAAATTGAGTTTTACATTTACTATTAAAACAAGGGAAGGCTTTAATTAAAATTAAAATATAATTCAAATTTGACAAAATAGCAAAGTATCAGTTAAGGTGACGTCAGGTCATTAAAACTGCAATTATTACACTGAAACGTCAGTTAAGGGACAAACAGGGTCGTGTAGAATGAACGTGTTACAATGGAAGCAGAATAATAGATTCCTCTACTCTTCCGCATCCCCACTTTCAGTACCTTTCCGATGTTATCAGAGGGGCGTCGTGCAAAGTGCGGCCGTGACATGAGCGGACAACCTACTCCCCCATCCATCCAACAACCCCGCCCCAATGCTTAAAGAATCAGTCTTGGTTTTAACGTTAAGTGAATGCAATAAAGTTTAATGTTTAACATTTCTAAAACTTATCTGGATTTAAAATTTTTATCTCTATCTAAAACTTCACCAATTGGTAGCGATTCGTTTCGTAAATATGCTTTAAACGGTTATATTTATGTGACGTCTTCAAATTAATTAGGTATAAATTTATTATTAATTTAAATATTTAAACATTATAATAGAAAAAAAGACATTCTCAAAGTTTGATCCTTAATTTATAAGGACCTAATCAGGTGTTGTAAAGCCAATTAAATGATGTAATTTCAAAATCCGTGTTTCTGGAAATTCCAACAATGCAAGATTTTACAAACATGATAATTTGGAATACAATTAATTAAAACATTACTTACAATTAATTAAAGCATTACTTACAATTAATTAAAGCATTACTTACAATTAATTAAAGCATTACTTACACTTAATTAAAACATTACTTACTTACAATTAATTAAAACATTACTTACAATTAATTACATGCAATGTTGTGGACATAAATTTCTTAGATTTTTTTATGTTAACATCTGTTGAGAGCATTGTTAAGTTTAACGAAACAATGGAAATAAATTTATTTTTTATCATTACATTAAATGGATTCGAACAAAAGACCAATCATAAATTCTATTTAAATTATTAGTTTCTTTTTTTTATGTTAATGGCCGCCTAATTATTGGAACTGACATTGCGTTCTGAAGGTGGATGCAATTATGTGTAAAAAAACATTGTTGTATTTCTACACTCAACTTAATTGTATAATTATTGAAATATGACGATGGATAGACAGAACAAAATCAAAAGGTAATAAAATAAGGGTGGGGAGAGAGGGGGGGGGGCGTAAAGGGCCCGTTGTTTCGACGAGAATATTTGGAAACTGCAGTTAAATTAATCACTGAAACAACACGAACAATTACACAAATTCCAAGCAAACTTTAGAGCTCCAATTGTATATTGGAAACGGAAAGGCGAACCACACGTTCGTACGAACCGCAATCCTAATTTCAAGCTACAACCAACATTCACCCCCCCCCCTCCAACTCCGCCCTAATGCTTTACAGTTAACAAAGTTCCATCAATATATCGACATTACGAACCAAAACAGGGCGATGAAATTTTTATTTTGTTTCTCAGAAAAAAAACCCCTGGAAATTATTGTTCCAAAAAATATTTTAGGTAAATAAAATAATAATAGACTAATTAAAAATTATCTGAATATTTCGTCATGTGGAGAAATTTTCGCGCATTGCACCCGGCAACGTGCTGGGACTTTATTTTCCGTCGACATGTTTATAATAATTATAAAGAGCGTGGGGGGAAAATATAACGGAACCTCGCATAAACCATCCCCCCCGCTACAAAATTATTTCACAAAATATACTTTGCATGTAAAAACCGGACTGATGAATTATTTTTCCAGAGGTAATTAGTGCTGTATTCCAGGTGGAAAACTTTTGATTAATTAAAGAAGTTTATGACCTTCACAGACATTTTTTTTTCGAACTTGTGCTCAACTTAAATAAATAAATATGTATTTGATTCATTTTTAAAAGTTATATTCATTTGACTATGTTTAACGATCTTCTCATAAATGAAATAGACTGTTTGTTCCGCACACCCCAGTTGAGAAAATTACAAGTGTCGATGACGTGATTCATGCGAACCTAAAACTATAATTCTGGGGGAGGGAGGGGGTGGGCAAGACACGTCTACCAGCCCCAAGGAAATAGGGTGGAAATTTTCAAACATGCTGAAACTGCCGATATTTGCGTAGAATAAATATTTTTTTTGGGTCAATGAGATTTATAGCACGTCCCTCGTTAATGTATAATTCCAACCCCTTTCTGTGCGGGTCATAGGGGTATCACAAAAAAATAACGCGAAAGCAAACAAGATAAGAGTCGGATCATGGGGGGGGATTGTGGATGTCGCTGAGTTTTAATTATGACATTCAAGTTGCCGTTTACCCACCAGGGGCGGGGGTGGAAATATTCAAAAATGTTAAAACGGCCGTTATATTACTCCAAAGAAATTTTTTCTGGTTCAATGCGGTTGATGGTGTTTCTCCAGATATTTTTGTGTAAATAATATCAACTTCTTCGGCTTCGGAGGGGAAAAGTACTTATGGGGGTAGGTGCCCGAGGGCTCTTACATAAAAATGACCCGAAAACAACGGTGTTTGGAGTCGAATCCCGGGTTATGGACATCGCTGAGTTTAATTATGACAACCCGGGCAACAAGGCGAAGCTTGTGTGTTATATAATTTTTTTTATCAGTTTATAAAGACTGGACAGTGACGCGTAGTTGACAGTTTGAGTTCTAAAATCGGCAACCCTTAATTGAGAGGTATTACTCTGTAATTGTAGAGGGTTAAACAAGCACCCATATGACGTGGAAATTTAAGAGGTTGTGAACTGTAAATTTATAGGAAAAATTTTGATCAATTTTAAATCAAGTGAGAATATGAATTATGAGTGAGGGAAGAAGTGATTAAAATACGTATTTTAAAACGGGAACTTTATTCTTGTGGGGGAAGATTCCAGGTTCTGTCACTGTGTTAGTGTACGAGTAGGACAGACAGTCTTCTACTTCACAGAGACATTTATCTAGGATATGACGTCTTCCTTAATGTCATCATCCCTCCGTAACCCTTAATTGCTTTCAGATGTAACCAAGTCGCATTCCTCCTCCTCCTGCTCCTTGATCTCTTAAGCAGCGCCACGTTAATGATGAAGCACGCACGCCACAGTCAGCCACAGTCAGTCGGAAGGAGATTGCAATTTTAATACGTGGAATGTCTGCCACGCGTCCAATTAGTCCCCTGGAAGGAGGCGATGGGGAATAATCTTCAAAAAAATATAAAGCCTCAGAGCCATACCGTAACATTATCTGACCCCCAAAATTACCGTCAGTTTCTCGTCCTGTTAGTGTTTAATAATTTAAGCCTGAGTGAAGCAGGTCGTTTCTCAGTTAATATGGATTAAAATAAAAATTATATTAGACGAACAAGTGTCGCAGTCTAGCGGTGAATTTAAATAAATGAATAAATCAGCAGAATTTGACTGTAATATATTCTAATAAAATAAAATAAATTAGAAGATATTTGGACAATTACCCGAAACAAGTATTAACATTTTAGTTGCCTGAATTTCTAAAAATGTGACTGAAATTTTTTAAAAAACAAGATATATATATATATATATATATATAATACAACTATCTGGGTGCTCGGTGTTGCCAGGATTATCCTAAATAAAAAGAAAAAATTTACGTCTAATTGAAAATAATGAATAAGCAAGATGGCCACTTGAGACAAAAAAGTGATAATATAAATACCACACAACGTTTCTGGGATCCTTGTTCCTTTCCTCAGGTTCGAAGAAGAGCCTAGAGTGACACAACTCACAAGGATTTTAGTTTTGACAACTGACAAATGCATTTGAGTCACTCTAGGCTCTTCTTTGGACCTGACGAAAGTGACAAGGATTTGGGGTCTGATTTAGCTATCTTGGATATTTATTGTCCTAATTAAACTCAGCGAAATCCATAACCGCGGATTCTACTCCAATCACGGTCCTTTTAGCGGTATTTTTATTTTGTGTGTAATGCTTCCTGAGCCATCGACGCCGTCGGTGTTTGTCCTTAAGCTTCGTTGCAGCGACGAATCCATCAGTGCTGACATCCATGGTTGCATCACCATAGAAAATTTTTCAGCCTTTCGTGTGGGCGTTTCACCTTCCGAATTTAAATAATTAAAAATCTGAAACGCTGTTTAATACGTATGTATCACAAGAACGCTGTCTAATACGTACGTACATGTCAGCGATATTTGCAGTGCTGCCAGCAGTAGACTTAGAATGTTGTTAACTGTAGCGGATTGGAGAAGAATTTTTTAGCAATCGCGCCATTGCTGACTTATTTCAGCAGAACAAAAAAAATAGGAGGATTATTTATTGAACATATAATAATTATGGGCAATCATACAATTATTTCATCGGTCATCGCTCACGAGATTCTAGTCCAAGATAAACCGTATGGGGTCAAAACTTGTTTTCAGGGTAGCAGGTTACATGTGGGTAATCCACGTGGTGGCAACTCTTCTTTAATAGCGTAGGAAGGGATTTGAAAGGAGGGAGCGGGAGGGGGGAGGAGCTAAGGGTTAGCCAGGGCTCCAGTTTAAGGATCTTACCTACAAGTGATGCAGGACAGACCCTGGAAAACGTGCATCAGGCAGGTCGGGCACTTGATACTTGTCCCACGCCCTTCCCTGGACGGCGGAAGAGGGGTTTGCTGAGAGGACGCAGCATTCTCTTGTCTGTGCCTTGACCAGTATAGCAGGCTGCTGGCTGACTGTTCCAATGGGAACAGTAAAACTCTTACCGTATGCCCAACGTTCTGAGACCCCGCAACATACACCTCTCAAAACTTGTGGGAACCTTAGTGCAAAATCCAGAGAGAGGAGAAGGTATCCCCGCAGGTAGCCTCCTCCAGAGCGCTCTGGAAGTGTTCACCTGCGAGAGAACAGCCCTCGCACCATTCTGAGGGTCAAAACTACGGTAAAACGAGAAATATCTAAAAGAAATTGTCTTTATAACCGTGAGAAGTGACGAACATGGGTTAATAAAGCTGAGGATCGTTTGCGCAGTCTTTTACAGGCTCTTGCTACACACTCACGCTCTTTGCTTGCAAAGAAGAAGAAGTAACCTCGCTCAGCAAACGTCATCACTTTACTGCTCCGACCTCGTGCGTCAGTCGTAAATTTGGAATATATTTTTTCTTCGGTGTGGTTTTTTCCCCCCCACTCCTCCTTCAAGAATAAACACAGAACAGTGCACGGTCAGTGTCTTGGTACGAGGCCGCCATTTGTAAGTCACACTTGCTCACGTAACCTTGCTTGCACTTAAAGAAAATACACACACACACACACACGCACGATCTCCTACGTAGAATACTTCAGTCAATATCGCAACGTTTATAAGAAAATATTCCATTTAGTGACGTCAATCAACAGATGAATTTAACTACCACATGAAAATAAATCAAATAATCGATAAAAAAGACTTTAATTAGCGTGAAGTTCCAGAAGGAAAGTGAATTTGAGGTTTATGTGTGCAGTAATTATCCAGAAATTATTTATATTAATTAATTAACTTATTTATTTCAACATAACGGACTTTCTGTCCAATTAAAATTGTCAGAAAAATAATATTAAATACAGGACGCTCATACATAATGCAATGTTTTGAAATAATGACAATTATTCGTAAATATAAATATTCGTATACATAAATTTCATAATTTGACTAATTAAAGTTCTACAAATCGATGTCATATTAATTAATTAATTATGCACAGAATAATCCGTTAACTAGACTTTGTATAATTGGATTTATCACAAACTTGTTTCTATATCTTCAATTTATACCCGAAACTTTAATGCTTAATGTTTTAATTAATCTGTACAATCAATCATATTATTAAATATTTAAAAATTAATTATAATTAACTTCATATTTAATTATTCCCCTTAAAGGGGAAAAGTAATTTTATTCCTTAATCTGAAATAATTACACCAGACACGGACTGATCCATGGACCTCATACCTTAGTGACGCTGGTCACTTGAACTTTCCAAAGTTAGCTGCAGTGGTTGGGGAAAAAAGTTCCAAATAAAAATTTGTTTGCCCCTGACTACAATCTTATTTAACAGTTTATTTTTGTTTATGCAGACAGAATCATTAATATCCTGTGGCAGACCAGATAAAGTAAAACGTTAATCTTACTCGTGTTTTGTAATCAAATACTTCTTCCCGGTATTTATTGAAAACAATTTGACGTATTTTCGTAGAATAATTTATCGTGATTTTTGTAATTGAAATGAATAAAATGTTCAATTATTCAGAAACAAGTTTTAATAGTTAATTATTTAACGATTAATATAAAATCGTAAATTAAACAATTCCTGAGCTTTCGTTCCAGTATTGGAATTTAATTGGTTGTATAAGTATATATTAAGACAAATAATTTCTTTGGTTTCAAATATTTTAGGTCCTTAGAAAATTTTCCGACAGTAGTAATTCATAAATCTATTCCCGCTGGTTTTAGTTTAATAATAATTTTGTTATTTTATTAAACAAATAGAGCCATAAATATTTCCCTTTTTCTTAAGAAAACAAGAATGGTTTTAATTCAAGCACTTTTTTAGGGTAACAGGCTACATGAGGGTAATCAACTTGGTGGCAACTCCCCTTTCATAGCATAGGAAGAGGATTTGAAAGGGGGGATGCGGAAGGGTAGAGGAAGGTAGCCAGGGGTTTAACTAGGGGCCCCCGAGCTATGGTTTAAGGATCCTACCCACGGCAATTCGCCTTAAAGTGATGCAGGGAAAACCCTAGAAAAACCTGCATCAGGTAGGTCGGGCATTGGGTACTTGTCCCACGCCCTTCCCTGGATGGCGGGAGAGGAGTTTGCTGTGGGGACGCAGCATTCCTCTCGCCGTGCCTTGACCGGTTTAGGAGGCAGCTGGTCGACTGTTCCAATAGGAATAGCGGATAACTCTTACCGTATACCCAAGGTCTGCGACCAAGGAACATACACCTCTCAAAACAGGCCTCGGCTTGTGGGAAGCTTAGTTCAAAAACCAGAGAGATGTGAAGGTAGCCTCCTCCAGAGCAAATTCCGTCTGGAAAATATACTAGAAATTTTTTTTCCATTAGAGAGTTGCTGTTACAAAGTTCTAAAATTTCTATCTCGAGAGTCGCAAAGTCACTATTCATTTATAAACTAAATTATTCTGGAATTCTAATTTAAATTTTTACTAATTAGGTAAAGAATAAGGCAATTAACAGATAATTAATTATTGCCAGTTATTAATTAGCGAAATTTGCAATGTTGCCACACCCAGCTTTGGTGGAGGTGTTGTGATTGTTACCCAATAATTGCCTATTAATTAATTGGCTACAGCTTTAACTAATTAATATTAATCGTACACAGAAATTTAGTAAATTTAAACATTTCGATGATCGATATACATAAAAAGAGAACAAGAGATCTTTTTAATTGTTTGATGTCTGTAAGTTTACCAGCACGATGACGTGTTATTATGACGTCGTATTCCGTAGCCCCAATCGAGAGTCTGAGATACCACGGCGTGGAATAAATAAATAAATATATATTATAATATTGGCCAATAAAAAGTTATAATTTGTCATTATATTGTTTTTCAGTCAGTTTATTTATCTAATATTATGACTGTGTCTAAGCAGAAATTCTCCCGCCATCCAGGGAAGAGCGTGGAATAAGTACCCAATGCCCGACCTCCCTGATGCAGGTTTTTCTAGGGTTTTCCCTGCATCACTTTTAGGCGAATTCCTTAAAGCATAGCCCGGGGGCCTTAGTTAACCCTTGGCTACCTTCCTCTATCCTTCCGCATCCCCCCTTTCAGATCTCTTCCTATGCTATTAAAGGGGTGTGGCCACCATGTGGATTACCCTCATGTAGTCTTTTGCCCTAAAAAAATATCTATGTTGATATTAGCTTTAAATTATTTATTACGCCTTCAACACGCGCCTGTGAGGTAAAAAACAGATGTTAAGTTACCTGAAGACGCTTTAAGATCCGGGAGTTGCAAGAAAGGAAAACATGATCCCGTGGATCGCTGAGCTGTTCATATCTTTCCTCCAGTTCTCCTTGACTGTACGAGTTATTTCCATCCTCAACATCGATTGATGAAGCCGATAATTTAAGGGTCACGCCGACGGTGGTTTCACATAATAGCCTCCGTTCCCTTCGTAAACAAACCGTCCGTCGTCGGTTATTTCTTTAACTTTTCTCCTCAACAAACAATCGATCTGGCCGCGTGAACCGCGTGAGTGTGTTTGTTGTGACGACCTTGGCAGTGCGTCGGCGTCGCTCCGTGACGACAGCGTTCTCCCTGAGCTCTCTCTCTGTGTGTGTCTTCATCTTAAAGCGTTATTTATGGGTCATGCTTAACCACCAGCGGCAACAGGGACGCCCGTAAGTCAGGACCCCGCACAGGATGACGTCACGTGGAAATCGCGACTTACTCAGGAAACTACGGGGGAAATGGCGCGGAAGTGACTTAGAGGTGGAGGTCCGCAGTTTCCAGGACAGAGGAACACATCTGCGAGAACGTCACAGCTAGACGACTCGCGAAGACGCCTCCTCATCACTGAAACTGAGCGCCCCTTCAGTGAATGCAACAAGCGATACACCTTTGGTTATTATTATACGGAGACGAGAAGTGATGATATAAACACCACACAACGTTTTTTCTTCACCTGAAGAAAGGAACAAGGCTATCCTTTTTTTATTTTAATAATTATAAGGGTTTCTATTCTTCTTTACCCTAAATTTAATTAAGAAATTATATTATGAACAGAATAATAGTAAAATATAAACTCTCCAATACCGTAACGATTTTTTTTCACCAGCGTAATCACGAAGATTTCGGTGAACAAATTGATGAAGCGGTTATTAATACGAAAAGTTGCTGCTCCACTGAATTTTGAGGTTAACAAATAAGTTTTGTCCCTGAAAAAATGCACACGACTGTGAGGCGACTTTTCACTCTCACCGTGAGGTGACGTCACGTTACGATTAATTATACTCTAATGGTATTCGCGTACTGAAGGGGGTGTTTTCAAACAAATGAGTGTGTGCGTGTGTTGGGGGAGGGGGAGGGGGGTAGTGAGTGTGGAGTTTAAATACGATACGTACGTCAAATGAGCGACGCAACATTATGTTAACATGAACGTGGGGGCGGCAGAAAAGGTCACACATCGTTCTTGTTGTTCACAACCAACAACAAAACAAAACAGGTCAGTGAAATTGTATGAAACTGGAAACAAATAATTTATTTACATCAATAGATAAATAAATAAATACCTAAAAAGTGTTTACTCCTTATTAAAAAAAACTAAAAATAGATAAATTGAAAACTGAAGTCAAAATATGAAAGCACAATAGAAAGCTGAATAAGTCACTTTATTTTTTCATGTAAATATAATTTAGAAAAATTATACGAAAAAAATAGCCAAATACAAACAAAAAATCTGATAAAATAAAGACCACACAACGTTTCTGGGATCCTTGTTACTTTCTTCAGGGAAAAAAAAGGCGACAGGAATCCTCTCAGTGATCTAAATGAAGTGGAGTTAGTCTTGGAAGCAATACCTGTCGGCGCGGCTATTACGAGGACGGACGGACAGACAGACGGATGGATCACGCACTCGGAGGCAAGGTGGAGTCTTCCATCAGCAAGGAAACAGTAGAACCTTTATTAGAATGCAACAAATTTTACTTTCAAATTGATCACCGAAACCGATATTTTAAAAATAAAATAATTAAATACGAGATTCGTGTCAAATCGGAGTTATGGATGTCGCTGAATTTATTTATGACAACCTGGGTAAAGCACAGGGACGGACGGAGGGAAATTTTCAAACATGTTAACCGGCTGATTTTTGAGTGTAAGAAATTAAATTTGTGGTGAATAAGATTTATAAAATGTATCTACACGTTCTCCGTGTATACTTTCAAACCCTTTGGGTCTTCGAAGGGGAGCACCCTTAAGGGGCTGGGGTGGAGTGGCGTTACATAAAACTAAACGCAAAAACAATAGAGTTTGAAGTCCTCACTGAGTTTAATTATGACATTCAACTTGCCGTTTAACTCCTCCAATCGGCGGCTGAACTTTTCTAACATGTTAAACTGTCGATACTTGCGTTGAATAAATATTTTTCAGGGTTAATTAGACTGATAGTATTTCTACCGGTGTTGTTAGTGTATAATTTCAACCCCTTTTCTGCATGGGATATGAACACTCTTAGGGGTGGGGGGTGGAAAGACGCTACATGAAAATAACTAGAAAACAACCAAGATTTTAGTCAAATCCGGGGTTATGGATATATGACAGCTATAGTCGTCTTATATGTTTCTTAATTGTAATTTCTTCCACTACAACAAATATATTTATTACAAATTTGCCTGTATTATTACTCGATGAAGTCAGACAAATATTAATCGATACAGTCGCATCGCTAGAGAAATCGAATGATCGACTGTTTTTACACACTGCTCTATTTAGAATTTGTATTTGCCAGTGTTTGTTTTGTCGTGAAAATTAAGTATTGATTCCTCTATTTATCCTTTTATTCTGTTTATATTTCTTTATCCAGGATTTTCAACCTTCCGCGTCTTAAATTCGTCAAGCAACATAAAGCAGCGGCCCACATCTCACTTATAAATAAACAACAGCAAATTTGAAGTCAGAAAAATAATATTTTTTATGGAAAAATTAAACTACTTTTAGTCACAAAATTTACGACCTCTTCATTGCTAAACTTCAACCCTGACGAGGTCACAAATTTAGTGACGAAACGTAGATTAATTTTTCATAAATAAAATTATTTGTAAATTTATTTATAATTTGTCTCAATAGTCAGAAAATATATATATCATTATATATTATTTATTTTTTGTTCACTTGGTCTTCGAAAAATAAAAAAAGTTGGAAACGTTTCGGCCCATTTTTTTTTGTGACAGGAAGAGATTTTGGAGTAGACCAGGGGGAACGTTTATGTTAGAGTCAAGTGATCGGGAAATAATTTTAAAAGGAGATGGGGGAGGGGAGGGGGTTAACTTTAATGTGATCCGAAGTCTAGTTAAGGAAATACGTCGGGAAAAATTTTAGTTCTCCTACCCTCCGACAGGTAATATATTTTTTATATTTCAAAGTGAGCAGGTATTTTATTATTTGCACAATTTATGTCCACTGATTTTCATTGGTTCTTTTTTTTTCATGACACAGAAACATCGACATAACGACGAGTTCCGATATTAAAAATAAAAAAAGCCACCCCGCAATAGACGAAGGGCGAAGCAGAGATATATATATATAATGGAATTGCCTCGGCGGAAACGCCCAATCTAATCGTCGTGTGGGGTTCGCCATGTTATTGCCATGTGGTGGCTAAACTACGACTGATATTGGCGGATGCGATGGAAAGGGGGTGGGATTTATTAGAACAAGGAGAAGAAACCGTTTAAAGTGTCATAACTTATCAGAAAATGTTGAAAATCAATCTTGTAAGAAATCTTGAGACTCGTTAAAATATTTTACACGTGTTCTTTTAGTTTTCATTTGCACAAATATGGACTATATATAAATAACGAATTCTGTTTAATATTCTACACAAAGAAAAATTCAGTTAAAAAATTATTCTGATTAACTGTGAAGCAAGAGAGGGTTGACTTTAGCTCTCAGTTAGTCGCGCTAGGTCCAGTAAGGACCGACGCAATTTTAATTGCTTTATCGTCTCCGGAGCCAGGTCAGATGCAGGGATGACACCTCAGACAATATTCTTCAAAGGGGGCCACACTGCAAAAAAGCAACCGTAGTTTCTCGGAAAACGACGTTTGAATATGCAAGTAGCGTATCTTCGGCCCAGGGGACCTACTGCGACCACTCCCGGCGACGTTTTTCTCGTCCTTGCCGCAGTAGTACAGAGGGTGATGATACGCTTCCTTCTCGGAAAAATCGTTGACGATTATTAAATTTTTGTATCAAATATTTCTCGCGTGATACTTAAATTTTTATTGATATAAGTTGGTTTTATAACGACTTTCCGTTTCTGTGTTTGTGAACAATTGTGAAATATGAGTAAAAATAAATGAAAAATCCTCGAGATGTAGATGAAATTCCCATGACTCGGATACTGTCGTTCTGCTTTGCCACGCTGGAGGATATTCTGATAGCCTGAACCAGCAGGTGTCTGAAGCAGAGATTCTACCTCCATTGTTCCGCCCTCTGGAACCTTGCGCTCAACATCTAAAGACATCACGGAGACTCTCTGAGTGTGCTCTAGACCCCTGTGGAACTCTCTCACACACAGAGAGACATTTCAGAGACCAATTCAAAGGGTGCTGGAGGTTAAGAGACAAACGTAAAGTAAACCCCTAGATTCCTGGTAATTCCCGGGCTTCAAGTCCTGTTGCTACAGTAAAATAAATTTACTTCCACGTTAATTCGCATTTTTATGAGATAAAATTCTCTAAAATTGTTCCAATTATCATTGGCTGATTTATTTGCTGGTAAATTTCTTCCAATCGGCCCTATCGATCTGCTTAGGGATGATAATTTCCATACATGTTTATTTTTTTATTCGTGGCGGTCTAGTTTTGATTTTAAATTTCTGATGAGCCTCTAGGACAATGTAAAAACGGTTTTTTTAATCTTATCACCGTAGGTCTGTGCTTTTTTTTCCAACGCATTGTTTCCAGTGTGTGTGTGTGTGTGTGTGTGTGTGTGTATGATTTAAATAGATCGCATGGTTGAAGGGCTGGGACAAGTACCCAATGCCCGACCTACATGATGCAGATTTTTCTAGGGTTTGTCCTGCATTACTTTTAGGCCAATGCCGGGTAGGATCCTGAAACTATAGCCCGGGGGCCCCTAGTTAACCCTTGGCTACCTTCCTCTACCCTTCCGCATCCCCCCTTTCAAATCCTTTTCCTATGCTATTAGAGGGGAGTTGCCACTATGTGGATCACATAGCCTGTCTGCACCCCCCAAAAAAGCAAAAAAACCGAAAAAACAAAATTTTAGTTGTTGACGTACTAAAAATAAAAGGAATATATAAAAAAATATTTTTTTGGTCTAATATAAAAGGAATTGAAAAGCATTTGGTCTACAGGAACAAACTTTATCTAAAATCTCACGGCCTAATTAAACCGACATTACGTAACAGAAATGATCCCACTCCCGCTTTCCGGCGCCTCAACCCCCCGTGTAATTATTCACCACCAAACCAAAGGTAATTAACTTCATCGACAGACACAAAATATAACGACACGAATTAATATTCGGTGGTTAAATCATGACGTCACTCTTTTAAGTTTGAACCTTATTTGTTGAAATGTCACCCAACCCCCCCCCCACCACCCTCCTGTCGCTCTGTTTGTTTTTACTGCTTCATTGCGGTGGAATTTTTGTATATATATATTAAAAAAAAAACTAGGAGCCGTGGTCTTCACTATTTATTTTCAATTTCCATACAGAACAGGAAAAACTGTTGAATATCAATCTCGGGCGTTTGATACTCCATACATGGGGAGTGGGAAACATATATATATGCATTCGCCCCCATTTAAAGTAGTTTTCGTGTTTTTTTTTGCGTTTGTTTCTCTGTGTCGTTTTGAAAACTGTTCTTTATTGTCTCTCTGAGCTTGTGAGGGCACCGTGTGGGGGGGGGGGTTGTGGAGTAGGGGGGTCGAGGGTTGGAGCCTCCCAATATTGAATAAATATAACGGGGTTATTTGCCTTTCAAATATTTGTTGTAGGGATGGTTTTTCCCCGAAACTACGCTATAATAAATATATGCGTGCAACGCGATCCGTATTTCACACACTTGATTATTTTATGGTTCATCGTGAAAAACCAGGGTTTGGTGGGAAAATTATATAACGACGTCATTGTTGTTAATTGAGGTTAATGAGGACAGTTTTTGATAACCAAGGAATAAAGTTTTCTAATTAATAATTCAGGCAAAGGATGTTACATGAAATTGGAAACTATTTTGTTATAGGAAAAATTTAAAGACTCATGTTACCCTCCTCCCCCTACCCCCACCCCCCGAAAAGTCAGAAATCCCTTAAATTTCGTTAAATGCTTAATATAAATTCGGGTGTAAAATATTAGGGTGAATTTGCCAATATTCTGTTAGTTTGTTTTCTTTTTCGTTTTATTGAATCTGGTCAGCATCTGTAATGGAAACATTTATTCGTTGTGTGCCTCATGTGACTTGCTAACAACAACAACGACACCGCCATATGTGGCGCCACGACGAGGAACATGAACATGTGTTCATGCAATGGACACGAGCCTTGGCGTCAGTTTGCTGGAAAAAAAATTTAAAACTATGTATTTTTACACTATTGGTGAAATAAAATTAAATAAAATGACGTCATAAGCAAAATTGAACGTTCCCCACTTTGCGCTGTTGCCAGTTTTGTGTTTTCAACCCCCGCCACTGCTTTTTGTTTTCTGTATCTCGCGGCGGCCAGGGCCAGGGTTGGACGAAGCCAAGTGAATTCCAGTCCTGGATAAATATTGTGCAGGACAAGTGTTTCTGGCGGACGGCCACCATCACTGAGGCCCGGAGAACAACAGCCTCGCTTGTCTGTAGGGAAACAGTCTGGACGTGATTCAACACTGGAAATAAAATCTTCTGGGACCCGCGGCGAGTCTTTCCTTAGCAACTTTAAAGCTTTTTTTTAGGGTACCAGACTACATGAGGCTAATCCACATGGTGGCAACTCCCCTTTAATAGCATAGGAAGGGATCTGAATGGGGGGATGCGGAAGGGTAGAGGAAGGTAGCCAAGGGTGGGGCCCCCGGTTAAATTTTAGGATCCTAACCGGCATTCGCCTAAAGAAATGCATGGAAAACCTTAGAAAACACCTGCATCAGGTAGGTCGGGCATTGGGTACTTGTCCCACGCCCTTCCGATAGCGGGAGAGGAGTTTTCTGTGGGGACGCAGCATTACCTTCTACGTGCCTCGACCAGTTTAGGAGGCAGCTGGCCGACTATTCCAATGGGAATAGCGGACAATTCTTACCGTATGCCCAAGGTCTGCAACCCCGGAACATGCACCTCACAGAACAGACCGAAGTGCCTCGGCTTGTGGGAACCTTAGTTCAACAACGGAGAGAGGAAAAGGTAGCCCCTTGTAGTCAGTTTCCAGTTCTACACGTGTAATATAAATAATTAAACATAAGTGACTGAAGGTATGAAGACAACTTAAGATCTAAAGCAAATAAATATGTAAGAAGGGTCGGTTAAAGCGTGAAATCGCGTTATTAAACGAACAAAATATATAACATTTCGCTGTTCTATTTTTTTTAAAAGAAAAAGAGTGGGAGTCAGTTTCGAATTGAACTATCGTAAATTCACATCAGTTGGATTTACATTTCGTTTGAAGTGTAAATTTGTGACGTAGTAATTGGTAAATCAAGGGGGATGGGGGTGCAGGGGGGGGGTTGGTTGTGCTGATAATCAAATCATCAAACCCGATGAATAATGGATGTTCTTTGCTCTGAAAAGAGTCGGGTGATTAATTTATTTGTTTTACATATTCCTCATATTCCTTTTTGAAACAGTCAATAGAATCACGTTGTGTGTGTGTGTGTGAGGAAGGTCACAGAAATGTTGCTGAAATGTCAACGATTGAATCGCAACCAACAACAAAAGGGAGTCCAATGGAAGGGTTTTTGCTGTTGAATAAATTTTAAAACATGAAATACTATGGAACCTAAAGGAAAGGTCATATATATATGATACATAATATAATTCAGTCAGTCCAATTAATGCGCCATTTTGTTGTGAGGTGAACAAAACCTTTACTGGACTGAAAAAGAAAATAATAGCTAATTTAACAATAAAAGCTATTTTCTATAAAGATTAGGGGTAGAAAAATCTCTCGCCCGGGACTCTGGAAAAACTCGAGGACATTGTCGCTGAATACGCACGCAGTCGCTCTGCCATTCTTCATCTCATGATGTTATAAACATACGGGCCTAGAGACTGAAAATTATAATTTTTAATAACAAAAATTATTTTTACAGCGTTTCGTGCTCTCTTTTGGACCTCTTCAGGGTTGGATAGTTCTCATAATTTAAATGAAAAAAAAACCCCTTGTAATATTAATATTTGTTACTGAACATTAACTACCCCAATCTGGCTTCAAACAAAATTTTTTCCAAAATTTTTTTTAGAAACGGAAGAGGAAAAAATCTTTCAGGGAGGCTCCATTTGGAAACGGAAACAAAAATTACCCTGATTAATTCAAAATAAGGGTCTAATAGCTGAATCTGGAGTGAAACTTAATGTTTTTTAGGGGTAAAATAAGTACAAGGTGTAACTAATGCCACCTCTAACGACGTTTAGGGTAATTTTTTCAATGTTTGTGTAGAACCAGAAGGGAAAAATGTGCTAAAAAGGCTCCATAATAAAACAGAAATTAAAATTTACTGGATTAATTCAAATTGAGGGTCTAATTACTGAATGTTTTTAAGGGTAAAATAAGTACAAGGCACCTCGATCGAAGTTAAGGGTAATTTTTTCCATCTTTGTGTAGAAACATAAGCGGAAAAATGTGCAAAAAAGGCTCCATATTAAAACAGAAATTAAAATTCACTGGATTAATTCAAATTGAGGGAATAACTGAATGTTTTTTAAGGGTAAAATAAGTACAAGATGTAATTAATGCCACCTCTAACGACGTTAAGGGTAATTTATGTAGAAACCGAAGGAGAAAAATTCTATTAGAAAGGCTCCATATTGAAACAGTAACTAAACATTCCCCATGGTTAATTCAGAATAAGGGTCAGGGATTAAAAATGCTGCGAGATGACTCTTGTACTGTATATTAATTATTTGTGTAATTTCCTTGATACGTCGTCGTAGGGGTTAATGCACATATTTGCAGCTAAATTATTACCACGTCGCTGCACCGTCGAGGATCAATAGATCTCGCGATTAATCCGGCTTCTAGCTCACACACACACACACACACACAAGGAGGACGGAAGACGTTTCAAAACTAAGGACGTTCATTATTAGGAATTTTCCTTCCTAACTTAATAGAAAAAAAAATTATTTTGAGCAATGACGTGGTTAAAAGATGCTGTGATAGTTTTTTTATTTTTCCAGATCTGTTTAAGGCTGGTGAATGCACCCCCAGGATGTGCCTCACACACTCTGGATTTCTCCAGTGTTTGTCCACATTCGTTTTGATAGAATAAATGAATGTGTTTATTTAAATTAAAATAGTTTCCCCCTTTTGCCATCACGTACGTTGTTGATGAAATTAATTCTAGGACGCGATGTCTCTATTTATTTATTTATTGAGAGGTATTTACGTTCTCGGACGATCGTGTTGTGGTAAACTCTACATCCACAACAGTCGTTGGATTTTCCTTGTAAACTCTCTCTGTAAATGTTGAATATCGATGGCGCCCTCATTAACAGTAGCAACAGTTTCCAGGTACTGCCATAACACTGTAGTTGTGTGGCAACAGTTAACGGTTCATTTATTCCTAGTTTCTCAATTGTTCCTACTCGTTTGTCAATAATCCTAAAACGTCGAATAAATCGTTCCTAGTACGCTATTAACGACGCTCGTTCCTTCATGAATCGTCATGGATGATTCAACGGATGAATGTAAAAAACACCTCATTAGTCAGAATTTTTTTAATAAAATTTAAAACATCTTTGGCAAAGACAACGTTTTATCCCTAATTCAGACATCCTCTGGTGATCAATTTCAATTAAATTCTTAGTAAAGAAATAAAAGAAAATTTTAAGTTTATATTAATTAGAAGTTCAAATTCAATTAAATTCAGTTATACTTTATTAGATGAAATAATTAAGTATATGTTACATATTAAGTATATGTAAATGAAATTCAGTTATAAACGATTATATGAAAATTTAAAATTCAATAATAATTTAGTTTGTAAAAATTTTAAATTTATGTAAAACTTAAATGAACTTGTTATGAATTTTCAATTAATAATGATTTAAAGTTCAATTTAAATGAAATTGAGTTACAGTTTTTAACTTTTTTATTAATATAAAGTTCAATTTCAATTAAATTCAATTATAATGTAGTCGATGAAAATTTTAAATGTAGGTTTAACTAAAGATAATTTTCAATTAAGTTAAATTAATATTTATTATACGAAAATTTTAAATTAATGTTAATTTAAAGTTCAATTTCAATTAAATTCAGTTGTAATTTTAATGTAAAAAAGTAAAACAATTTATGTTGATCCAGAAATCAATTTCAATTAGTTAAGTTATGAATTAGTGTATTGGATATTTGAATTTATGATAATCATGAGTAATAACTGAATTTAATTGATAATGAACTTAAGTATAAATTAGAATTTAAATTAGTCATGTAATAAATTATAGCTGAATTTAATTGATATTGAACTCCTGAAGACGGCCCAATTAAGGACGAAACGTCGTGTATTGTTTTAAATTTCATAATTATTATTTTTATTTGACTTAAGAGACTTGGTGTTTTCATACACATTAATTTTAAGAAATGGCAGATTATTATAATTATAAATCAGAGATAGTTCACTCAGATAACTTGAAAAACTGATTCTAACTACTTCAGATGGAAACGAGGTCTGCAGTAGAGACGTAAAGAAAGGTTGAACGAAGTAGGAGAATTATGGCAAGGAAATAGGGAAGTCATCGGGTTCGTGAATTCGTTGGGAGTCAAACTCTGAGACTGGGGAAGGAATGTTGGACTACAACACTTGAAGTCAAGTGTCCAGAGCTTCCCGAGGAGAGGAAAGACCTTCAATATATCAAACCGAAAGTTGGGAATTATAAATTAAAAATAGGCTGCCAGATGTTAAAAAACAAACAACGGCTCCAGAGGGAAAATGGAAGGAGAATACAGCAATGGATTTTGGACGAGGTAAGGCAGTCGTGACGGTCCACTCTGCCTCCGTCCTGTAAACCTCCTACTCTACAAATAAGTACAACAACATAAAGTATCATTACACATGGGTGTACAGTATGTAACTTAATTAGCTATGTATATAACTGCATCATCACTGAAAGACAGAACAGACATTAACGAATAGCCTCCCCATAAATTTAGAAGGTGACATAGGCTATTGTTGTGTGCTGATGGGGGTGGGGGCGGGGGCGGGGGCGGGGGCGGGGGCGGGACATCCGATCTCACTCGGGGTACTGCTAATGTGCCTGGCCAATGACCGGGTAATTAATTGCTGTAACCGAATTGATTACGACCGGAATTCGAACCGACCGGCTGCAGCAATTACAATATTGGTAAATCTGTCTGTTCGTTGCACACAGACACACACACACACCCTCTTTTCGGTCCACCCCCGCCAAGCCAAGGCTTTGACACTGAATTAATACCGAATACATCAAGGCTTAACGAAACTACAACTGCCTAGTTACAACTGTCCGAAGAGCTGAAATTTATGCTCGTCCTCAGCAGGGGGGCTCATACAAACATGGCGGATCGTCAGAGAGATTACGGTGGATTACTGTTTCACTAGTCCTGATGAGAAGAAAATTTCGAGGATGTGGAATATATCAATCATAAATATAATTAATGTATCACCGTCAAGTCAGATTTATATCAATTGAAATTTACATTTACATTTAACTACAAGATGCTTAACACCAATCGGATTAAGTTTCTATTTTTATGTACAGAGACTAATTAATGTTTTCACTTCAACCATCGGCTTCTAGATTTCCACCCTGTCCACCTACGACCGTCGATCAATGAGAAACAACTCCCCCCCCACCCTTAAATCCTATCGGTCATAATCTATGTTAAATTAAAATATAATTATACAAAAGTTCGGTAATGCATAATTATTAATTAAGGCCGGTAATAAATGGGTTTTAATAACCTTAACCGGAAGTCACAGTAGTGACTAACTACCGTCTTCACATTGCCAACACGAGTTTATTTTGACGAACCATTTCAGAGAAAATATAAATATATTCTACTGTGGAACTACAAGAACTTTAAATGTATTTTATGGCGTGTAACTGTTCTCACAACCCTGTTTTATTACACACGACCCAAATTCTTCACTTTTTATTCACTTCTGTCTCGACGTTTCGATACATTCATTTCACAATGATGCCCTGATGAGGAATAAAGCGTCAACAGTGTAGAAAGAATCAGAGATATTAGACAATGTTAAGGACCTTTATCTTATTAATAAATACACTAATTTACACAAGGATCATCAATAATAAAATAACATACTTTTGAAGTCTAAAACTATTAAAATATTTTTTTTTACAGTAAATGATTAAGTGGTACAGCCAATATTGTCAAAAAATTAATTAACCAATTAAACCAAAAATATTCGTTTGAATACAACGTTTCGTCCACAATTTTCGCATAAAACCGTCATAGGACACAGTCCCTGGTTGTGTCTAAATTTAAAATTCATGTTATTATAATGACTTGAAGAAGACCTCATAATTGTGATCGAAACGTCGTATTCAAACTAATATTTTTGATTTAAATAATTTATCAATTTTTTCTGCAATATTGGCTGCTTTCCTTAATAATTCATTAAAAGACCATTTTCAGATGATATTGGATATAATTTCAATTATGATATTACAGTAATGATAGACTATCTAGGATGATAATTGTTTACTCCAAAGTATCCAAAGAGGGAAATTAGTAAGGGGGGAAAAATTGTTTGATACGGTAAATTTAGTTTTCAAAAATTTTGGAAGTTAAAAGCAAGTCTTTTTTAGAAAAGGAATTTCACTTATATTTCACCCCTAACAGTATTAATAACCAATATTTCGTTTGTTTTTTAATTAAATAATATAACCAGCATTTTCTTCCACATATTTAACAAATATTTTTACTCAACAAGACGACGTTTGAGTACCTTTCCTTCTACTTTCATCAGTTTGTTTGTAAAGTTTTTACTGTAAAGATATTGGTCGATTATATTAACAAAGTTCTGCTACCGTAGAATATGACAAACAGCCTGATTAAGGAACACAAAGGTACTGTCATTTCCTACAGTTGAATAATTTATTTTTGGTACAATGTCTGTACTAAATGTCGTTAATGCTTCACAACTGCTTTTTATTTTTTTTAAAAAAAAAACATTATTTCTTGCCTTAAATTTACTGTATTCACTTACGTCATTACAATGTTTCACTGTCAAATTTATATATGTATTGCAATACCAATTAAACAGGCTATTAATTGTTTTTAATATAATTTAATTGTTGGCGGTATGGGTGCTTAAAGACGACAATCGCAGCGGGTTTTTCTTTGTTAACAATCGAGACTGGAAACCGCGCGCTTAGAGAACTCAGACAGCGGCAAGACGCGAAACGGAAAAGTCTGCGTCGAGAACTGGGACATGGCAGTTCGGTCCACGTAGAGAAATAAAAACAGTAAAAGTCTGCGGATCCAAAATTACGAATAGGGCTATTCAGGAAGTCCAACACCGAGATATAATAGTTTAAATGAAACGCAAGTAAACAGTTTGACGGAGAGACTTTTAAAATCGCTGTTTGGAAGCAGAAGTTTTGCTTCACAAACTGAACTAAATTTCGCATAGAGAGACTTTGAGGAGACCTACGTACGGAAACTGGTTGAGGGTGAGAGGATGCAGGTTTTAGAGATCCAGAGCAACTACCGTGTGTCCAAAATCTAAAGTGTAGAATCAGTGAGTAATGAATGGCCTGTTTAGTTGGTGTTGACTTCAGGCTACAAGAGTCCCAGTAGCACTGTCGTGAGTACAAAACAATTATTAATGACTGTAAACGATAATAAAAGGGTAGGGTCAGATTTCGTTCGCGTTTTCCTTTTCAATCGTTTTCTTTTATTTCTTGTATTTAATATTGTATTCCGGTAACTTCAATGAGTTGTATTTGTTCTTCCTATCAAACCCAGTGTTGACCCTGAGCTAATGAGAAATTCAACGTAATTGATTGTAAAATTATAAAGCTGTATTTTCGTAGAACGCCACGAATTAATAAGATAAAATTGAAATATTTGTTTGTTGATGAAATTCGGCAGGGATTATAAGGTGTAATTAGCAACCATAAATTTTTAAATACATAATAATTTCGTTAATAATTCCTATTAATTAAGACCACCTTTTTAATCATTATGTAAATGGCTTCCACAACGTGGGGCTAATTAATATATTTAAATCTTATTTTTTAATCATTACAATATATATATATATATATAATTAAAGGACAGTGTCATCCTCAATTACAAAAAAATGATAATTAATTGGGAACTTAATTTGTTTCCTTTAATCAGTAAATCAGAGTCGACTTTAACAACTGACGGCGACAAATTTGCATCCCTGCGCGCACCTCCGCTGAATTTTTTTTAATTAATTAACTACGCATTAAAATGGGTAAACGCGAGTCTCTTAAAAAGGTATCGCTGGGGGGTTGTAATTAATCAATCAGTTGTCGTCCGATGTGACAGGGTCGTAAACTAGACGCCTCCATTTTCAAAATAAACTCGTGGTTGGCGGAGTAATGACGCTAGTTGGAAATTGAACGCGGCCGCTATTGTGATGGAGGTGAAACGCTTTATTAAACCCCTCCTTTATTAATACTTTAAAAATCCGTCAAAATTCTTCAAATTATTTTAATACCTTTTACTGAGCATTGATTAATTATTTTTGATTGTTAAATGAATGAATCGTAACGTCATGACGTAATTTATATTTTAAGTGAAGAATTCAGGATGTTTTAAATACACGGGGTGTCGGAATGTAAAAGAAATAAATGTATTCTGTACCAAATACGATTAAAATCCTAATTTTAATATTTTCTTGAAATAATTTCTAAAAAAATCCGAAAGTGGGAGAAATGTCATGCTTGATCCCCTAACACTTTAATATTTGCTTAGATCTCTGGATATATGTAAATGGTAATTTTATAATAAAGATAAAATTATATACTTTAGGGTTAATAATTGATAGAAGAATCTTTTAAAAAAGGCTTTCTATAATTACAAAAAAAATTAACAACACTTTACAACAACCATTTCTCCACAAATAAATCATTCACCTGTCAATTTTGGGTGAAACAACACAATTGTATGGTTCAAAAATTTAATTTTGTATTTTTAAGGGAAAAGAAAGTTTAATGGAACAGAAAAATCGGGATGTATATCTTTTAAGATAATAGTTTAATAGTAAACCGGTACTTTTTTATAAACAAAAATACGAAAATTCTAGTCGGTAATGAACAGCCCAATCGAGTGAGTCCAGAATAATCGAGATTAGAGGTGGATAATGAGCTAAAACGTTTCAAAGTATTCTTATAGAATATTGCTCTTGTTTTCTTGTTAGCTAAAGTAGTGCACTGATGGACGGTGAGGCTGAAAACATTGTTTATTTATAACACTATTGAATAATTTTACCGAAAAAAATATTTTTAAAGGTTTTAAGCTTCACCAATCATAGTCCGAATTTCGTTCACAATACAATTATACAAAATTTTCTCCATTTATTGAGAATTGAAAGGCTGGTTGATTAAAAACCAAATTAACAGCTAGTTTGGGTTTAATTATTCAATTTGTTTTGTGTACCTAATAATTTAGTTTTAGATTCTTTGATTTAAATAATCCGTTAATATTTTTAATTATAATCTGACAATTATATTTTAATAAGCAATAAAGCCAATATATCAGAAAAATATATTAACTAATTAAACCAAAAAAAAATCTTTTGTATTTTCGGATACACCACGCCATAGGCTCTTAAATTCAAAACTTCTATTTTACCTGATTAACCGTGGAAGTCAGAAAATTGTAGTAGTATAAAACCGAAAAATTTTGGTTTAATTAGTTAAGTTTTCTTCCTGACAAATTGGCTGATTGATTAATTGAAATTATTTTAATGTAGAAGGAAACCGAAGACGTTTGGCCTCACTGAGGCCATGCAATGTCCTGGTCCTTTAATTAAAAATATTTTGATGCTCAATATATAATCCTTAACTAATTTAACTATTATATATCCTGGTTTAAAGCATTTCATCCCTTTTTTTAAATAATATTTGAGGCTATCCAATAATGTCTCTGTACAATTAACTCTGTAGTTATTAATATCTCTGGAACGTCGAACACTTCCGGTTTGAAACATGTTGTTAAATCAGATTATAATTTTTAATTGTCCTTTTTCGGCCTCATTAATGGTATTTAAATAGGGCAAAGTGTCGATTTAATTTTTTTAAGACCGTGTTGAATATTGCAGTGACGTGTTTGGAACGCAAGGTTTTTTCCCTCCTTGAATTTTGGAGAACTGAGAATAATTATTCAGGATTAAAATGGCTTTCGTCATGTATTTCGTCCTCAATCTGCTATAAAATAATTATTCTGTATTATGGCATGAATTTTTTTTTTAAAAAAAGCAAGATGTTGCACAATATCCAGACTGACATAATTTTTTTTTTAAAAAAAATTCTAATCCTCGGTTTTTCCAGTTTGTGAGGTATCCTATGTTTATAATTCTTCTGTAATGGGTGAAATAAAGATTATTTTGGAATTTTGGAGAATCTTTTTCATCTGCCGCGTTGTTGCGTTCATCCGCCCGCTCGCAGACACTAGCACAACAACATTCTAAGAGCAGAGATGTAAGTGAGTTGCGTCCCTTAATTCCATTTCCCCGTTGCACTGCTGGAGTCGGCACAAATCTCTTTTGTTCCTCATTGAGAGTGCGTCGCTACTCCACTAAGTTAAGCCAACACTCGGCACCACGTCGCAAATGACGTAGCTCTGGATGCGGCCACGAAACACTCGCGGTCATCATCTACTGTCGTTTCTGCGAAGAATGCTTATTTATATGAGGTTTGATGTTACCTCAAGCTCTGCGCGGGTTATTCTCTCGCAGGCAGTACCTGCGAAGGCTATTCTCTCGCAGGTAGAACCTTGTAGGAGAGACACGAAGGGGCTACCTTTGGGAATGCCTTTTCCTCTCCGTTTTTGAACTAAGGTTCCCACAAGCCGAGGCCTGTTTTGAGAGGTGTATGTTCCGGGGTCACAGACCTTGGGCATATTATTCCATTGGAATAATCGGCCAGCTGCCTCCTAAACCGGTCAAGGCACGAAGAGGGGAATGTTGCGTCCCCACAGCAAACTCCTCTTCCACTATCGGAAGGGCGTGGGACAAGTACCCAATGCCCGACCTACCTGATGCAGGTTTTGCTAGAATTTTCCCTGCATTACTTTTAGGCGGGTAGGATCCATAAACCATAGCCCGGGGACCCCTAGTTAACCCTTGGCTACCTTCCTCTACCCTTCCGCATCCCCCCTTTCAAATCCCTTCCTATGCTATTAAAGGGGAGTTTCCACCATGTGGATTACCCTCATGTAACCTGTTACACTAAAAAAAAAGAGGTTTGATGTTAATTCCAAATTAAACAATTTGTCTACAGACTAATTAGTTTAAATTGCATCATAATTAATTTTTCACTTTCATATGATGATGATTTACGTTCATAGTGGATATCATTACTTTCTTTCCAACAGAGGTTATGTGAGTTTCTTTCATTTTCAACATATTTAAATAATAATATGAAAATAAAAAATTTCTCTTTCGTTAAATTAAATTGTTTGATTTAACCTGCACATTAAACCGTGCTGAACCTTTCATTATATTTTATTAGTACTAAAACAATGTAATGAAAGTAAATATTTTAGTGAATAACATACATAATTTATTACCCCCGTATAACAGAAATTAATTTTGAAAACTTTAATTTTAGAAGGGGGTAGACGTTTCGATGACCTGTTCTGACGATTGTCATTTGCCGGCTTTAATTAAATATTAGACTTAATACGGTATATATTTTTTAAAGTGGAGTAAAACATTAATATACCGGAATTGTATTTGCCACGTTCTTTTGACTAGAGCCCATCGAGGTCCTTGAACGCATCAGGACTGTCGTATTTTCGTGACACATGCAGGATTATGAGTGACACCAGGTCAGTGTGTGTCGATTCTCCTCCAGTCTTCACTGCCCTAGTTTTGAGACCATCTCGAGCACTCGCTCGTGGCGCACGGGATTCGAACCCCGCGCCCAGGGACTTCTCTTGGCTACGCCCCTCCCCCTAGTATAATTTAAAGATTTTTTTAAAAAAAATTGATAATATATTCGAAACGTTAGGAGGTTTATTGCAATGTGAAAACTCTGTTACAGAAGTGCTGAAACTCTATTTCCTTTGAAAGACCGTGGAGAGTCGCAGAGACCAAGGTTAAGTGAGTTTCTGACCGGAGGAAGAATATTTTCTTTCTCTCTGAGGACACACACACACACACACAGACACAGAGACGACGAGACGTGGGTCGTTACATTTTATTTTCAAAGCTGTCTGAGAAATGGCCGCTGGACCGCGGAATCTCTCCAAGAAACACCAACCCAGAGAAATCGCTGACGTGTCCGCCTGAAACTGGAAAACAAACAAATATGTAGTTGAACCTTGCCCGTGCTGGTAGCGACTTTCTTTTAAAAAATCAAATATAGAGTGTAAAGAGAATTTCCGCGACGATGTTTCTGTATTTGAGCCTTACCTGTGGTGTTGGTTGTCTCTTTGGTGAATCTGCACGTCCGTTTACCATCCTGATTTCTCCAAAAACCGTCTCGCTGTATTAAATCTTTCACACTTTCAACTTCACTATTCTCTGCTCTCACTAAACTGTAATTTTTTTTCTCATACTTTGAATATACTATTATTTTTGCTATAATCAATTAGTAATATATACTTGTATTTTTTCATATATATTATTTATCTTCTAATAATCAAATATACTGTACGTTTGCCTGTATGTTCCTTATACAAATCCACACCCGTGACGCAATTTTAACCAAATTTAAACCACATGTTCCTTACGTACCGCAAAGAAACACTTAGTGGGGGTTAGACACGTCTACCAGCCCCCAGGGGCGGGGGAAGAAATTTTCTGCCATCCTAAAAGACCGATATTTTAGTCGGGTAAATGTTTTACGGGTTGAATGAGATTCATAGTGTTTCTCCCGGTATTTTGTGTGTGAATAATTTCTACCCTTGTCGGCATGGGAAGGGAGCATCATGAAGGGGGGGGGGGGTGGCGGTGAACGGACGTTGCGAAAAAAGTAACGGAAGAAAACTGAGAATGAAGGCCGAATCGCGGGTTATAGATGTCGCTGAGTTTTATTATGACATTCAATTTGCCGTTTAATTCCCCCACAGGAACGAGGATGGAAATTTTCAAAAACCCTAAAACGCCTGATATATTAGTCGAAATAATTTTATCGGGGTCAACGAGATAGATACCGTTTTTCCAGATAACTTCCACCCCTTTCACCATGGGAGGGAAGCACGTTGGTGATGGTGGTGGGGTTTAGAGGTGATACTTAAACATAACTTAAAAGCAACAGACATTGGAGTCGAATCCCGGGTTATGGACGTCGCCGTGTTTAATTATGGCAACCGTGGAAAAATTGGGCCACAGAGATAGTGTTATATATATATATATATATATATATATATATATATATATATATAGAAAGAGACTCAAGCGGACCAGGAATCGTACCAAGAAATACATGGTAAAACGCGATGCTCGTACTATCTGAGCTACCCACATCAACCACGCGCGGGTCACGAGGACACAGGATCACCTACAATTGATATAAAAATAAAATTTAAGGATGTTATTATGTAGCTGTAGGTTTTTTGGGTGTAGACAGGCTACATGAGGCTAATCCACATGGTGACAACTCCCCTCTTATAGCATAGGAAAGGAATTTAAAAGGGGGGATGTGGAAGGGTGGAGGAAGGTAGCCAAGGGTTAACTAGGGTCCCCGGGCTATGGTTTAAGGATCCTACCCGGCATTCGCCTAATAGAAATGCAGGACAAACCCTAGAAAAACCTGCATCAGGTAGGTCGGGCATTTGGTACTTGTCTCACGCCCTTCCGATAGCGGGAGAGGGGTTTGCTGTGGGGTCGCAGTTTTCCCCTCGCCATGCCATGGCCAGTTTAGGAGGCAGTTGGCCGACTGTTCCAATGGAAATAGAGAACAACTCTTACCGTATGCCCAAGGTCTGCGACCCCGGAACATACACCTTTCAAAACAGGCCTCGGCATGTGGGAACCTTAGTTAAAAAAAACCTGAGGGATGTGAAGGCATCCCCAGAGCCCTCTGTTAGCTGTAAGTGAATTATCTCGAGAAATGTATTTCAAATGAATTAAGTAACCATGAGAGAATGATGTTGTGTACCTTCTTATCTAGGCTCAAAATTTGGTATGGAAAACCCGCAAAAATTAAACCAAAAAAATTATTTGTTTATCTTAAGGTAGGGACGACGGTTGTCTCACCCTCCATGATCATAACTTACCCGAGTTACATTCGTCGATATTGTAAATCCTCATCCAGGGCGTCTTGACTTATTTAAGGATCCGGGGGAAGTTTCGCAGCTTTAAGTAGGAGCAATCCTTCCAGATAATCCGGTTAGCAAACCCACCCCCTCCCTCGTAATGGTGGTTACTGCCTCTCAAAGGACCTCTCTCGCTCCTATTTATTCCCCTCGAGAGCCGACTGTAGCCGACCGACCCCTGCGTGGCGCTTGTGATGTCCCTGGACAATGCGGTGAGCCGTCTTCATCCTCCCCTCCAGAATCGCACGATAATTTACAGAAGCATAAATCCGGAAATCTGGCTTTAATTATAATACATGTATTTATATACATTTAACCCGAGAGATTAATAAAAGCGACTCTGGCGCCATCTTTGCTGATGTGGCAAATCAGCTCGAGAGCCTCCACGTGGATTCGCCTCGCATGCGCATGTGTGATTAAGCACTTATGACACTTCAATTATCGGAGAAGCTTATTTCTGGTTATGCGCAAATTGAGTTGATAAACGTAACAGTAGCAGGGAGAGACTCTCTACGGTATGACTACAGTTAATCGAGGATTCGTTTGGACTTTGGCAAATTGTATGGCAATGGGATTTAAAAACGAACACTTCATAGTTAACAGGACGGATGAGGAGAAATAACGACCATTGCGCAATTACTTTCTATTATAAAATTCGTTTATAAGTACCGATAATTAAACGATGTCCATTACAATGTCAAGTGAGAAAATTTAATTCTTTTCACGTAGCTCATCAACCATTTTTGATCACCTGCAGATGTTAATATTATAGATTCATTATTAACCATGTAAATTAACTATTAAATGATATATATATATATATATATATATCAAAGAAGCCTGTGAGAGGATTCTCTCGCAGGTGAACCTTCCCAGAGAGCTCTGGCGGAGGCTACCTTTGGGGGATGCCTTCTCCTCTGTCTGATTTTTTTGAACTAAGGTTCCCACAAGCCGAGGCACCTCGGCCTGTTCTGAGAGGTGCATGTTCCGGGGTCATAGACCTTGGGCATACGGTAAGAATTGACCGCTATTCCTATTGGAATATTCGGCCAGCTGCCTCCTAAACCGGTCAAGACACTGTGAGGGAAAGCTGCGACCCCACAGCAAACTCCCCTCTCCCGCCATCCAGGGAAGGGCGTGGGACAAGTACCCAATGCCCGACCTACCTGCTGCAGGTTTTTTTAGGGTTTTCACTGCATCACTTTTAGGCGAATTGCCGGGTAGGATCCTTAAACCATAGCCCGGCGGCCCCTAGTTAACCCTTGGCTACCTTCCCTTACCTTTCCGCATCCCCCCTTTCAATTCCTTTTCCTATGCTATAAGAGGGGAGTTTCCACTATGTGGATTGCCCTATACATAGCCTGTCTACACCTCAAAATAAATTATATATTAAAATTTATCTATATTAGACAATTTTGCTGCGACTAAGTTTAAACATAATTAAACGACAGATTAAAAATCAATTACTAATTAACTTAAATCTATTTTTAATTAATATCATTCAATTCTTTATGATTTTACGAGCGAGTCGACATTTCTCGTTATAATTGGTTAACAACATAGTTTCACTTCTCTTTGGCGTTTTAAATAATTTTGTTAAATAACCAATGTAGTCAATTTAAAAAAAATTAATTAGAAGGCTTCAAAAGTGTTGAATGATTTATTTTCAGTCAGTAACTTGAAAATTTAATTGTTTCAAATAAATTCATTTCCGTCATCTTCAAACAATACCATACAAATATTCATAAATTTTTTTTTGCACAGTGATCACCGAATCATATTTAATTGTAAGTTTCAGAACGTTTTTAGAGTCTTTGTAGTTTAAATTTAGTTTCTGTAACCAAATTTCTTTAATAAATAAATTAATTTAAGTTTATATTTATTTTTAATTTTTATAAAATTGGTTATATTAAAAAAAAGTAATTAGAAGCTTCAGAAGGTTCATAACTTCTTTTCATTTTTTAGGGCTTAAAATTAATTGCTCTAAATAAGTTTCTTCAATAATTAATTATTTTATCATACGTCACGTTTTAAGTTTTACAAAGAGATTGGAAGGTTCATAACCATTTATATTAAAGTCTGTTTGCTTCAAATTTAATTACTCTAAATGAATTTATCCATAAATATTTTTCGTATAAATTTGTAATTAATTAACATCAAAGATGTTACGTGAAGTAGTTCCGGGGGCCCTAGTTAACCCTTGGCTACCTTCCTCTACCCTTCCGCATCCCCCTTTTCAAATCCCTTCCTATGCTATTAAAGGGGAGTTGCCACCACATCAATTATGCTAATTGTATTATTAATATTACTGTAAATCAGTACTACGTTTCAGGGAAAGATTTCAGAAGTTACAGTGGAAAGAATCATCTGAATTATCACGAATAAAACCAAAAATAACCAACCAAAAACCTCGATTTCGACGTGAAAGAGTCTGAAGGGAGGAGCTTTCGTCCCTTACTGACATATTTATGTGATCAGAACAAAAATAGACGGGTAGATTGGGTTCCTTTGGATGAATATGTCCGTAAGGGCGTCTAAACCTTTTTGACGTCGACAAAGAAGTTGTTGATTGGTTTAATTATTAATATTGATTAGCCAATCTGTTAAAATATTCATAATAGTTATCTGTTGATTTTTTTAAACACCAAGAACTGTGTAGGAAAATATTCTGGAAGCCTCTTTTTTGGTCGACGAGGGAAAATTAAGCCTTTAACATAATTTACCAAATATTGATACAATGTTTTACGTTAGGCCGACTTGTCGCGTTGTCTTGCTTCCAATGGGCGTGGAATTGATGTTATGAATTCGAAGGTTATTACAATATATAAAATACAGGTTATGGGTAAATGACAAAAACAGACTCGCAATTATCTGCGTCGCAGGCTTGTGTGCATTTATTTGAAGCTATCTCTGGGCTTAGTTCATCCCCTGCGTGGACCCGTCAGGTCGCTTGTTGCCGTTAACGAAGCACGTAACGGCGTAAGGAAATCACTCGCTAATTTGCTTATCGGCGTTTAGCAGGAGACGGAGGACACTGCTACTATCTGCATTACCAGCAGCTGCTGTGAGGACCAGACTTTGTTTGCCGTGGATTACAGTTTTCTCTCTCTCTCTCTCTCCTCTTTAGAAAAAAAAAATCGTAACACGATTTCTAGGTGTGACGTTCGTCCATTTTCAGGTGGCCAGGATAATACGACGGTGCTTATGCATTCACGGACGCGAAATAGGATTTTGCACGGACTTTGTGGGCGGAGAAAAGAAGCTGACATCTGAAGGGTGTTAAAGAAATTTTATTTTTACCAATAAGTAAAGGTGCTGGGGAACTTTTTACATCTCACCAGGGAATGGGGTTACTTCTACAAAGAGGATAAAAAGACGTGGGAAGAAATCGATGATCACCAACGCGCGTCTCCTTGCGTGTTCGTTAAACGCGTCAAATTCATCTCGAGCCATCTACAAGATGAAGTAATCCTGTCACTGTCCTTAAAACATCCAACGTCACGAATTTTTTTTGTGCTACGGATCAAACTGCACACACACACACACACACACACACGCATAACTTTGAACCATTCAGTAGTTAAAAATCTCATTTTAAAGTAGTTTATATTTTCAAAACAATTATAATATTCGTAAGTTTTCGGGGATAGTATTAAAAAAACTCAAAATCGAAGGCTACTTTGAAGGGGGGAAATGAAACGAAGGGGTCATCATAGACTGGCGAAGAATCTACCGTATAACAGTGCTACAAACATACGTGGCTTGCTACCAAAAAATAACTTTCTTTAAAAATTTGCACGAAGGACTTTTAGTGTTTTATAAATGCGGGTCAATTTTTTTGTGGTGAAAATTATTTCGGTTTTTAAAATTAGTCACATTTGGCAACAGTGTAACTGGAATTAGAAACGTAGCCTATTACTGAGGGTCGGGTATTGGCAACACTGTTGCTTTTGAAATGTACCAAATTTGTATAACAAGCTCAATGATTTAATACTCGTTGTATAAAATAGCCAAATAAAAGTCAAACGACTATTGGCAACACTGTTGATTATAAAAGACGCCAAATTTATAAAAGAAACTCAGTAATTAAATACTAAAAAGATAAAATAGCCAAATAGTGTCGTATTCACGGCTTTTGGTTTTTTTTAATCACCTGACGAAAGTAATCAAGGATTCCTGACACGTTATTGTGTGTTTTTTTTATTATCATTGTTATCTCGCTGTTCTAAAATCAAATTAGTAATGCCTGACAAACCTGATGCAGGTTTTTCTAGGGTTTTCCCAGCATTACTTTTAGGCGAATGCCGGGTAGGATCCTTAAAATATAGCCGGGCGGCCCTAGATAACCCTTCGATACCTTCCTGTATCCTTCTGCATCCCCCCTTTCAAATCACTTCCTATGCTGTTAAAGGGGAGTTGCCCAACGTGGATTACCCTCATGTAGCCTGTTGCCCTAAAAAAAAGTATTTTAATTTCGTTTCAGAAGCTGTCTGCGAGGGCTATTCTCTCGCAGGCAGAACCTTGTAGGAGAGACACGAAGGGGCTACCTTTGGGGATGCCTTTTCCTCTCCGTTTTTGAACTAAGGTTCCCACTTGCGATGCCTGTTTTGAGAGGTGCATGTTCCGGGGTCACAGACCTTGGGCATACGGTAAGAGTTGTTCGTTGTTCCCATTGGAATAGTTGGCCAGCTGCCTCATAAACTAGTCGAGGCACGGAGAAGAGGAATGCTGCGTCCCCACAGCAAAGTCCTCTCCAGCTATCAGAAAGGCGTGCGATAAGTACCCAATGCCAGACCTACCTGATGGGTGTTTTTCTAGGGTTTGTCCTGCATTTCTTTAGGCGAATGCCGGGTAGGATCCTTAAACTATAGCCCGGAAGCTCCTAGTTAACCCTTGGCTACCTTCCTCTACCCTTCCGCATCCCCCATTTCAAATCCTTTCCTATGCTATTAAAGGGGAGTTGCCACCATGTGGATTACCCTCATGTAGCCTGTTACCATAAAATTTAAAAAAAATGTATTTTTATTTCCATTATTTAATCATGAATGTTTAATTTGTCGGTAAAGTCACTTCAGTTGTCACAGTCCGTCCTTGCTTCTGGAACATTCCAACGGTTAATCATCCACAGTGAATAAAGAACCGTAATCCCACTAAGACATTCCTGATCGGACGGTTCAAGCTATCGATTTTTATGTTAAAATAAAAAAAAATCTGCCGTGTAAATTAATTGTTTTTGATTTTAACTACTTTGGACTGATATGATGAAGTGGGTTGAAGGTTTGGTGATGAACTGCACGCTGCGGGTGATGTTTAAAGCAAAAGTTTCAGTGGTGCGTCGTTCTTCACATCCATCGTCTCGTCGTCGTGATTGATGTCGGAGCTTGAAGCATTCATCAACACTTGAGTGAGGTTGACCGTCGCAGGAAATTACCGCGTCACTGCAGGTGAACGTGGTGTTGCGGGAGGGCATCAATCAAGGAGACGAAGCAGCGATGAGATAAGAGTCGCAGAAGCTGCTATCACCTTCCTGGCTGGATTTACGGCCCTCTTGGTGTCTCCACAACGCCCCCGTAGTGGTGAAGTCTCTGGGCCTTTGCGTGACTTGAGAAGTGTCATTGTGTACATTGAATTAGCTGTTGGGGTAACAAATCACCCAACTGTGATCAATATGTACGGTTCCGGGAAGTGCCAGGCGACGTATTTTCGTCTCATTCACGGGGAAAATCGTTCGAAGCTATTCTATAAAGGCCAAACGTGTCGCGGAATTAATGAAGTCAGGGAAACTGCCGCCTGGAGCGCTGCTGGCTTCGTCCGCGCGATCCGACACGAGCCTATTTACAAGTGTGATATTGCTCCTAGTAAGTTGTCAATGCATAAGGATTTTATATATATATATATATATATATAAAAGAAATGAATTGGTAGACGCTGCTTTGATCTTAATAAATTTAGTTACAATTAAAAATTGAAATTATCCCTGTCTTCCATTAATTATAATTAGAGGAAATCGGCCAAAAGTCACAATATTTATTTAAAGACATTAATAGTAACACATAAAATGATATACATCATAACAGTTTCTTCTCCTTTAATTAGGGACTTCTTCAGACTACATGGATGCATTATTTGAGAAATATAACGAAAATTAACAATAAAAAGTTGAAACTTTCCGCCTAATATATTTTTTTGATAGCAAATTGTTGTCTTTACAACCCCAATTTTGCATGTTTATTAGCACGAATATGTTAATAACGTCTCAATTAATATGTATTTTAGCTCCAAGGTACTTATATGAGAAATAATAGAATATCATAAATTCAATGTTCCACAGATACTGGATGTTGATAGAGTCAGAGATATTACACATTGTTAAGGACCTATATCAAATTAATAACTTCATTTAAATAAGAAACATTTTTAAAGTTTTTTTGATTAATATTTTAATTTTTCAATATGAATTCAATACAATTATTTTTTTCACTCTAGAATATATAATTATGGACGTATCAAGATTGCACAATTATTAATTAATACAAATTATTATCCAAAAACCTCATTTACAGAGTGCCTGGATTTTTTTCTTAATTCCTTAATGTTATCAGCGAAGTTTGTTAAAAATTATTATTATCCTTGTATTTTCTTCAACCACCGACAGAAACTGGAAAAGAAATCTAGAACATTAATTTCTGTTTTGTTTTTTATTCCTGATCTCCTAAACTACCCTGATGTACAGTTTCTAATCCCCGATCTGAGCCAATCAAATACATAAGTATTATTAACTTTATGCAGCTCAGTTTCATATATATATATATTGTAAATATTGTTTATATAGAAACATTAAAAATATACTATGACGTTTCTTCCATCCGACTGAGGACCACTTCAGACTTTATACTCTTTAAGGAAATGTGTTTTGAATGTTTAAATTTCTATACATAATTTAAGTAAAAAATTTAGGCCGCGTCTATAAAATTCCATGTGGGGGAATTTTTCAAAAAACTGTTTATTCAAATTTTTAACTTGATTCTAGAATCATTAAGTGTGTAAAGAGGTTGGAAGATTTTTTTATGCCTAAATAGATCCATCGTGGGATTTGATATAAGGAAAAGAGCTTGTGGAGTTCCTTAAGGTTATAGATTATGAACCCATGACAGGGATTATTACAAAAATAATAAGACGAAGTGAAGTGAAGTTGAAAAACAAAATCATTATATTAATAAGTGTACGGCTTTTGGAACCCAGATTAAATCCTTAAAGGCATTGCTTGGGGACTACATGACGTCACTTAGTCTCTTAGTAGTAAGCAACCAGTTTTATAGGTGCGATGGAACATTTTTCTCCAATTATATTTGTCTACAGTTTGTGCATTTTCACTGTAAGTATTTTAAACATTTTTTCCCAATGAAGTTAAATAAATCTGTATATCGATAAACAGACTCGTGCATAACGGGATGTTAAGAAAACAACAAACGACCCGCCCCCCCTTTTTGTTGTTGTTGTTGCAAAATAACCCAAGAAGCCGTTGAAATGAAGCCCCGAAGATTGAATGAAACGAACAGAAATTAAAGGAAGACAAATAGAGAAGTGAAAGACGGAGAGGGTTTTTTTTTGGGCGGGGGGTGTGGGGGGGAAGACCTCAACCGAAATTGGTTCCGCGCGACTCTGCAAACAGAGGAGGAAAATGAGAAGTTCTCTCTTCTATGTGTGTGTGGGGGTGGGGAGGGGTGGAGGGGGGGGGGAATGCAAAGAAAATTTGAGAGTAATGACGAGGACGATTCTGGTGTTCCATTGTGACCGGAGTTGCGATTGGAAACTTCTCCTCGACTAAAGTTTAAATTCAGTGCACGGCGGCGGAAGGGGGTGGGGAATAAAAATTAGCAACGTACAAAAACTCGGAAACTGTTGTGAATATATTTTGAGACACTACGCTGTTTAGTGGGAATTGAATACACACAAATACAGGTGCATAAAAAAAATAGACTATTTAGAAACATAGGCCTATATAAAACATAGAACGTACAGACTGACAGAAAAAAATTATACATTCATTACGTAAATAAAAACATAGAAACATACATTCATTACATGAAACATAGAAATCAACATACAATTACATATATACATCATAAAAACATATATTCAGAAATTGGACATGTAAAAACATGGAAACATACATACAGACATTATTACATATATAAGACATAGAAACATAACATAACAAGATTTTTTTTTAGGTGCAGACAGTCTACATGAGGGTAATCCACATGGTGGCAACTCCCCTTTAATAGCAAAGGAAAGGGATTTGAAAGGGGGGATGCGGAAGGGTGGAAGAAGGTAGGCAAGGGTTAACTACGGCCCCCGGACTTTAGTTTAAGAATCCTACCCGGCAATTCGCCTTAAAGTGATGCAGGGAAAACCATAGAAAAACCTGCATGAGGTAGGTCGGGCATTGGGTACTTGTCCCACGCCCTTCCGATTGCGGGAGAGAAGTTTGCTGTGGGGACGCAGCATTCCCCTTCTCCGTGCCTCGACCAGTTTAGGAGGCAGCTGGCGGACTGTTCCAATGGGAATAGCGGACAACTCTTACCGTATGCCCAAGGATGGTGACCCCGGAAATATACGTATATATATATATATATATATATATATAATGTAACATGATTGTTTCGAGGTACGGTCGAGCGCCCTAGGCGGGGGTGACTGCAGTGGTTGTGTTTATGCAGGTGCCGGAAATGCGATGTTATTTCAGACCGGCCAAGGGGAGAAGCGTAATGGTCAGTTCCAGACTGGACTCGACCAAGGATGGACGTGCTCCAACTAGATTTCAAAGTTTGATAAACAACGCCATGAAGTTAACTTACGTCTCATGTTCGATTAAATAAAATTATGAAAGATTGAAAAGTTGTTTTGGTGATTTTCTCCCAAAAATTACCTGGCGCCCAAACATGAATAATCAACGAAAAAACGCAAGGAGGGTAGCGGAGCGGCTACAATATATATATATATATATATATATATATATATATATATATATTTGTATTTATTACATAAACCATAGAGATGTACGAAAGAAAAAGGTCTCCATATGGTAATTGGAGGTCCTCGGGTTCGATTCCCAGTCCGGTCGAGACTTTTCCATTTTCTTTCTTTAATATCATTCTCTTAAATATGTATTTCTTTTAATTTTTTTTCCCCCAGTAAAGTAAAATGTACATTTAAGTATGCTGGTAATTATCCGCATGCAATTGAAACCTTTGTAATTAACTGATTATTGAACGTCAGAAGAATTTTTTTCTACTTTTAAATTCGACCTTTACAAATTGAATCCGCAATCATTGCTATAATTCAAAGTTATTACGCAGGCCAGCGTTAGTGAAGCAACGTTAACTTAATGGTTGGTCTCTTCGTATACGTCACACACACACACACACACACACAAAACTAAGCTGTAATTTTTCTAAAACTTAAGACTAAAGGAAGAAAATTGTGAGGAATAAAAATTCTTCAGAATATTAATCTATAAAATGGAGATCGCAATATCCTTGTCCTTGCTTTCCACTCCCCCGCTTCCCTTTTCTTCTATAGGTTAATAATATTTCCCCCTCCCACGAGCCTAAGGAGTCTAAGAGGATCGATGGCACCTTGCAGCTTTTTTCATTATGCAAATGTATCTGACATTTTGGCCTCAAGGACTGAAAATGGAAAGACCTTTTCCCCGTGTTTTTTTTTGAAGTCCAAAAATGAAACATCAATTGAATATTCAACACGACATCTTTCTCGTGGACGTTTCCTCGTTATAAGGAAAGGGTAATTGGATTAATCAGTCTCATATCAGCGTGTGGTTATGTCGTTTTTTTTTCTGGGTGCACTGGTCCATCATCTGAAGGTTTCAAGTGTCAGGGATTAATCGGAAGATTTTCAGTTATTTTCAGCGACCATAAATTAATATTTTGGCAGCCTAAAACTCACCTAAAGCTCTTCTACGAAAGTCACGTGATCTTCTATAAAATATTTTAGTGACAAATTTCTGTTAAAAACCAGTATTTTAAATTTTTCTGCGTATGGATTAAATCATGGCACGACATTTTTAAGGACCTTTCATCTAGAACTTAATTAAATATTAGGTATTGAATACTTGAAACATTATTATTATTAATTGCATCAAATATTCGCCTGGGGAAAATCAAAAAGGCTTAATTGGTTGCGAAGGTCCGTTTGGTTAAATTCCAAATGGATCACCTGCGGTTCCTCTACTCTTCACTCCTTCGTAAACCATTCGCCTTCATTCGAGGACTTTAATCTACAATTTTTTTTGCTCTATTTCGCTTCGTCTATTTAACAGCCCCTCGATTTTTTTCCCTTCCAGAACGTCCCTCCATCAAACAATTTATTTTTCCGTTACGGTTTTTCTTATTACATCCTCTTGTGACTTACTCGCCCTAAAACCTCCTAATTCATCACCTTATCTAACCTCACGTGATGTCCCCTTCTGCACATCCACATCTCAATCCTTTCTTGACATGGTCCATGACTCTCAACCTTAACATTAAACCAATCTCGTTCATTTTTTATTCCGTCAACCCCTTAAGTGTTATCGCCTCCTGTTCTCCAACTTTCATCAGATTTTTTTCTACTTTTACTCATCCCAGGCCCATTATCCTGTTTTGATTTCGTCTAGATGTTTCAAGATCTCAAAAAGGAACCGTCATGAAGTCTGCAATTTTTATATAAAGGTCGCCATGTTTATTATTTTTTTCCTCTCATAATTAAAAGGAAGCTTTTAAATAAACTACATATTTAGGTTGAAGTTCTCGTCTATGAGAGTCAAAGGAAAATGAACTAAGTATTAAATTTTTGTTAAACATCTACCTGAAGATGTCGCAATGTTAGCGACGAAACGTAGATTAATTTTTCCGTAAATAAATATATTTTTTCTAACATCAAAATGACTGTTGTTTATTTATAATAATATTTGTCTTTATAGTCAGAATATATATATCATTATTACCTAAGATTTTTCCTATATCATCTTCTACGTGTATGTTAAATTGCGCTTTAAATTTTTCTTGTAAACCAAGCGTTGTTAAAAGAATTATTTAGTACGAGTGTAATCAAATTTAACTATTTTTTTTACAAAAAAAAGGCCAATCAAAAGCTTACGTAATACTGATTCATGTTTAAATTTGCATGTATGATTATATTGGTAGTAGATTGTTTTCTTATAAGCTGTGTGTTCCTTCATCATGCTCACAAAACATTTACGTGGTATTATTATTGAGATTTATTTCCATGAGACTGCATTAGGCGGTCCAAGGGGCGCGGTTTTGATGTTAGTTACACTTGGCGTCCTCTTTCGGCTTAACGAGACACGACAACAGCAACGTCGTTGACGCCATTAACGGCTTCAAGGAAGGAAGGAAGGTCACCGAGCTTTATTAATAATAGGCGACTGGGCTTTAAAGGGGCTGCGTATTAACTTTGCAGAAGACCCGGGACTGTGCGCGGGTGGTGGCCCTGGCTGCGCCTTTTTACTTCCTTTACGCATCCTTCCGCGATGGGCTCATAAATATCTCCACAGACTCCCAACAGTCCTCTTTTACTAAAGAAGTGGGAGGAATTACCACGTTGAGCAGCGTATTTTTATACACCTAAATAAAACGCTGTCGTGATGACTTCGGTTAAATGTAAAAATTAAAAAACGGGCGAACCGATTATGACGCTCTTTTATAAGATTACTTCTACATTTACAATTGTACAACGAGGGTCGAGAATTAAAAATTAATAACGGAGGTCAGAAGTAGGAGGAGACAGTCTTTCGAGAGGACCAATCAGAGTCCAGTTCCAACGTCATTGGCCGCTCAAGCACCAATCAGACACCTTTACGTCGACTGTTAATTCAACGCAACGAAGAGCACAAGATGATATTACCATAATTAAATTTTTTCAAGGCGGACTAACACTGGAACAACTTGGATTAAAATATTCTTATTAACGCAATGAAACGTGAACGTGTGTGTGTGTGTGTGTGTCTGTGTGTTAACCAGCCTGGTTGGACGGCATAAACTGTAAAAGTATCTTCATACATAATAATAAAGATAGCCAAATACAGACAAAATAAGTGATAATATAAATACCACACAATGTTTATGGAAGTCTTGTTCCTTTCAACAGGTCCAAATAATATGTACGACCCGAGAGAGAGAGAGACAACTGCACGATTCAGTTGCCAAACCGTTTTTTTTTCTTTTAGTTTTGTCAACTGACTCGTGCAGTTGTGTATCTATCGGGTCTTACATATTATTTGCACCTGATGAATGGAATAGTCGGCGAATTACCTCCTAAACTGGTCGAGGCACGGAGAAGGGAATGCTGCGTCCCCACAGCAATCTCTTCTCCCGCTATCGGAAGGGCGTGGGACAAGTACCCAATGGCCGACCTACCTGATGCAGGTTTTTCTAGGGTTTTCCCTGCATCACTTTAAGGCGAATTTCCGGGTAGGATTCTTAAACTATAGCCCGGGGTCCCCGGGTTAACCCTTGGCTACCTTCCACTACCCTTCCGCATCCCCCCTTTCAATTCCCTTCCTATGCTATTAAAGGGGAGTTGCCACCTTGTGGATTACCCTCATGTAGCCTGTTGCCCTAAAAAAAATATTAATTTTCAAAACAGTCGTAATTTATTTATTTTAATTAATTATTGGTTGCTTCAGTGTCGCTGGATTGATTTACGTAATCCACTATGAGGGTAGCGTGGCCGAGCGGTCTAAGGCGCTGGTTTTAGGCACCAGGCCGATAAGGGCGTGGGTTCGAATCCCACCGCTGCCAAATATTTTTTTTGAGGCATCTTTATTTTTAACCTAAAATACATTCTTTAAGGGATCAGCAATACAGACAATATATAATGGTAAGAGAAATTAATTTGTTCTTGATTTATTTATCAAACGCTGAAAGGATTATTTATGCGATTCAAAAACCATTATCTGGATATAAAAGGACATGATGAGGTTTAAAAATGTCAGGGATGCTGACCTTATGAGATCTAGAATGATTGACAGGTCCTGATGAGGTCTAGATTTATTATCAGGTGCTGAAAGGTCCACATGAGATGTAGAACTACCATCTGGCGTTCAGATGTCATAAAGTGCGGAATAGTCCTGATGACGAAACCATCTGTGCATATAAGTTTATCTTTCTGCAGGTTTTGACAGTTGCTGAAATCCAGATCAAACCAATTATTTAAATAAAATTTTCCTCTGATCTATTTGCTGATGACCATATTGTCAGTATTTCAATTCTCAACTAAACAGTCATAAAAAAATTCATCATACAAAAGTCTCGTGAATGAAAAATATCAGAAATACCGATCCTTGGACAGTGAAGGAACAACAGAATGAACTCTTTGAATCCATAAAAAAAAAAGAATTTTCATTTAACTGATGAGTCGACATTCCGTTGGAGAACAAAGATATCTGTGAAGTATGTGTGAATATGTATTTTCGTTGTGGGTTGTTTAGAAGCAGAAGGGTTGGAGGGTGACGTAATCACGCTATTCTCTAGAGACTGATGGCTGCTGAGAGATGGGGATTTTTTTTTCTAGGGCGTGGTTCATACCTGAGGGAACCGTATAACTGTGTGAAACTGCTGATGAGATGCAACTGTGAGTGGGAGTGAGGTTCTACGTCAATTACAGTCTCGCGCTCAAGTGTTTACAGTGTCTAATTGCAATTATAATAAAATCACTAGGAACGATAATTGAAATAGAATAGATTAAATTTCCATAGATTCTGATGAGAAGTAAAGCCTCAACGATGCGAAAAATGTCATAGATATTACATTGTTAAGGACCTTTGCCTAATTAATAATTTAATTTACATAAGAATAATTAATAATAAGACAACATTACATCATAATTTTGTGTCTGTATCAAATGATTCAAATTAAACTTTTACATATTAAATTCAATATAATTATTTATTTTGATTTCCAGGTTTTTCAAGACGTAATGTTTTGCCAAAAAAAAAACTCGTTTACAGAGTTGAATGTTTAGAGTGACTGAGTAGGTCACTGGAGTGTCATCAAGGGCGTTTTTGTAATAATTGTTATTTTCGTATATTCAAACCCAGAGACTTGGAATTTGTATATAAATTATTTTTATTCCTTGTATTAAATTTGTAATAATTGCATTATCCTTATTTATTACAAAATCCGTCAGGGTAAATGAATTTACCAGAGACAATTAAATTTATCTGTGGAGTTTACCCTAAAACTATAAAAATCATAAGAAATTAAGGAATTGGTATTCAACAATAAATAACATTTGGAAAACTATATAAGTAAAAAATAGAGTTATTCTTTAATTGAAAATCAAGGCATTGATGTTCTAGGGGTGATTTTCACTAAGTTTAATACTAAATTGATCCAAAATTGGATAAAAAAATTACAAAAGTAGTTTTAATTTACATAAATTGCAAATAAAAAAAATTGGGAAACGTCAAGAATTAATTAATTAAGAAACAAGGTTACCAATAATTTATGCATATATGAAAGTTAAGGGAATAATTTTTTACATAATTATAAAGAGAAAGAAAAAGTTGTTAATTAAAAACTATTAATACAATTAGAATTAACTTAAATTGTATATTAATTTCTCATAAAATACATTTTTTAAACCAAAGAATTTTTTTTTAATATTCGCGCGCAATTTCGTACATTACTGGATTGATGATAATTTATCTGTATATAGTTTTGTTAATAATAATTGAATTATTGATCAGGCAACGTTATAAAAGTAACAATTGTTTTGAAAAGTGTTCATGAATAAATTATGGAAAATAATTGTGAAATTTACGTTGTGGATTTGTCAGTGAAAGTCTCTCTCTCTCTCTCTCTCTCTCTCTCTCTCTCTCTCTCTCTCTCTCTCTCTCTCTCCTCTCTCTCTCTCTCTATCTATCTATATATATAAATATATATATATATATATATTACTTATTTTTATTATTTCTCAGACAGCTCTATGGGGGCTACCTGTGGGGATGCCTTCACAACTCTTTGGTTTTTTGAACTAAGGTTCCCACTTGCCGAGGCACGTCGGTCTATTTTGAGAGGTGTATGATCCGCGGTCGCAGACCTTGGGCATACGGTAAGAGTTGTCGAACAGTCGGCGGCCAGCTGCCTCCTAAACTGGCCAAGGCATGGCGAGGGGAAAGCTGCGACCCCACAGCAAACTCCTCTCCCGCCATCCAGGGAAGGGCGTGGGACTAGTACCAAATCAACAACCGACCTGATACAGGTTTATCTAGGGTTTTCCCTGCATTACTTTTAGATGAATTCCGGCTAGGATCCTTAAACCATAGCCCGGGGGCCGTAGTTAATCCTTGGCTACCTTCCTCCACCTTTCCGCATCCCCCCTTTCAAATCCCTTTCATATGCTATAAGAGGGGAGTTGCCTCTATGTGGGTTACGCTATACATAGCCTGGCTACACCCAAAAAATAATATTTTTTTTATATTGTTTATTAACCTCAATCCGTCTAAAGCTCTTACACACACCCTGACATTACAGCCCTTGCAGGGCTGGAGTCTGCCTCAGTCTAAAGCTCTTAATTTATTTAAACGAAGCAAACTATTTATACAGACTCAAATTTTTTTTAACAAATTATAAACTTGATTAACGTCCGTCAGTCATTTGACAGTAACTTTCAGACCTAATCATTGGTCATAATCATCAAAACAATCCTTTATCAAAATAATGCATGCTAATGGCCAGAAATTAGGTCGAAAGTTACTGTAAATTGTCTGAAAAATTTAAATCAGGTATTTAAATTCACAAAAAAAAATTGAGCCTGTGCAAGGGCTGCTTTAATAACCATTGAAGTTCATCCACAGTCAGTCAACGTCCTATGAAAGTTATTAAATTTTAAAATCGCGTTCTCTGTCCAGGAATCTGAATAAAATCGTGGTTGCATCCCAAAAATGTTGTTTCCGATCTCCGGACAGATATATTTTTTTATTGTGGCTGGGGGTGAATCTTGAGAAGAAGCTGACATGTGTGTGAGATTTTTTTCGTCCCTAATTTTTTTTTCTGAGGGGTGGTGGGTGTTGGTTGGGGCCACAATCGACACCGCCACAAGAACTTCCCTTCCACGAGAGGCCCGCAACTTCGAATTCTAACTCGATAAATTACCACTGCTACGAGGCACCGGAATACGAATAGAGGGAATTTTCTCTTTTCTTCCCCCCTCAACCAACCTCACGCCTTCTTTTTCTGTCTCTCCGTTCCTCCGACCCCTTCCTCTCACTTGTCACAGAAAACTTTGCAGACCTCTGCAACAATTCTACTTTTCACACGAATAGCGTGACGTGAGGACATCTCAGGCCCCGGAAGAAAACTGTGTGGGAAAAATCAAGCTGCTGATTCAACTAACATCTGGGGAGATTTTTTATTCTTAAACGCGCTGAGTCAGTTTTACCGTTAACGACATCCAGGTTGGATTTTTTTTCGTATACAAGGGTTGAAAGGGAGGGCTTGAACGGCAAACAGAGATACTAGGGATTCAAACGTTGGTATCTGGATTGAAAAGGCTGGAGTTTAAGAGAGTGAAAAAAATTAAAATGTCTGCTAAGTTACAAGCAAAATTTCTCTGGCGGAGCATCAATATTAAAAATAATCAGAATTCATATACAAATCTGCATCTCTGGAGCAAATTTCGTACACGTGTTCCTTTTGAACCGGAAGCTGACACTGTGGGGCGTAAGGCACGTCTACTAACCCGGGCGACGGGGATAAAAACTTTCAAACATGCTCAAAACGACAGAAATAAGCATAGGATAAATATTTCACTGTCTAATCTCACCCCCCCCCCCCTTTTGGAACTTGAAGAGAGACCACATGAGGGTTCGGGTTGACGGCGGGATACATAAAAAAGACGTGGGGAAAAAGAATGAGATTAGAGTAAATTCCGGCGTTATTGACGTCACTGAGTTTCATTATCCCACGTTAATTGCCGTTTAACCCCAAGGGGCTGGGTTTGAAATTTTCAAACGTTCTCAAAACGACGGATATTAGCGTCGGATAAATAATTATAGGATTTATAGCGTTTCTCCCGATGTTTTTTTTTCTGTGTATAATTTGAACCCCCCTTTTTGTCATTTGAGGGAAACACCCTCAGGGGTACGAAGGAGTTACATAAAAATAACACGAAAACAACCGATGTTGGAGTCGGATTCGGGATTATGGATGTCGCAACCCGGTTTTTCTAAGGGTAACAGGCTACATGAGGTTAATGCACATAGTGGCAACTCCCGTTTAATAGCATAGGAACGGATTTGAAAGGGGGGATGCGGAAGGGTAGAGGAAGGTAGCCAAGGGTTAACTAGGGGCCCATGGGCTATGGTTTAAGGATCCTACCCGGCATTCGCCAAAAAGTAATGCAGGGAAAACCCTAGAAAAACCTGCATCAGGTAGGTTGGGCATTTAGTACTTGTCCCACGCCCTTCCCTGGATGACGGGAGAGGGGGTTTGTTGTGGGGTCGCAGCTTTCCCCTCTCCGTGCCTTGACTCGTTTAGGAGGCAGATGGCCGACTGTTCCAATAGGAATAGGGGGACATCTCTTACCATATTCACAAGATCTGAGACCCCAGAACATACAGTTCCCAAAACAGGCCAAGGGCCTCAGCATGTGGGAACCTTAGTTTGAAAAACCAGACAGATTTGAAGGCATCCCCAAAGGTAGTCTCCGTCAGAGCTCTCTGAGAAGGTTTACCTGCGAGAGAATTCTCTCGCAGGCTTCCTTTGACAACCCGGTTTTTTTTACGTAACAGGAGGCTACATGAGGCTAATCCACAAGGTGGCAACTCCCCTTCCATAGCATAGGAAGGGATTTGAAATGGGGGATGCGGAAGAGTAGAGGAAGGTAGCGAAGCGTTAACTAGTGGCCCCCAGGCTATATTTGAAGGATCCTACCCGGCATTCGCCTAAAAGTAATGCAGGGAGTACCCTAGAAAAATCCTGCATCAGGTAGGTCGGGCATTGGGTACTTGTCCCACGCCCTTCCGATAGCGGGAGAAGAGTTTGGACAACGATGGGTATCCAAATAGTTAAATAATAAAAAAAACAGCTGCCGGTTAGTCAGCAAAAAATATTAATTTTCAGTTTGAAGTACAATTTGTTTAAAACTCGACGTTTCGTCCCCTGATTGTTACCTCTTTAGGTATAAACATTCATTTAACTATAAAAATAAAAAGTAAAATTAAAAAATGATAATTTTTTGCAAATTAATAATTATGTAAAAGTATAATATATTGTTAATTTGGGAAACAACTGAACTGTACTTCTTAATCAATTAAAAACCAATTTTTGAAGCCGTCAAGATATTTATTATTAAATAAAATAATTTTAACAACTGACGTTTGTTGATTTTTTCTGCAATAATAAATATCATGAGGACTACAAAATTTGTTTTTATATCATGGATAATATATTGTGTTACTTACAATTTATCTGTTTACATAAATTTTCGCATTATAAAAATTAAGTGGACTAATAACACATTATATAAAAGGAAGATGGCTACCGCGTCTTACTGTCGCAGTAATTGTTGCTCTTGCCGCTGGTGGAGCGTGAAGGTGACACGCGCGACGACTCCTGATCCCGTCACCTCCAGGTGGTGAACCAAGCACACACACACACACACACACACAGGCGAGGTGGATGATCCGACGCGTCTGTCAGAGTGGTTTATCTCAATCCGCACACAGCTGGAGGAAGCGATTGGATTGATCCAGGCTGCTCACTCACTCAGGTAAACCTCCAGTGCTGCTGTAATCCGCCCCCGCACCCCCCACCCCTGATTACGACGAGGAGTTCATCCAGCGGAAACGATGATGGCGGAATTATGAACTCAAACAGAGTAACACTCGAAAGTAACGACCCCTGAACAGAAAATAATGTTTATAAATAAAGTAGGCTAAACAAAAAATTTTAAAAAATGCCCTGAAACCAAATAACATATTTAGTATAATTTATTGAATATGTTATTTTTTTTGGTTTTCTTTCTGTGATGTCACAATGACTCGTTAAATTGTTTCACCTTGTTTACTTTATTTTTTAATTGTTTACTATACAACAAATTTAACTCCAAAAATCTTTAAATACGTCATATACAGGAAGAAAACTCAAAGATGGTACGAATATGCATCGAAACGTTGTTATTTTGTGAATAAAAGGACGGTAAAAGGTCAAAACAATTTGCTTTAATTATTATATAAAGACTTCATAACTCAACTTTATTTTTTTAAAAAAATTTATGCAAATAAACACGTGTACATAAAATTTGTTGAATGTTTCGTCTTCAGATGTTGGTTACGTCATCAATATTTACAACAACGACAACAACAAATACAAATTTTAAATGCAAAGAATCGTTGATCCTATTCATTAGCGTTGTTTTAGGTGTGATGACGTCATCCATGACGCGCAGTCGCGCTGGTGTCAATAAACTTCTTCAATTAGACGACTCGACAACAAATTTTAACAATTAACAATTTTTGTCTAAACAGAAAAAATTCAATTTTTTTTCTAAACACAAAAAATACAATTTATTTTCTAAACAGGAAAAAAAGAATATTTTTTCTAAACAGGAAACTAGAATTTTTTTTCTTAACAAAAAAAAATACTATTTTTTTCTTAACAGGAATAATACAATTTCTTTTCTTAACAGGAAAAGTACAATTTTTTTTCTAAACAGAAAAAACACAATGTTTTTCTAAACAGGAAAAAAACAATTTTTTTTTCTAAACAGGAAAAATAAAATAAAAATTCTAAACAGGAATAATACAATTTCTTTGCTAAACAGGAAAAGTACAATTTATTTTCTAAACAGGAAAAATAGATTTTTTTCTTAACAGGAAAAATACAAATTCTTTTCTAAACAAGAAAAATATAATTTTTTTCTAAACAGGAAAAATATAATTTATTTTCTTAACAGGAAAAATACATTTTTTTCTTAACAGGAATAATACAATTTCTTTTCTTAACAGGAAAAGTACAATTTTTTTTCTAAACAGGAAAAATACAATTTTTTTTCTAAACAGGAAAAATACAAATTTTTTTCTTAACAGGAAAAATACAAATTCTTTTCTAAACAAGAAAAATATAATTTTTTCTAAACAGGAAAAATATAATTTATTTTCTTAACAGGAAAAATACATTTTTTTCTTAACAGGAATAATACAATTTCTTTTCTAAACAGGAAAAATACAATTTTTTTTCTAAACAGGAAAAATACAATTTCTTTGCTAAACAGGAAAGATACAATTTCTTTTCTAATCAGAAAAAATACTATTTTTTTTCTAAACAGAAAAAATACCATACTCAGGAAATTAAACGAGAAACGAAGAAATATTTAGGGAGATGAAGTTGGTAACACTGAGTCGGTAATAAAAGACGGATATTTTTGTTCACGTGTATATGTCTATTATTTACAAATAATTAATTAACAACTGCACCGGGAAAGGTTTCAATCTTTGATCAATTAATTACAGTATTGAAAATAAATTTTTTTTCCACAATTTTAAACACGTGAATAAAAGAAAAGGGAGTCATAAACAACATTTAACACAAGTAATTAACGCCCCCCGCGTGTAACAGACAATAATAGAAATTTATTTTTGAACAATATGTAATTTAAAAGTGAGTAGACGTTTCGATCAACCGCTATGATCTTCGTCAACACTTGAGGCGGACTCGAGTGATATATAATTAATTTGATTTCTAATTATTATCACGTTTATTTAATTGCCATATTCATTAATCTTAGGATTAATTATTTTTGTAACAATTAAAAAATGTTCGTCACAACTTGCAATTCTATTGTTTTTCCATATCATGATTGTTAATATACAAAATTTATAATGTCATTAAAAAAATTAAATATCTCTGGAATTTTAAAATCTGTCAGTTCTTTGTTCTTACGAAGGTCATTAAATGATCAAACGGTTGATGTTTGTTGTAAATTGTTTTATTAATTTTTTTTTCTGGGCCCGGAGGACTAATTACTACATCAACCCCCTACCCACCCCCTATTTAAACAGAGATAACTCACCGGGCGTTACAATGACCTCCAGATCCTCCCTCGTCCTCCGCCGCAGTATAAAATAGTGCGCAGCATTGGAACGTAATGATCAATAGTAATCAATTGGTTTCATGAGAGCGATAAATCAGAGACGATTGTGGTCAATTTTTTTTTCGAAAAATAAAAATATGGTTTATTTCCCCGGCTTTGTTTATATATATATTTTTCCGCCCCCCCCTCCACATAAAAAGCTTTTGGGTTGTTTTTTTTCAGCGACGCCATTAATCTGCTATTGTCACCGGTAAAGTTAATAAATGGCGTGGAATTTTACGTTTCCGGTCTCTCGTGGATTATTTAAGCTGTATATTTTTCTGATTTATTTAACCACATTATCCGGCTTGTGAGGGAAACTCTGATGAACTCCTCTGAAAATGGTTGCTATGTTTCTGATTCTGAAACAGTTATTTACGGAACTATCAAAACACGCGCGTTTACGAAATGGCGTGAAGAAAGTCAGTTTTATTGACTAAGGGGTCGAAAAGTAAATACAGTAGTGATAATGGAACAGTCATTAAATATACATATATAAAGTGTGTCGCCTATACTTTAACCTCAACGCTGTGTAATTTTCTGTAACTATAGCAACGAATCAGGATTAGGGGAGGGGGGTTGTTGGATGCCCCCGCTATTGGTCAGTGACCTTGAAGCGTATTTTTGTGCATTAAATAGCCCCAAAATAAATTATTAATCGTGACCAAAGTCAATTTTTCTGATGATGTCGCACAATTTCAACATAATTGGGTTTGATTTATCAATGATTAATTGGAATATTACGAATTTTGTGTAATTATAATCACCTGAGAATGACACTGAAATTTTTCTTTCTTGGAGAAACCCCCCCCCCCCTCCCGAAAAAATCCAACAGAAAATAAATAATCTGAATGAGAAAAATCTGTCTGTTGGGGTTGACTCACAGAAAGTTCGGACAGGGCGTGTTTCAACCATAAGTGCTTGTTGTTTCGTATCTGCATCACAAATTAGCTCTCTTAGAAACCAACAGATGTCTCTGGGGGTGATATTAAAAGTTATATATGCTACAGTAGGCGTTGAAGGGTTTAGTGTAATTAGAGGACGAAGTTATCCCACAGTGTTATTTGCATCCCTCCTTGCCCCTGAAATGTGTACATATTTGCGGTGGTTTATAAGTACTGAAGCTGCAAGTGCAGTATCTGAAACGTTGCCCCTACCCCCTTTATTGCGTTCCTTGATTTATTATATCTCTGTGGTGAAGCTTACACACGTATTTCAAATAACAAGGGGTGGGGTTTCGAGGGGTAGCTGTGTGGAATAGAGAATCCTTCGAAGTTGCGTAGAAGCGAGAAATTAAACGTTGTAAAAATGGTTTCAATGACTCGGGGGAATCAAATACAGTCATTGCTGTCTGCATCAAGCCGTGCTGATGAACAATTAACATGTAAATTCCTGTTTTAATTAAATTTATACAAGCGCCCTTTTCATGCATTCCCGTTCAATTGACTTTCGTCACATTTTTGATTCACGCTTGCAAGTATTTTTTTTAATTAACTTCACGGCCTGTGAGAGCTGTTCTCCTGCAGGCAGAACCTTTCTGGAGAGAAGGAGATGTTACCTATGGGGGATGCCTCCTCCTCTCTCTGTATTTGACTTAAGGTTCCCACAAGCCGAGGCCAGCTTTGAGAGGTGTATGTTCCGGGGTCACAGACCTTGGGCATACGTTGTAACAGTTGTCCGCTATTCCCATTGGAATAGTCGGCCAGCTGCCTCCTAAACTGGTCGAGGTACAGAGGAGGGAATGCTGCGTCCGTAGAGCAAACTCCTCTCCCGCTATCGGAAGGGCGTGGGACAAGTACCCAATGCTAGACCTACCTGATGCAGGTTTATCTAGGGTTTCCCATGCAACACGTTTTGGCGAATTGCCAGGTAGGATCCTTAAACTATAGCCTGGGGGCCCTTGTTAACCCTTGGCTACCTTAATCTACCCTTCTGCATCCCCCCTTTCAGATCCCTTCCTATGCTATTAAAGGGGAGTTGCCACCATGTGGATTACCCTCATGTAGTTTGGTACCCTAAAAAAGTGATGACTCCTCCTCTCTATGTTTTTGACTTACGGTTCCCACAAGCCGAGGCCAGCTTTGAGAGGTGTATGTACCGTGGTCGCAGACCTTGGGAAAACTGTAACAGTTGTGTATGTTTCCATTGGAACAGTCGGCCAGCTGCCTTCCTAAACTGGGCGAGACACGGAGAAGGCAATGCTGCGTCCCCACAGAAAACCCCTCTCCCGTCATCCAAGGAAGGGCGTGGGACGTGTATCAAATGCCCAACCTTACATGATGCAGTTTTTCTAGGGTTTGTCCTGCAGCTATTTTAGACTAATGCAGGGTAGGATCCTTAAACCACAACCCGGGGGCCCTAGTTAACTTTTGGTTACCTTCCGCATACCTTACTATGCTATTAAAGGGGAGTTGCCATTACGTGAATTATCCTAGAGTTGCCTGTCCTCAATTAATAAAACTTCCTTATCTATTGTCATATTTTTTCACTTTTATTCCCGATATCTGGGATGCTTAACATCTGTATTGAAACTTTCTCTTTTTGGCCGTGTTTTATCCAGTAAAATTAATATGATGGTTTTATTTTGTACGGTTCACGTTTAGTGACATTCACTGTGTTTCTTTTAGGACTAATATTTTCCCCCCTCCCCCTACGTCACCTTCTTCGTTGAACTCGCAAAACTGTCACAACACAAGCGAATGGAAGTTTCTGCGTCCGTCAGATACTCACAAATATATCGCGCAGCGACGGCCATTTTTTTCCCCCCTTGTATCCGTGGCGAAGGCAGTCAACTTTTGCGCGTGTATTTGAGGCGTCTCATCTTAAGGGCCAATTATTTGAGCACAAAACCGCCATAGTCACACGGAAAGTGGGAACAAAACAACAACAACTTTTATAATGACGTCAAGCAACAATCAAACTACCTGCTAAAGTGCTTAGAGGAAGTTTTCGGCCCGTCCGTCGACGTTCTTATCCCCCGGTGGTGATTAACGCTCAACCCCAGCTTAAATTGATCTTTAGAGAAAAAAAAAGCTGTCGAGGTGAGGGGTTGAGACGCTCATTACACTTTAAGAACTTGGCAACTGAACGAGGGGACTTTTTTTTATCACCACGCACTAATTTAATGAAAACTCTAGGTAAAGTACCTCCTTAGATCATCCTGAAGGTGACTCCGTAATTCTTTGAAAATTAATCATCAACAGATGGAAGAGATAAAAAGTGATTTGGCACAGGAAACGGCCGGGTTTAGGAGGGCAGCTGGCCGACTGTTCCAATAAGCATGTGAAACGACTGTGTTACTTTATAATAACAGACAAATATACGTGCTATTAAAGGTGCTCACACCTTTCAGTTCGTCACCTGGTTTATGCGGAGTGTTATCTCATGCCTCTTGCATATTAACCTGAGCAAAACAACATGGATCGCTGAAACGTTTCGTGTGGTATTTATTTAACCCTTATTTTTGTCTGTTATTTGAGTATTTATAAATTAGATACATTTCTTTTATGTCCAAAATGACGTTTCATCCTTTTTTATCGATCCAAAGGTACTAATTCCCCTTAAATTGATTTTCTGTGTAAATATAGTTTTACAGTGTTGCTGCATTTTCCGGCTATAAATTTCTCTTCGATTAATAAAACGTGCTGTATCAGTTAGAATTCGGCATAGTTCAACTTCGGTCAACTTCGGTCAACTTCGGTCAATCTCGTCCGACTTAAGGTAAACTCGGGTACGTCTGTTAATATACATAACAGTAAATTATAATTTTATACAAGTAGGTTAGACCTTAACTTAAAAACACTGTCTGTAGAACCTGAAAGAAAAGTATCTCATGGGGGGTAAGTTTTCTTTTCCAAAAAAGAATAAACCATTAACTTGTGGTATTTTAAAGCAAACAATTATCTATAAAAAAAAATTTACAGGTTGTGACAATACAATTATATTTGTTAAAATTATAAAAACATTTAATTAAACTCTTTAGTGAAGGTTTTCAACCTACCCCCAACAACTTCCGATGTTGTTTCGGTTGACTGTAAAATGTTTTCCCACTAAAATCCAGTGTTAATTATTAGCACTTTGCCTGAATAATTTCAAACCGTTCAAAATTGGCCACTCATTTGTGTCGTGAGGGGGAAAATAATTTAAAAGGCTAACTGTAGAGCGTCGCACAAATTACGTTTCGAGGGTGTGTTAGAAGAGCGAAAACCCACCACTTGCTGTCTCCTGCTGTTCAACCCACCGTTTTTTTTTTTGCATTCGCCTCACGCACACTTTCTCAATTGGTCTCGCTCGACTTAACCACTAATTGTTAATTTACTGCCTACAGGAGTCTAGGAATACGGCAAAAGGGACGTTTATATCCTGATGGGGAAATTAAAACAAGTCACGACTTCAGGTCAACGAAACTGCTGGATTTAAAAATTTTCAGAGTCGTTCTCGCAGCTGAAATGTAAAATATTCCTCATGTAATAAAAAAATTCACGCGGAATTTGAAATGGTATCTAAACTATTTTACAGGAAGAATATTACATTCGTTGAGGAATTTATTGATTGTAAGGCACGACGCACAATTGTTTATAATACAAATAAATAATAAAGATTGTTCATCATGTCAAAATTGATTAAAAATTTATAAATATCGATTAATTTAATTAATTAATTCTTTAGAATGTTTCAGCAATATACAGAAACAAATTAATAAGAAACAAATATTAATTGACGAAGAAATTCATGAAATAAAAAACGACGTTTTGAACCTTAATCAGGTCTTCATTAGATGTATATTAATTGATCAAAAATATATATATTAATCCTTAATTATTAATATAGGGACCAAACATTTCTTCGAAATAAATTATGAATAATTTGTACACAAATCTTCCATTAATATTTTACAAAAATTAATATTATATAAATAAATACATTTACTAAAAAAAAGCTTATTTATACTTAAATTTATGAATATACTAGCTGGGTGCCCGGCGTTGCCCGAGATGACATTTATCCATAACCCCCGAATTTTTCGTTATTTTTATGTAACGCAACTAAATGTGTTATCGGCCGGTTCCATTGTTTAAAAATTTCTACCCCCGTCCAACCCCGAGCAAAACTTAATTTTTTCACAATGAAATTGAGCGACATCCATAACCCCATAATTGACTCGAATCTTGGTCTATTCGCGTTATTTTCATGTAACGCTTCTCAAAACCCCACCTCTAAGCGTGCTCCCATACCATGCCCATAGGTGTTGAAATTATACACAGAATTTATTTAGTATTATTATGAGTCTCATTGACCCCGAAAAATATTTATTTGGCGCAAATATCGACATGGTTACATTTTTGAACATTTCTACGCCCGCCCACGTCCGACCAGCCCTCCCACCCACAACCAACTCCGCGCGCTACCCAGGTTGCCATATATAAATTCAGTGACATCTATAACCTCGATTTGTCTCGAATCTATGTTGTTCTCACGTTTTTTTCTTGTAACTGCCCTCCACCCCTACACGTTGGATCGTGTATCGATGTCGACAAAGTTTTTAAATTTATGAGTTTATTTTCTGGTTTCCTATCTTCGCTTACAAACGGCCTAATTTGTTCCACTATGACGCCTTAATTTAGAACTGAATTTTGTCAAGTAGTTATAATAAGTCAATCTGGATATAGAAAATGTACAATAATAATAATAAAAAATACGCACAGCAGCCGAATTTATTTATTTATTTCTATATAAATGAAACTGCAGTGTGGGTTTATTGAATTATTTCATTACAATCGAGTATTTATAACCCTAAAACAGTCATAAGATATTTCAGTACATAAATGTTGATTGATTGTAAGATAAAAACAATTAATTGCCTTGAACCTCTAAAAATGAATATAAAATTATAGTGCGTCATTTATTGTACTAAAAAATGTTCCTCTTAACTAAATATAATTAATATTAAAAGAAAAACGCACTGCGTAATTCAGAGAACAACGTCGCCATTTTGCTTAGTTCTGGGTAAACGCCTCTGACCAAGGCGAGGCAGGAAGAAGGGGCAGGTGTGACGTAGACAAGAACTTCGCCAACTACTAAGGCCGTCTGCTCCCCTGATGTATCGAGCTCCGTGAAAATCAAACCCCATGTTAAGTCGTTAGTACGAACCAAGTCCCAACAGATGTCATGAGCGCCTCCTTTTTGAAGCGTTTCAATTTTAGTATGGGATTTCGTGATTTTGTCGTGCGGGTTGCTAGTAGAAGTAAAGAAGGTGTCTTATTCCACGAGCAGGTGTCTCAGTTCACGAGTCTAAGCACCGCCCCTAAAGCAGCAGCTCCTCCATTTTACATGCATCGGCACAACTCTGCCTGCCGTTGCTTACTTGGTCTCTCTATTTCTCTCTAGCCGAGAGGAATGAAGAAATGATTTTGAATATATAAATAATCGATAACATTTAGATAGTCACTAAATTAAATTAATAATGTGGAACTTAAATTAGAAATTTTCGAAATTAAATAATTAATTTATTTTTATCAATTTTTTTATGCGGAATGATTTTTGCGTTCCCATATTCATCTTTTTCATATTCCATAATTAATTTTTTAAATCAATAATTACTATATTTACAAATGTAAAATTATAGTCAATCATTATTATTTGTTCCATAACTTTTCAATTAAAGGCCATAATTAATACCCATAAACACAATTAATTGGCTTTTTATAATGAATAATAAATCATGTTAATTAAAAGCAAGTAAATGATAAACAAATATTGTGTGATAAGTAATAATTGGTCTATTATTTGTTACGTTAGTTATGTAATTATTTTACTATTAAAACACAGGTTTTAACTACGTATTTTCAATTTAAAAACCAATAAAAATAACACACTGTGCCCGCATTGAGCCTGATGCCATGGTGAGCCTTGTAAAACCAAGACGTATTTTGTATGATAATGTTCATTATGTTTTCTATTATTGTTGTTGCATAATAATAGAAATTAATTTGAAAATAATCTCCTTAATTTTATTTGCACTGTGTGACGCGATATACACGGAAAATAGCGACGTTTTGTTAAGTAATTTAATAATCGCGCCATTTTAAATTTAACAAAATACGACTGAAAGTTTAGAGTTTTTGAAATATAAACTGATTAATTATTTGTTACAGAACGCCTAATGATGTCTGGGGTTAGAAAAAGCGTTTTTGGATTGATAATAATTTCATTGGAAGACGCCACGGCATCTATGTCGAAAAAGTTTTTAAATTTATGAATTTATTTCCTGGTTTCCTATCTTCGCTTACAAACAGCCTAATTTGTTCCAATAAATATGACGCCTAAATTTAGATCTGAATTTTGTCAAGTAGTTATAATAAGTCAATCTGGATATAGAAAACAATAGTAATAATAGTAATTATACTCATATAACATCGGTAGAAACACTATCAATCTCTTTAACCCCTAAAAATTTTTATCCGCCTAAAATATCGACTGTTTTAGATTGTTTGAATGTTTCAACCCCCGACCCTATGCGTGCTATCCTCTCATACCGAAAAGGGTTGTAATTTTACAAAAAAAACATAGGTGGAAATACTATCAACGTAATTGACCCTGATAATTATTTATTCCACTCAAATATCGACCATTTAACTTGTTTGAAATCTTCCATTCCCGTTCAAACCCTTTCCCCTGGGTTTTAAATGGCCACTTGAATGTCATAATTAAACTCACCGACATCCGTTACCCTGTATTTGACTCCAATATCGGTTGTATTCCCGTTATTTTCTTGTAATACCTGTCCAGCCCCACTCCTAACGGCGCTCCTTTCCCATGATATGAGGGTTTGAAATTATACTCATAGAACGTCGGTATAAACACTATCAATCTCTTTCACCCCTAAAATTATTTATCAGACACAAATATCTGCTGTTTTAACATGTTTGAATATTTCAGCCCTCGTCAATCCCCACTCCTGGGGTTGGTAAATGTTTCTCACCCCGACAGTGTTTGTTTCCTGGTCGCAAAGAACACATGTATGAAATTTGTTCCACCGGTGTATATATATATATACATATATATATATAAACACTCTGTTTTATTTATTAGATACTAGCTGGGTGCCCGGCGTTGCCCGAGATGTCATTTATCTATAACCATCCATAAGACTCCAATTTTGGTTACTTTTGCGCTATTTTTATGTAAAGCTCCTCGAACCCTATCCCTAAATGTGCTCACCTCCCATGCCGAAGGCGGATGAAGTCATTGACTAAATATATCGGCCGTTTTTACATGTTAGAAGATGACCACCCCCACAAATATGCGATAATGAAAAAGAATGTATTCCACGCAAAAATCGGCCGATTACATTGTCTGAAAATTTATTCCCCCGCCCAACACCTCCCAAACCCGTCGCGTTACCCCCCCAGGGTTGTCACAATTAGATTCAGCGACATTCATAGTCTCGGAATTGATTCGAATCTCGGTTGTTTTTGCGGGATTTTATTTAACGTACCTCCACCCCACCCCTAAGCTTGCTCCCCTCACAGGGGTTAAATTATACACAAACAACATCGGTATAAATACTTTCAAAGTAATTAACCCCAGGAAATAATTATCGCAAATATCGACCGTTTAACATGTTTGAAATTTTACACCCCCGACCACTCCCGCTTCGGGGACTTAAACGGTCAAGTTTAATGTCATAATTAAACTCAGTGACAATCCTGATAGTTTCTGGTTTATTTTTATCTAATGCTACTTCCACGCCAACCCCTAAGGGTGCACCCTTCCGAGTCCGAAAGGGGTTGAAATTATACACAGAGAACATGTAGGGAAATTTTATTAATCTAATTCATCCCGAAATATATTTAATTGACGAAAAAACGGCCGGTCAACTCATCCCAACCCAGCCGATACCCGCGCGTCGTCCAGATTGTCATAAATAAATTCAGCGACATCCATTACCTTCGATTTGACTCGAATCTCGGTTGTTTTCACGTTATTTTCAAGGAAATTAATTAAACTCAGTGACAATCCCGATAGTTTCTGGTTTCTTTTTATGTAATGCTACTACACGCCCACCCTTAAGATTAAGTATAATAATTATTTATATTAAGCCCTTTCGTTCTGGTAGAAAAGTGATTAATAATGGATTGATTTATATGGTTTAGGATTTTGAGAACAATTGTTCTAATAATGTAGATTACGTGGATAATATTTTCATTGAAGTTGTAGTAAACTAAATTATAAATTACGTTGGCATGTAGAGTTTTTGTTACATTTATTTGTCCGTGATTATTTGTTGCTTTATTTCTTCACAATAATACAACTTCAATTACGGAATAAATGTAAAATTATGTTTATAACAATTTATAATATAAAAACTTTTTAAAAGAGTACAAAAAGCAATGGTTCTGAAACACTTTTATTTTTGATTAAACGTCGTTATTAATGGAAACAACATAGGTTAAAATAGTATGAAAAACACCACCCTTAAATCTGCTACTTTCCCGTGGTGGAAAGGGTTGAATTTTTACTCATATCACATCGGTAGAAACAATATCAATCTAGTTTACCCATAAACACATAACATTTTGGCAGTTTTAGAATAATAGACAATTCTCACCCCCAGCCCTAAGCAAGCTCACCCCTAATGTCTAAAGGGATTTATATTTTCAACAACATCCGTTGAAATAGTATTCACGTAATTCTCCTCCAAGAACGCGCAAGAACTGACTATTTATCTTCCCTTCCAACCCCCACCATTTCGGGTTAAATGGGCAATTAAAAATATTTATCCGGAGTAAACTCACTGACATCCATAACCTTCGATTTGACTCCAAACTCGGTTGTATTCGCGTTATTTTTCTGTAAAGCAACTCCACCCCAAACCCTAAGGGTGCCCTTTTCCCAGGGCGTAGGAGATGAATATTATATTCAGATAACATCGGTAGAAACACAATCAATATCTTTGACCCCGAAAATATTTATCCAAATCTAATACCTGCTGTTTTAGCATGTTTAAGTATTTCAACCCCCGTCCACCCCCGCTTCTGGGGTTGGTAGACGCGTCTCACCCCGACAGTGTTGTTTTCCTGGTCGCAAAGAACCCGTGTACGAAATTTGGTGAAATTTGCTCCAGCGGTGTAGATTTGTACTCTCCACCCCAAACGCTAGGGGTGCTCTTTCCCGAGGGTGTAGAGGTTGAAAATTATATTCAGATATCATCAGTGGAAAGACTATAAATATCTTTGACTTCTACAAATATTTATCTGACTTAAATATCGACTGTTTTAGCATGTTCAAATATTTCCACCCCCGTCCACCCCCGTCCACCCCCGCTTCAGGGGGTGGTAGGCGCGTCTCACCCCGACAGTGTTGTTTTCCTGGTCGCAAAGAACCCGTGTACCAAATTTGGTGAAATTTGCTCCAGCGGTGTAGATTTGTATTCTCCCCCTCTAACGCTAGGGGTGCTCTTTCCCCAGGGTGTAGAGGTTGAAAATTATATTCAGATATCATTAGTGGAAAGACTATAAATATCTTTGACCTCCACAAATATTTATCCGACTGAAATATCGACTGTTTTAGCATGTTCAAATATTTCCACCCCCGTCCACCCCCGCTTCAGGGGGTGGTAGGCGCGTCTCACCCCGACAGTGTTGTTTTCCTGGTCGCAAAGAACACGTGTACGAAATTTGGTGAAATTTGATCCACCGGTATAGATTTGTATTCTCCACCCTAAACCCTAAGGGTGCCCTTTTCCCAGGGTGTAGGGGATGAAAATTATATTCAGAAAACATCGGTAGAAACACCATAAATATCTTGGTCCCCTAAAAATTATTATCCGACTAAAATATCGGCTGTTTTAGCATGTTTAAATATTTCAACCCCCGTGCATCCCCGCTTCTGGGGGTGGTAGACATGTCTCACCCCGACAGTGTTTGTTTCCTGGTCGTAAAGAACACGTGTACGAAATTTGGTGAAATTTGCTCTACCGGTGTAGATTTGTATAACGAACATACAAATATACATACAAACAAACATACAAACAAACATACAAACAAACATACATACACTCTCTTTTATTTATAAGATTATTTTTTTTGAATTCAATAATTCAAGATGATCTGACGTTGCATATAAATTATTTAAATTTAATTGAAGATATTTTTGTTTCTTATATTAATAATTAAGGACTAAAATATCTCTTTATCAACTATTAGTTTACACCTGATGGTGTCCCAAATTGGGGATGAATTATTTTTATAACATTAATTGTTTTGTCAATTATTAACTGTTTGGAGTCTTTGGCGTATTTAATTAATCTAGCGTATTGTAAATATAATTGCAACACCATCTTTTGTCTTTTCCTTTATTTATAATTTGACCTTGTCAATTAATAAAGAAAGTGTAATTAGTGTTAACTTAAATGCTGGAATATTTGTTTCAAAATTTGCCAATTTAAGAAACCTGTGTGGTCAAAAAAAATTATATTACTAAATGCTTTAAAATACAGATTAAAACGAAATCAAAGGAACCGCAGATACCTTAACAAATTAATATTGGGAGTATCTGCATTCAGACTAAATATTTCAAAGTATAGAAATTAGAGGTCAGAAAGTTAAAGTTTGTGATATTTTAGGGGAAAAAAAATTCACATTCCCTCGGGCATTCGCTGGAAGAACTTCCCCCGAAATTAACGAACTGTTGTTTGGCTTTAAGTTAAAATCCTCAATTTGTCTGATAAAACCCCGCAGGCAGATTTATTCAAATCCTCTCTGTCGTTTCGGAATAGAAACTTGAAGACATCCGTTTATCACTTGAGGGGGGGTTGGGGGGACGAAAAAGCAGTCGACTCCGGAGGCGTCATCGATAAGGACCTGCGAAAGAAAATGAGAAAACGGGCGAGAGATTGATATCTCTGCCCCAGAGAGAAAATAAGCGAAAATTACCTAGGGAAAGGAAGGTTAAATCGTCTATCAATCGACTTGGGGGAGGGGGGGGGTGGGGGGTTAGCCCAGAGTTTGGCAATTCGTTTGAGTCGTCATTGCAATTAAGTTCCAGGAAGGCAACGCGGACACGAAGGATCTCAATCTCAAGGCGGAGGAGAAAAAAAAATCTCTCAGAAGGGGGAATTATACAGAATCGTTTAATTTACCCCTGCTCAGCTTTCGATTTGTTAATCTGCATCATCCCGGAAGCCTCTTTTGAGATTACTTTAAGTCCCCGCAGGATTAAAAAGTCCCTCTCCTTCTACTTTATCATGGATTTGCTACAAGCGTTGGCAACACTGTTTTCCATTTTAGAAGTATTCTTCAGAATACCATTCAACTGTTAAGCTCCTGAAGCTGTTTCAAAATGTGAAATGTGACCTTTTTAATTAAATATAAGAAATCCTAGAAAATAAAAGGCCGTATTATATTTATTCCTAGAAAAATACTCTCTCGGATTTCGACTCTAAAAGTCATGACACGCGTTTACTCCATCGTTGTGTATAATTTCAATCCCAATCAGTATGGAAGGAGATAATCCTTAGAGTGCAAAGGAAGTTACACAAAAATAACAAAAAAAAACAATCGATAATGGAGTCAAATCCGGTGTTATGAATGTCGCTGAGTTTAATTATGAAAACCTGGATAACGCCAGGCACCCTTGATAATATTAGGATTAATTTGTAATTTTATTTTGAAAAAAAATATAGGGTCTTAATTACTTTACGATTGGTAACACTCATTATTAGATTAATAGAATGTAGAAAATGTGTTAATTGTTTTAAATATTATATTGTTGTAAAATAGGACACAAAAGAAATGGATGTTCTAATTAAATAATTATGAGACCCGTTTTAATTAACAGATTTAATTAAACCATAAATTCCTCAAATTATTCTGAAATATATAAATAATTGGACGATGTAAGGATAAAAGATCCTTATTGAAATTGTAAGGATAAACAATCATTTTTTAATTTGCGTCTTCAATTCATTTTACTATATTTCAATAATTGGACGATGTAAGAATGAACGATCCTTATTGAAATTGAGTCCTCTAATTGTTCTTTGAAATTTCAAGGATCGGACGATGTAAAGAAAAACAATCTGCATTGAATTTGAGTCTTGAAATTATTCTACGATATTTTAATAAATGTAATAATGATACTAAAGAATCCTTATTGTAATTTTGAGGACTCTTTGGCTTAATTTTTAACCTGAAATAAAGGTTTTAAATCTGTGATTATTTTACTGGGTATAACAAAAAAAATTGAACCGTAGAAACAACCTGATAAAGCCCCCAACGTAAGGTACTGAAACGTTGTCGCTGTGTTGAAAAACATCTTTTATAATGTCAGTAAAATTTGTCGTTATTCTTATTGATTTATATTATTAATTAAAATTATTATTAGGTGTATAATATCGACAATAAGGTCGGCCAACAAGTTAATATTTTGTGTGCATTTCGCCTTCCCCTTCCCCCCCCCCTTCTCTGCGAAATATCTCCAAAGATACATGAAAGGAAGATATGTGGGAATGTCATAGACACACCGTTGTATTGATAACAATGGCCACTCTAGAGTGCAGGTGAGGCTTCCAGTTACCACCTCCTTTGTGCGCACGATATTCCTCCAGTGTGTTAGTCAAAACCTCGGCAAAGGGGGAAAAGAACACGACGCCATTCGAAATCAAATACCGGGCTTCTGGGGGGGTTCGGCTGACGTCAGGCGCGTTGCGGAGTTCCAAAACCTAGCGGATATAAACCACACTTCGGGGAAGGTTCGTTCTTTCTCTCTCTCTCTCTCCCTCTCTCCTCTCTGAAGGATTGCTAAGCAACGCTGTTAAAACAAGCAACTGAGCACATCGGCGCTGCTCGCAAATCTCTGCGAAATACGAACTCGCGGGGTCTAGACAACCAATAAACACGCCTGGTTAATGTCCGCCTCACAAGGAGAGACATGATAATAATAATAATAATACAAGGAGCTGCAGACTCTCATACATCAGGTAAAGCTTCCCGGTACTGAACTTAAATCCCCGTTAACTGTCGCGTAATTTTGTGGTACTTTTCGTAAATCCGACAGCTTGTTAAACTGTCCGTTCTTTCACGGCGCTTATTTGCTTCACTACCCTTTACTGTCTGGGTGGGGCGCCAAGGGGGGGGGGGAGAGAAACCCTCCTGGTGACGCTGTTTTCCTGCTACAGTTTTCCTGTATCTATCCGGTTCTAAAAAAAAATATTCGCCCCCAATCAACGGAAATTGTGGACGCCATCTCAAGACTTTCAAACCCCGTAATCAAATATTACCTCAATCATCGTTCAAGGTAATTTGAAAACCCGCAAAAACCAACTATCCCTAATTAACCATCCATATTCATAATAAACCCATCCGTTGTTTCTGGCGTTTTACTCGCGTATCATGTATTTTTTTAACCACAAGTCGACCAACCATGGAAAATCTAATTTTATAAGGTTTTTTTATTAACATATTTACAATTATTTATTGATTTTATAAGTGAAAAAAATTGGTAGTCGTGTGGCAAGAAAAGGAATTAATAAGTCATATTTTATTCTATCATTTGATTTTTTGAACTAATAATACGTTATAGTGTAAATAAAATTCACAAATTAATGACTTCTAACAATAACATACAATTAATGTAAATTATAATTAATACATTCCGATTTTTGGAAACGAAACAAACGAATTTTTTTTAATAAAATTAGTATCATTTGAATTTTTAAATATTCAACAATACTTTTTTTATTTTGTTTCACGCTGAAGGGAAGAGTTCAAAAAACATTTAGTAAAATGGAACGAAACGTTGTGTTATTTTGTATTAAAGTGTTGTGTAACTTGTTATCCTTACAGAACAGTTTATTATTATCCTTATTATTATAACTAAATAAATAATAAGGATAACACCTTACAGAATCCTTACCGAACAGTTTATAATTATTATATACTTATAAGTAAGTAAATAATAAGGATAACATGTTACAGAATCCTTACCGAACAGTTTATTATTATTATATAATTATAAGTAAATAAATAATAAGGATAACACGTTACAGAATCCTTACCGAACAGTATATTATTTTTATATAATTATAAGTAAATAAATAATAAGGATAACACGTTACAGAACAGTTTAATACAAAATAGGATAACTAACTTTGTAATTATTATTTTAAATATTAAAATTTCCAAAAAAAAAAGGAAATTCTTTCAGGCGCTTTGAAAATTAATTGTAAATCCCCCTCCCGCCATCCAGGGAAGGGCGTGGGACAAGTACCAAATGCCCGACAAACCTGAAGCAGGTTTTTCTAGGGTTTTCCCTGCATCACTTTATGGAGAATTGCCGGGTTGGATCCTTAAACTCCAGCCCGGGGGCCCCCTAGTTAACCCTTTGGCTACCTTCCTCCACCTTTCCTCATCCCCTCTTTCAGTCCCTGTCCTATGCTATAAGAGGGGAGTTGCCACTATGTGGATTACCCGCATGCAGCCTGTCTACACCTTCTTATTCTTCTTTCCACCCATCTGCGTAGTTTTCCAACAGCGTGTACTTCTTAAAAGCGGAAAAAAATTAGCAACAAAGTTGGCACACAGCTGTGTGAAGCGAAAGTACATCTACAAACGATGGCGCTGTCGTATGTGCTCACTAGTCCACAGCACAGAAAGGAGACAGTTCGTCGACCTTCACGGGCAGTGCAGGGGGGTGTCAAACGGATTCCTGCGCATGCACATTTCTCAATCCCTGGGCTTGACCCGTGGATTATAATTTAATACGTTTATTTATAAAAGAAAAAAATGGTTAATTCTCAGTTTTGGGGAAAAAAAATATCCCAACCACCAGGATTTTTTCTGAAGATTCCCTTGATTGTGTTGTTGTTGCAGATTGCCTCTGGTAGACCAGATCCGCCATGCCCATGAATACTTGATTAAGCCTCTCCACTTTGCCCTAATGCGTTTAGTGACAGGGCGGACTACGGCGGCGTTGTGACGTAATATGTTGGTGTGTGTATTAGCTGTGGTATGGAATTACTGCGTGTGGCAACATACACAGATTCCTCCCTTCCACTGGACACGCGTGAACATGAGAGCGGGTGACACGCAGATTCTAATTTGCAAGTTTGACGTTCATTTTAGGGAAGGACGGCGGACGCTGAGTTGTTTTGTCAACTGCAAGCCTCGTGGAATTTGCGTCACAATGCGTCACGCTGTCTCGAAAAGCGACACTGACGTATCAAAGGGAGGGTTGAGAATCTTTGGAGTAATTAATCACTTACGTAAATAAAATGATTAAAAACCCCATGACATTTCTAAATTTATATTAGTATATTCCATGACACACAACATTTCCGAGGCATCACTGTGTTGAGATATGGATTAATTTCCGTTTCAAAAGCGACGAAGAAACATGATTTTGACTGAGGGAACCGTATATATTTATAACCAATGTACTTGTAGACATCTGAGAGCAACGAAGAAACCTGTATTGACTGAGAGCGTCGTGTATATACACTTAAAACGGACGAAATTGTCGTTTCGAGAGCGACGAAGAAACGACATTTTGACTGAGGGAACCATTTATCTACTTTTAGTGAATGTAATTGTCGGTAGAAATGAAATAATAATATTAATATTACTTGAGTTCTATGTTGTCTCACTCTAGGCTCTTCTTAACATCCGGAAAAAGGGACAATAATCCCAGAAACATTATGTGTGGTATTTATATTACTACTTCATTTGTCTGCCTTTGGTTATCTTTATTATTATTATTATTAGTAGTAGTCGTCGGTTTCTGACAGCAATGAAGGAAACTCTTTTCGTATATATACAATAATGAATGTAATTGTCGGTCTGAGAGCGACGAAGAAAAATTATTTGACTGCGGGAACCGTATATACGTTTTTTTTAATAGAATATAATTACGGATCGGACAGCAACGAGGGAAATATTTGTCCAACGAGCGAGCCTTGAAGCCTGTGCACTTCTACGATTGTACAGTCCGACCTTTAGAGTAGCGACAAATGAAACGCGATTTTGACTGAGGGAGTCGTGTATATATATATATATTTTTTGATGGATTGTATGGAAACTGTCAGCTGTTCTGTTCACCTTTCCGTCGTCGTCTGACCCCCGATTTCCTCGTTGGTCAGCCTAAAATTTCAGACGATCGTCAATCGTTGACGTCGAATCTTCATTTTTACCGTTCACTCGATAAAGATGTCCAAAATAAAGGGCCGAAACATTGTCGTAATTGTATAAACCTATTTTCGTACTACTACTATTATTATTATTATTATTATTAAAAACCCGTAATATAACCAGATTATTATTAAAATAATTGAAGTTGGTTGTTAACATTATAAACTGACGACGGACTACGTGAGGTGCGAAACGTGTGTATTTCTGTGTGTGTTATTAAGGTCATGAGTAATTATTATATATAATAAATACGTTATTATTTATGTATCATAAAATTAACAAGCTATTTAGTAATCAGTCGGTTTTCTTTAAGGTTGTTCCGATTTCTTCACGGTCCAATTAATTCTTTACCTCTCGACTCTCGCTATCTTCACCCTTTTCTCCGTCTGTGTCTCCACCCCCTTGTGTGTGTGTGTTTGTACGTGGAATACGTACGCGAAGACGTATGGACCAATCTCCTGGAGAGGAACAATAAATCTGCGTTACCGTAGTCGCGAGCACTGTGCAATAATTCATGCCCCAACGCTTTCTCTCCACGCCGTGTCCGCGAGGGTTGACAAAGGGGCGACAGTGGTAATTTACTTTTTAGTCCCATATTCTTCCTCTTCTTTTTTTCCCCCTCCACCACCGCCACCACCACCACCCTTTATCTCCCATAATCCTGACCTTCCGCCTTTCTCCGTTGCGTGAAAAGGCGCCGTTTCAGGCCCTGACTGGAATTCTGAATGCGTTCCTTACAAAGTTCTTACAAACTATTGGGCATTCATTAAACAGTGCCGACAAGGATAAACCTGAAAAAAATAATTTACCTTCGTTTTCTTCTAATAAATAAAAAAGTGTGTCTGTACGTAAAAATAAATAAACATCAGCCAATTGTAAGTCATAAAAAATAATTATTAATGTAAAATTAAACAACGTTTCGTCGCTTATTTGGTGACCTCATTAGGTTCAACTGTAATGTTAAACGGAGGACGACAAGCGCGGGTTAACAATGGAAACAATTTTAATTTTTTTTTAGGGTACCAGGCTACATGGGGGTAATCCACATGGTGGCAACTCCCCTTTAATAGCATAGGAAGGGATTTAAAAGGGGCGATGCGGAAGGGTAGAGGAAGGTAGCCAAGGGTTAACTAGTGGCCCCCGGGCTATGGTTTAAGGATCCTACCCGGCAATTCACCTAAAAGTAATGCAGGGAAAACCCTAGAAAAACTTGTATCAGGTAGGTTGGGCATTGGGTACTTGTCCCACGCCCTTCCGATAGCGGGAGAGGAGTTTGCTGTGGGGACGCAGCATTCCCTTCTCCGTGCCTCGACCAGTTTAGGAGGCAGCTGGCCGACTATTCCAATGGGAATAGCGAACAACTCTTACCGTATGCCCAAGATAGCCCTTCACTCATTAATCTAGAGGAGTAGTTCCTTTGACACTTAACACCAATCTCATTTGCAATTATTTAAATAAATATGTTCCGACAAAACAAATTAATTTTTAATACTAGTATTTATATTATTTTAAGTTCTTTTAACCTTTTATTGATCGCTTAGTTTGTCCTATATAGCATGCGTGACTTGACAATCCAAAGGATGAATTATATTAATTATATATTGCTTATCAAAATTTTCAATTTTGTCCTTAATATAGTGATAGGACTTGAACACGTCTCTAAGTAGCTAAGGGGTATAATTTTTAGTTCTCTAGAACTGTGTCTAGAAAACATAAATTACACGGCAAGTCATCGACTGAATTGTTTTGTGTTTTTTTTAAAAGAAGTTACATCCAAGTTCAGATACTAATCGCTGAGCACGAGATTTTAATGTAACTCTGTAACCCATCAGATTACTTTCCACTCCCCATCCGGACAAGAACGTCTCGGATCACGACCCTGCAGCATCTGATGTCACCAAGTTAAGCCTCGTAAACCTGGCCTTAAAAGTTAACGAGGCTTCTTGTATGGCGCGTCCTCAGAATCGCCGCATTACCACCAGTTGACCTCGTAATACAACCCCCTCAACCCCCGAGTGTATCACGTTTAAACTTGGCCAATTCCAGCGACGTCGTCGTTGCGATGCGATTACTCCGCGTCCCCAGATAGTTTCTCGAGTAGTGGCGCTAATTTTATAGACTGTTCATATCTACCCCCTTCTTGTTTCTACGATGGCTTGACGCTGATACGAGACCATGAAGCACTTAACGCGGTCAGCGGCTGCTTGGCTTAACGAGGACGTTCCGAACTGATTTAAATGAAGGTCTGTCACTAACTGTAGCCATCAGTGACTGAATTCAGGACGTAATGGAGCAAGGAATCGGAGAAAAATTGTGAAGGTGGTGGACGATGAGCGCATCAGTTGATCTTGTTGTTCAGAATTATTGGAAAATTATTATTGTTATTTGTAGGGCAACAGGCTGCATGAGGGTAATCCACATGGTGGCAACTCCCCTTTAATAGCATAGGATCGGATTTGAAAGGGGGGATGCGGAAGGGTAGAGGAAGGTAGCCAAGGGTTAACTAGGGGCCCCGGGCTATGGTTTAAGGATCCTACCCGGTAATTGGCCTCAAAGTGATGCAGGGAAAACCCTAGGAAAACCTGCATCAGGTAGGTCGGGTATTTGGTACTTGACCCACGCCATTCCCTGGATGGCGGGAGAGAGGTTAACAAAGAGGGATATAGATATAAATATCAACTCCATGACTCTCAGGGAAAACTATCAATCACTGTCACGAACTTTCAAGTCATCTTGCATTTTCCTGACTGTTCTACGTTAACTACTTCATTATTCTTCCATTCCTGATTTCACTACCTCTGTGTATGAGTCATTATAAGGCCTTCAATTCCTGTAACCCCATTGGTTGTTTCTTGGATGCGGTCACGACTTTGCGAGGGTAGAGGGACGCTCGTATCAAGTCATTATCCTCAACTTCTAATCTTCTTTCTAGCAACCTTTGCCTTTGAACCCTATTCGCCGTTACGCTTATTTTGTGAACGTCATGCAATCTTGACGCTTAACCTCCCTTTTACCAATCGTTCCTATAAATTCATTTTCTCCCTATTTCTGGTACCAACTCGTACCAAGTCGAACTGGTGGCTTCTGTCACGACGAGCTCAAATATTACAGCTGCAATTAATAATAAACCTGCAAAAATAATGATATATATATTCTAACTATTAAGAAAAATAATAAATAAGTAAACATCTGCCAAGTTTAAGTCATAAAAAAATAATTTATTAACGTAAAATTAAAAACAACGTTTCATCGCTTATTTTTCGATATCTTCAGGTTAAAGTTAAAAACTACAAAAATTCAATTACCATGATTAGAATAGCATGGGGTTGAAGTGGAAAGGATGCAAGAAGACAGAATACGTAAAAAAAAATACTGAAAGCAAGACAACGGAAAGGGGAAGAGCAATATTGAGGTGTAATGGAAGATTTGATAATTATGAAGGGGAGAGGGGATTAATAATGGAGAAGCACAGACAGGCCGAGGCTCACTGTAGTGTCGTATAGTAAAGTAGGTGGGGGATGTGTTTCCGTCGTGATGCCGCGAGGCGAGGATATAAGACAATCCTCGTGCTCTTTCATGGTCATTACCGCTGACGTGTCAGTTACTAAAAAACATCCCCCCCCCCCTTCTGAAATTTGCTCCTCTTTTTCTTTTAGTGCAACAGGCTACATGAGGGTGATCCACATTGGGCAACTCCCCTTTAATAGCATAGGAAGGGATTAGAAAGAGGGGATGCGGAAGGGTAGAGGAAGGTAGCCAAGGGTTAACTAGGGGCCCCCGGGCTATGGTTTAAGGATCCTACCCGGCATTCGCCTAAAGAAATGCAGGGAAAACCCTAGAAAAACCTGCATTGGGTAGGTCGGGCATTGGGTACTTGTCCCACGCCCTTCCGATAGCGGGAGAGGAGTTTGCTGTGGGGACGCAGCTTTCCCTTCTCAGTGCCTCGACCAGTTTAGGAGGCAGCTGGCCGACTATTCCAATGGGAATAGCGGACAACTCTTACCGTATGCCCAAGGTCTGTGACCCCGGAACATACACCTCTCAAAACAGGTAAATTTGCTCCTCATACACTCGCTCATTTTATTAAATTTCTTTCTTCCTCTGGGCCGCGAGAGCAAAGGGGGTTAAGATTGTTTTCCAAACAACTTGGCGCCACATGTTCCGACAATATTGAAGGAAACTTCTCAGTCGCACTTACCAGAAATTAAATACGCCATGTTTTTTTTAAGTATGCAGAATATGAAATTTGCAGTCGCCTGATTTAAAGTTGTCCCTAGAGACTATAATTACGATCTTTCTACATTAATATGTTCGTATAGAAAAGCTAATTGTTTTAATTTATTGTGCGACAAAAAAACGGTTTTTGTTGCGCGTAATTCGTACACTCTCAGTTCAGTTCCTCCATTATTCTGCAGCCATATTCCCCTCCCCTTTTGCGTGTTGTTTCTCCCACCTCAGTGTTTGATTGTCCTTTAACTCGTCTGTGCCCGCAGTTGCACGGAGAATCCGTTTTCCGGAATTTTCATTAATGAACACAATTATATAGTTTAATGAGCTTAGGAAACATCGCCTTTGCCCTTTCCAGACCGCAGAGACGTGGCAACCCCGCGAGGCTTGGTGGTGATGTTGTCGACATTTCATCTGTAATTACCTTCATGAGAGAGGGAGGCCGGGGGGGGGGGCGCTGAGGTTGATGACGTCGTGGAACGTGCTGGTTGTGTTCTCTTCACCACGACCACTCACGACTTCGCAGGCAATACGTTAATTACTCGCTGTTACTGTTGCTGATGATTTTACTGTCACGAACAAGCAGGGGATGTTTCATAGGCTGCACGGAGAATTTAGGGGGGTGGGGGCGGAAAAATATCCTCGCGTCGCGGCATCATGACGGAAACACACCCCTCACCTACTTTACTATACGACACTACAGTGAGCCTCGGCCTGTCTGTGCTTCTCTATTATTAATCCCCTCTCCCCTCTTCATAATTATCAAATCCTCCATTACACCTCAATATTGCTCTTCCCCTTTTCGTTGTCTTGCTTTCAGTATTTATTTTTAGGTATTCTGTCTTATTGAATCCTTTCCACTTCACTCCCATGCTATTCTAATCATTGTAATTGTATTTTTGCAGTTTTAAACTTCAATCTGAAGATGTCGAAAAATGAGCGATGAAACGTTGTTTTTAATTTTACGTTCTATATATATATATATATATATATATATATATATATAATTATCACTAATTTAAAACCGCTTGACTTAACACTGTAAATTAAACTTAAGAACTAAAAATCAAAGATAAATCCATAACGGTCCAAAGAACGTAGAAATGAATCATTATACAACTTATTAAGGATTTTTCCAACGTGCTTAATGTTAACGTTGTTATGTTGATTTTTAATAAACAACATTTCAGAAATTAATTTCTTACATTGCCGTGATTCTCACTGTCCAAAAATTGTAACAGGGATTATATTCGATTAATGTGCTTAGTGATACGAAACCGGTTTAAAAGTTTTTAAATTTTATGCTCTTAAATTATTGTGTCTAAAAAGATCTTTTCGTTCGGCCGATATAACAAACGTCACTCTTTGAATAAATTAAATTTCATGACCAGACATTGGTAGTGGATCACTTATTTAATAGGATCTTTGGGTTTCCCTTTGATTAAACCAGAAAAAGACTTTTTTTTATGTTTCCTTAATTATTAATTTTCTTAGTTACAGTTTCTCTATTCGACGTTTGTCTGTACGACTGCCACAGTTGGTATTATTGACGTTAGTCTTTTACTTTGAGTGTAGAACGTTGAACTCCTTCCGTGACGCAACCTTACAACATCATCTCGAATTCCTCGACCCCCGACCTTCACCCCCCTTCAACTCCCAGGCAAGCTTCTTCTATCTGATGTTTAATATCGCCATTTGATTCACCTTCGTCGCCACCCCCGTCTTTCACCCGCGCGCCCACGCTCGGGGGGGGGGGGGGCGGGTGACTTTTATTGTCACGGCGCAAGGGAAGTTTCTCACTGAACCGACGAGTGCCCGATGGATTCCTCCACTCTCTTTGAAGTGTTTCAGAAAAGGGTGGTTGAAAATTCTCCGGAGTTGGCTGTGAAAGTTGTTCCCTTTTGTAATTGGCCGCCGCCGCCGCCGCCGCCGCACACGTGAAAGTGTTTTCCTTTCGTCGCGAGGGTGCGTTTTGATTTTTAATTGGCTTTCGAGGACGATTATTTTCTGGTCCAACTCAGTGCAATTATCTTGTCGCTTTTTTATTTCAAACATTTAAACGGCTGTAATTCCTCTTTTATTTTCAATATAATCCCTCAACAATATCCGCTTACGTTTTTGCGGTCTCTAATCCTGTTTGATCCTTTTGTAAATTTAAGCCGTCCATTATTTTACATTATCTCAGTTTGTTTTCATATAATTACGAACCTTGAATTGTCTTCGGTTCCTTTGATGTGTTTTAAATTTTACATTCGACAATTTCATTAATACAGCCTGTTATCAGATCAACTTTGTGTTGAAATAAATCACACACACACACACACAGTGTTAATAACTTTTAATAGTAAGAATCTCACGACTGTTTATATATTCGGAAATATATTAAAGACAAAAAATTTAACATTTTAGAAAAACACACAAAAAAAAATTATTTTACGAAGTTACTAGACTTAGATTACAATGCTTGTTATACAGTTCGAACGAAACGATATTTTTAAAGACTCGAAATCAATGAACATTGAAATGTAACGTCCAAAAAAATTATTGAGATGTGTCCAAACATCTTTATTTGTATGACCAAAGTTTTAATAATAAAAATACCCAAAGAAAATTATAATATTAGGTCCTAGAATTCCTTTATTGATGGCTAAATTAATACCAAGAATTTAAATAGAATTGATGAACCCTTGTAATTGTAAATTAATAATATAAATTAATGTAATAATGAATTCCGTTGTTAATTTTAATTATCAGACACATTTTAGAAATTTTCTCAAGAAATTTTTAATCAGGTTGTAATAATTTAATAAATTAATTATATAAATTAATGTAAAATTAATTCCGTTAATTTTAATTATCAGACACATTTTAGAAATTTTTAATTAGGTATTAATAATTTAATAAATTAATTATATATTAATGTAAAATTAATTCCGTTAATTTTAATTATCAAACATATTTTAGAAATTCTCTCTAGAAATTTTTAATTAGGTATTAATAATTGAATAAATTAATTGGAAGTAATGTTAAACAATTATTCAAAATTACTATTTTATTAATAAAGTGCTTATAAAATTTTGTTGACTCTTAATTTTTATATATTCCGACCTTATAATTTGTTTTATATTTGAACCTGAAGATGTTCCAACAGAAAAGGGATGAAACGTCGTGCAAATCTTTTATTATTAATTAGTAAGTTCGAATTATTAATTTTCTTAATATGTATTTCAGACAAAATTTGTTAGGTTCATTCATTTAAGGTCAAAACGTCGTGAAATTAAAAGTTTATCAGGAATATTTATCGGACTTTTTTTGTAAATAAAAAAAAACATGGTCTACTAAGTCATAAATTTGCTATGAATACAAATTTTTAATCGTTGTACTAATAGAAAAATATATCGACGTTTCATTAAAAAAACAATTAGGAATGAAACGTGTCTGGGTTATTGTTTTAAATTTTTATTCGTAATAAATTTCTGGTATATTAGCCTCATGATTTTTTTCCCCCATAATGTTTTTACGATTTGCTTCATTAATTTTTTTTTGAGTATTACGACCAATTTATTCGTATTATATATTTTATATAGCAACCATTGACGACCAAGCAGATTCCTATTCTTCACGTTCAGCCGCCAACAACCGGAGAAAATTTCCCTTGAGATATATTCAGAGGGGGTTGTGCGGGGGGGTCGAGCAATCACAACAATACAGGGCTTAATTTCTCCAGAGCTAACAGACAGACAGACAACCAACGCGCGCGCGTGTCCACACACGCACACGATGTTGTTTGTTGGACTGGGAGCCCGGCGTCGCGACGCTCACCAACACGGAACAGCTGAGCTGACAAACAAACATCAAAGCCATCTCTGCTCCAGAGGTAACGCGACGGATCAATGAGCAACAGCTTAGACTCTGTGTGTGTGTGTGTGTGTGTGTGTGTGCGTGGTCACGCCGACTGTGATTACGTCGTCGTCATCAGGAAGGCTTGTTGCTCACCTGCAGTGATTAAAGTCACAGTTCTTATCAAATTACAGCCTTGAAGCTCTTCGTTGTTCCGTCGTCTACCGGGTTTCTTGTCAATTCTCTACGAACGACGTGGCAACGTTTCCCAAAGTCTCTGGCGGCCCAGAAACCCCTATTTATAAAACACATTATATATTGTCCATTAGTTGTTATTTACCATGTCTCGAATCGGCCCAAAACCATTATTATGATTCCATAACTACAGCAAGAATATTTTTAATGTTATTTTTGAACCGTTGAAGTCTCATTGTAGCGTCACCACTATGTAAATGTAATTATAACCGTTTAACGCGACGTCGAAAATTTCTAGCCATCCATCGAAACGTGAACGTTAATAAAGAAATCGTCCCCATGTATGCCACCACGTCGACCGAATGAAGGCGTGGTGGTTATTTTTTCTCCAGACCACGTGCTAATGCAATATCACTTCTCCATCCAACCCTCCCCCTGAGCGATTCCCGAATACACCCCGCCAACCACCAACCCCCCTCCCATCCCCATCCCCATCCATATTGCAACGAAACAACGTTCATGTGTTATGCAGAGGAGCGAAGTGGAGCTGCACTAAAGTCATTTGTGACATGAGAAGTTTCAACCTGGCCTGGGGCGGCGGTTTAGAGTGTCGGTAGGGAAGTTGCGTTGAGGGGGTGGATGTGTCTTATAATGCGATAGTTCTATGCAAATACGGGAATAATTCAAAGCAACCCCTGGCTTACAAAAGGAAACTGTAGAGAGGCAGAAGTAGGTACGTTAATTGGAAGTTATATATATATTCAACAGGTTTTCTACTGTCCTGAAGATAATTTACATTCACCAATTTTCTTTGTTGAACAGACATTTTATTATTAATTATTTACTTTTGTAGTTGAATAAAACTCCGCTTAGTGTTTTACACTATAATAATTGGTTTAATAGATGAACCATTAATGTTTTCCTTATATCTAGGAACTTATTAGCTCGATTTTGTCCTCTAATTGCTTCCTTAATGTAGAAGTTTTTAAAAAATTTCTCTTATCTTTTCCTGTTCTTCCTGTCTACAAGGATAATCAGGAAACTGTTTCCAGTTTCACGTCATTAACCGTTTCCTGACTTGAAAAAAACAGTTTTCTGTCTTTTTTCAGAAACTTTTATACCGAAATATTTTATTGCATACAACATACTAAAAGTTTATATAATATTTTATGTTAACGTCCGTTTTTAGTAAACCATACTCAACGACCCATTAAAAGCCTATTTTATAATTAATTGAAACAATTAGTAGATCAAAACAGATTTTAAAATAAGTTACTGGCTTATTTTTGGTCCTCAATTTAATTTATTAAGTATATAAATAAATAAATCGTAATTAACGACCCATTAAAAGCCTATTTTATAATTAATTGAAACAATTAGTAGATCAGAATTGTTTTTAAAAATGATTACTGCCCGATTTTTAGTCCTAAATTTACTTTATTAAATATATACATAAATAAAACGTACTTAACGACCTGTTAAAAGCCTATTTTATAATTAATTGAAACAATTGGTTGATCAGAATTGTTTTTAAAAATGATTATTGCTTGATTTTTGGTCCTCAATTGACTTTATTAAATATATAAATAAATAAAACGTACTTAATGACCTTTTAAAAGACTATTTTATAATTAATTAAAACAATTAGTTGATCAGAATTGTTATTAAAAAGGATTATTGCCTGATTTTCGGTCCTAAATTAACTTTATTGAAAAGTTTTCTAATTTCAAATAACTGTGTTTTTTCAACTAAATAAATTTAGGACCAAAAATAAGGATATAAATTGCTTTAAGTATATTTAATTATCTCGTTCATTGTGTTAGAAAACGTTTAATTTAAAAGCGATACGTTTCGGTACTTATTTGTAACCCCTTTCAGGCTGAAAGCTTTTATCTTGATGTTATAAATATTTTATAAATATATATATATATATATATATATATATATATATATATATATATATAGTTGCCAAAACTGATGAAACGTTTCCTCGGCCATGCTAATGTATATAAACGTTTATAAAATCAGAATATAAAGTCAGTCAGTTCGTTCATACCCCCTGAAGATGGCTACAAATCAGTATTGAAACGTAGCGTTGTTATATAATTTTTGTTTTAGAGTTATAAAAATAATTGCCTGTTAACAAGTCGTTAAATAAAGCTAATTTTCAGCTGAATTAATTTTTTTAAAAGCTTGAATTAAAAATATCTGTAAAATCTCCGAACATCGGCGTCACTCATCTGTTTTTTACGCCCCCCCCCCCCCCCGGGACCCATTTAAAGTCGTTAACCTCGTCCACGAGGGCTGGAAAAGCAAGAAACAGACGGAAATATTAATGTACATACATATTTTTCCTTCAATAAAAGAGCTCGTTGCCCCTCTGGAGACTCTTTAATAGACCGTTGAGGATTCAAGTTGTAATGTGCCTAGAAAGCTCAAGGGGGGCAAGAAAAACTGCAACTACTTTGATAAGGCTGCATTTTTAATAAGCGGAGTAGTGTTTTAAAGTGACGCCACCCCCACACCCAAGTCTTCCCCTTGAGATGCAACGGTAGGCGTCGGAAACGACGTCATTCGCTAAATTATCTAAATTGCATTCAAAACTAACTTTAACGTTTCGACTAAATAGGACACTTCACGGAAATGGTGCTCTATAAAATTTTATTTTTTTACCCCCTCTATTACCACTACGATTTTAACTTCTCTTGACTGGAATTTTATAAAATGAAATTAAAATAAATTGTGATTACATTTTCTTAACTTTGGTACTCAGGTACAGACAAAGTCTTAGGAATTGAACTTTGCACAGTGAAGAAAATTATTTTAAATTCACACAAGAAGCCACTGTAGGGGATTCAAAGGGTGTAAAAAAAATATACGAATTACCGACGTTGGTATAAATGAAATGAACAATTATTAACACAGAAATGGCCGAGGTGGAGCCCCATTGGTTTATTATTACCGGTTAGATTCTATCAAGACTGGAATAGACAAAAAAATCAGAAGAAACATAACTAATATTTTTTTTAAATATTATAAATGTAAAATTATTTTTTTACAGAATGTATATCCCATATGCATATTATAATTGATTATAAATCAACCGTAAAGGTTTTTACAAATAATTTGGCTGAACAAAATTGACTGTAACACGCTTGTTACATGGGACACACCAAAATGGCATCAATAACCTGGTAGATTATATAAAGAAAATTATTAAAATCGGAATGGATAAAAATTAAATCCTCAAACGACTTAACTGTTACAAAAAAATGTATAATTACTTAATTATTAAACAATCTATATATTAAATTATTGGTCTTACAACACAAGTCTACCAACTGCTGTACAGATTGTGTGAACGTTATTCACGGTTAATCTACCATTTCTGATTATTGTTGGTTTTCAACAAGATTAAGGACCTGACATTGTTGATGCTGAAACTGTAGAACCTCTTTCCTCAAAATGTCTGTGAACGTGATTAATCGACTCAGAGATAATATTACTGTGTGAGACATTAAACGGTAGGCGTTTGTTTGGACTCGTTAAAATAAATTACATTTCTAAATCAACTTTCATGAGCGAACAATACCAATTATTAATAAATTTTTTCACGATGTCGACGTTTCTGCGGGCCATTCTCCAGCGCTGTCTTCAGACTGTGTACGCGAGGTATTTACAGGTTCGGACATGCTGCGACTTGATTGGCTCGTTGAGGATGGCCTGACGACGTTGTCAAGGACACGTGTGTTGCCATGTCGCGTAATATTATAATAATTTGATTACACGCGTCACTGATTTGGAAGCCAGAGTCATTGTAATATCTGTGGCTTCCAAAATCACACCGTCAGCGTGTTTTAATTTGTCACATCTTGTGTCCCGTCATAAGAGCATTGTTCTAGACGAATATATAAATTATTCTAGAACAACTGTTAATTTTATTCTAACTACTACATCGGTTTGTTAGATAGGACGGACGGAAAGAGCATCTAAAGTTCATAGGTTAATTAAATTATTTAGGTTGTCAATAAAACGTGTATTAGTGTAAATAACCATCGTTTTAATTGGTATAATTTTGTTATGAGAGTTTTTAAATCAAATATAAATACAACACACAACGTTTCTGGGATCCTTGTCCCTTTCCTCGGGTGCAAAGAAGCGTCTAGGGCCATGGCTTTTGAGTTTTGTCAACTGATTAGTGCAGTTGTGTCGCTCTAGGCTCTTCTTCGCACCTGAGGAAAGGCACAAGGATCCCAGAAACGTTGTGTGTTGTATTTATATTATCACCTTTTTTGTCTGAATAGATTTACTTTCTTAATCATTATTTTTTCATTTTTTAATTTCTATTTTATACTTAGAAAAAAATCTCTTTGAAATCCATCGTGTTTATATTGGGATACGACACGTTTTACTATATTTTTATTGTACATCTGATGAGGTCGACGGGTAGATGTGAACGTTTTTTTTATTATTTGGTAACCGACTCCACCAGCCGCGTTACTCATTGGGAAATTATGGAAGCGTAAATGATCTGTCATATTAACGCTGTTGACCTGATCCTTTTCCTTCACCCCCTCGCCAGTATTTATCCAGGAAGAGCCCCGCCTGGGTAAACCTTCGTCGACTTCGCTCCTGTTGACGCAGTCAAATATGTTGAACGTGGCTCATACGAGCGTGTTTGAAAGGCAAATTGCTCATTTCTACATCGGTGAAGGGGGTTTGATAGATGGGTGGATGGGGGTGGAAGGGGGGGGGGGTAGAAGGGAAAAGTCAACTCGCGTCGGTCGGGTCCGTGATTTTCCTAGCAAAAGGAAACGCTGTTTTATTAACATTAATTAATTCACGTCCTTAACCATTTATTAACTTCCTTAACGACACCATCAAACACTAAATATTAAAGTTGTTAAACATTTATCAAAGAGTAAATATTACTTGTGTCAATTTGTCTGCAAAATGTGAAAATTCAAAGTCATATTTTAATTGTTCCTTTAATTACACAAGAAGTTAACGACGAAAAGAATATATTAATTTGGAACAAAAATATTTAAATATATCGAGACGTTTCGATCAACTTGTAATATAATAGTCTACACGGGCCCTCTTATCATAACGTCTCTTCAGTATAACGGACCTAAGAGGGCGCAGCTGCAAGAACGCTGATGCAGTTAAAGACATCACTTTAGATATAGCGAGTGACTAAACACAACAACAACATAAATCTTCACCCCTTCCGCCTAGGCAGCTGTGAAAACGCTGCGTCTAGAAGTCAGCATTTTAAGTACCTTATGCGGACATGCACACGGCAGCAGAAATCTTCCACCCTGTAAGAGTTCTTCTCATTGGAGACTTAAAATCATCAGGGTGGGGGAAAGCAGTCTTCGAATTGTTCAGAGCTTCTTGGGAACGACAGTCGTGATCCAACCTCCAGACGGGTCGGTGGCTCCTGGTGCTATCCGCCAGTTTGTCTTACTTTATTTTATTTCTAACTATTAAATCTATTTATTCTTCATCAACTCTTATTTGACTGAAGTGCAGCGAAACACCAACCACTACGCCTGGGTTCAATTAGTTGAACCCGAACCCTCACGTTACCGATTTTCCTATTTCCTGTTCTTAATTCTTCCTTTATCCTCTAGATCGGTAGCCAAGTGAGCTAACGGAGGTATAGCTCGGTTGGTGAACGATCTATCTGGACTTCCCATTTCCAACTGCTGGAATGTGACGTGTTCACAGTGGTTGAGAGTTACATGATGGCAGGCGGGATGTTACAAACTGTTTGGATCTTCGTCAATACTAGGCACTGACTCAAATAGCCAAATTTTACGAAGAATATGAATACAAGATATAAATTTTAAAAAAATATTCAATAAAGCACCATAAATACTGTCCAAATGAGAAGTGCCTTGTTATAACATTTATAAGGTCGAAACGTCTGTTTATTTAATTTTTTTTTGTTAATAAACAATTTTCTGACTCAAGTCCGTTAATTAATAATATTAAAATGTCAGATACTTTTTCATTCGACTTCAATCTCGGTTGTTCTAGAGATATTTCTTTGACTCGCTCCACCACCCCCACCCCTAAAGGAGTTCCCTTCCTATGCAGAAAGGGGTTAAAATTATTCCAAAAAAAATATTTGGTAAATCGCTATATAGGTAACTGACCCGGAAAATTAACTTTCGACGAAAATAGGGGCCGTTTTAACATGTTTAAAAATTTCCATCTCAGCCCCTCGGCGTTAAACGGCAAGTTGAATGACGTATTAAAACCCAGCGACATCCATAACTCAGGATTTGACTGCAAGTTCAGTTGATTCTGTGTTATATATTTTTGGTAACGGAGCTCCACCCCAACCCCTGCCATTCCGAAAGGGGTGGAAATCACACACACAAAACATCAAGAGAAACACTATAAATCTTATTGACACCGATAAATATTTATCATACGAAAATATCTAACGTTTGAAAATATTCGCAAGTTTCCACCCCTGGGCAAGTTGAATGTCATAATTAAAATCATCCACGACTCCAACCTCGGTTGTATTCGCGTTACTTTCTTCTGATTCCTACCCTCTCAACCCCCACCACTAAGGGTTCTCCTATCCCATGCTGTAAGGGGTTGAAATTATACACAAACAACATTGGTAGAAACACTATAAATCTCTTTGACCTCTAAACATATTAATAAAACTTAAATAACGTCAGCTTTAGCATGTTTGATTGTTTGCACAGCTCCTGGAGCTGGTAGATCTGTCTCACCCCCCACAGGGGTTGTTTCCTGGTCGCGTGGGAACACGCGTACGTAATTTGGTGACATTTTCTCCTCAGGTGCAGATTTGTATAAGGAACTTACACACACGCACACACAGACATACATACAAAAAAAGACCCGGTTTATTTGTTAGAACAAACAGATGGAAGATATTTGCAACACTTGAAATACTCCCTAAAAAAGTAAGGGTTGAAACGTCGTGTCTGTTCTATTGAAATATTTTAAATTTTTCTTAATCAATTTTCTGGGTAATTTTTTATGTGCATATACAAAATGTTTTGTAATTTTGGACAAAGGGGGTGTGTTGTTTTTTCCCCCACCCCTACCCGGTCCGCAGGTTCACAGGACTTTGCTCGTGGCTCTTAATAAAGTCCCTGAGTGAAAGTAAACATTTCCGACGCCTGAAACACAATCAATCAACCGGCCATCCGTAGAACAATGCAAATGGCTTTTAATCGCACTCTCCAACCCTTACACACACACACACACACACACATACACACACATTGTGCGCCTGTTCAACTACAAAACGTAGCAACAACAGAGCCAGCCACATTATTAATTTTCCCAAACAACAGGATTATATTCTCTCTCCTTCTTTCTCTCCCCCTCAACGTTTGTGATGCATTGTGGTCAGTGAAAATCGACCCAAAGGAATTTTTTTAGACGAGAAAATGTTTAAAAAAAACTATTGAAGAGCGATTTTGCAGCTAAGCCGAAAATCCCATCCTGCATATAATCAGTAATTGTGAATTAATCCGTGCTGAAACTCAAACAATGACAGGACTAAGGATTTTTTGAATTCATTTTTGCACCATTACACTCGTTACTTCATTATAAGTAATTAATAAATACTGATCAGTGATACATTTACAGTTGAATTACACGTTAATGAATGGAAGCTTTACCCGATGTAAATAATTAATAATTTTTTCCAGGTTCTGATTTCTCGATCAGTTACACGTGGACTCCAGTTATTCCGCGACATGGCAACACCGTGGTCAGGCCATCCTCAACGAGTGAATCAGATCGCAGCACGTCCGACCCGGTACGTAAATACGGCGGACACAGTCCGAAGACTGGAGGCCGCAAAAACGTCGCCATCGAGAACGTCACAACCTCGGTGAGTAACCGTGAAAAGTTTATTCATAATTATTAAAAATTATACGGCTTAATTGTTTCATTCGTTTCGAAAATATTTTTTATTCTAAGGCTTTAAATATCCAGTGGTCATGTTTCATAAATGATCAGAACTTTGTCTTTTTTACCTTTAAACGTAAAACGCGACGCTTTTCATTTAGACAGTATTTATGGTGGTTTATTAAATAGTACTTGTTAGTCTATAACTTGTTTTTATATTCAATATAGTATTTTATATTTCGCCATATAGTTTCAGTCGTAACATGAAAAACATTTACGACAGATTGAAAATAATGAATAAGAAAGTTAGAAGAGCCTAGAGCGACACAACTGCACTCGTTTCTGGAATCCTTGTCCCTTACTTCCGGTGCTGAGAACAGCCTAGAGCGACTTTTGTCTTTTGAATTTTCTCAAGTGACCAGTGCAGTTGTGTCACTCTAGGCTCTTCTTAGCGTTTCTAGGATCCTTGTTCCCTTCGACAGGTGCTGTGTGATATTTATATTACAGTTTTTGTGTGAATTGGTTCTCTTTCTTATTCAATTTCAGTTTTAAATTAATTCTAAAAAACCAGACACCTCTGAAATTTTTTAAATCTCTTAATTATTTGTCTCATTTTGTTAAAAAAATTATTAAGATTTTCTTGAAACTATTTATTTGAGTAATGTTGTTTATTCACTGCGGTGTTTTAGACGTGATGACGTCATCCGTGACGCAGCTCGCGCGCAGTTGTCAAAAAATAATCTGTTCGAGAACTGCCAAAAAAACAATAACTATTAACCATTTTTTCAGGAAACCCCTGGGGGGTGTGTTGCGAATTAAACGAATGAAAGTCCCAAAAATTTCTTTATTAATATATAAAAGACGTACTCTCCATTATTATTTTTTATTATTGTATTTCAAGTCTTCGGGTCTTTTTGCCTTTGTTTAGAAATTACAGGTGTATTTTCATAACGTGGCGTATGAAAACTTATTTGTACATAGACGAAGGCCACATTTTTAACTTCATTGCTTTTTATTGGTTTAATCTACACGATACTAATCATGATTTTGGAACTGTTTAAGTTCTTTTCATTATATATTTAAATATAATTTTGGTTGTGTGTGTTTACTTAAATACGAACAGGATAGAGAGAAAGTTACATTTATTTAAAACGAATATGTAAAGAGTCCTTGAAATTTTCTTTCCTGTTCCACCGGTTTTTTTTTAGGAACAGTTTATTTTGATCTGGAGAACTGTTGATGCCGGCTGACGCACGTGCGAAAAAAAAAATTAAATCTGCAGCGCCTCGCCCCGTGTCTGTTTCATGAGTTGTTCGCGAAGGATTTCGAGTTGAGTGGTTCAAAAAAACCGGTCCGGTTTCGTCTGTCGGTAATATTCATCGGGAGAGGACCAGACAGACACAGTTGTGTTGATGGGGGAGGGGGAGGGTGTATGTGTGTGTGTGTGGGGTGGGGGACAACAGCTCAGCTCACAGACAACGGAGTGGATTAAAGGGGATGTTCGCAACTGAGCGCTGGAAAACATAAGGGCGGATTCAAAATCGCTTCTAAATTAGTGACGGGCAACGACAGACACAGAAAAGAGACGAGAGGTTTCCCTTAAAGAAACAGTCGGTGTCAGGAAGAATTCTCTCACAGGTTGTGGTAATTTAAAACCAAAAATGAATCACCGCAAAAGAGGCTTGAGCAAAAGATTCAAGGGACTCTGGCTAATTAAATATGGTTGTTTAAAACTAGTAATACGTTAAGTAAATTTGTTTTTTTAATTAAAATGTCACGTCAATAATAAAAAACTTTTCACTTTCATTCTAAACAATTTTTTATCTTATCTTGAGCTCCCTTAGCGGTGGGGGTGGAGATACTTTACAGGAAAAAAACGCGAATGCAACCGAGATTGGAGTCAAATCCAACGTTATGGATGTCACTGAGTTTAATTATGACATTCAACTTGGCATTTAACCCCCCCAGGGGCAGGGGTGGGCGGGGTGGAAATTTTGGGACATGCAAACACGACCGATATATGCGCTGAATAATTTTTTTTCAGGTTTAATTATATTGTTTGTATTTTTACTGATGTTGGTTTTGTATTATTTCAACCCCTTTTGACATGGGAGTGGTACACCCGTAAGGGTTGTGGGTGGAGTGACATTAAATGGAAATAACGCAACCCATTCGAGTTTGTACTCGAATCCGGGGTTATATTTATCACTGTGTTTAATTATGACATTCATCATGCCGTTTAACTCCCCCCAAGCGTTGGTGGTATTTTTTAAAACATGTTAATTGGCCGATTTTTGCGTCGCAATCACAGTTTTCGGGATCAATTAAATTCATCATATTTCCCTAGATGCTCTCTGTGTGAAATTTTAATAGCTGTCGGAAAGGAGGAAAGAAAGATTACGGGGGGCGGGGCGGACTGGTGGGGCGTTACATGAAAATAACGCTAATACGATTGCGGTATCGATATCTCTGAACTTAAATATGACTTTTTTTTAACCCAAAGTAGAGTGAGGACGTGGGTGGAAATGTTGTAAAATGTTGAAACGGACGATAAGAAAGAAACTTTTTCGAGGTCAGTGAATTCAACCCCTTTCGTCGTTGCAGGTGATTACATGGATGGGGGTGAAGTGCATTACAAAAAAATAACGCAAAAGGAACCGAGATTGGATTAAAATTGGGGGTTCTGGATTTACAACATCCCGGGCAACGCCGGGCACCCTGCTGGTCTTATAAATAAATGAACCAAATGCCAAATATCTAGAGATATTTCAGTTATACCACAAGAAATATTGACATATTTCAATTATACACCAAATGTCTCTAGATATTTCAATTTTACACCAACTGTCTCTAGATATTTCAATTATACACCAAATGTCTCTAGATATTTCAATTTTACTGCCAAATATCTCTAGTTATTTCCATTTTACCGTCTAGTATTTCAAGATGTTTCAATTTCACCGTCAAATACCTCGGGATATTTCAATTTTAACGCCAAAAGTATCGACATATTTCAGGTTTAATGCCATTTTTGTATGAATATTTAACCCTTTTTCTCTTGGAATATATTTTAATTTTGCCGCCAAATGTCTCGGGATATTTTACTACTATTTATATCGAAATACTTCAGTTTTAACGCCAGAAATCTAGACATATTTCAGGTTTAATATCAATTTAATCGAAATATTTTCCCGTTAATTATTTTGAAATATTAAAATTTTACAGCCAAATATCTCGTGATATTTAAATTTTAGAGCCAAATATCTCGGAACATTACGGTTTTAACGCAAATTATCTACAAATATTTCAATTTTACCGCCAAATACCTGTAGATGTTTCCATTTTTTACTGCCACATTGGTAAAATAAAAATTCTAAGAACGTATCATTCCTTTTTTTTTTGAAACCCCTTGAGATGAAGATACGAAATAAAATTGTCCTAAATATGTGCGTGCAAAAAAAAAAACATTACAAAATTTTCTTCACAAACATTTTAATTATGTATTTGATATTTGAAGAAATAAATTATAGTAAGATTTGTAAAATGAAACTGAAGAGGTTCCCCCTTCCCCCCAAAAAAGGAACGATACGTTTCATGAGTAAAAAATTTATCTTCGGAAATATTTCTACCTTGTTTTCAAAATAGGGGGGTTGTTCGCTGCTCCTGTCTCCATTAATATCAGGAACGATTTGTTCGTCAATGAATCAAGCGATTAAAATAAATAACGTGACTTTTTTTGAGAGGGGGGGGGGGCGGATAGAAAAATGATGCGTGTAGCATAATTTATTATAAATTGAAGTAGACCACGTTTTCCTAAACAATTTTTCTAAGTGTGTGACAACTTTATCTTGAGGGAGTTAAATGCGCACTGCGGGGACGAAGCGTCACTTGTGTATGTTTAGTAACTACCACGTATTTACCGGCATCGATTAATTAGTTCCAGGTTGTTCCCTAATGGCCGCAAAACGCTTTATTTGCTCACAGCAGAGTAAACTCCCGGAGAACTGCAACCCAATATTGTCTTCAGACTGCGCAAATCCAAGAGGAGTTTTCTCAATGCCAGATTTAAGTAGTAGACGTCGTGTCGAAATTTCGTTTAGAAATAACAGTAACATGTTTTAATATATATATATATTTATGTTTCTTTATGATAACATGGCAGGTTTATTAATTAGAGTCAATATAATAAGGAACGGTAACGTCATGCATATATTATTTTCAGTCAAAATGATTTACGACACGCTGGAAACGTAGTTGGTGAGTACGTTACGCGAAATTTTGTCGTAACGCTGCGTGGCAAACTGAAATAGATAATTATCCGAGCTATCAAATAGTAAACCGGTGTGTCAGTTACATAATAAGGGTGGAATTTTCCCTCTGTCACTCATTTATTAAATTTTACAGTTATCCAAAAATAATTTTATTTAGTTCAAAGTCTTACCACGACTAATATAAAAAATATAATATTTGTAATTGAAAAATTACAATGTAACGATGTATAATATTGTTGTAAACAAATGTAATCAGGTAATTTTATGATGCTCATACTAATTAGGTTAAATAGGAGGGTGAAATTGTGATCAAAAAGTCTAATTTGTGAAGATTGAGGATAAAATTTTAGTCAAATATTGAGTCACATTTGTTTTGGGGTGTGTTATATTATTTTATTTTATATTGTTTAATATGTAGGAGTTAATTAACGATTAATTAATTAATTCAAGGTTGTAATTTTTTTATCCATCACTAATATAAAAAATATAAAATTTGTAATTAAAAAATTATAATGTAACAATGTATAATAATGTTGTAAACAAATGTAATTAGCTAATTTCATGACGCTCGTTTTAATTCGATTAAATAGGACGGTGAAATTCTGATCAAAAAGTCTAATTGGTGAAGTTAGAAGATAAAATTTAGTCAAATATCGAGTGACATTTGTTTGGGGTGTGGTAAATTATTTTATATTATATTGTTTAATATGTAGGAGTTAATTAACGATTAATTAAAGAATTCACGGTTCTAATTTTTTTTATCCATCAAGTTCGTCAATTGTCTTACTTTAATTAGAATATTTATAAGTCATTATAAAGTAGTCAAATCGTTTACAGGTAAAATTAAAAGTAGTAAGAGGTTAAACACTACTAGCGTCGGCCCTTGTGGCACTCGTCAGGTTACATGATGTGACTAAAAGACTCGCCGGTTTACTATTCGACCGCTCGGATAATATATATCTTCTCCTCCCCCCTAATTTCCTCTCTATTTCCGTTCGCCGCGCAGCGTCACGACACAATACCGCGTTGCATACTCAACAACTTACCGCTTACGTTTCCAGCGTGACGTAAATAAGTTTCACTGATAATAATATATGCATGACGTTAGCGTTTCTATTTATAATGACTATATTTAATAAACTCCCATGTTATCGAAAGAAATATATATATATATTAAAACATGTTACTGTTATTTGTGGACGCCACAGATACTTGTATCGCTTCCACTCAACGTCACACGTGTCACTGGCGCACTGCACCGCCCGCCTTGTAATTCATAGACAAACATAATTCCTTGTAATTTGCCTGTGACCCAAACCTAATTTGACTTGGACCCTCAGTGAAAAGGGATTTTACGTTCCCGACACCTCGTCGGGGCTCAAACTTTGTTACATTTACGACGCATAAGCCCCAATAATTATGCGGGGCCGGAGTTCGTGCCTCAAGCCTCCAGGACCCCGGATAATTCTAACACACACAATCCTGATTAAACGCTTGTCATAATCCTACAACTACGTGAGACGGTGTTGGTGCGAGGGGGGGGGGGGGCGGGGGTGAGAAAAAAAAGGCAACGTCACTTAATCTCCAAAGTTTGGCCTTTAATTCCATCGCGACGTTCAGACGATTAAAAGTTTCCCCGGATAAATTATGCACGTGGCATTCCGTGGTAGTGGTGAAGCACCCAGCAAGAAGTTAAAAGGGAATGAGCAGGTAAAGAGGTTCTTTTTAGTAATAAATTTTTTTTTAGGGTAACAGGCTACATGAGGGTAATCCACATGAAGGCAACTCCCCTTTAATTGCATAGGAAGGGAATTGAAAGGGGGGATGCGGAAGGGTAGAGGAAGGTAGCCAAGGGTTAACTAGGACCCCCGGGCTATAGTTTAAGGATCCTACCCGGCATTCGCCTAAAAGTAATAATCCTAGAAAAACCTGCATCAGGTAGGTCGGGCATTGGGTACTTGTCCCACGCCCTTCCGATAGCGGGATAGGAGTTTGCTGTGGGGACGCAGCATTCCCTTCTCCGTGCCTCGACCAGTTTAGGAGGCAGCTGGCCGACTGTTCCAATGGGAACAGTGAACAACTCTTACCGTAAGCCCAAGGTCTGTGACCCCGGAACTTACACCTATCAAAACAGGCCTCGGATTAAGGGAATCGTAGTTAAAAAACGGAGAGGAAAAGGCATCCCCAAAGATAGCCCCCACGTGTCTCTTCTACAACGTTCTGCTTGCAAAAGAATAGCCCTCGCAGACCTAAATTTGGTTGTATGTATGTATGTACGCTCCGCATACAAATTTAAACCGCATGCAGTAATTTCGACCAAATTTTGAACACATCTTCCTTACCACGCAACACTACTGGAGGGATTAAGAAACCCGACTTTCAACCCCTAAGGACAGCATTTTACGGGGTTGGAAGCTGTCGATATTTATGTCGAATCATTTTTTTTTATGAGCTAAGATGACTGATAGAGTTTCTTCGGAAGTTCTTTCTGCAAACTAAAATATAAATAAATATCACCCAATTTTTAAGTCTTAAAAAAGATTTAATAATATAAAATTAAAGACGTTGAATAGTAAACCAGCGTGTTTCTGTGAAGTCATATACTTTCTGCAAAATGTTTTCGTGTCGGGTCTCTAAGGAATTAATGATTATACTCATCTTTTCAAAGAAGTTTCATTTATTGGTCTGTGATTCCTCAGGAAGATTCGTTTTCACGTTAGTCTTGTAGAATAATAAACATTTTGACTATATTCGTCTTCTAGAAGAGGTCCTCAATTTCGATTCCTGGCCCCAGTCGTGTTTTTTTCTGACCTCATCCCTTTATTTAATTAAGTTTATAGACTTTTTTATCTGAAAATTAGTTTCGTGTTAAAGAGACTTTTAAGGGATAAAATGATTTTTTATAGTAGATTCCGATTTTAGGAGACCAATTAAAAATTAAACGCTAAATCATCGGGACCTACTTTATTGTAAGGATATTTTGACTACAGTAGAAGGGGAGAGAATACGTGACGTTTCAATTATGCTCTGAATAGTCAAAATCAGACGTAATAAATTAACCTCAGTTCCATGAATTTAGTATTCTAATATTTAAATGGGGGTTGGTGACTACGACGGTCTTCCTCGTGACCGGACTTAATCTAGTTAGTCCCCGTCTGGAGAGTCCTCAGAATTGCAGATCACGACAGGAATATTTTAACCCTCGCCATATTAGATACATAAATGTTTGATAATTGTGGGGGGGGGGGTTCAGAAAATGTTTTAGATAAAGAGAACATTCGGATGTAAAATGAAAATTAATTGGACATAATAAGAATAATTTCAATATTGATTGGTTTTTTTCGTCTCTAAAAATATTTCAACCCCCTGTTTCAACGTGGCATCTTGAACGACCAATTAAGAGGCATTTACTTTTAATAATCGCTAATTATTAATACATCCAAATCAGACAATTAAAATTTATAATTTAGATAATTTAATTTAAACAACACGTATTCAGTCCTTAATCCCTCATAAGATTAAATTAAATTAATTTAATAATTATATATATATAAATAAACATAAGCTAATTTTCAGTCAGAAAATACTTATATTATTTAACTTGACAACGTTTCATCGGTTACTCTGCGACCTCATCAGGTTCAAGTTTAAAAACGTTTTGTACAGTCTATCAATTTTTTTATATAATTTAACCTGATGAGGTCGCAGAATAAATGACGAAACGTTTTTTAATTGGGTTAATAAACTTTTTCTGACTTATAATTGGCTGTTGTTTATTTATAATATAATTTAAATTATATGTGGTTGTGAAAAAAACACAATAAAAATTTATAATAAAATTTAAGAAATTATAGTTTAACAAACGCAACGTTTTTCATCCCAAATTCTTCAGGTGTACATTTCAATTAAATTCGTTATAAGAACTTTTAGAATATTGTCATATATTTTAATATAATAAATTATAACGAACTTGGAAATAAATAAATAAACGGTCTGGAGTTAGAAAATTGTTTATTAAACATATTAAATGTTTCGTCCCTGCTGTAGGACATCTTCAGACTACAATTTATAAATTAAAACATAAAAAGAAAGCATTTAAGAATAATTACAGGATATTTTAATTAGTTTAATTTTAATTACAATTTCATATATAAATTATTTATAATGAATTTCATGAACGCCTGAACAGTTCCAAATTAGGGGTGTTAAATTATGTTTTAAAATTGATAATAATTTTTCCTTACTAATTGACTAGTATTTTTTATAATTATTTAATAAGGTGTCAGATTAATATAATTATTAATTTAAATTATAATTTTTAATTCTCTCTTTTGGCCTCATTAACAATTTAAACTCTACAGATTATAATGATTAATTAAAAGATAATTATCGGAGAGTGCTACAACGTTTCGGCGTTTTCTCCGTCTAACTATGAAGAAGGTACAAATAATTACCGAAACGTAGGGCTCTTTAGTAATTTTTATTTTTATTTTTCTGTATTTATATTTATTTTCGTGTATATAAAATATATTTTATCATGAAGGTCGAGTTTTCGGTGTCGAAGCGTACTTCCACATTGGTCAGACACGTAATTAGCGCGGGGTTGGGGTGGTTTCAACAGACAAAGACACGCGCGCCCCCGCCCACCCCCGACACGTGTAACTGATTCCCAAACACACGCAATATACTAGTTAGTATTCGCGAGTTGTTTCTGCTTCTGGTTGCTTTGGTGAAAAAAAATATTTGTCGTTAACTACGTCATTAAAGACAGTAATGCCACTAGCTGAAAAAAAAATGATACTTAACGAAATCATCAACGTGTTTTAAATCAATCAGTTTACTCGCTCCTGCCATCTATCATCAGATCTGGGAAATATCTTTCGCAGTCTCCGTCCTTAGTCCATGATTTTCGCTCCACGAATTTCGCACTTTTGCCGCTAGACACCGCCACGTGACAAACTCTTCACGTTACATCCGTGGTGGTTGTTTTAAGTGAGTAACAATTAATATTACAACTTGTGGTGTTTTGAATCATTACTTAATATTACTTTAATATTGTTTTATTTATGTATTATGTATTACTGCGATTTCAGGTGTGTGTGACAGGGAACTGCCAATTTGTATATTAAATAAATACAAATCAAAATACAAACATTTTTATTGCACTTGATACGCGCAGGTATGGAAACTGTCGTCCAGAAGCCAAATAATAATTTTTTTTTACCTATTGAGCAGCAGTTTAATTTAATTTAACATAACTTCTGACGTCTTGTTCCCCTAACTTCGAAGGCCCGGATCAACACCTACGGGGACCACCAGGTGTCTGTCTGTTACGTGCTTGCACTAATCCTCCAGCAGAGAAGCAGGCGTCGTTATTACAATTTATAAATCGAGTGCTCTCGACTTTACGTTATAAAATAAAAAACAAGATCTATTTAATCGACTTTACGTTATAAAATAAAAAACAAGATCTATTTAATCGCAAACATTCGAATTCTCACAAAATACATCAGACAAGACAATAATTAACCGTTGTATAAAAAGTTCCTCAACGGTGCGCTTTTTGACAATATTTTTTATATACATTTTATGCAAATTAAAAATAAAGTGAGCTTGTTACAAGGAAAACCGTAGAAACGTCTGGAAAACTTCACAGTTGAAGGTCTGGTGTAGGTTGTATTTGACTATGGCAGTTATTTAATGACGATCGACTATACAATTTGGGACCGTGGTCGATTTAATTTATGTAAGATAATTATTTTTAAACATCTTAAATTATGTTTACCACAACGTAATACAAAAATAGCTTCCATTTTAAACTTCTTGAGACGTTTCGTTACCCTAATTTCGAAGGCACGGATCCTCCACACACCTCTTGGGCAAAACCCAGGTGCCTGTGTGCTACGTCCTTATACTCAGACCCCATGGAATGTCCCCCTGACGCCACGTTCAAGGAAGCTCCAACTTGTTGTCAACCCTCGCCAGGACCTAACTGGTTCGGCGTCTCGAGGTCTTTTTTTCACATTTACGCGTCTCTTTTAGACGCTTTAATTCCTGACTGATTAAATCTTTCTGTAGACAGTGGAATACTCAATCCTATACGGTGCCTTTTTTTTTCGCCCGGGGTTAAAAATAACTGGAATTCTCCATGATTTGAGGTAACCTTGGAAGGTGTCCATTATTCACGTCCGAAGGCGAAACTCGAGACAAAAGACTTTCCCCCCGTCGGCGTCCTCGGAGCCCAGTAATTGCGTAAGTTCCTGCACTGGCCTGGCTTTTCTGAAAGCCTCCTGGAAAGGGGACCCGAGACCGAGCTTTCAGGCCAGATCAGTAAACTTGTAATGGCTCGGAGTTTGTTGTACGCACATCCAACAGCGCCGAGGAGGATTCAATTAAGATCTAGAATGGGAATTAGCTGAGGGTAACCGTCTATTGAAGTGCGAGTTTCCTGGGGGCCGGGACGCGGGGGTGGGGCGGGGGTGGAAGCCGCTGTAGAAGGTGGATCAAGAGATGGTTATCCAGGGAGGATGAAAACAAAGAGAAAAAAAGTCTTCATAAACGTGTACAAGCTCCAGCCGACGTCCAGCACCATTCAGGTGAACAATGAAAGATTCCAGAGGGGCTGTGCTTCTGCTTTGGAACCACTTATTAATTAAAATGTTCCCCTGGAAAAGAATCAACAACGACGGAACGGTCGATTTGAGACGATAAGCCTTCTAAATGGTCACCCCTTGGAAACTGTACAACGTTTGTGACTCAGTCTCTGCTAAATTACTTGGTGGTATTTATTTAGTTCACTTTTTTCTCGTTACTTGTAATTAATCCGTCTACAGTCACGTTTTCTATTCTTCTTTGGAATCGTTTTGGTTAGTCCTCGGTTCAATCTCCAGATGAAGTCCTTAACCGGAAAAGGGACTCAGGACCTTTTGTATTAAAAATTAGTTAAAAATAAAATAACGTAGGTAATAATTAAAAATAATTGGAATTTAATACAATTAACCCTTTAATGCATTTTTTTGTATTTTTTGATAAATTAAATTTTTTAAGATGTATTTTTTTTCTGATTACAATACGGAAAAAATTACCAAAAAAAATTGGTCGAATTTTTTATAATATTATTTTAACCTTTTTATTATTATATTTTTATTACATATATGTTGTAATATGAGAACTGCGTCGTTAATCTACAAATTTACATTTTTAACAGTTTTTTGTATTTGTAAATTAAATTTGGCTACAGTAAAATTAAATATAATTGAAAGTAGAAGAAATCAAAAATTTTCTTTATTAAAAGTTAGTCGTAAATAAAAAGTCATCAATAAATTAACCAATAATTTGAATTAATAACACAATTTTTACGCAACAAATATAGTTAGGTCTGATTTATCAATAATTCGCATTAATTGGTTTATTTGAGTGTAAGTATTTGAGAATGACGGTTAAAATTTCTAACTTGAAACCCATAGAAAATAAATATTCTGAAGTTGACCGGCGAGTTATAAAAATCTGTCCTTGGGGTTGACTCACAGAAAGCTCGGACAGGGCACGTTTCAACCATAAGTGTATGCTGTTTCATATCTGGATCAGAATTTAGCTCTCATCGAAACCAACAGATGTGTCTGGGAGTGACAGTAAAATGTATATATGATACAGTAGGTCACTAGAGAGAGAAACAATTAAAAGTTTTAAAGTACAAAAATAAATTGAAATTAATTTTTTGTTATTTGTAGTCACATTTTTAATATCATTTGATAAAAAGCTGTTTTTAGATAATTATCAATGTTTTCGTATTTGCTTAACCCTGAGGAAGTTTTAAAAAATGAACTAAAGGTTATATATTTTTATTAAATTGTTTCTGACATGTTGGTCATTAATATAGGGGTTGAGGGTAAATCACGTACAGTCTCATTTCTTAGTTGTTTTATTCTTAATTAGAAGAATCTTTCGACTACACAGTCACATTCATCGTTGCGCATTTAAATATGGAACAATATCTGTACAGAGCGGGAGCATTGTCGTCAGCTGGGAACAAGGCGCTCCATTGCGTAGAAGCCGGGAACTACGCCCCGACCATGCTTAAAGCTGTTTCTTATTGCAAGGATATGGAGTCAGTACAAAGTCTCTGTACCGTATCATTACAGATGAGTTATTTGCACTACAACGTTGGCGTAACAGTGGTTCGTATTAAACTGAGCTCCAGGCTTACTCCACACTACAGTTACGGCGACAGTGGGCCACTGCGCGTCTTACCTTAGACACGACTTGCTAAATCTCACGATCTCACGTTACGTTGCCCGTTCTGTTATTCTTGTGTTTCGCTATTTGTTTTAAATCTGATTTTTGGTGCTATCAAAATGTTAAGTGACGTTGAATGATTTTGATTATGTCCAAGCGAAAAAAATTCTGATCTTGTTAGCATTGGACGAAAAGTCGGACATGTGACGGTCGTCAGGATTTCCCCTAAAAAAATTTGGTTAGTCGCTTCCGTCCCCTAGATTGCAGAACTCGAGGACGGCTGCTGACATCTGTTGACGTTTCGCAGCGCAAACACCAAGTAAGGGACTTTCTAGCGTCATCACAGTGCAAATAGTTGGTCAAACAGATAAATCGCAAGCACACATGGACGGAAATGCCCCCCGCTGCAACGTCGTCGTAGTTGTTAATTGAAAATTTTACTAACAGTTGCAATTACCACCCTTGCGTAATTACACCCACGGTTTGATTTACGAGTTTATTATTTGAGAACTGCGTCAGCGCAATTTCGTTAATTGCCTTTCCAACAAATTCGCTTCATGTTTGTTCTTGTTAACCCTCGACAAACCACCCTCACTCTGAACCAACCACCGTAACTGTACGTTATATATTTTATTTGCTGTATTAACCTTACCAATATTAATAGTTACATTCATATGACTTTATTTGAATTATATATGAATAAACTAACCAAATATTTCAGAATTATGTAATTTAATACAATAGAAATATCATGAAAAATATAATCAAATTGACAATAATTAAAGTTTCCATAAACCAAATACAAGTCCTAAAATTTATGTTCTTTATTTAAATATAAGCTAAAACATTTAAAAATACAGAAGCTTTTAATATATTGGTCGTATTCATACTTAATCATCAGATTAATACGACCGAATTGTTGAAAGCTTCTGTAATAATCAGATTAATACGACCGAATTGTTGAAAGATTCTGTAGTAATCAGATGAATATGACCGAGTTGTTGAAAGGTCCTGTAATAATCAAATTAATATGACTGAATTGTTGAAAGCTTCTGTAATAATCAGAGAAAATTGACTGGATTGTTGAAAGCTTACGTAATCAACAATTTAAAACGATTTTGAAGGTTGAAACCTTCAGAAATTTTTTAAATTTGATTTGTGTTTGAAAATAGAAAATAAATTTGAAGACTTATATTTGATATGTGGTTGTTTAAAATAAAATCAATTAAAATATATTCATAAATCCTATTTATATAAAATAAATGTAAAATTGCTACAAATCTGAATATAATTTATTTCTTGAAATGTAAATCAATAATTTAAATTTTGGTGTCCGTGAAGCGCTCAAGTCTGGAATTTTTCTCCACAAATTTTTTGTTATGGATTTATGTTTCATGAAACAAATAATATTCACATTTATAAAAAAATATATATGGTTTAAATTTTTATTTTATTAATACATAAATATTTCTGACAAATTTAGCAGTTTTATTTTTTTTATAAAACTTATCCAGTAATTGATAAAATAAGATTGGTATGTTTTTGCGGAAAGATCCCCTGGAATTTAAACATTTCCCAAATATATCGAGCAACCTCAACGGAACAGGTCGTTGTTTCTGGGATCCCAAGGGACCAATGCATCAAAAAGCTTTTCCCCAAATGCAATGCGGCTTCACTTTATAGAGGGGTTGGTTTGGTGGTTGCTGTTGGGGGAAAAAAATCCCTGTAAATCATGCAGAATTCATACCATTTTAAAATCCTGAACCGAAATGAATCTTGTTTTAAATTCTGCGTTACCAAAGAATTAAATTAATTTTTTAAAATAAAAAGTGATAAAAAAATCTGACAAGTTGGCAACGTTGGTAATCATATTAGTTTAACTATCTCAACGCACTGAATGAAGGTTTACATCTGAAATCAGGCTGCTGGGAGCTTGTCGAACCGATTTTCGATTATATAATATTCCCGTCATTATCTGGAGCCATAAGAACCAACCCCAACCCCCTAGATTGAGACGAAACCCTTATTTTAAAAGCCTTTGACATTCTTCTTCCTTGAAGTTGGAGACAAATATTTGAAGGTACCTTTAAATGACCATCAAACATTTACAACTGCAATTTTAATAGACCTTTTGTCCTCTTTTTTTCACGAGGATCTGTTAATGAAGTTTTTCAATCACAACTACGCAAACGAAACCTTTTAAACTGGATTGTGGTCTTCCTGTGTTCCTTCAGTTTCCACTTTCCTTGTGTAATTGCGCCCAAAATAAAGCTTTCTATACGATCCTCTGCCTTCCCCTTTTGTGCGTAAAAGAAGATTAATCTCATGTGGTCTGCATTACGAATACTCTTTTTTTAAAAAAACGAACAGCTTGATGAAGTTCGTTTCCTTATCCATCTTGGTTTTGCGATGAGAAATTAAAATGAGTTTTTTTTCAGTCGTTGAAAGTTAACGAGTTATGGAAATTCTGCCAAAAATGAGCTTTACTCCGGTTATACTTTTAATGGTTTTCTTTTGTAGCTACTCAGGCAGACAACCTTGTATTTACATATGTATTTAATTATAAATTTCCAATGTCTACATTCTGTTACAGTTGCAGGTTATTTTACATACATTCTTAAAAGTAACAATGTTGTGTTAGGTAACAATAGCCAACAACCAAATATGTCTCAAAATATTCCAACTTAACCTAAATATTAATTACTGTAGGAAATTCGTTGAAATACCATGAAATAGAACTTTAGAATATTTATTTTAATCCTTTACTGTTTTCTACTTGTTCAGTTTCAAAATTTATTAGATTGTGTTGTTGAATTTTGGTGATAGGAAATTTTTTTCTCATTAAATACATTACATATATTCAATAATTCTTTTACATATTGGTGTCTTTTTATATTATAAATCATATATAACATTATCAACATTTAAAAATTCTTTGTATAATGGTAATTTTGTTGTATCAATATTTATATATGGTCCTATTATTAACTTTAATTTTCTTGTTTTTTAATTAGTTCTCATTAAATCCATATTAAATTTACCGTTTTTGTATCCATTTCATTAAAAATGAATTCAACATGATCTTTAAAATTGAAGAAGCCTTCTACATCCACTCTAACATACTTTTATCATTTAATCCATTTCAAAGCAAAAATTTATGAGAATAATGTTTTGTCCCAAATTTATTACATTTATTTACAAATTTAATATTACATTACCAGTCACAAATTAAAGCCAACTCTCTATTTAATTTTTTAATAATATATTTTATATAATTACCACACTTCAAACATAAGTATTTTTTTTACTGTTTTAGTAAATTAATTTTTATACACTGTAAACAATATTGGTCCTATTTTGCTTCCTTGAGGAACGCCATATCTTTATTTCTTTGTCCACTCATGTATTATTTTTAAAAAATATAAGCTTCTTATATCAGTTTTCAACTATTCATATTGTATTTAAAAATACACATTCATATATATATATATATAATCATTTATAAATATAATTAAAATACTGACATGAAAGTATTTGAAATTAAACAAAATATTGAGAATTTATTTATAAAAATTGAAAGTTACAATTAACTAAAACTCACAACTTTTCATCCCTTTGTTAGCTTCATTGTGTATATTGTTGAATAAAAATAATTGAAACGTATTGTAAATTTGAATAAAACAAATTTTAAGAATTACACATCCTTAATCAACTTCCACAACCTTGTTTTTTCCTGTTAATTTTTTTTAAAAAAATTTTAACAATTTTTAATTGATTCTTTTATAATATAAATATTAAGAGGTCCCAAAATTGTAAGGGATGAAATGTTCCTTTTGTTAGATTACTTTAAATTTTAATGTTTAAAATAAGTTCTGACTTTTTGTCAGGTTACACTTTATTACATTTGTGTTCTGAACAATTCTTTTTAACGGTAAATTTATAATTTATGTTTAAAAAACTATTTACTCTGTTAATCGCTCTTAATCAATCTTCTATGCCTTGTTGTAATTCTGCCTCTGTACTAAGTTTCTTCTCTAAAGCCTGATTGGTGGCTTAAAACAATTTTTTTAATGTTTTTAATTAATACTTCATATGCACTGTTGTTTCTATGATTTTTAGCACTAAGTCCAATTACTGATGTTTTTAATATCTTTTCTTTAAATCAGTCGAAGAATAAATGAATCTGTAACAATGTGAGTTACTGTTGTAGTAATCACTTCAGTAACCATTCTGTCTGTTACATTATTATTTGTTCTTTTGTTAAAATTTTTACAAAGTTACTTCATTAAATATACCGAGATATTCATCTTGATAATGTATTTCTATTTTAAATCTTTAATTAAAAATATCTTATCATATACCAAGATTTTAAAAAAAAATTATTCGGGCTGTTAAATAATTTAAAAATCTATAATTTGTATTTTTCACCAAAAAAAAAGTAACAAACAGTTGTTTCATAACGGTTTTTTTAACACCCCCCCACCTCTTTTATTATCGAGATAATAGGTACTGTGCAATCAGAACTTCACTGCAATATTTGTCCGATCAATAAGCCTTCTGGGAATTAGAAATCCGATCCAACTCGTCCTAGGAACAGTAGTTTGTCTCCCTGCAAAACATGATCCTCTGGTCCATTAATTTTTTTCTGTGGTGGTGGTTGTTTTTGTTGCGGGTGTGTCTCGCGACCTGTTTTCCACAAGCAATGGTCGCGTCTCGTCGTCTGGAGCAACAGTTCTGACGTAAGCGTAATATTAGACGAGGTTCTCCACCCTCGAGCTCGAGGGTTGTTATTGCTTTGCAGAGTGTTTGGTTTCCATTGCAACGCCGGCGCAACTCAGAAGCAATGCAGAAGGTACTCCCAGTTAGCCTCATGCATATTGAAACCTGCTGTGAGTCTTATGAGGCCAAAATAGTAAGTGTTTGGTTTCGTGGGCAACGTTTCGCTCAAAAACGCCAAGAGTTATCTGTGCCAGGCCAAGAATGATGAGTTTTGTTCGTCTGTTAGTTTTATATATGCAGCTAGGCGTCCAAGGTCACCGTGTGTCTGGCTGTGTATGAAAAATTAACCCGTAAAGTAACCACGGTAGAGATTACTGTACTTACCAGGGAACATTATTTCTGTGCTCAAATGCTTCGGTAATAATTTAGAAAGGGACAAGATATTTTCAACAGCGACAATGGTTAAGACCCGCGAGATTTTCTTCCATCATGAATAACTCAGCGACCACAAATACTCGGACAGCCTGAAGGTGACCTTGGACGCCCAGCTGCCTATATAAACAGATCGACGGAACAAAACTCGTCATCCTTGGCCCTAGCCTTAAAAATCCACGCTATTGGTAAATTCGTAGAAAACAAATGAAGCACAACAGCCCCTAATAACAGATGTTTACTCATGAAATCAGTGATTTATTTAATTTTAAAGAATTAAAGATCATGGTGGAAAAAATGCCGACCAGCCAATTGTGTGAGTGTATTTATTGAAGACAACATGCAACAATAATCGAGAAAGAGAATCGTCCGTTTCCCTATAACATCTCTCCATTTCCATCTGAAGATGTCACCGTGCGGAAAAGTTGGTCACCGAAACGTCGCGGTCAATAAATACGCCCGCTTGGATTTATTTTTCCCTTCACGAGATGATTTACTTGGAGTCTCAATTTTGAAAAAAATCAACGTTCGTGTACGTAAACCGGTTAAAACTCTTAAATCTCGGTCTACATGAATTATTAATTGAATTAAATGCAGATATACGTTTCTGTCCAAAGTAATAAATTAACCAGAACCCTCATAGACGACTTTTGAGAACCATAACCAACAGTGAATATCGAAGCGTGTTTTCAATCACAAAATCTCGCCTGTCCGTTGTAACCAAACGTTGTAATCACACGAGTAAAACAGGGGTGGGTGCAAGCAGCCATCCTATTTCAAATGTCCATTATTCTGGGAAGCGAAATGCAGCTCCCGATAGTAATTGAGTGTTAATGGCAGACGCTGCTGCATTATGGGACTTGTCGATGCTGATGACTCTGGCTTGTCCCTCGCTCGACCTATGAGCCTTGCAACAATGCGCCGTTAACATCGACCTGGAGCCCCCCGCATCCCCTGTAGTAATTGTTATGTGCGTTTATTCCAACACCGAACACAGGAATACACTTTTTTAAAAAACCAAAACTAGTCGCAATAAAGTGGTTAAAAGGGAAATAATATTTTTATGCCAGTCCATCTCCATTTACAGACCCTGGTGGTTTTTTTGGTGTCATATAACCTCAATTTTTATTAAGTTTAAATTAATCATATAATTTTAATTTTATAAATAAACAGAAAAACAAGCTAATTTATTCCAAAAAAATGTATTATTCAACTAAAACAAAAAAAAATACAATTTAAACAACGTTTCGTCCACAATTTGGAGAAGTTCATTGGCTACTTAGGAAAGTTTTAAATGTGTGCATATATGTATAATTAAAAATCGGATGTCGAAGTATAAAGTTAGTGATGACGGTTGTTTTTTATTATTATTTTATTATTTTTTTAGGGCAACAGGCTACATGAGGGTAATCCACATTGGGCAACTCCCCTTTAATAGCATAGGAAGGGATTTGAAAGGGGGGATGCGGAAGGGTAGAGGAAGGTAGCCAAGGGTTAAGTAGGGGCCCCCGGGCTATATTTTAAGGATCCAACCCGGCATTCGCCTAAAGAAATTGCCAAATATAGAAACAAAACCGAATCAAATGTCTTAAAAATTAAAAAAAAAAAAAAAAGTTTAATGAGTCCTAGCTTCAGTAATTTAATATAATCGGTCAATTAAGATTTAAAAAAATAGATTAACGATGTGAGAAAGAAATTATTATTTAATTTAATTATGTACCTTGATTAATGACGTTGTATTCAAAACCGTTTTTGGTTTAATAAATTTTAATGGATTGAGACGTTAACCATAATAAATTAAATATATTTAAATATGCTTTTAATTGAGAAAGTTATTAATTAATGTAATTCTGTGCTTTGATATATTACGTCGTACTGAAATTTAGTTTTTGGTTTAATTAATTTTAATAAATCGTGTCTTTTGGCTAGAATAAATTAATTTTATTTAAATATCATTTTAATTGGTTTAATGGTTGATTTTATGAAAGTGTCGCTGGTATAAGGATACGCATTGTAATGATTTAAAAACGTATGAGTAGATTGAGAATAATCCTGCAATGTTTTAATATTTTTTCTCCAGTACACTGAGCAATATATCAGGTATTTTCTAAAAAATATGCATTAACTAACTCAGAGATTTTTTTAGGGTTACAGGCTACACGAGGGTAATCCACATGGTGGCAACTCCCCTTTAATAGCATAGGAAGGGATTTGAAATGGGGGATGCGGAAAGGTAGAGAAAGACGGCCAAGGGTTAACTATGGGCCCCCGGGCTATGGTTTAAGGATCCTACCCAGCAATTCCCCTAAACGTGATGCAGGGAAAACCTTACAAAAACCTGCATCAGGTAGGTCGGGCTTTTGGTACTTGTCCCACGCCCTTCCGATGGCGGGAGAGATGTTTGCTGTGGGGACGCAGCATTCCCCTCGACGTGCCTCGACCAGATTAGGAGGCAGCTGGCCGACTATTCCAATGGGAATAGCGGACAACTCTTACCGTATGCCGAAGGTCTGTGACCCCGGAACATACACCTCTCAGAACAGGCCGATGTGCCTCGGCTTGTGGGAACCGTAGTTAAAAAACCGAGAGGAAAAGGCATCTCCAAAGGTAGCCCCTTCGTATCTCTCCTACATTGTTCTGCCTGCAAAAGAATAGCCCTCGCAGGTCTTCTTATCCTAATTCAGAGGATTTTTATCTCCGTTTTTAAACATCACATCGTAGATGTTTTCTCCGAGAGAGACATGGGAACTACTTTTCACTTGTCCCGTCTGAGGAAAGAAAACTTCCATAGTGCATATAACTTTTTCCAAAAATTAATTGATCACCTCCATTTTTGGGGGGTGAAAATAGAACTTCGATCAATCTTCCGCGGATACTTGAGAAAGTTCTGATGTGTTAACTGACACGTTTCTCTGGGAAAAGTCTTTATTTCTTGCTAGCTATTTTTTTATGGATTTATTTTAAGCCCAAAAAGTTTCTGTACGTCTCTTCACGCTCATCACGCTGAAGATATTTGTCTTGACGTTGTAAAAAGGTTCCTCAGTCCGGCTACGAGGTTTAAGTCGTCAGGTTTCCATGGCAACGGAACATCAAGCTCATTTACATCTTTGCCCTTTCGCTTATTATACGCAATACTATTGTAATGTAGCAAAATTAATAAATATGGTAATTATTATTATTGTTACACTCTCGTAAAAACCTACGGCAATAAGAAAAATAAAACCTGTAGTTGTGAAAATAAAGAACAGTGGGTTAAATTTTTTTTTCACACTGCGTATTTTGTGTTTTAAATGTTTTAATTTACGTTTTTCAATTTATAAAATTATTTATGACGTTTTTAGAGACTCTACATTTAATTAATTTCTAAAGTAATTACATATAGAAATTAATTAGACAAAGTTTCTGTAAAATGGCAGAAATTCCTTAATTAGCCTGGGATTTTATTATTAACAGACAGTTTTGAACTTACACGTATCTGTATATGTTAAAAATCATTTGTCCAAAAATAAAAATTTAGTGTCATGTACTGCTTCATATTGTTTATTACCTGAACAGATCGCAAATTCTGGGAAGAAACGTCGTAATATTTTCACTAGTTTGTTTGTCTTAGTCGAATAATTTATTTTTCACCCTTTTTCGGCTTACTCATAAAGTTATTACTGTCAGATTAACTGAAATATTAAAATCCTTGTGTAAATTAGGTTATTGAGTTTACTGATTGATTAATATTTCAGCTCTTCTACGGTGATTTGAATGAGGTACAAAAAATATATATAATTAACAGCGACGTTAACGAAGACCTGCGGAGTGTGATAGCGGTAGATTAATGGTTTTAGGAGCTTTGGTAGTTAGCTTCTTAATGTCAGTTACAAAAGTCTTGAATGAGTTCCTTAATCACTCTTGAAAGAGTTACAAACAGTCATTTGCTTTTAGTGTCTCGTCCATCATAACTTGCTTCAGATAAAAAAAATTATCCCTTCCCTTTTACGGGGGTTGGGGGTAGTTTTTTTTCTGACAATTTCTCCTAAAACCGATCCCGATTACAGTCTGAAAGTTCAGTGTACGTCGTTCCAATTCCTTTGGTCCTTAACTAATTTATAATTGTCATACTCTGAACGTTAAGCCGTTACAAATTTCCCTTGGTCCTTAACTAACTTAAAATGATTATGACATATATTCCTGAAACGTGACTTAATAAATATTCACTACCCCATTTTACGTATTTTCTCACTGGAGACATCGTCAGCAGTAACAATGGGCATTCTAGGGTAATTACCTCGGTGACCCCCGAAGAGCCTTTGATGCCCTCTGTAGAGGCGTTCATCAAAGGAGAAGAGGAGTTACGAGGTGTTAAAGCCGGCAAGTTAATTCCCCTTGCATCCACAAGCGGATTTGTAAATTATAAATATTCTCCCTGCAGCCGCCGCCGCCAAAAAAGCAAAACACCAACGCAGACACCTTGTCGTGACGTCACGTCGTGGCTTTGAAATTTCAGAGTGACCGGGATCAAGCTTGGGACGTTGAATTGGGTGGAAAATATCTGTCAAGGACGGAGAAAAACTACCACAAACAATGAAAAGGAACGATTTTAAATCCTTGTGAATTATTTATCTTCCTTCCGGTTCTTCAAGAAATCGTGTGTAAACCGAAAAATTGTGGTGATTTAACTCCTGAATGCTTCATTTAATGATATTTGGAATTTAAAATTTGTTACGTAACAGTTTGAAAACTGAAAAAAGCTACCTTCCTCTACCCTTCCGCATCCCCACTTTCAGATCCCTTCCTATGCTATTAAAGGGGAGTTGCCACCATGTGGGTTACCCTCATGTAGCCTGTTACCCTAAAAAAAAGAAAAAGGATTTCACGGTACGTTTGGCAAAAATACTTTATTTAAATAAGTGTAAATAGGCCAATCACAGAATATTTACTCATAGACGTGAAAATTTACAATATAATAATTAAAATTGATTTTGTGGGTGTGTCTGTTCCTTATACAAATTTACAGCCGCCGAGGAAAAATCGTAACATTTCGTACACGTGTTCATTTGCAACCAGGAACAAATGAAGTGGGAGAAATGGCACATCTACAACCCCCAGGGATGGGGGTGAAAATATTAAAACTTGTTCAATCGGCCGATATTTAAGTGGGATAAATATTTGGCCGCTTCAATGGGTGTTTCTCCACATTTTCAACCCCTTTTAGCATGGTATGGTATCACCCTTAAGTGTTGGGAGGGGGGGGGGGGTTGCAGGAGCATTGCATAAAAATAAAGCAAGAACAGTTAGAGTCAAATCCGCGGTTATAGATGTCGTTGAGCTCAATTATGACAACCATATAAACGAGGTCAGCCTGATAGTATTAACTATAAGACATAGTAACGTTTTTTTTAACCTCTTCAGACTTTATATTATTAAAGAAACCATTTAAATATACTATAATTGTAAAAAAATGTATTATGATATAATTAAAAAATGACGTAATTAATACAATTTTGGACTGTTGAAAGTTCATTAATTTGAACCATTAATATACCAAAAAAAACATTTGAGGAATATTTGGATGCTGAATTTTGCCAAACATCAAAGAACATTAACATTAAAACTATGTCTGATCAATATAAAATATTAATTTATTCTAAATTGGCCAACAGTGAAAATATTTGTTGATATAAATTTAAAGTTTCATATAGTATTTCACTTTGGCCAATTTCTACGAATTTAAATTTAATAAAATTAATTAACGTAGAGGATTGTTGTAAGAGACGAATATGTAAGGGAAAATAAAATAAATTTGTTTTATTTGTATGTATTTATTTAATATTCAAATTCATTGTTTTCCTGGTTGCAGATACATGAAATTATACTAAATTAAATTAATCTTAATCAATCAAATTACAATCTATTAAATTTAAATACATAAAATTAAATAAATGTAATTACAATAAATTAAACTACAATAAATAAATTAAATTACAATAACTGAAATTTCAATACGTAAAATTACAATAAATTAAATTATATTAAATTAAATTATAATAAATGAACTTTCAATTAATGAAATTACAGTAATTTAAATTACTATGTATGATAAATTTAATTAAATTTCCGGTAAATTCTACTATAATTAATTATAACAAAAGTAAAATAAATTTCTTTAAACCAAATTACAGTAAATGAAATTTCAATAATAAAATAACAATAAATGGAATTACTATAAATAAATAGAATTTTTTTATAAGTAGAATATACATAAAGACAATTTATCTGTCTATAATTATATTGATGTAAGACGAGGGAACGGGTATCAAAGCAATTACTATAAGAGGAATGAAGAAGATAATTCAATGAATTATAAATTATTCGACATGAATATAATGAGAGAGACGGAAGAAGAAGAATGCCAGGATGCAGTCAGGGAGAAGGAATAATGCATTATTGAAGGAACGCAGACCGAAAGTAATGACACGTGAAGAGCGACAGTAGAGAGTGGGGGGGGGGGGGTTACCAGAGGGACCACCAGCGTGTATGAAGACGTCGCCCTTTAACGAGTGTCTGCATTACTATGCATGACCAAGGCGCCGCGACGCCCCTGAGAGGACGCCACGTGGCTGCGACGCTATCGTCACAACTGGGTCAGCGGCCCCCCCCCCTTCTCCACAACTTCCGACATATTTTAACTATATTCAAGGAACGAGGAAAATGAGCCACGTCTTTCTTAAGAGGACAGGCGTCGATGACTGTAATTGTAATAAGCTACTGTAAAAAATTTATATAAGTGAAAAAAGAACATCAGCCTGTCAACTCAGACATTTATTATAACTAAAAGTTTGTAACATTATAACAAAAAAAACTTCAACACAGACCCGACGTTTCATCAATGATTTTAGGGACACCTTCAGGAGTTGTAAAACCCAATTAAATGATGTAATTTAGAATCCCTAATCTAAAAATTCCTCAAAAAGTATTATAATTTATAGTACAACATATTTAAATTGGTGGCCAAATTTAGCAACCAATTAGTTGTGAAACAGGGTTGCCACGTGCTACTTATCTGTACATTAAACGAATATTGAGGAATTTTTGGGAAAAAAAGGGCACATATAATTCACGAAAAGTTAAGTTGGTGGTGACGATATCGCATTGAGTTGCCAACTCGTAAAATTTATTAGTCGCTTTCGCCCCCCCCCCCTTCCCCAATTTACAACGCAGAAATTTAGTGTGGCCACAAATTTTATCTCACGACTCAACTTTTGTTTTGTGGGGGTGTGGAGTGGTGGATAATTCAGTTTCTAGGTCAGACACACTTTTGGTGTGTCCATAGATGGGGAAATTAATTCAATAAAACGCCGCCGTAAGCTGCAGGACTAAACTTGAGTGTTTCAGACGCTGCACCCCCGACTTCGTGAACTGGACCTGCGTTTATTAAATAAAAGTGGTGGTTAAAATCACTTTTCGCCACTACCTTTATATATATATATAAATATATTACCATTTAAGATTTATCTCAGTGAAAACCGCAACAAGGTTATAATACCTTCAGGACTGCCATATTGTCCTTCTAATCTAACACGTATATATACATACATATTTGAAAGACTGCACAAACGTATGCAATTAACCCTATAAAAATTTCTGATCTACATAATCATATTATAAATTATAAAATTTGTAAAAAAAAAATTCCTTTGGTTTTTTTCCCCAGAAATTACGACCTTATCTTTTAATTAAAATTCTACCCCTGATGGGGTGTAAAAATTGTTAAGTTTTTTAATTGCTGCTCTCTGACTAATTGGATGATGTTATTTAATTTAGCAAAACATTAAATCATTTTTAGGTAATTTTTTAAATTTAATTATTGATAGTTGCATAAACTGATTTGGTCATTATCGACTTGTTACATTGGGAGGGGGGGGGGAAATAATTTTTATTAAAAAAAATTGATGAAATTATTCTTGGACTTTTATGGTTCTTGTTTTCCTGTCTTGACCTTGTGCTCTGGGGGTGGTTACACTGGTCAAATATTCGCAAGGGGCTGTTGAGGGCGTTGGGTGTTTGCTTCGTACGCACTCTAGAACTTTAAGTGATGGTGAAGCAACCGTTAAGATTTCCATTACAAGGACGTTCATGTGTGAGTTTCTAAATCAGAGACTCAGTGGTATTATTTTGTTCCTAATTCTTGTGGTCTTTGCTTTGAGGGCGGGTGGGGGGTCGTACGGTTTTTTTTGTCTACTTAACGGTTCGACAGGTAACATCATTGGGTTATTACTTCCGTAGGTGTGTTTATTTTCTAAATTTTGATATCATTTGTTCTTATCATCCTCACTTTGGTTGTTTCCAGTGATTTATCTTAAGTTTTTATCTTGATTGTTCTTGCATCATTTTTAGTATTGTATTCGCTTTTTACGTGATGAATGTTGACAGATATATTCAAGTCCAATAACGGTTGTTAAAATTATCGTCCACCACTAAACTTTCCCCTATTCGTTTTCCCCAGAGGAGGCATTGCTTTGCGGTGGTTTTCATTTTCCTTCCAAACACATCCTTTGGGAAATCCAGATTTTTGTCTCGTATCCATCCCCCCCAGAGAGAGGAGACAGTGACTGTGGTGTGGGGTATTTTATGGGGGAATTTTACGACGAGCCATGAGATAGCCACGGAGAAAAAAGGGAACTGAAGGCCTCACTCACACTCAGTCGTTTCAATGAGAATTTTGTCCCTCCCCCCCTTCCCCCACCACCCACGCGGCTGATATTACTTTTAGAAATGCTCGAGTCACTCGGAACTCTTCTCTGTAACTTCTTTTTTTTTTTAAAAAAAAACCATTCATATCTGTGTGTCACGAGGAAGATTTGGCATAAACGCCCTTGTTTACTTGTGCGTTGGACAGCGAGAAGCTAATTAATTATTCCGAATGTGAAGCTCCACCACTGATGCGTAATGGATATCAGGGTTGGTTAACACCCCCCCCCCCCACTAGGGAACAAAATGCCGGTATTTGACTGACAGATATTTATTTTTATTTTTACGTCTGTGCTGTTTTATTTATATGCATCCATTTTAACAATCGATTATAATTCACAAAAATTATTTTAACAACATATATATATATATATATATATTGTAATGCCAATTAATTAGGCCATTAATTCTTTCTATTAGAAATTAAATTGTTAGCGGTATTTTGAGCGACAAGAAGCGACAATAGCGCTGAGCTCTGTTGCTTTGAGAAAATCCCGAAATGGAAATGCGCGCTCAAACTCGAGACGCACTAGGATTAGTTAGATTGATGTGGATGGATGAAGTTTTGAGTCAGCAGCCAGAAAGGACAGAAACATAGTCGAGACGATCTAAAGTATTTAAAAGTAAAGTTAGTTTCGGTCAGCAGCAAGGAGCGGAATAGCAGAGTCTAAATTTAGGACCAGCCACGAGAGAATAAACATTTAAAACAAATCTTCACTGAGCTACGTTGCAGTTTAAATCCAAATCAGTAAAAGACTAATAAATTAGCAACTCGTAAGATTCCTATAAGGCAAGCAGACATCATCCGAGTTCCTGGAAGCCAAGAAATTCTGTGAGTCGACATTTAGAATCAGTGTAAAATTTTTCACTAGTGTACTTGTGAAGCTACAGAGAATGCTGGTACCAGCCGAACAGTATGTAAGTAACAAAAACCAAAACTATGATAATATTGTAAACGCTAATTAAAATGGTAAAGTCAGATTTAGTTCCCTTTTAATTGTCAATCAAAGTTAATTTATTTACTTTTAATTTCTTTCATTCTATCGACATATTGTTTAGGTAAATTGTAAACTGTTTTGTTAATAAGATTTTAAATCATTTTTTTTGTGTTCACTATCAAACTCAGAACCGATCTCAAATTTTGTTTGTAATTATCTTTTATTCTTTGAAAGCCACAAAACAAAATAAATATTTTTGTTTGTTAATTGTTCATAAGCTTTTCATTAATATTAACCCATCATATTTAATTATTACATTAAATAGCTACCACAACGTGAACAATTATATTATTAATTGATTGTTTATTATAATATGCCCAATACACCCAAAAAAAAGTTCCTGAGTAGGCAAAGTAAATATTAAAAGCTCATTAACTTGCAAAAAGTGCAAAATTTCCATAACTCGTTAAGTTGAAGCACTGAAAATCTCATTTTAATCCTCCATCGCATCCGAAGCTCTGCAAGTAAATAAAGTTCATCAAGCTGGTTACCTTTTTTTAAAAAAAAAATTATATACAGAGAATCGTTTAAAAAGCTATTTTTAGTGGTGCAATGACACATGGAAAGTGGAAAAAGTTGCATATAATGCATAACGTTTCTTCCCTTTCTTTGGGGACAAAATGCTTTGAAAAAAATAAATGTAATGAAAAGACAATCAAAAACATTTACTCTAAAATTATTAATTAAGTATCATTTGGTTCCTGGCACTATAAAAGATACAATTGATATCATGTTGTAAATTTACATCAAATAACTCATGTGAATACATTCAGATCTTCTCCAACACATTTCATGACACAAATGAGGGTGAACAATGGCAACACACACACCCAGAGTTTACATTGTTGTAAATATTTAATTCCCTTGAGGTAAAAAAAAAATTCAGTCAAAATTCCCAGTATATTTTTTTAAATGTCTAATGAATATGATAAAGATTTTTATAACTTGACTTACTGTCAATTTATAGAAATTTTATATTCAAATATTATTTATGTTAATGAATAATTGATGTAATTATTTTAAAAATAGGTTTATATGTTTATATAAGGGTTCTGTACATAATATATTTTTCTGATAACTTTAATTGCTCTTAAAAACAGTTTAATTAAAACAAAAACCAATATAGAATCATAAAAAGAATTTTAATCTTTTTTTTACATTAATTGAATTTATATTAGACTTAATTTGCATAATTTAACTGATCAAACGCGGGTAACTGTTACAATTTTTATGCTATTTTTCTCACTATAAAATAAATGGGTAAGAAAAGCATGAATATAATTAGGGGTGGGATTGTTGAAAATTTGAGACACTGAAAAACAAATTTTTAATTAAAACTTAATTTATCAAAAATGTTGCATATTGAAACAACTTTCAACTCACTAAGTTCACTTAATATTAATTAATATTTATAATAAATTAAGTTATTAACTGTTAATGCAATTTTTAATTTCTTTTTGTTATTTGTAGGTATTTTTTTAAAAAACTTTAAGGTTCATAATTAATTGAAAAATTATGGCTTTATTTTAAATATTACATTGTTTTACAATCCATTGTTGCTTACAACATTTATAATAGGAGAAAATTATTGGTTTTTCTTTTAGACAAATTTTGAGTAGAAACGAAAAATTTAGGTTTACAAATTTGTTGACTTCAGATGTTCTTTGGACCACTCATGACGGAAAAAGACAAATGAGTAGTGAAATTTCATTTGATGAGTTACATTCGAATCCAGAGTTTGATTCTGATTTGGATTTAGGACTTTCAGGATTTTAACCATGTTAGGATTCAGATTCACAGTATATTCGGTTTAGGTTCTGGTTTAGATTCAGATTTAAATTTTATTTTTAGAATCAGGATCAAATTTTGAAACAGATTCAGCATTCATAAAAAAATGCCCCACATGTAAAGTTTTTGATTAGCACATCCCTTATTATTAATTAAATAAATTAAATTAATCAGTTCTTTGAAACGGTAATTACGAAATAGCCTCGCCTAGCAAAGGGTGAAGGTTGTTTTTCTCCACCACCGCCACAGCGAGCTGTACAGCAGAGACATCTGTCGGGTGGCTTCGGAACTCGCTGTCGCTGATTTCGGGTGGTTGCGTCGATGTGATTTAGTGTTCCTCGTCCCGAGATTACAGCAGCACTGTAGCGTAACTGTCTCCACCACGCGTGTCACAAACAACCCCCCACCATTGGCTTCTATTTACACAAAGAAACGCTGAATTGTAATTATTAAAAGAAATATCAGACATTTACGTTAAATCCTTGAAATAAGTTCACATGAACAATCCATAGTAAGTAACTCCGTGTACATCGTCAGTGAAGCAGACAACGACATCCATAAACCCTGATTTGACTCCAATCTTGGCTGCATTCGCGTTATTTTCTTGTATCGCCCCCTCCACTCCCACCCCTAAGGTTGCGGCTAGAAATTAAACACAGTTAACATCTGTAGAAACACTATCAATGTCTTTGACTCCGAGAAATTAATATCCGATTCAAATAACGGCACTTTCAGCGAGTTTGACAATTTTCACCAACGTCCCTGGAGGTGTAGGGGTGGTAGACGCGTTTCACCCCCCTCAGAGTTTGTTTCCATGTCGCAAAGAACACGTGTACAAAATTCAGTGAAATTTTTCCCACGCGTGAAGATTTTTATTCCGAACATACAGGCAATTTTATTTAATAGAATAATAATAAAGAGATATAATAATCTGACTTCTCTTAAAATTAAATGTTAACAGTCAAAATACTAGGTTGTTGTTTTTAATATTTAAATTAATTAGGTGTCAGATAAGAATTAATTGTTATTATTGATGCATGTTTTGCATAAAAAAAATCAGTAATTTATTTATTTATTTTCATCTGATAATAAATAGGTTGTTGTTCTTAAACTGTATATTGTTAACCTGGCGAGGGTTTGGACTGAAACATTTTGTTAATTGAAATTATAATCTTCTAATTTTCTGTTTTGGACCTTATTACTATTTAATTTGTATATAAATTCACCGTGCGTGGGCAGAGTTTTATACATGATGACGGTGACTCTGTGAGGAGTGGAATCTTCCACCCTGTGACGAGTGAGTGTGCAGGTAGGAAGTGGGTGGAAACTTACCCCCTCCGCCCTGCCCAGGGGGCGGGGTGTCTAATGTTAACACTGGGCCGACCAGTGCTTCCGGTCCTCAGGCAACGATCCCCTTCTATATTGCACTCAGTCCAATGGCCGCATCCATTTAATGAATTCTCTTCTGCGAGGTGTAGTTCCGCCGATCAAAGACGAGGGTCACGTCCGCTCAAGGACTCGTAGCTTTGAAGGTACGCGCAATTGTCTGTGGTTTAATTTTTTACATCATTTTACAAGTTTTAGTATACATCCGCGCTAACTAGGAAGGTCTGCGAGGGCTATTCCCTCGCAGGCAGAACCTTGTAGGAGAGACACGAAGGGGCTACCTTAGGGGAAACCTTTTCCTCTCCGTTTTTGAACTAAGGTTCCCACATGCCGAGACCTGTTTTGAGAGGTGTATGTTCCGGTGTCACAGACCTTGGGCATACGGTAAGAGCTCTTCGCTGTTCATATTGGTGAAGCGGGCCAGTTGCCTCCTAAACTGGTCGAGGTACGGAGAAGGGAATGCTGCGTCCCCACAGCAAACTCTTCTCCCGCTATCGGAAGGGCGTGGGACAAATACCCAATGCCCGACCTACCTGATGCAAGTTTTTCTAGAGTTTGTCCTGCATATCTTTTAGGCGAATGACGGGTAGGATCCCTAAACCATAGCCCGGGGGCCCCTGGTTAACCCTTGGCTACTTTCCTCCACCCTTCCGCATCCCCCCTTTCAAATCCCTTCCTATGCTATTGAAGGGGAGTTTCCACAATGTGGATTACCCTCATGTAGCCTGTTACCCTAAAAAAAGAAACCAAATTTAAACTTGAACCTCATGTTGTCACAAAATAAGGGATGAAACGTATGTTAATTTCACATAAATACATATATTTTTCTGACTTAAAATTGTTTAATATTCATTTATTTATTTATAAAAATAATTATTTTTATACTAAAACAATATTAACTTTATTTCGTAAAAAAAAGTACATTTATTGACGCAAGAAAATGAAAGAAACTATTTTCCAATATGGAAAGGAAAAAAAATCAATCCCCCATAAGAACTACCCTCGCAGGCATTTTTTTCGTTTAATTTTTTTTAGGGCAACAGGGTTCATGAGGGTAATCCACTTTGGGCAAATCCCCTTTGATAGCATAGGAAGGGATTTGAAAGGGGGGATGCGGAAGGTTAGAGGAAGGTAGCCAAGGGTTAACCAGGGGCCCCCGGGCTATATTTTAAGGATCCTACCTGGCATTCACCTAAAGAAATGCAGGGAAAACCGTAGAAAAACCTGCATCAGGTAGGTCGGGCATTGGGTACTTGTCCCACGCCCTTCCCTGGATAGCGGGAGAGGAGTTTATACTTTTTGTCCACTTAATTAACAATACATTACATTTTCTGACATGTTTATTTATTTATTTTCTCAATCGTTAGAATATATATTTACTTACATACATCATTATTTATTTTCATTTTTGTGACGTCATCTTGGACACTTTTATGTAATAAATAACGTATACATATTTTTATTAAAAAATAATTAAAATTAATGATAGAATTTTACAATTCATACGACAAAAAAATTATTCCAGGAACCCAGCCCCACCCCCGCCCCCTACGTCGTTATTTTCTCGTTAAAATAATTCCACTGTAAACATTTATTTTTAAATCCGGATCAGAATTCAATTAACGAAAACCAATAACAAGGTGTCATTACCGAAGAAAAAATAATAATTTAATACAGTAACCTTTTCAAATGCTTCAATTACCGGGGTCGGGAAATAATAATGACATCGAGGATAAGGTTAAATAAACAAAAGAGTGCCTGTTCATCTCCTAAATCAATTACGAAATTAAATATTCGGGGTTTATACAATGATAAATCAAAACGAAGGGCGGGGGGAGGCTCGTTTTCTTTTTAACTTGACGTTGCAACATTGTATTGCCTTGTGATTGGTTCGCTTGCGAGTTTGTTTTCTTCATCCCGGTGAAGGGGGAAAAAAATATATTTTTGCCAGCGAAGGACAAATTTTAAACTGATTCACAGGATTTTTTTTTGATCCTGAATGTTTCAACTCTGAATTTTTCTTTTTTTGGGGGGAATGAAAATACAATTGGATAAGTTTATTTCAGGTTGACGCTCTGAAGTGAATTTAGAAGAATTTTTAGAACGAATTCTCCCCCTTTTCATGTATGTATAAATCATTTTCGCCTCTCCATTTATCAATTTAATTTATTCGACCTATATTTTCCATTTTAAAGATTTTTTTCCTGTATTTTTTCTTTTTATATGTTCTTTTATTGTTTCTTTTCTTAAATTTGTTGGTGCAGTCTTTCACTAGTCCTATTTTATAAGTACTGGAATCAGTAATTAATTCTAAATCAATATTATATACGATTTCACCACATTACAAATATTATGGTTTTTAAAATTTTCGCGATTCCCTACCAACTTCTTTTAAATTTCATTGTATAATTGAAACTCAATTTTAATATATTTTTTATAAATTTGTACAATTTTCTTAAGTGGTTTTCCATCCTCTGCTCGTTACTTCTCCACTTTTTACTTATTTTTCAAATTTTACTATTATTAATTAATATGTATCCTTTTTTCAGTTTTTAGTATTTTATTTTATTATATCCATGTGACCGCCGTTGCCCGGGTTACCATTATTAAACTCAGCGATGTCCATAACACCCGGATTTGACTCCAATCTCGCTTGTTTTCGCGTTGATTTTATATGAACCCTCCACGCTAATCTTTAAGGGTTCTCCTTTCCCATGCCGAAAAGAGTTGATATTTTACACCAAAATAAACATCGGGAAAAACGCTATCAACCACTTTCACCCCGGAAAAGTATTTATTCGACGCAAATATCGGCCGTACCTCGTCCGCTTCTTCCCCGGGGAATAAACTGTAAGTTTAATAAAATAATTAAACTTAGCGAAATCCATAACACCGGATTGGACTCAAATATCGGTTGTTTTCGTATTATTTTTATGTAACGCTCCAATCCCTTAACATGCCGAAAAAAAATCATCGGGAGAAACACTATAAACCTCTTTCAACTCGAAAAATATTTATCCACCGCAAATATCGCCCGCATTAGCAGGTTTGAAAACAATTTCCACCTGCGCCCCTGGGGGTTGTAGACGTTTCTCAACCCCATAGTGTTTGGCGAAATTTTCTCCACGGGTGTAGATTTATATAAGAAACACACACACACACGTCTGTTTTATTTATTTGAAGACATGTTTTGATGGATTGAAAATTAATATAATCTAAATCTATCTTTAATATTTCCCTGTAATTATAATTACTTTTTGCGCGTTGACCAACCCCAAAGAAATTTGCAAGTTATAAATGGACCAATAAACGATTGTAATAAATAAGGAAATATTTTTCTTAAATCGATCTTGGTTCGTTATTTATTTATAGCTTGTCCTTGCCGATTTTTTTTTGTAATAGCAGAAAACAAAATGACAATGTTTATGGAGGTGGTGGTAACCAAAGTCGTTGTAATCTCTTTAAAAAATGGACCCCTTGGTCGCATCACGAAGAACCACCCTGCAGTTTTCCTTAGACGATGCCGGGTTCTACGACTCATTTACTAAAGGCTCCGCCCGCTGGAGTCCATTGAAACAGCCCCTCGGTAGCTGGAGCTGATATCATTTCCTCGACTCCTCTAGCCAGAGATGATGACGTTTTTTTCTTCTTCTCGCGACGCCACCACCCCCCCCCCCCCCTCCGTTCGGAAATTAACTTAAGAGAGAGACCAACCACTCAGTCGTCGTCGGCGCGGCTTGTGCTAAGTTCTCAAAGCAACATTACGCAAAAGAAAAACTGAATAAAAGTGTTGCTTGACGCTCGCTCACATCAAAGGGGGTGTGCTCCTTCTCTGCGGCGGCGGCTGGGCAGAATAACAATCAGCTCCTTGGACCTGAGCTTAAGGTGAGAATTTTAATTTTACTCAAAAACACATCATTATAATAATATTACAAAATTAAATTGTTTTTAACCATTTTCCCTATTTCTCATTAAAAAGCAGAATATCAGTAAAGATCAATTTAATTAACATAACAGAAACGTTTAAAATATTAGACACTTTATTTATCTACTTTTCTACAGCAACAACATTGCGATATATATACAAAGCACTTATGTACAGTCAAGAAGAAGAAGAAGAAGAAGAAGAAGAAAAGTAATCCTATTAATAGGGCTTTGTGCTCTTCCTCTGGCGTTTTTCCTCTTTCGTTTAAAGTATTTTTAAGGAGTAATAGACAATCGTAATAATTAAACTAATTAAATAATAATTATAAAGGTATTTAATTTTTTCGCTAAGAAAATTCCAATTAATTATACATCAGTCCTTTATTTTATAACTAAAATAAATATTCACTAAGATATTTTTATTTCAGTTCAAAATTAAAGTAACATTCGTCTTAGTAATTATTATATCAAATATCGAATAAAAACTCGTTTTCATAAAATTTATCTCATTATTTTCCACATAAGTGATATAATGTTTTACATTGACGTGTGCCGCAATATATGACTTTATATAATAAATTCTTTCTTTGTTAACTTACGCGTAAAAGAACAAATATTATACTTCAGCTTCATCTAATTACCGATTAATATATTTATTTTTCGAAGTAACCGAACGCCATTTGTACAACTGCCTTATTAAACCACGTGGCTTTCAAAATGATGTCTTGGTATAGTTAAAAAACTAAAATACCATCGCGGAATAATAATCATGTGTATATTAACAATTGATTTATGGTAAATAAGTAATTAAATTCAGGTAAAGCGTAATAGTTTTAATTAATACTCCGCCTGCTTAATAATACCTATGCTTAAATCTCAGTTCATGTGTCGTGCAGGGAAGCTGGCTCATCACGGCGCAGTTGCTTTACCCTCCTTTAAGGAAGCAAAAAAAGGGGGCTCTGACGACACACTAAAGAAGTCGCCATTTGTACAACAGTCTTAAAACACCACGTGGCTTTCAAAATGATCTCTACGAATAGTTAAAAAACTGAAAAAATATAGCGGAATAATAATCATGTGTATTTTAACAATTGATTTATGTTAAATAAGTAATTAAATTCTCGTAAATGTTATTAGTTTTAATTACTTCTCCGCCTGTTTAATAACCCCTATGCTTAAATCTCAGTACATGTGTCGTGCAGGGATGCTGCCTCATCACGGCGCAGTTGCTTTACCCTCCTTTAAGGAAGTAAAAAAAGGGGGCTCTGACGTCACGCTAAAGAAGTCGCCATTTGTACAACAGTCTTAAAACACCACGTGGCTTTAAAAATGATCTCTAGCAATAGTTAAAAAAATGAAATACCATCGCGGAATAATAATCATGTGTATATTAACAATTGATTTATGATAAATAAGTAATTAAATTCTCGTAAATGTTATTAGTTTTAATTACTACTCCGCCTGTTTAATAACACCTATGCTTAAATCTCAGTACATGTGTCGTGCAGGGAAGCTGGCTCATCACGGCGCAGTTGCTTTACCCTCCTTTAAGGAAGTAAAAAAGGGGGCTCTGACGTCACGCTAAAGAAGTCGCCATTTGTACAACAGTATTAAAAAAAACCACGTGGCTTTCAAAATGATCTCTACGAATAGTTAAAAAAATGAAATACCATCGCGGAATAATAATCATGTGTATATTAACAATTGATTTATGTTTAATAAGTAATTAAATTCTCGTAAATGTTATTAGTTTTAATTACTACTCCGCCTGTTTAATAACACCTATGCTTAAATCTCAGTACATGTGTCGTGCAGGGAAGCTGGCTCATCACGGCGCAGTTGCTTTACCCTCCTTTAAGGAAGTAAAAAAGGGGGCTCTGACGTCACGCTAAAGAAGTCGCCATTTGTACAACAGTCTTAAAACACCACGTGGCTTTCAAAATGATCTCTACGAATAGTTAAAAAAATGAAATACCATCGCGGAATAATAATCATGTGTATATTAACAATTGATTTATGTTAAATAAGTAATTAAATTCTCGTAAATGTTATTAGTTTTAATTACTACTCCGCCTGTTTAATAACACCTATGCTTAAATCTCAGTACATGTGTCGTGCAGGGAAGCTGGCTCATCACGGCGCAGTTGCTTTACCCTCCTTTAAGGAAGTAAAAAAGCGGGCTCTGACGTCACGCTAAAGAAGTCGCCATTTGTATAACAGTCTTAAAACACCACGTGGCTTTCAAACGATCTCTAGCAATAGTTAAAAAAATGAAATACCATCGCGGAATAATAATCATGTGTATATTAACAATTGATTTATGAAAAATAAGTAATTAAATTCTCGTAAATGTTATTAGTTTTAATTACTACTCCGCCTGTTTAACAACACCTATGCTTAAATCTCAGTACATGTGTCGTGCAGGGAAGCTGGCTCATCACGGCGCAGTTGCTTTACCCTCCTTTAAGGAAGTAAAAAAGGTGGCTCTGACGTCACGCTAAAGAAGTCGCCATTTGTACAACAGTCTTAAAACACCACGTGGCTTTAAAAATGATCTCTAGCAATAGTTAAAAAAATGAAATACCATCGCGGAATAATAATCATGTGTATATTAACAATTGATTTATGATAAATAAGTAATTAAATTCTCGTAAATGTTATTAGTTTTAATTACTACTCCGCCTGTTTAATAACACCTATGCTTAAATCTCAGTACATGTGTCGTGCAGGGAAGCTGGCTCATCACGGCGCAGTTGCTTTACCCTCCTTTAAGGAAGTAAAAAAGGTGGCTCTGACGTCACGCTAAAGAAGTCGCCATTTGTACAACAGTCTTAAAACACCACGTGGCTTTCGAAATGATCTCTACGAATAGTTAAAAAACTGAAATAATATCGCGTAATAATAATCATGTGTATATTAACAATTGATTTATGTTAAATAAGTAATTAAATTCTCGTAAATGTTATTAGTTTTAATTACTACTCCGCCTGTTTAATAACACCTATGCTTAAATCTCAGTACATGTGTCGTGCAGGGAAGCTGGCTCATCACGGCGCAGTTGCTTTACCCTCCTTTAAGGAAGCAAAAAAGGGGGCTCTGACGTCACGCTAAAGAAGTCGCCATTTGTACAACAGTCTTAAAACACCACGTGGCTTTCAAAATGATCTCTACGAATAGTTAAAAAAATGAAATACCATCGCGGAATAATAATCATGTGTATATTAACAATTGATTTATGTTAAATAAGTAATTAAATTCTCGTAAATGTTATTAGTTTTAATTACTACTCCGTCTGTTTAATAACACCTATGCTTAAATCTCAGTACATGTGTCGTGCAGGGAAGCTGGCTCATCACGGCGCAGTTGCTTTACCCTCCTTTAAGGAAGTAAAAAAGGGGGCTCTGACGTCACGCTAAAGAAGTCGCCATTTGTACAACAGTCTTAAAACACCACGTGGCTTTCAAAATGATCTCTACGAATAGTTAAAAAAATGAAATACCATCGCGGAATAATAATCATGTGTATATTAACAATTGATTTATGTTAAATAAGTAATTTAATTCTCGTAAATGTTATTAGTTTAAATTACTACTCCGCCTGTTTAACAACACCTATGCTTAAATCTCAGTACATGTGTCGTGCAGGGAAGCTGGCTCATCACGGCGCAGTTGCTTTACCCTCCTTTAAGGAAGCAAAAAAGGGGGCTCTGACGTCACGCTAAAGAAGTCGCCATTTGTACAACAGTCTTAAAACACCACGTGGCTTTCAAACGATCTCTAGCAATAGTTAAAAAACTGAAATAATATCGCGGAATAATAATCATGTGTATATTAACAATTGATTTATGTTAAATAAGTAATTAAATTCTCGTAAATGTTATTAGTTTTAATTACTACTCCGCCTGTTTAATAACACCTATGCTTAAATCTCAGTACATGTGTCGTGCAGGGAAGCTGGCTCATCACGGCGCAGTTGCTTTACCCTCCTTTAAGGAAGCAAAAAAGGGGGCTCTGACGTCACGCTAAAGAAGTCGCCATTTGTACAACAGTCTTAAAACACCACGTGGCTTTCAAAATGATCTCTACGAATAGTTAAAAAAATGAAATACCATCGCGGAATAATAATCATGTGTATATTAACAATTGATTTATGTTAAATAAGTAATTTAATTCTCGTAAATGTTATTAGTTTAAATTACTACTCCGCCTGTTTAACAACACCTATGCTTAAATCTCAGTACATGTGTCGTGCAGGGAAGCTGGCTCATCACGGCGCAGTTGCTTTACCCTCCTTTAAGGAAGCAAAAAAGGGGGCTCTGACGTCACGCTAAAGAAGTCGCCATTTGTACAACAGTCTTAAAACACCACGTGGCTTTCAAACGATCTCTACGAATAGTTAAAAAAATGAAATACCATCGCGGAATAATAATCATGTGTATATTAACAATTGATTTATGTTAAATAAGTAATTTAATTCTCGTAAATGTTATTAGTTTAAATTACTACTCCGCCTGTTTAACAACACCTATGCTTAAATCTCAGTACATGTGTCGTGCAGGGAAGCTGGCTCATCACGGCGCAGATGCTTTACCCTCCTTTAAGGAAGCAAAAAAGGCGGCTCTGACGTCACGCTAAAGAAGTCGCCATTTGTACAACAGTCTTAAAACACCACGTGGCTTTCGAAATGATCTCTACGAATAGTTAAAAAACTGAAATAATATCGCGTAATAATAATCATGTGTATATTAACAATTGATTTATGTTAAATAAGTAATTAAATTCTCGTAAATGTTATTAGTTTTAATTACTACTCCGCCTGTTTAATAACACCTATGCTTAAATCTCAGTACATGTGTCGTGCAGGGAAGCTGGCTCATCACGGCGCAGTTGCTTTACCCTCCTTTAAGGAAGCAAAAAAGGGGGCTCTGACGTCACGCTAAAGAAGTCGCCATTTGTACAACAGTCTTAAAACACCACGTGGCTTTCAAAATGATCTCTACGAATAGTTAAAAAAATGAAATACCATCGCGGAATAATAATCATGTGTATATTAACAATTGATTTATGTTAAATAAGTAATTAAATTCTCGTAAATGTTATTAGTTTTAATTACTACTCCGCCTGTTTAATAACACCTATGCTTAAATCTCAGTACATGTGTCGTGCAGGGAAGCTGGCTCATCACGGCGCAGTTGCTTTACCCTCCTTTAAGGAAGCAAAAAAGGGGGCTCTGACGTCACGCTAAAGAAGTCGCCATTTGTACAACAGTCTTAAAACACCACGTGGCTTTCAAACGATCTCTAGCAATAGTTAAAAAACTGAAATAATATCGCGGAATAATAATCATGTGTATATTAACAATTGATTTATGTTTAATAAGTAATTAAATTCTCGTAAATGTTATTAGTTTTAATTACTACTCCGTCTGTTTAATAACACCTATGCTTAAATCTCAGTACATGTGTCGTGCAGGGAAGCTGGCTCATCACGGCGCAGTTGCTTTACCCTCCTTTAAGGAAGCAAAAAAGGGGGCTCTGACGTCACGCTAAAGAAGTCGCCATTTGTACAACAGTCTTAAAACACCACGTGGCTTTCAAAATGATCTCTACGAATAGTTAAAAAAATGAAATACCATCGCGGAATAATAATCATGTGTATATTAACAATTGATTTATGTTAAATAAGTAATTAAATTCTCGTAAATGTTATTAGTTTTAATTACTACTCCGCCTGTTTAACAACACCTATGCTTAAATCTCAGTACATGTGTCGTGCAGGGAAGCTGGCTCATCACGGCGCAGTTGCTTTACCCTCCTTTAAGGAAGTAAAAAAGGTGGCTCTGACGTCACGCTAAAGAAGTCGCCATTTGTACAACAGTCTTAAAACACCACGTGGCTTTCGAAATGATCTCTACGAATAGTTAAAAAACTGAAATAATATCGCGTAATAATAATCATGTGTATATTAACAATTGATTTATGTTAAATAAGTAATTAAATTCTCGTAAATGTTATTAGTTTTAATTACTACTCCGCCTGTTTAATAACACCTATGCTTAAATCTCAGTACATGTGTCGTGCAGGGAAGCTGGCTCATCACGGCGCAGTTGCTTTACCCTCCTTTAAGGAAGCAAAAAAGGGGGCTCTGACGTCACGCTAAAGAAGTCGCCATTTGTACAACAGTCTTAAAACACCACGTGGCTTTCAAAATGATCTCTACGAATAGTTAAAAAAATGAAATACCATCGCGGAATAATAATCATGTGTATATTAACAATTGATTTATGTTAAATAAGTAATTAAATTCTCGTAAATGTTATTAGTTTTAATTACTACTCCGCCTGTTTAATAACACCTATGCTTAAATCTCAGTACATGTGTCGTGCAGGGAAGCTGGCTCATCACGGCGCAGTTGCTTTACCCTCCTTTAAGGAAGTAAAAAAGGGGGCTCTGACGTCACGCTAAAGAAGTCGCCATTTGTACAACAGTCTTAAAACACCACGTGGCTTTCAAAATGATCTCTACGAATAGTTAAAAAACTGAAATAATATCGCGTAATAATAATCATGTGTATATTAACAATTGATTTATGTTAAATAAGTAATTAAATTCTCGTAAATGTTATTAGTTTTAATTACTACTCCGCCTGTTTAATAACACCTATGCTTAAATCTCAGTACATGTGTCGTGCAGGGAAGCTGGCTCATCACGGCGCAGTTGCTTTACCCTCCTTTAAGGAAGCAAAAAAGGGGGCTCTGACGTCACGCTAAAGAAGTCGCCATTTGTACAACAGTCTTAAAACACCACGTGGCTTTCAAAATGATCTCTACGAATAGTTAAAAAAATGAAATACCATCGCGGAATAATAATCATGTGTATATTAACAATTGATTTATGTTAAATAAGTAATTTAATTCTCGTAAATGTTATTAGTTTAAATTACTACTCCGCCTGTTTAACAACACCTATGCTTAAATCTCAGTACATGTGTCGTGCAGGGAAGCTGGCTCATCACGGCGCAGTTGCTTTACCCTCCTTTAAGGAAGTAAAAAAGGTGGCTCTGACGTCACGCTAAAGAAGTCGCCATTTGTACAACAGTCTTAAAACACCACGTGGCTTTCGAAATGATCTCTACGAATAGTTAAAAAACTGAAATAATATCGCGTAATAATAATCATGTGTATATTAACAATTGATTTATGTTAAATAAGTAATTAAATTCTCGTAAATGTTATTAGTTTTAATTACTACTCCGCCTGTTTAATAACACCTATGCTTAAATCTCAGTACATGTGTCGTGCAGGGAAGCTGGCTCATCACGGCGCAGTTGCTTTACCCTCCTTTAAGGAAGCAAAAAAGGGGGCTCTGACGTCACGCTAAAGAAGTCGCCATTTGTACAACAGTCTTAAAACACCACGTGGCTTTCAAACGATCTCTAGCAATAGTTAAAAAACTGAAATAATATCGCGGAATAATAATCATGTGTATATTAACAATTGATTTATGTTTAATAAGTAATTAAATTCTCGTAAATGTTATTAGTTTTAATTACTACTCCGTCTGTTTAATAACACCTATGCTTAAATCTCAGTACATGTGTCGTGCAGGGAAGCTGGCTCATCACGGCGCAGTTGCTTTACCCTCCTTTAAGGAAGCAAAAAAGGGGGCTCTGACGTCACGCTAAAGAAGTCGCCATTTGTACAACAGTCTTAAAACACCACGTGGCTTTCAAAATGATCTCTACGAATAGTTAAAAAAATGAAATACCATCGCGGAATAATAATCATGTGTATATTAACAATTGATTTATGTTAAATAAGTAATTTAATTCTCGTAAATGTTATTAGTTTAAATTACTACTCCGCCTGTTTAACAACACCTATGCTTAAATCTCAGTACATGTGTCGTGCAGGGAAGCTGGCTCATCACGGCGCAGTTGCTTTACCCTCCTTTAAGGAAGTAAAAAAGGTGGCTCTGACGTCACGCTAAAGAAGTCGCCATTTGTACAACAGTCTTAAAACACCACGTGGCTTTCGAAATGATCTCTACGAATAGTTAAAAAACTGAAATAATATCGCGTAATAATAATCATGTGTATATTAACAATTGATTTATGTTAAATAAGTAATTAAATTCTCGTAAATGTTATTAGTTTTAATTACTACTCCGCCTGTTTAATAACACCTATGCTTAAATCTCAGTACATGTGTCGTGCAGGGAAGCTGGCTCATCACGGCGCAGTTGCTTTACCCTCCTTTAAGGAAGCAAAAAAGGGGGCTCTGACGTCACGCTAAAGAAGTCGCCATTTGTACAACAGTCTTAAAACACCACGTGGCTTTCAAACGATCTCTAGCAATAGTTAAAAAACTGAAATAATATCGCGGAATAATAATCATGTGTATATTAACAATTGATTTATGTTTAATAAGTAATTAAATTCTCGTAAATGTTATTAGTTTTAATTACTACTCCGCCTGTTTAATAACACCTATGCTTAAATCTCAGTACATGTGTCGTGCAGGGAAGCTGGCACATCACGGCGCAGTTGCTTTACCCTCCTTTAAGGAAGCAAAAAAGGGGGCTCTGACGTCACGCTAAAGAAGTCGCCATTTGTACAACAGTCTTAAAACACCACGTGGCTTTCAAAATGATCTCTACGAATAGTTAAAAAAATGAAATACCATCGCGGAATAATAATCATGTGTATATTAACAATTGATTTATGTTAAATAAGTAATTTAATTCTCGTAAATGTTATTAGTTTAAATTACTACTCCGCCTGTTTAACAACACCTATGCTTAAATCTCAGTACATGTGTCGTGCAGGGAAGCTGGCTCATCACGGCGCAGTTGCTTTACCCTCCTTTAAGGAAGTAAAAAAGGTGGCTCTGACGTCACGCTAAAGAAGTCGCCATTTGTACAACAGTCTTAAAACACCACGTGGCTTTCGAAATGATCTCTACGAATAGTTAAAAAACTGAAATAATATCGCGTAATAATAATCATGTGTATATTAACAATTGATTTATGTTAAATAAGTAATTAAATTCTCGTAAATGTTATTAGTTTTAATTACTACTCCGCCTGTTTAATAACACCTATGCTTAAATCTCAGTACATGTGTCGTGCAGGGAAGCTGGCTCATCACGGCGCAGTTGCTTTACCCTCCTTTAAGGAAGCAAAAAAGGGGGCTCTGACGTCACGCTAAAGAAGTCGCCATTTGTACAACAGTCTTAAAACACCACGTGGCTTTCAAACGATCTCTAGCAATAGTTAAAAAACTGAAATAATATCGCGGAATAATAATCATGTGTATATTAACAATTGATTTATGTTTAATAAGTAATTAAATTCTCGTAAATGTTATTAGTTTTAATTACTACTCCGTCTGTTTAATAACACCAATGCTTAAATCTCAGTACATGTGTCGTGCAGGGAAGCTGGCTCATCACGGCGCAGTTGCTTTACCCTCCTTTAAGGAAGCAAAAAAATGGGCTCTGACGTCACGCTAAAGAAGTCGCCATTTGTACAACAGTCTTAAAACACCACGTGGCTTTCAAAATGATCTCTACGAATAGTTAAAAAAATGAAATACCATCGCGGAATAATAATCATGTGTATATTAACAATTGATTTATGTTAAATAAGTAATTAAATTCTCGTAAATGTTATTAGTTTTAATTACTACTCCGCCTGTTTAACAACACCTATGCTTAAATCTCAGTACATGTGTCGTGCAGGGAAGCTGGCTCATCACGGCGCAGTTGCTTTACCCTCCTTTAAGGAAGTAAAAAAGGTGGCTCTGACGTCACGCTAAAGAAGTCGCCATTTGTACAACAGTCTTAAAACACCACGTGGCTTTCAAAATGATCTCTACGAATAGTTAAAAAAATAAAATACCATCGCGGAATAATAATCATGTGTATATTAACAATTGATTTATGTTAAATAAGTAATTAAATTCTCGTAAATGTTATTAGTTTAAATTACTACTCCGCCTGTTTAACAACACCTATGCTTAAATCTCAGTACATGTGTCGTGCAGGGAAGCTGGCTCATCACGGCGCAGTTGCTTTACCCTCCTTTAAGGAAGTAAAAAAGGTGGCTCTGACGTCACGCTAAAGAAGTCGCCATTTGTACAACAGTCTTAAAACACCACGTGGCTTTCAAAATGATCTCTACGAATAGTTAAAAAAATGAAATACCATCGCGGAATAATAATCATGTGTATATTAACAATTGATTTATGTTTAATAAGTAATTAAATTCTCGTAAATGTTATTAGTTTTAATTACTACTCCGTCTGTTTAATAACACCTATGCTTAAATCTCAGTACATGTGTCGTGCAGGGAAGCTGGCTCATCACGGCGCAGTTGCTTTACCCTCCTTTAAGGAAGTAAAAAAGGGGGCTCTGACGTCACGCTAAAGAATTCGCCATTTGTACAACAGTCTTAAAACACCACGTGGCTTTCAAAATGATCTCTACGAATAGTTAAAAAAATGAAATACCATCGCGGAATAATAATCATGTGTATATTAACAATTGATTTATGTTAAATAAGTAATTAAATTCTCGTAAATGTTATTAGTTTTAATTACTACTCCGCCTGTTTAATAACACCTATGCTTAAATCTCAGTACATGTGTCGTGCAGGGAAGCTGGCTCATCACGGCGCAGTTGCTTTACCCTCCTTTAAGGAAGTAAAAAAGAGGCCTCTGACGTCACGCTAAAATAGTCGCCATTTGTACAACAGTCTTAAAACACAACTTGGCCTTCAAACTGATCTCTACGAATAGTTAAAAAACTGAAATAATATTGCGGAATAATAATTATGTGTATATTAACAATTGATTTATGTTAAATAAGTAATTAAATTCTCGTAAATGTTATTAGTTTTAATTACTACTCCGCCTGTTTAATAACACCTATGCTTAAATCTCAGTACATGTGTCGTGCAGGGAAGCTGGCTCATCACGGCGCAGTTGCTTTACCCTCCTTTAAGGAAGTAAAAAAAGGGGCTCTGACGTCACGCTAAAGAAGTCGCCATTTGCACAACAGTCTTAAAACACCACGTGGCTTTCAAAATGATCTCTACGAATAGTTAAAAAACTGAAATAATATTGCGGAATAATAATCATGTGTATATTAACAATTGATTTATGTTAAATATGTAATTAAATTCTCGTAAATGTTATTAGTTTTAATTACTACTCCGTCTGTTTAATAACACCTATGCTTAAATCTCAGTACATGTGTCGTGCAGGGAAGCTGGCTCATCACGGCGCAGTTGCTTTACCCTCGTTTAAGGAAGTAAAAAGGGGGCTCTGACGTCACGCTAAAGAATTCGCCATTTGTACAACAGTCTTAAAACACCACGTGGCTTTCAAAATGATCTCTACGAATAGTTAAAAAAATGAAATACCATCGCGGAATAATAATCATGTGTATATTAACAATTGATTTATGTTAAATAAGTAATTAAATTCTCGTAAATGTTATTAGTTTTAATTACTACTCCGCCTGTTTAATAACACCTATGCTTAAATCTCAGTACATGTGTCGTGCAGGGAAGCTGGCTCATCACGGCGCAGTTGCTTTACCCTCCTTTAAGGAAGTAAAAAAGGGGGCTCTGACGTCACGCTAAAGAAGTCGCCATTTGTACAACAGTCTTAAAACACCACGTGGCTTTCAAAATGATCTCTACGAATAGTTAAAAAACTGAAATACCATCGCGGAATAATAATCATGTGTATATTAACAATTGATTTATGATAAATAAGTAATTAAATTCTCGTAAATGTTATTAGTTTTAATTACTACTCCGCCTGTTTAATAAGACCTAAGCTTAAATCTCAGTACATGTGTCGTGCAGGGAAGCTGGCTCATCACGGCGCAGTTGCTTTACCCTCCTTTAAGGAAGTAAAAAAGGGGGCTCTGACGTCACGCTAAAGAAGTCGCCATTTGTACAACAGTCTTAAAACACAACGTGGCTTTCAAAATGATCTCTAGCAATAGTTAAAAAAATGAAATACCATCGCGGAATAATAATCATGTGTATATTAACAATTGATTTATGATAAATAAGTAATTAAATTCTCGTAAATGTTATTAGTTTTAATTACTACTCCGCCTGTTTAATAACACCTAAGCTTAAATCTCAGTACATGTGTCGTGCAGGGAAGCTGGCTCATCACGGCGCAGTTGCTTTACCCTCCTTTAAGGAAGTAAAAAAGGGGGCTCTGACGTCACGCTAAAGAAGTCGCCATTTGTACAACAGTCTTAAAACACCACGTGGCTTTCAAAATGATCTCTAGCAATAGTTAAAAAAATGAAATACCATCGCGGAATAATAATCATGTGTATCTTAACAATTGATTTATGATAAATAAGTATTTAAATTCTCGTAAATGTTATTAGTTTTAATTACTACTCCGCCTTTTTAAAAACACCTATGCTTAAATCTCAGTACATGTGTCGTGCAGGGAAGCTGGCTCATCACGGCGCATTTGCTTTACCCTCCTTTAAGGAAGTAAAAAAGGGGGCTCTGACGTCACGCTAAAGAAGTCGCCATTTGTACAACAGTCTTAAAACACCACGTGGCTTTCAAAATGATCTCTACGAATAGTTAAAAAAATGAAATACCATCGCGGAATAATAATCATGTGTATATTAACAATTGATTTATGTTAAATAAGTAATTAAATTCTCGTAAATGTTATTAGTTTTAATTACTACTCCGCCTGTTTAACAACACCTATGCTTAAATCTCAGTACATGTGTCGTGCAGGGAAGCTGGCTCATCACGGCGCAGTTGCTTTACCCTCCTTTAAGGAAGTAAAAAAGGTGGCTCTGACGTCACGCTAAAGAAGTCGCCATTTGTACAACAGTCTTAAAACACCACGTGGCTTTCAAAATGATCTCTACGAATAGTTAAAAAAATAAAATACCATCGCGGAATAATAATCATGTGTATATTAACAATTGATTTATGTTAAATAAGTAATTAAATTCTCGTAAATGTTATTAGTTTAAATTACTACTCCGCCTGTTTAACAACACCTATGCTTAAATCTCAGTACATGTGTCGTGCAGGGAAGCTGGCTCATCACGGCGCAGTTGCTTTACCCTCCTTTAAGGAAGCAAAAAAGGGGGCTCTGACGTCACGCTAAAGAAGTCGCCATTTGTACAACAGTCTTAAAACACCACGTGGCTTTCGAAATGATCTCTACGAATAGTTAAAAAACTGAAATAATATCGCGGAATAATAATCATGTGTATATTAACAATTGATTTATGTTTAATAAGTAATTAAATTCTCGTAAATGTTATTAGTTTTAATTACTACTCCGTCTGTTTAATAACACCTATGCTTAAATCTCAGTACATGTGTCGTGCAGGGAAGCTGGCTCATCACGGCGCAGTTGCTTTACCCTCCTTTAAGGAAGTAAAAAAGGGGGCTCTGACGTCACGCTAAAGAATTCGCCATTTGTACAACAGTCTTAAAACACCACGTGGCTTTCGAAATGATCTCTACGAATAGTTAAAAAACTGAAATAATATCGCGGAATAATAATCATGTGTATATTAACAATTGATTTATGTTTAATAAGTAATTAAATTCTCGTAAATGTTATTAGTTTTAATTACTACTCCGTCTGTTTAATAACACCTATGCTTAAATCTCAGTACATGTGTCGTGCAGGGAAGCTGGCTCATCACGGCGCAGTTGTTTTACCCTCCTTTAAGGAAGTAAAAAAGAGGCCTCTGACGTCACGCTAAAATAGTCGCCATTTGTACAACAGTCTTAAAACACAACTTGGCCTTCAAACTGATCTCTACGAATAGTTAAAAAACTGAAATAATATTGCGGAATAATAATCATGTGTATATTAACAATTGATTTATGTTAAATAAATAATTAAATTCTCGTAAATGTTATTAGTTTTAATTACTACTCCGCCTGTTTAATAACACCTATGCTTAAATCTCAGTACATGTGTCGTGCAGGGAAGCTGGCTCATCACGGCGCAGTTGCTTTACCCTCCTTTAAGGAAGTAAAAAAAGGGGCTCTGACGTCACGCTAAAGAAGTCGCCATTTGTACAACAGTCTTAAAACACCACGTGGCTTTCAAAATGATCTCTACGAATAGTTAAAAAACTGAAATAATATTGCGGAATAATAATCATGTGTATATTAACAATTGATTTATGTTAAATATGTAATTAAATTCTCGTAAATGTTATTAGTTTTAATTACTACTCCGCCTGTTTAATAACACCTATGCTTAAATCTCAGTACATGTGTCGTGCAGGGATGCTGGCTCATCACGGCGCAGTTGCTTTACCCTCGTTTAAGGAAGTAAAAAGGGGGCTCTGACGTCACGCTAAAGAATTCGCCATTTGTACAACAGTCTTAAAACACCACGTGGCTTTCAAAATGATCTCTACGAATAGTTAAAAAAATGAAATACCATCGCGGAATAATAATCATGTGTATATTAACAATTGATTTATGTTAAATAAGTAATTAAATTCTCGTAAATGTTATTAGTTTTAATTACTACTCCGCCTGTTTAATAACACCTATGCTTAAATCTCAGTACATGTGTCGTGCAGGGAAGCTGGCTCATCACGGCGCAGTTGCTTTACCCTCCTTTAAGGAAGTAAAAAAGGTGGCTCTGACGTCACGCTAAAGAAGTCGCCATTTGTACAACAGTCTTAAAACACCACGTGGCTTTCAAAATGATCTCTACGAATAGTTAAAAAAATGAAATACCATCGCGGAATAATAATCATGTGTATATTAACAATTGATTTATGTTAAATAAGTAATTAAATTCTCGTAAATGTTATTAGTTTTAATTACTACTCCGCCTGTTTAATAACACCTATGCTTAAATCTCAGTACATGTGTCGTGCAGGGAAGCTGGCTCATCACGGCGCAGTTGCTTTACCCTCCTTTAAGGAAGTAAAAAAAGGGGCTCTGACGTCACGCTAAAGAAGTCGCCATTTGTACAACAGTCTTAAAACACCACGTGGCTTTCAAAATGATCTCTACGAATAGTTAAAAAACTGAAATACCATCGCGGAATAATAATCATGTGTATATTAACAATTGATTTATGATAAATAAGTAATTAAATTCTCGTAAATGTTATTAGTTTTAATTACTACTCCGCCTGTTTAATAAGACCTAAGCTTAAATCTCAGTACATGTGTCGTGCAGGGAAGCTGGCTCATCACGGCGCAGTTGCTTTACCCTCCTTTAAGGAAGTAAAAAAGGGGGCTCTGACGTCACGCTAAAGAAGTCGCCATTTGTACAACAGTCTTAAACACAACGTGGCTTTCAAAATGATCTCTAGCAATAGTTAAAAAAATGAAATACCATCGCGGAATAATAATCATGTGTATATTAACAATTGATTTATGATAAATAAGTAATTAAATTCTCGTAAATGTTATTAGTTTTAATTACTACTCCGCCTGTTTAATAACACCTAAGCCCTAATCTCAGTACATGTGTCGTGCAGGGAAGCTGGCTCATCACGGCGCAGTTGCTTTACCCTCCTTTAAGGAAGTAAAAAAGGGGGCTCTGACGTCACGCTAAAGAAGTCTCCATTTGTACAACAGTCTTAAAACACCACGAGGCTTACAAAATGATTTCTATGAATAGTAAAAAATCTGAAATAATATCGCGGAATAATAATCATGTGTCTATTAACAATTGATTTATGATAAATAAGTAATTAAATTCTCGTAAATGTTATTAGTTTTAATTACTACTCCGCCTTTTTAAAAACACCTATGCTTAAATCTCAGTACATGTGTCGTGCAGGGAAGCTGGCTCATCACGGCGCAGTTGCTTTACCCTCCTTTAAGGAAGTAAAAAAGGGGGCTCTGACGTCACGCTAAAGAAGTCGCCATTTGTACAACAGTCTTAAAACACAACGTGGCTTTCAAAATGATCTCTAGCAATAGTTAAAATAATGAAATACCATCGCGGAATAATAATCATGTGTATATTAACAATTGATTTATGATAAATAAGTAATTAAATTCTCGAAAATGTTATTAGTTTTAATTACTACTCCGCCTGTTTAATAACACCTATGCTTAAATCTCAGTACATGTGTCGTGCAGGGAAGCTGGCTCATCACGGCGCAGTTGCTTTACCCTCCTTTAAGGAAGTAAAAAAGGGGGCTCTGACGTCACGCTAAAGAAGTCGCCATTTGTACAACAGTCTTAAAACACCACGTGGCTTTAAAAATGATCTCTACGAGGGGTAAAAAAACTGAAATAATTTCGCGGAATAATAATCATGTGTATATTAACAATTGATTTATGATAAATAAGTAATTAAATTCTCGTAAATGTTATTAGTTTTAATTACTACTCCGCCTGTTTAATAACACCTAAGCTTAAATCTCAGTACATGTGTCGTGCAGGGAAGCTGGCTCATCACGGCGCAGTTGCTTTACCATCCTTTAAGGAAGTAAAAAAGGGGGCTCTGACGTCACGCTAAAGAAGTCGCCATTTGTACAACAGTCTTAAAACACCACGTGGCTTTCAAAATGATCTCTAGCAATAGTTAAAAAAATGAAATACCATCGCGGAATAATAATCATGTGTATCTTAACAATTGATTTATGATAAATAAGTATTTAAATTCTCGTAAATGTTATTAGTTTTAATTACTACACCGCCTGTTTAATAACACCTAAGCTTAAATCTCAGTACATGTGTCGTGCAGGGAAGCTGGCTCATCACGGCGCAGTTGCTTTACCCTCTTTTAAGGAAGTAAAAAAGGGGGCTCTCACGTCACGCTAAAGAAGTCGCCATTTGTACAACAGTCTTAAAACACCACGTGGCTTTAAAAATGATCTCTACGAGGGGTAAAAAAACTGAAATAATTTCGCGGAATAATAATCATGTGTATATTAACAATTGATTTATGATAAATAAGTAATTAAATTCTCGTAAATGTTATTAGTTTTAATTACTACTCCGCCTGTTTAATAACACCTAAGCTTAAATCTCAGTACATGTCTCGTGCAGGGAAGCTGGCTCATCACGGCGCAGTTGCTTTACCCTCCTTTAAGGAAGTAAAAAAGGGGGCTCTGACGTCACGCTAAAGAAGTCGCCATTTGTACAACAGTCTTAAAACACCACGTGGTTTACAAAACGATCTCTACGAATAGTTAAAAAACTGAAATAATATCGCGGAATAATAATCATGTGTCTATTAACAATTGATTTATGATAAATAAGTAATTAAATTCTCGTAAATGTTAATAGTTTTAATAACTACTCCGCCTGTTTAATAACACCTATTCTTAAATCTCAGTACATGTGTCATGCAGGGAAGCTGGCTCATCACGCCGCAGTTGCTTTACCCTCCTTTATGGAAGTAAAAAAGAGGGCTCTGACGTCACGCTCAAGAAGTCGCCATTTGTACAACAGTCTTAAAACACCACGTGGCTTTCAAAATGATCTCTAGCAATAGTTAAAAAACTGAAATAATATCGCGGAATAATAATCATGTGTATATTAACAATTGATTTATGATAAATTAGTAATTAAAATCTCGTAAATGTTATTAGTTTTAATTACTACTCCGCCTGTTTAATATCACCTATGCTTAAATCTCAGTACATGTGTCATGCAAGGAAGCTGGCTCATCACGCCGCAGTTGCTTTACCCTCCTTTATGGAAGTAAAAAAGAGGGCTCTGACGTCACGCTCAAGAAGTCGCCATTTGTACAACAGTCTTAAAACACCACGTGGCTTTCAAAATGATCTCTAAGAATAGTTAAAAAACTGAAATAATTTCGCGGAATAATAATCATGTGTATATTAACAATTGATTTATGATAAATAAGTAATTAAATTCTCGTAAATGTTATTAGTTTTAATTACTACTCCGCCTGTTTAATAACACCTATTCTTAAATCTCAGTACATGTGTCATGCAGGGAAGCTGGCTCATCACGGCGCAGTTGCTTTACCCTCCTTTATGGAAGTAAAAAAGAGGGCTCTGACGTCACGCTCAAGAAGTCGCCATTTGTACAACAGTCTTAAAACACCACGTGGCTTTCAAAATGATCTCTAAGAATAGTTAAAAAACTGAAATAATATCGCGGAATAATAAACATGTATATATTAACAATTGATTTATGATAAATAAGTAATTAAATTGTCGTAAATGTTATTAGTTTTAATTACTACTACGCCTGTTTAATAACACCTATTCTTAAATCTCAGTACATGTGTCATGCAGGGAAGCTGGCTCATCACGCCGCAGTTGCTTTACCCTCCTTTATGGAAGTAAAAAAGAGGGCTCTGACGTCACGCTCAAGAAGTCGCCATTTGTACAACAGTCTTAAAACACCACGTGGCTTTCGAAATGATCTCTACGAATAGTTAAAAAACTGAAATAATATCTCGGAATAATAATCATAAGTATATTAACAATTGATTTATGATTAATAAGTAATTAAAATCTCGTAAATGTTATTAGTTTTAATTACTACTCCGCCTGTTTAATAACACTTATGCTTAAATCTCAGTACATGTGTCGTGCAGGGAAGCTGGCTCATCACGGCGCAGTTGCTTTACCCTCCTTTAAGGAAGTAAAAAAGGGGGCTCTGACGTCACGCTAAAGAAGTCGCCATTTGTACAACAGTCTTAAAACACCACGTGGCTTTCAAAATGATCTCTAAGAATAGTTAAAAAACTTAATTAATATCGCGGAATAATAATCATGTATATATTAACAATTGATTTATGATAAATTAGTAATTAAAATCTCGTAAATGTTATTAGTTTTAATTACTACTCCGCCTGTTTAATATCACCTATGCTTAAATCTCAGTACATGTGTCGTGCAAGGAAGCTGGCTCATCACGCCGCAGTTGCTTTACCCTCCTTTATGGAAGTAAAAAAGAGGGCTCTGACGTCACGCTCAAGAAGTCGCCATTTGTACAACAGTCTTAAAACACCACGTGGCTTTCAAAATGATCGCTAAGAATAGTTAAAAAACTGAAATAATATCGCGGAATAATAATCATGTATATATTAACAATTGATTTATGATAAATTAGTAATTAAAATCTCGTAAATGTTATTAGTTTTAATTACTACTCCGCCTGTTTAATAACACCTATTCTTAAATCTCAGTACATGTGTCGTGCAAGGAAGCTGGCTCATCACGCCGCAGTTGCTTTACCCTCCTTTATGGAAGTAAAAAAGAGGGCTCTGACGTCACGCTCAAGAAGTCGCCATTTGTACAACAGTCTTAAAACACCACGTGGCTTTCAAAATGATCTCTAAGAATAGTTAAAAAACTTAATTAATATCGCGGAATAATAATCATGTATATATTAACAATTGATTTATGATAAATTAGTAATTAAAATCTCGTAAATGTTATTAGTTTTAATTACTACTCCGCCTGTTTAATATCACCTATGCTTAAATCTCAGTACATGTGTCGTGCAAGGAAGCTGGCTCATCACGCCGCAGTTGCTTTACCCTCCTTTATGGAAGTAAAAAAGAGGGCTCTGACGTCACGCTCAAGAAGTCGCCATTTGTACAACAGTCTTAAAACACCACGTGGCTTTCAAAATGATCTCTAAGAATAGTTAAAAAACTTAATTAATATCGCGGAATAATAATCATGTATATATTAACAATTGATTTATGATAAATTAGTAATTAAAATCTCGTAAATGTTATTAGTTTTAATTACTACTCCGCCTGTTTAATAACACCTATTCTTAAATCTCAGTACATGTGTCGTGCAAGGAAGCTGGCTCATCACGCCGCAGTTGCTTTACCCTCCTTTATGGAAGTAAAAAAGAGGGCTCTGACGTCACGCTCAAGAAGTCGCCATTTGTACAACAGTCTTAAAACACCACGTGGCTTTCAAAATGATCGCTAAGAATAGTTAAAAAACTGAAATAATATCGCGGAATAATAAACATGTATATATTAACAATTGATTTATGATAAATTAGTAATTAAATTTTCGTAGATGTTATTAGTTTTAATTACTACTCCGCCTGTTTAATATCACCTATGCTAAATCTCAGTACATGTGTCGTGCAGGGTAGCTGGCTCATCACGGCGCAGTTGCTTTACCCTCCTTTAAGGAAGTAAAAAAGGGGGCTCTGACGTCACGCTCAAGAAGTCGCCATTTGTACAATAGTCTTAAAACACCACGTGGCTTTCAAAATGATCTCTATCAATAGTTAAAAAACTGAAATACCATGGCGGAATAATAATCATGTGTATATTAACAATTGATTTATGATAAATAAGTAATTAAATTCTCGTAAATGTTATTAGTTTTAATTACTACTCCGCCTGTTTAATAACACCTATGCTTAAATCTCAGTACATGAGTCGTGCAGGGAAGCTGGCTCATCACGGCGCAGTTGCTTTACCCTCCTTTAAGGAAGTATAAAAAGGGGGCTCTGACGTCACACTAAAGAAGTCGCCATTTGTACAACGGTCTTAAAACACCACGTGGCTTTCAAAATGATCTCTAAGAATAGTTAAAAAACTGAAATAATTTCGCGGAATAATAATCATGTGTATATTAACAATTGATTTATGATAAATAAGTAATTAAATTCTCGTAAATGTTAATAGTTTTAATTACTACTCCGCCTTTTTAATAACACCTATGCTTAAATCTCAGTACATGTGTCGTGCAGGGAAGCTGGCTCATCACGGCGCAGTTGCTTTACCCTCCTTTAAGGAAGTAAAAAAGGGGGCTCTGACGTCACGCTCAAGAAGTCGCCATTTGTACAATAGTCTTAAAACACCACGTGGCTTTCAAAATGATCTCTAAGAATAGTTAAAAAACTGAAATAATATCGCGGAATAATAAACATGTATATATTAACAATTGATTTATGATAAATAAGTAATTAAATTGTCGTAAATGTTATTAGTTTTAATTACTACTTCGCCTGTTTAATAACACCTATGCTTAAATCTCAGTACATGTGTCGTGCAGGGAAGCTGGCTCATCACGGCGCAGTTGCTTTACCCTCCTTTAAGGAAGTAAAAAAGGGGGCTCTGACGTCACGCTAAAGAAGACGCCATTTGTACAACAGTCTTAAAACACCACGTGGCTTTCAAAATGATCTCTAGCAATAGTTAAAAAACTGAAATAATATCGCGGAATAATAATCATGTGTATATTAACAATTGATTTATGATAAATTAGTAATTAAATTCTCGTAGATGTTATTAGTTTTAATTATTACTCCGCCTGTTTAATATCACCTATGCTAAATCTCAGTACATGTGTCGTGCAGGGAAGCTGGCTCATCACGGCGCAGTTGCTTTACCCTACTTTAAGGAAGTAAAAAAGAGGGCTCTGACGTCACGCTCAAGAAGTCGCCATTTGTACAACAGTCTTAAAACACCACGTGGCTTTCAAAATGATCTCTAAGAATAGTTAAAAAACTGAAATAATATCGCGGAATAATAATCATGTGTATATTAACAATTGATTAATGATAAATAAGTAATTAAATTCTCGTAAATGTTATTAGTTTTAATTACTACTCCGCCTTTTTAATAACATCTATGCTAAATCTCAGTACATGTGTCGTGCAGGGAAGCTGGCTCATCACGGCGCAGTTGCTTTACCCTCCTTTATGGAAGTAAAAAAGAGGGCTCTGACGTCACGCTCAAGAAGTCGCCATTTGTACAACAGTCTTAAAACACCACGTGGCTTTCAAAATGATCTCTAGCAATAGTTAAAAAACTGAAATAATATCGCGGAATAATAATCATGTGTATATTAACAATTGATTAATGATAAATAAGTAATTAAATTCTCGTAAATGTTATTAGTTTTAATTACTACTCCGCCTTTTTAATAACATCTATGCTAAATCTCAGTACATGTGTCGTGCAGGGAAGCTGGCTCATCACGGCGCAGTTGCTTTACCCTCCTTTAAGGAAGTAAAAAAGGGAGCTCTGACGTCACGCTAAAGAAGTCGCCATTTGTACAACAGTCTTAAAACACCACGTGGCTTTCAAAATTATCTCTAGCAATAGTTAAAAAACTTAATTAATATCGCGGAATAATAATCATGTATATATTAACAATTGATTTATGATAAATTAGTAATTTAAATCTCGTAAATTTTATTAGTTTTAATTACTACTCCGCCTGTTTAATATCACCTATGCTTAAATCTCAGTACATGTGTCGTGCAAGGAAGCTGGCTCATCACGCCGCAGTTGCTTTACCCTCCTTTATGGAAGTAAAAAAGAGGGCCCTGACGTCACGCTCAAGAAGTCGCCATTTGTACAACAGTCTTAAAACACCACGTGGCTTTCAAAATGATCTCTAAGAATAGTTAAAAAACTGAAATAATATCGCGGAATAATAAACATGTATATATTAACAATTGATTTATGATAAATTAGTAATTAAATTCTCGTAGATGTTATTAGTTTTAATTATTACTCCGCCTGTTTAATATCACCTATGCTTAATTCTCAGTACATGTGTCGTGCAGGGAAGCTGGCTCATCACGGCGCAGTTGCTTTACCCTCCTTTAAGGAAGTAAAAAAGGGGGCTCTGACGTCACACTAAAGAAGTCGCCATTTGTACAACGGTCTTAAAACACCACGTGGCTTTCAAAATGATCTCTAAGAATAGTTAAAAAACTGAAATAATTTCGCGGAATAATAATCATGTATATATTAACAATTGATTTATGATAAATAAGTAATTAAATTCTCGTAAATGTTATTAGTTTTAATTACTACTCCGCCTGTTTAAGAACACCTATGCTTAAATCTCAGTACATGTGTCGTGCAGGGAAGCTGGCTCATCACGGCGCAGTTGCTTTACCCTCCTTTAAGGAAGTAAAAAAGGGAGCTCTGACGTCACGCTAAAGCTGTCGCCATTTGTACAACAGTCTTAAAACACCCCGTGGCTTTCAAAATGATCTCTAGCAATAGTTAAAAAAATGAAATACCATCGCGGAATAATAATCATGTGTATATTAACAATTGATTTATGATAAATAAGTAATTAAATTCTCGTAAATGTTAATAGTTTTAATAACTACTCCGCCTGTTTAATAACACCTATGCTTAAATCTCAGTACATGTGTCGTGCAGGGAAGCTGGCTCATCACGGCGCAGTTGCTTTACCCTCCTTTAAGGAAGTAAAAAAGGGGGCTCTGACGTCACGCTAAAGAAGTCGCCATTTGTACAACAGTCTTAAAACACCCCGTGGTTTACAAAATGATCTCTACGAATAGTTAAAAAACTGAAATAATATCGCGGAATAATAATCATGTGTATATTAACAATTGATTTATGATAAATAAGTAATTAAATTCTCGTAAATGTTATTAGTTTTAATTACTACTCCGCCTGTTTAATAACACCTATGCTTAAATCTCAGTACATGTGTCGTGCAGGGAAGCTGGCTCATCACGGCGCAGTTGCTTTACCCTCCTTTAAGGAAGTAAAAAAGGGGGCTCTGACGTCACGCTAAAGAAGTCGCCATTTGTACAACAGTCTTAAAACACCACGTGGCTTTCAAAATTATCTCTAGCAATAATTAAAAAAATGAAATACCATCGCGAAATAATAATCATAAGTATATTAACAATTGATTTATGATTAATAAGTAATTAAAATCTCGTAAATGTTATTAGTTTTAATTACTACTCCGCCTGTTTAATAACACCTATGCTTAAATCTCAGTACATGTGTCGTGCAGGGAAGCTGGCTCATCACGGCGCAGTTGCTTTACCCTCCTTTAAGGAAGTAAAAAAGGGGGCTCTGACGTCACGCTAAAGAAGTCGCCATTTGTACAACAGTCTTAAAACACCACGTGGCTTTCAAAATGATCTCTAAGAATAGTTAAAAAACTTAATTAATATCGCGGAATAATAATCATGTATATATTAACAATTGATTTATGATAAATTAGTAATTAAAATCTCGTAAATTTTTTTAGTTTTAATTACTACTCCGCCTGTTTAATATCACCTATGCTTAAATCTCAGTACATGTGTCGTGCAGGGAAGCTGGCTCATCACGCCGCAGTTGCTTTACCCTCCTTTATGGAAGTAAAAAAGAGGGCCCTGACGTCACGCTCAAGAAGTCGCCATTTGTACAACAGTCTTAAAACACCACGTGGCTTTCAAAATGATCTCTAAGAATAGTTAAAAAACTGAAATAATATCGCGGAATAATAAACATGTATATATTAACAATTGATTTATGATAAATTAGTAATTAAATTCTCGTAGATGTTATTAGTTTTAATTATTACTCCGCCTGTTTAATATCACCTATGCTTAATTCTCAGTACATGTGTCGTGCAAGGAAGCTGGCTCATCACGCCGCAGTTGCTTTACCCTCCTTTATGGAAGTAAAAAAGAGGGCCCTGACGTCACGCTCAAGAAGTCGCCATTTGTACAACAGTCTTAAAACACCACGTGGCTTTCAAAATGATCTCTAAGAATAGTTAAAAAACTGAAATACCATGGCGGAATAATAATCATGTGTATATTAACAATTGATTTATGATAAATAAGTAATTAAATTCTCGTAAATGTTATTAGTTTTAATTACTACTCCGCCTGTTTAATAACACCTATGCTTAAATCTCAGTACATGTGTCGTGCAGGGAAGCTGGCTCATCACGGCGCAGTTGCTTTACCCTCCTTTAAGGAAGTAAAAAAGGAGCTCTGACGTCACGCTAAAGCTGTCGCCATTTGTACAACAGTCTTAAAACACCACGTGGCTTTCAAAATTATCTCTAGCAATAATTAAAAAAATGAAATACCATCGCGAAATAATAATCATAAGTATATTAACAATTGATTTATGATTAATAAGTAATTAAAATCTCGTAAATGTTATTAGTTTTAATTACTACTCCGCCTGTTTAATAACACCTATGCTTAAATCTCAGTACATGTGTCGTGCAGGGAAGCTGGCTCATCACGGCGCAGTTGCTTTACCCTCCTTTAAGGAAGTAAAAAAGGGGGCTCTGACGTCACACTAAAGAAGTCGCCATTTGTACAACGGTCTTAAAACACCACGTGGCTTTCAAAATGATCTCTAAGAATAGTTAAAAAACTGAAATAATTTCGCGGAAAAATAATCATGTGTATATTAACAATTGATTTATGATAAATAAGTAATTAAATTCTCGTAAATGTTATTAGTTTTAATTACTACTCCGCCTGTTTAAGAACACCTATGCTTAAATCTCAGTACATGTGTCGTGCAGGGTAGCTGGCTCATCACGGCGCAGTTGCTTTACCCTCCTTTAAGGAAGTAAAAAAGGGAGCTCTGACGTCACGCTAAAGCTGTCGCCATTTGTACAACAGTCTTAAAACACCCCGTGGCTTTCAAAATGATCTCTAGCAATAGTTAAAAAAATGAAATACCATCGCGGAATAATAATCATGTGTATATTAACAATTGATTTATGATAAATAAGTAATTAAATTCTCGTAAATGTTATTAGTTTTAATTACTACTTCGCCTGTTTAATAACACCTATGCTTAAATCTCAGTACATGTGTCGTGCAGGGAAGCTGGCTCATCACGGCGCAGTTGCTTTACCCTCCTTTAAGGAAGTAAAAAAGGGGGCTCTGACGTCACGCTAAAGAAGACGCCATTTGTACAACAGTCTTAAAACACCACGTGGCTTTCAAAATGATCTCTAGCAATAGTTAAAAAACTGAAATAATATCGCGGAATAATAATCATGTGTATATTAACAATTGATTAATGATAAATAAGTAATTAAATTCTCGTAAATGTTATTAGTTTTAATTACTACTCCGCCTTTTTAATAACATCTATGCTTAAATCTCAGTACATGTGTCGTGCAGGGAAGCTGGCTCATCACGGCGCAGTTGCTTTACCCTCCTTTAAGGAAGTAAAAAAGGGGGCTCTGACGTCACGCTAAAGAAGTCGCCATTTGTACAACAGTCTTAAAACACCACGTGGCTTTCAAAATTATCTCTAGCAATAATTAAAAAAATGAAATACCATCGCGAAATAATAATCATGTGTATATTAACAATTGATTAATGATAAATAAGTAATTAAATTCTCGTAAATGTTATTAGATTTAATTACTACTCCGCCTGTTTAATAACATCTATGCTTAAATCTCAGTACATGTGTCGTGCAGGGAAGCTGGCTCATCACGGCGCAGTTGCTTTACCCTCCTTTAAGGAAGTAAAAAAGAGGGCTCTGACGTCACGCTAAAGAAGTCGCCATTTGTACAACAGTCTTAAAACACCACGTGGCTATCAAAATGATCTCTAGCAATAGTTAAAAAACTGAAATAATATCGCGGAATAATAATCATGTGTATATTAACAATTGATTTATGATAAATAAGTAATTAAATTCTCGTAAATGTTATTAGTTTTAATTACTACTCCGCCTGTTTAATAACACCTATGCTTAAATCTCAGTACATGTGTCGTGCAGGGAAGCTGGCTCATCACGGCGCAGTTGCTTTACCCTCCTTTAAGGAAGTAAAAAAGGGGGCTCTGACGTCACGCTAAAGAAGTCGCCATTTGTACAACAGTCTTAAAACACCACGTGGCTTTCAAAATGATCTCTATGAATAGTTAAAAAACCGAAATACCATCGCGAAATAATAATCATGTGTATATTAACAATTGATTTATGATAAATAAGTAATTAAATTCTCGTAAATGTTATTAGTTTTAATTACTACTCCGCCTGTTTAATAACACCTATGCTTAAATCTCAGTACATGTGTCGTGCAGGGAAGCTGGCTCATCACGGCGCAGTTGCTTTACCCTCCTTTAAGGAAGTAAAAAAGATTCTCTGACGTCACGCTAAAGAAGTCGCCATTTGTACAACAGTCTTAAAACACCACGTGGCTTTCAAAATGATCTCTATGAATAGTTAAAAAACCGAAATACCATCGCGAAATAATAATCATGTGTATATTAACAATTGATTTATGATAAATAAGTAATTAAATTCTCGTAAATGTTATTAGTTTTAATTACTACTCCGCCTGTTTAATAACACCTATGCTTAAATCTCAGTACATGTGTCGTGCAGGGAAGCTGGCTCATCACGGCGCTGTTGCTTTACCCTCCTTTAAGGAAGTAAAAAAGATTCTCTGACGTCACGCTAAAGAAGTCGCCATTTGTACAACAGTCTTAAAACACCACGTGGCTTTCAAAATGATCTCTAGCAGTAGTTAAAAAAATGAAATACCATCGCGGAATAATAATCATGTGTATATTAACAATTGATTTATGATAAATAAGTAATTAAATTCTCGTAAATGTTATTAGTTTTAATTACTACTCCGCCTTTTTAATATCACCTATGCTTAAATCTCAGTACATGTGTCGTGCAGGGAAGCTGGCTCATCACGGCGCAGTTGCTTTACCCTCCTTTAAGGAAGTAAAAAAGGGGGCTCTGACGTCACGCTAAAGAAGACGCCATTTGTACAACAGTCTTAAAACACCACGTGGCTTTCAAAATGATCTCTAGCAATAGTTAAAAAACTGAAATAATATCGCGGAATAATAATCATGTGTATATTAACAATTGATTAATGATAAATAAGTAATTAAATTCTCGTAAATGTTATTAGTTTTAATTACTACTCCGCCTTTTTAATAACATCTATGCTTAAATCTCAGTACATGTGTCGTGCAGGGAAGCTGGCTCATCACGGCGCAGTTGCTTTACCCTCCTTTAAGGAAGTAAAAAAGGGGGCTCTGACGTCACGCTAAAGAAGTCGCCATTTGTACAACAGTCTTAAAACACCACGTGGCTTTCAAAATTATCTCTAGCAATAATTAAAAAAATGAAATACCATCGCGAAATAATAATCATGTGTATATTAACAATTGATTAATGATAAATAAGTAATTAAATTCTCGTAAATGTTATTAGTTTTAATTACTACTCCGCCTGTTTAATAACACCTATGCTTAAATCTCAGTACATGTGTCGTGCAGGGAAGCTGGCTCATCACGGCGCAGTTGCTTTACCCTCCTTTAAGGAAGTAAAAAAGAGGGCTCTGACGTCACGCTAAAGAAGTCGCCATTTGTACAACAGTCTTAAAACACCACGTGGCTATCAAAATGATCTCTAGCAATAGTTAAAAAACTGAAATAATATCGCGGAATAATAATCATGTGTATATTAACAATTGATTTATGATAAATAAGTAATTAAATTCTCGTAAATGTTATTAGTTTTAATTACTACTCCGCCTGTTTAATAACACCTATGCTTAAATCTCAGTACATGTGTCGTGCAGGGAAGCTGGCTCATCACGGCGCAGTTGCTTTACCCTCCTTTAAGGAAGTAAAAAAGGGGGCTCTGACGTCACGCTAAAGAAGTCGCCATTTGTACAACAGTCTTAAAACACCACGTGGCTTTCAAAATGATCTCTATGAATAGTTAAAAAACCGAAATACCATCGCGAAATAATAATCATGTGTATATTAACAATTGATTTATGATAAATAAGTAATTAAATTCTCGTAAATGTTATTAGTTTTAATTACTACTCCGCCTGTTTAATAACACCTATGCTTAAATCTCAGTACATGTGTCGTGCAGGGAAGCTGGCTCATCACGGCGCAGTTGCTTTACCCTCCCTTAAGGAAGTAAAGAAGGGGGCTCTGACGTCACGCTAAAGAAGTCGCCATTTGTACAACAGTCTTAAAACACCACGTGGCTTTCAAAATGATCTCTATGAATAGTTAAAAAACCGAAATACCATCGCGAAATAATAATCATGTGTATATTAACAATTGATTTATGATAAATAAGTAATTAAATTCTCGTAAATGTTATTAGTTTTAATTACTACTCCGCCTGTTTAATAACACCTATGCTTAAATCTCAGTACATGTGTCGTGCAGGGAAGCTGGCTCATCACGGCGCAGTTGCTTTACCCTCCTTTAAGGAAGTAAAAAAGATTCTCTGACGTCACGCTAAAGAAGTCGCCATTTGTACAACAGTCTTAAAACACCACGTGGCTTTCAAAATGATCTCTATGAATAGTTAAAAAACCGAAATACCATCGCGAAATAATAATCATGTGTATATTAACAATTGATTTATGATAAATAAGTAATTAAATTCTCGTAAATGTTATTAGTTTTAATTACTACTCCGCCTGTTTAATAACACCTATGCTTAAATCTCAGTACATGTGTCGTGCAGGGAAGCTGGCTCATCACGGCGCAGTTGCTTTACCCTCCTTTAAGGAAGTAAAAAAGAGGGCTCTGACGTCACGCTAAAGAAGTCGCCATTTGTACAACAGTCTTAAAACACCACGTGGCTTTCAAAATGATCTCTAGCAGTAGTTAAAAAAATGAAATACCATCGCGGAATAATAATCATGTGTATATTAACAATTGATTTATGATAAATAAGTAATTAAATTCTCGTAAATGTTATTAGTTTTAATTACTACTCCGCCTGTTTAATAACACCTATGCTTAAATCTCAGTACATGTGTCGTGCAGGGAAGCTGGCTCATCACGGCGCAGTTGCTTTACCCTCCTTTAAGGAAGTAAAAAAGATTCTCTGACGTCACGCTAAAGAAGTCGCCATTTGTACAACAGTCTTAAAACACCACGTGGCTTTCAAAATGATCTCTATGAATAGTTAAAAAACCGAAATACCATCGCGGAATAATAATCATGTGTATATTAACAATTGATTTATGATAAATAAGTAATTAAATTCTCGTAAATGTTATTAGTTTTAATTACTACTCCGCCTGTTTAATAACACCTATGCTTAAATCTCAGTACATGTGTCGTGCAGGGAAGCTGGCTCATCACGGCGCAGTTGCTTTACCCTCCTTTAAGGAAGTAAAAAAGAGGGCTCTGACGTCACGCTAAAGAAGTCGCCATTTGTACAACAGTCTTAAAACACCACGTGGCTTTCAAAATGATCTCTAGCAGTAGTTAAAAAAATGAAATACCATCGCGGAATAATAATCATGTGTATATTAACAATTGATTTATGATAAATAAGTAATTAAATTCTCGTAAATGTTATTAGTTTTAATTACTACTCCGCCTGTTTAATAACACCTATGCTTAAATCTCAGTACATGTGTCGTGCAGGGAAGCTGGCTCATCACGGCGCAGTTGCTTTACCCTCCTTTAAGGAAGTAAAAAAGAGGGCTCTGACGTCACGCTAAAGAAGTCGCCATTTGTACAACAGTCTTAAAACACCACGTGGCTTTCAAAATGATCTCTAGCAATAGTTAAAAAAATGAAATACCATCGCGGAATAATAATCATGTGTATATTAACAATTGATTAATGATAAATAAGTAATTAAATTCTCGTAAATGTTATTAGTTTTAATTACTACTCCGCCTGTTTAATAACACCTATGCTTAAATCTCAGTACATGTGTCGTGCAGGGAAGCTGGCTCATCACGGCGCTGTTGCTTTACCCTCCTTTAAGGAAGTAAAAAAGATTCTCTGACGTCACGCTAAAGAAGTCGCCATTTGTACAACAGTCTTAAAACACCACGTGGCTTTCAAAATGATCTCTAGCAGTAGTTAAAAAAATGAAATACCATCGCGGAATAATAATCATGTGTATATTAACAATTGATTTATGATAAATAAGTAATTAAATTCTCGTAAATGTTATTAGTTTTAATTACTACTCCGCCTGTTTAATAACACCTATGCTTAAATCTCAGTACATGTGTCGTGCAGGGAAGCTGGCTCATCACGGCGCAGTTGCTTTACCCTCCTTTAAGGAAGTAAAAAAGATTCTCTGACGTCACGCTAAAGAAGTCGCCATTTGTACAACAGTCTTAAAACACCACGTGGCTTTCAAAATGATCTCTATGAATAGTTAAAAAACCGAAATACCATCGCGAAATAATAATCATGTGTATATTAACAATTGATTTATGATAAATAAGTAATTAAATTCTCGTAAATGTTATTAGTTTTAATTACTACTCCGCCTGTTTAATAACACCTATGCTTAAATCTCAGTACATGTGTCGTGCAGGGAAGCTGGCTCATCACGGCGCAGTTGCTTTACCCTCCTTTAAGGAAGTAAAAAAGGGGGCTCTGACGTCACGCTCAAGAAGTCGCCATTTGTACAACAGTCTTAAAACACCACGTGGCTTTCAAAATGATCTCTAGCAATAGTTAAAAAAATGAAATACCATCGCGGAATAATAATCATGTGTATATTAACAATTGATTAATGATAAATAAGTAATTAAATTCTCGTAAATGTTATTAGTTTTAATTACTACTCCGCCTGTTTAATAACACCTATGCTTAAATCTCAGTACATGTGTCGTGCAGGGAAGCTGGCTCATCACGGCGCAGTTGCTTTACCCTCCTTTAAGGAAGTAAAAAAGGGAGCTCTGACGTCACGCTCAAGAAGTCGCCATTTGTACAACAGTCTTAAAACACCACGTGGCTTTCAAAATGATCTCTAGCAATAGTTAAAAAAATGAAATACCATCGCGGAATAATAATCATGTGTATATTAACAATTGATTAATGATAAATAAGTAATTAAATTCTCGTAAATGTTATTAGTTTTAATTACTACTCCGCCTGTATAATAACACCTATGCTTAAATCTCAGTACATGTGTCGTGCAGGGAAGCTGGCTGATCACGGCGCAGTTGCTTTACCCTCCTTTAAGGAAGTAAAAAAGGGGGCTCTGACGTCACGCTCAAGAAGTCGCCATTTGTACAACAGTCTTAAAACACCACGTGGCTTTCAAAATGATCTCTATGAATAGTTAAAAAACCGAAATACCATCGCGAAATAATAATCATGTGTATATTAACAATTGATTTATGATAAATAAGTAATTAAATTCTCGTAAATGTTATTAGTTTTAATTACTACTCCGCCTGTATAATAACACCTATGCTTAAATCTCAGTACATGTGTCGTGCAGGGAAGCTGGCTCATCACGGCGCAGTTGCTTTACCCTCCTTTAAGGAAGTAAAAAAGGGGGCTCTGACGTCACGCTAAAGAAATTGCCATTTGTACAACAGTCTTAAAACACCACGTGGCTTTCAAAATGATCTCTAGCAATAGTTAAAAAACTGAAATAATATCGCGGAATAATAATCATGTGTATATTAACAATTGATTTATGATAAATAAGTAATTAAATTCTCGTAAATGTTATTAGTTTTAATTACTACTCCGCCTGTTTAATAACACCTATGCTTAAATCTCAGTACATGTGTCGTGCAGGGAAGCTGGCTCATCACGGCGCAGTTGCTTTACCCTCCTTTAAGGATGTAAAAAAGAGGTCTCTGACGTCACGCTAAAGAAGTTGCCATTTGTACAACAGTCTTAAAACATCACGTGGCTTTCAAAATGATCTCTATGAATAGTTAAAAAACCGAAATAATATCGCGGAATAATAATCATGTGTATATTATCAATTGATTTATGATAAATAAGTAATTAAATTCTCGTAAATGTTATTAGTTTTAATTACTACTCCGCCTGTTTAATAACACCTATGCTTAAATCTCAGTACATGTGTCGTGCAGGGAAGCTGGCTCATCACGGCGCAGTTGCTTTACCCTCCTTTAAGGAAGTAAAAAAGGGGGCTCTGACGTCACGCTAAAGAAGTCGCCATTTGTACAACAGTCTTAAAACACCACGTGGCTTTCAAAATTATCTCTAGCAATAATTAAAAAAATGAAATACCATCGCGAAATAATAATCATGTGTATATTAACAATTGATTAATGATAAATAAGTAATTAAATTCTCGTAAATGTTATTAGTTTTAATTACTACTCCGCCTGTTTAATAACACCTATGCTTAAATCTCAGTACATGTGTCGTGCAGGGAAGCTGGCTCATCACGGCGCAGTTGCTTTACCCTCCTTTAAGGAAGTAAAAAAGGGGGCTCTGACGTCACGCTAAAGAAGTCGCCATTTGTACAACAGTCTTAAAACACCACGTGGCTTTCAAAATTATCTCTAGCAATAATTAAAAAAATGAAATACCATCGCGAAATAATAATCATGTGTATATTAACAATTGATTAATGATAAATAAGTAATTAAATTCTCGTAAATGTTATTAGTTTTAATTACTACTCCGCCTGTTTAATAACACCTATGCTTAAATCTCAGTACATGTGTCGTGCAGGGAAGCTGGCTCATCACGGCGCAGTTGCTTTACCCTCCTTTAAGGATGTAAAAAAGAGGTCTCTGACGTCACGCTAAAGAAGTTGCCATTTGTACAACAGTCTTAAAACATCACGTGGCTTTCAAAATGATCTCTATGAATAGTTAAAAAACCGAAATAATATCGCGGAATAATAATCATGTGTATATTAACAATTGATTAATGATAAATAAGTAATTAAATTCTCGTAAATGTTATTAGTTTTAATTACTACTCCGCCTGTTTAATAACACCTATGCTTAAATCTCAGTACATGTGTCGTGCAGGGAAGCTGGCTCATCACGGCGCAGTTGCTTTACCCTCCTTTAAGGAAGTAAAAAAGGGGGCTCTGACGTCACGCTAAAGAAGTCGCCATTTGTACAACAGTCTTAAAACACCACGTGGCTTTCAAAATGATCTCTATGAATAGTTAAAAAACTGAAATAATATCGCGGAATAATAATCATGTGTATATTAACAATTGATTTATGATAAATAAGTAATTAAATTCTCGTAAATGTTATTAGTTTTAATTACTACTCCGCCTGTTTAATAACACCTATGCTTAAATCTCAGTACATGTGTCGTGCAGGGAAGCTGGCTCATCACGGCGCAGTTGCTTTACCCTCCTTTAAGGAAGTAAAAAAGGGGGCTCTGACGTCACGCTAAAGAAGTCGCCATTTGTACAACAGTCTTAAAACACCACGTGGCTTTCAAAATTATCTCTAGCAATAATTAAAAAAATGAAATACCATCGCGAAATAATAATCATGTGTATATTAACAATTGATTAATGATAAATAAGTAATTAAATTCTCGTAAATGTTATTAGTTTTAATTACTACTCCGCCTGTTTAATAACACCTATGCTTAAATCTCAGTACATGTGTCGTGCAGGGAAGCTGGCTCATCACGGCGCAGTTGCTTTACCCTCCTTTAAGGAAGTAAAAAAGGGGGCTCTGACGTCACGCTAAAGAAGTCGCCATTTGTACAACAGTCTTAAAACACCACGTGGCTTTCAAAATGATCTCTATGAATAGTTAAAAAACCGAAATACCATCGCGAAATAATAATCATGTGTATATTAACAATTGATTTATGATAAATAAGTAATTAAATTCTCGTAAATGTTATAAGTTTTAATTACTACTCCGCCTGTTTAATAACACCTATGCTTAAATCTCAGTACATGTGTCGTGCAGGGAAGCTGGCTCATCACGGCGCAGTTGCTTTACCCTCCTTTAAGGAAGTAAAAAAGATTCTCTGACGTCACGCTAAAGTAGTCGCCATTTGTACAACAGTCTTAAAACACCACGTGGCTTTTAAAATGATCTCTAGCAGTAGTTAAAAAACCGAAATAATATCGCGGAATAATAATCATGTGTATATTAACAATTGATTTATGATAAATAAGTAATTAAATTATCGTAAATGTTATTAGTTTTAATTACTACTCCGCCTGTTTAATAACACCTATGCTTAAATCTCAGTACATGTGTCGTGCAGGGAAGCTGGCTCATCACGGCGCAGTTGCTTTACCCTCCTTTAAGGAAGTAAAAAAGATTCTCTGACGTCACGCTAAAGTAGTCGCCATTTGTACAACAGTCTTAAAACACCACGTGGCTTTTAAAATGATCTCTAGCAGTAGTTAAAAAACCGAAATAATATCGCGGAATAATAATCATGTGTATATTAACAATTGATTTATGATAAATAAGTAATTAAATTATCGTAAATGTTATTAGTTTTAATTACTACTCCGCCTGTTTAATAACACCTATGCTTAAATCTCAGTACATGTGTCGTGCAGGGAAGCTGGCTCATCACGGCGCAGTTGCTTTACCCTCCTTTAAGGAAGTAAAAAAGATTCTCTGACGTCACGCTAAAGTAGTCGCCATTTGTACAACAGTCTTAAAACACCACGTGGCTTTTAAAATGATCTCTAGCAGTAGTTAAAAAACCGAAATAATATCGCGGAATAATAATCATGTGTATATTAACAATTGATTTATGATAAATAAGTAATTAAATTATCGTAAATGTTATTAGTTTTAATTACTACTCCGCCTGTTTAATAACACCTATGCTTAAATCTCAGTACATGTGTCGTGCAGGGAAGCTGGCTCATCACGGCGCAGTTGCTTTACCCTCCTTTAAGGAAGTAAAAAAGGGGGCTCTGACGTCACGCTCAAGAAGTCGCCATTTGTACAACAGTCTTAAAACACCACGTGGCTTTCAAAATGATCTCTAGCAATAGTTAAAAAACTGAAATAATATCGCGGAATAATAATCATGTGTATATTAACAATTGATTTATGATAAATAAGTAATTAAATTATCGTAAATGTTATTAGTTTTAATTACTACTCCGCCTGTTTAATAACACCTATGCTTAAATCTCAGTACATGTGTCGTGCAGGGAAGCTGGCTCATCACGGCGCAGTTGCTTTACCCTCCTTTAAGGAAGTAAAAAAGGGGGCTCTGACGTCACGCTCAAGAAGTCGCCATTTGTACAACAGTCTTAAAACACCACGTGGCTTTCAAAATGATCTCTAGCAATAGTTAAAAAACTGAAATAATATCGCGGAATAATAATCATGTGTATATTAACAATTGATTTATGATAAATAAGTAATTAAATTCTCGTAAATGTTATTAGTTTTAATTACTACTCCGCCTGTTTAATAACACCTATGCTTAAATCTCAGTACATGTGTCGTGCAGGGAAGCTGGCTCATCACGGCGCAGTTGCTTTACCCTCCTTTAAGGAAGTAAAAAAGGGGGCTCTGACGTCACGCTAAAGAAGTCGCCATTTGTACAACAGTCTTAAAACACCACGTGGCTTTCAAAATGATCTCTATGAATAGTTAAAAAACCGAAATACCATCGCGAAATAATAATCATGTGTATATTAACAATTGATTTATGATAAATAAGTAATTAAATTCTCGTAAATGTTATAAGTTTTAATTACTACTCCGCCTGTTTAATAACACCTATGCTTAAATCTCAGTACATGTGTCGTGCAGGGAAGCTGGCTCATCACGGCGCAGTTGCTTTACCCTCCTTTAAGGATGTAAAAAAGATTCTCTGACGTCACGCTAAAGTAGTCGCCATTTGTACAACAGTCTTAAAACACCACGTGGCTTTCAAAATGATCTCTATGAATAGTTAAAAAACCGAAATACCATCGCGAAATAATAATCATGTGTATATTAACAATTGATTTATGATAAATAAGTAATTAAATTCTCGTAAATGTTATTAGTTTTAATTACTACTCCGCCTGTTTAATAACACCTATGCTTAAATCTCAGTACATGTGTCGTGCAGGGAAGCTGGCTCATCACGGCGCAGTTGCTTTACCCTCCTTTAAGGAAGTAAAAAAGGGGGCTCTGACGTCACGCTCAAGAAGTCGCCATTTGTACAACAGTCTTAAAACACCACGTGGCTTTCAAAATGATCTCTAGCAATAGTTAAAAAACTGAAATAATATCGCGGAATAATAATCATGTGTATATTAACAATTGATTTATGATAAATAAGTAATTAAATTCTCGTAAATGTTATTAGTTTTAATTACTACTCCGCCTGTTTAATAACACCTATGCTTAAATCTCAGTACATGTGTCGTGCAGGGAAGCTGGCTCATCACGGCGCAGTTGCTTTACCCTCCTTTAAGGAAGTAAAAAAGGGGGCTCTGACGTCACGCTAAAGAAGTCGCCATTTGTACAACAGTCTTAAAACACCACGTGGCTTTCAAAATGATCTCTATGAATAGTTAAAAAACCGAAATACCATCGCGAAATAATAATCATGTGTATATTAACAATTGATTTATGATAAATAAGTAATTAAATTCTCGTAAATGTTATTAGTTTTAATTACTACTCCGCCTGTTTAATAACACCTATGCTTAAATCTCAGTACATGTGTCGTGCAGGGAAGCTGGCTCATCACGGCGCAGTTGCTTTACCCTCCTTTAAGGAAGTAAAAAAGGGGGCTCTGACGTCACGCTCAAGAAGTCGCCATTTGTACAACAGTCTTAAAACACCACGTGGCTTTCAAAATGATCTCTAGCAATAGTTAAAAAACTGAAATAATATCGCGGAATAATAATCATGTGTATATTAACAATTGATTTATGATAAATAAGTAATTAAATTCTCGTAAATGTTATTAGTTTTAATTACTACTCCGCCTGTTTAATAACACCTATGCTTAAATCTCAGTACATGTGTCGTGCAGGGAAGCTGGCTCATCACGGCGCAGTTGCTTTACCCTCCTTTAAGGAAGTAAAAAAGGGGGCTCTGACGTCACGCTAAAGAAGTCGCCATTTGTACAACAGTCTTAAAACACCACGTGGCTTTCAAAATGATCTCTATGAATAGTTAAAAAACCGAAATACCATCGCGAAATAATAATCATGTGTATATTAACAATTGATTTATGATAAATAAGTAATTAAATTCTCGTAAATGTTATAAGTTTTAATTACTACTCCGCCTGTTTAATAACACCTATGCTTAAATCTCAGTACATGTGTCGTGCAGGGAAGCTGGCTCATCACGGCGCAGTTGCTTTACCCTCCTTTAAGGAAGTAAAAAAGATTCTCTGACGTCACGCTAAAGTAGTCGCCATTTGTACAACAGTCTTAAAACACCACGTGGCTTTTAAAATGATCTCTAGCAGTAGTTAAAAAACCGAAATAATATCGCGGAATAATAATCATGTGTATATTAACAATTGATTTATGATAAATAAGTAATTAAATTCTCGAAAATGTTATTAGTTTTAATTACTACTCCGCCTGTTTAATAACACCTATGCTTAAATCTCAGTACATGTGTCGTGCAGGGAAGCTGGCTCATCACGGCGCAGTTGCTTTACCCTCCTTTTGGGTATCAAATAATGTTTGTCCCGTTAATGAATTGTCGATTTCAGTATAAAATTTTTTTACGTAATGTAATATTATTATCTTTTTATTAATATTGTGTGTACGAAAAAATTCTAAAAATTTTTTAAGCAACAGCGTAATTTTTAATGGTTTTTTTAAAATAACTTTAATATTTATAACTTTTTTTTGGAATTGATGTATGTTTTTATATATGTATTATTTAATTTACTCATGTTGTTGCATAAAGTCGAATTAAGTTTGGCTTCACTGTTTGTTACTGCGTTTTAAAGTTTTTACAATTTACGTACTGACTGTGTGATTATATTTTTATAGTTTATTAAAAATAATTATCTTTAATCTTATTCGCGGACGTTTTTGTAAAATGAATCATCTGGTTAAAAATATACAGCATAACTTTTATTACCACAGTGTTCATGCAATACTATTTTGGGTCCTTTTTTCGTATATTGATAAATTATTCAATTTTAATAATATCAAAATAATTGTGCAGTGAATTTTCTTATCTTTACGAATTTTAAAAATTCTATTTAAACTGGGATTTTTTTATGGTTTAAACATAAGTTTCCATCGGTGCTGAAAGGCGGTTGAAGTACAGATAAAAAGTTTATTTTATTATAACATTTACAAGAATATTCATTGTAATTTGAAGTTGAAAAAATCGTTTCGTACTTTTTGGCCAGTTTCACCTTTTTAATTTTGTATTTAAGTCAGAATTTAAAGAATCTTTGTCGCTTATATTTTTTTCTTTGTATGATTTTGTTATTATATGCAAAAACTACATCTAGCAAACGTTCCGTACCGTTATTTAGTATTTCATCAGGGGTACGAAGGATTTGTAACATTCCAGATAATTTATTTTACATTGCGAAACTCACAACTTTTGTGTCTAGACTGTGGTTAGATGACCCTTTGATGTTTTCCGCGGCGTGCGTGGAGTGAGGCGTTGTTGCCACGTCTACGTGGTCGTTAATGGGCTTCGTATGTACAAGGTCACTGCCTGAAAACTGTACAACCCACTGGCACGTTCTGATGGGTTGGATTCCAGACCCCAACCCCCTTCATCCAAACATCAGGAAATTAACATCCAGCGGGTCGTCTATTATAATCGCAGTTCATTTATTTTTTACTTATTGACAGTTATCATTAGGGATAATTGATCCTTATAGTTTTATTATTCGTATATATTTATTTTTGAATATATTTCTAGAGTAATTGAAATGAATTTAATCTTGAACGGTTGTTTTTCCTTAGAAATCCTAAGGGTAGATTAATGAAGACATATTTTTCAGAAGATGATATTTAGAATCCTTAAGGACGAAACGAAATTTACCTCTTGTTCAAACTCAGCGTTTAAGAGGCCTTGTTTTCGTTCCTCCTCTAATTTTTTTGCCTCGATTCACTCGATTGACCCAACAACGATGCTCCAACCCCCTTATTCTCAGAGTCTTATCACTTGGCAAACATCCCCTCGCATTCTACTTTTCACCCACACTTAGTTGTTACTCGTATATGAAATAAAACCGGTGCGTATCTATATCTATAACATTATAAATAATAAAAACTTTAATAATTATAAGAATTCATTTTCAATCATATTTAATATTAAAATTTCTAGAACATAGTGTATCATATTATGCTACAGTGCTGCCACTTTTAAAATCCATTTTGAAGGCCTGGAAATTACTAATTAAATGAGGCGAGAAATAAATGAGGAACCAATTAATTCGATTATTATTTTTATAGATTGTGTTTCATGGGCACAGTGTTGCCAACATTCATCATGCAACTGAAAGAATATTTCACAATTCAATGAACAGTTCGTAAAATTATAAGATTACAGGATACTAGGAAGAAAAAAATACAACCCGAAAGGACTAAAGAATATTCATAAAGTATAACAATTTAAATTTTAGGTTTTTTATAATCATTACAATTAATTAACTCGTCCAAACGTCTGTAAATAATTAATAAAGAAGCCGAGAAAAAGAATAACACCAAACGTTTCTTCTTCAATTGAGGACTTTATCAGGCGTATAAAGGATGTGGTGAATTAACAATTTCTACTATTAATAATTGTTAATATTTTATGTTAAATAAATAAAAATATGAGGACAATTTCAGTGAGTCGGATGGCTCTTGTCAGCTCTGCCTGTTTTAACCATAAAGAAATCCCTCCCAATTTTTTAACTAATTTAATATTATGTAAGATAATACTTAAATTTAATTATGTGAACTAATAAACCTCTCTTATTGTTGCAGTTATCTACCATCTATTCGCTTAAGTAAAAATATTTTATATTTTATGTCTTCCTAATACCGGCCGCAGCGATCATTCAGAATTATTCGCGGGTGTTAAAACATGTTAATGATGCGAACTATTTTTGGGCAGAGGTCCTCCCATTTTATATTTACGTTGTATTATTAATATTTAATTATCTCAGCATCAATTAACGTTTATAAACGACAAACTCAGTCGAAACCAAGTCAGTGTTTCTTTAGTTTCTGTCCAAACGATCCTTGAAGGAGAGACACAAAGGGGCTACTTTTGGGGATGCCTTTTCCTCTCCGTTTTTGAACTAAGGTTCCCACAAGCAGAGGCCTGTGCATGTTCTGGGATTGCACACTTTGGGCATAAGGTAAGAGTTCGTCTCTGCTCCCATTGGAATAGTCGGCCAACTGCCTCCTAAACTGGTCGAGGTACGGAGAAGGGAATGCTGCGTGCCCACAGCAAGCTCCTCTCCCGCCATCCAGGGAAGGGCGTGGGACAAGTACCCAATGCCCGACCTACCTCATGCAGGTTTTTCTAGGGTTTTCCCTGCATTACTTATAGAAAAATTGCCGTGTAGGATCCTTGAACCATAGCCCGGGGGCCCTAGTTAACCCTTGGCTACATTCCTCTACCCTTCCGCATCCCCTTTCCTACGCTCTTAAAGGGGAGTTGCCACCACGTAGCCTGTTACCTTAAAAGAAAAATCATGTCAAACGGTAAAGGAACCCTGCAAGAGGATTTTCTCGCAGGTGAACCTTCCCAGAGAGCTATGGTGGAGGATGCTTTCACATCTCTCTGGTTTTTTATCCAAAGTTCCCACAAGCCGAGGCCTGTTTTCAGAGGTGCATGTTCCGGGGTCGCAGACCTTGGGCATATGGTAAGAGTTGTCCGCTGTTCCTATTGGAATACTCGGCAAGCTGTCTCCTAAACTGGTTGAGGTACGGAGAAGAGAATTCTGCGTCCCCAAAGCAAACCCCTCTCCCGCTATCCAGGGAAGGACGTGGGACAAGTACCAAATGCCCGACCTACTTGATTCAGGTTTATCTAGGGTTTTCCCTGAATCACTTTCAGGCGAATTGCTGGGTATGATCCTTAAACCGTAGTCTAGGGGCCCTTAGTTAATCCTTGGCTACCTTCCTCTACCCTTCCACATCCTCCTTTTCAAATCCCTTCCTATGCTATTAAAGGGGAGTTGCCGCCATGTGGATTAGCCTCATGTAGCCTGTTATCCTAAAAAAAATCATGTCAAACGGAATAAATAATTTGCCGGAGTCAATGACATTGATAATATTTCTACCGATGTTGTTTTGTGTTTAATTTCAACCCTTGTCGGCATGTGAAATTTACGTGCTACAAAGCTTTAGAGAAACACCGAGTTTGTTTAAAAATATTGTAGAAAAAGTGTTGCGACTGTTTACATGTTTGAAAATGTCCTTAAAACCTCCGTATATTTTCTTCATTGTATTAATTGGGTTCCGAAGGTACTGACTGATATACAATACTGCGGCCATTTTTTCCCCTTGCGAATAAGAATTATCTTTATTTTCAGTTTAAAATATCCCCCCCCCAAATTATTTATATAGGCGCTTACATAAAAGTGCTTCGACAATTCTTTTTTATTCTTCTCCACGGCTGTCATAAAGAATTTATATCCTCGTATAAGGACGAACGGATTGGAAAATAATTTTTTTTTTGTAAAGCTTCGAATCTTACAAGTCATTAACTCTTTTGTTTCATGAAATGTCTGTTCATCCTGTATCGTATATCTGGGACTATTTTTCTTTCCACAATAAATAACAATTTATGGCGGTGTAAATCCGCTTTCTGCCTGCACTTGAAAAGTATCGTAAAAGATATGGAACTATCCCGTACATACGTTTCGACGTAAAACGATCCTTGCAAGACTTCATAATTTTTTTCTTCTTCATGGTTTTAATATCCTTTGGACGGAGGGGGGGGGTGTTTAGAGGGGGGGGCGGGGTTGTATCCCTGAAGCATCAGTACACATTAATTTTGTGGGCGCGATTAAGTCACTCAACATTTAAATTTTCTAAGGTTTTTTTTAAAAAGTTTCTCGGATCAATACCTGCGAGGGCTATTCTCTCACAGGCAGGAACTGCGAGGGCTGTTCTCTCGCAGGTAGAACCTTGTAGGAGAGACACGCAGGGGCTACCTTTGAGGATGCCTTTTCCTCTCCGTTGTTGAACTAAGGTTCCCACAAGCCGAGGCCTGTTTTGAGAGGTGCATGTTCCGGGGTCACAGACCTTGGGCATACGGTAAGAGTTGTTCTCGGTTCCCATTGGAACACTCGGCCAACTGCCTCCTAAACTGGTCGAGGCACGGAGAAGTGAATGCTGCGTCCCCACATAAAACTCGTCTCCCGCGATCGGAAGGGTACAAAAATACTGAAATTTTCCGTGGCCTGTAAACCAGGGGGACGAACAAGTTACTGACAGGGACAGGTCATAGTAATGTCCCTTCATCACGACCGTTCCAAAGAATTAAATTACTTGACGTTTGGAGAGAAACGAAATAAACACGGATTTGATTTTGACTGAGGGAGTCGTTTATAAACTCTAATGGATGCTGTGACAATAATATTAATAATTCAAGATAAATGTAAAATTGGACAATCTCGTTACATTGGCCCATTTAGTTCAAATCATGAACGTGGTTTTATTTCCAGTATTTACCTGAATAGTTCTGAATGATCGCTACGACGGTAAAAGAACCACAACTCTCCACGTTTACTTCTTTTTTTAAAAAAATTAAACTATATTCTATTCGTTTATACGAGAATTTTACTCCGCATTTTACCTTGTTGGTCTTGTTTCATCCTCAGAATATTCATTTTTGTTTTGTAGAACTGTGTGTGTGTGTGTGTGTGTGTTATTTCAGGCAAGACAGTCCGCAAGTTTAATTTTTCTCCGCATTACATCCAGACATAATTATATCCACAAAGTGATGTAAATGCTGTAACGAAAAAATAACATTTTTTTTTGTTCCTGGGGGGTAATTCTCTCTCTCTCTCTCTCTCTCTCTCTCTCTCTCTCTCTCTCTCTCTCTCTCTTACTTTCCATTTCACAATTCTCGTAGATAAAGGAAATAGGAAATAATAATAACATCTCTTGTACGGGGATGAAACTAGTTTTAGTCTGCCTCAGCGTATTTTTTAATTAAGAATCGGGGAGGGGGTTTCCCCGCCGCCCTCCGTCTCCCCCCCTCTCGCTCTACCTGTATCGCGTTTTTTATTGTTTAAAAAAACAACGCCACGAAATCTCATAAACTTGCAACGTTGGAATCTGCTGAAATATTGAATCGTCGTGCAGTTAATTACTGAAAAATTCTTTATTTAACTTTTTGTAATGACTTTTGTAATGGGATCGGAGAGACAAAGCCTGCGAGGGATTTTCTCTCGCAGGCAGAACCTTTTAGGAGAGATACGAATGGGCTACCTTTGGGGATGCCTTTTCCTCTCCGTTTTGAATTAAGGTTCCCACAAGCCGAGGCACCTCGGCCTGTTCTGAGAGGTGTATGTTCAGGGGTCACAGACCTTGGGCATACGGTAAGAGTTGTTTTTTGTTCCCATTGGAACAGTCGGCCAGCTGCCTCCTAAACTGGACGACGTACGGAGAAGGGAATGCTGCGTCCCAACAGCAATTTCCTCTCCCGCCATCCAGGGAATGGCGTGGGACAAGTACCCAAATCCCGACCTACTTCATGCAGTTTTTTCTAGGGTGAATTTTTCGGGAAGGATCCTTAAATCATAGCCCGGGGGCCCTAGTTATCTCTTGTCTACCTTCCTCTACCCTTCCGCATCCCCCCTTTCAAATCCCTTCGTATGCTATTAAAGTGGAGTTGCCACCATGTGGATTACCCTCATGTAGCCTGTTACCCTAAAGAATAATAATTTTGTAATGTTTTTTTAAAAATATTATTTTCAGAGAGAAAAAGAGAACGGTTATTTGTAGCTTATGTAGAGACAATGCATTTGTTTCAATATTTGACTAACGTAGTTAATTACTGGTGTAGTAATCACAGGATTTTGTTTATGTTTCGACGTTAATCGTGACTTGTCCCCGGGTTGTTCGGTATAAAAGTTAAAACTTTTGCTGTAAATATTTTTTTTTGGTATTTGAATTTTAATAGTGTGACGAAACAGGTCAAGATAATATTATTGGTAACAATAGATATATAAATATTGTTTTAAAATAAAATGTGGTACTTGTCTAAAGTTCCGTTAAAAGAATTGTTTTAATATATATATTAAAAATGATACAACCATTTTTTTATCAGTCACATATAATATTTTTATTTTAATGTTACTTACGATAAAATGTAACAAGATTAAAATCCAGCAGCTTTGAACCATATTCACCAATTAAACTAATTTATCTACTCCAATTTTACAGATTATCAATTTTACATAATTATATGGATGATTGATTTAGCTAATTTAAATATATACTGCAATTTTACAGATTATCAATGTAAAACTAACTAATCTGATTAAATTTTTTATGATCACAGATTTTTGAACTAATTTATAAATTTAAATTTGTCAGGATAAATATGTTTTAATATGAGCGAAAGCTTCTGACACATTGTTATGTAATGAACGTTAATAAAGGGATGAGTCATTTGTAATAAATATTGTTTAAAAAATAATTTCAGACGAATATGGCGGATAAAGATAATTAAATTAATTTCAATTCGACATTCAAGTGTCTTCTGGCGTGTTTTAAGGAGCAGAGTGAGTGAACCCAGGACCACCCAGTCACTCCCACTGCATTTCCTCGGTCCTTTCTCCGTGTGTCCCGCTGTTTCTCTGGAAGGGAAGGAAGGAAGGAAGGACGGAAGGAACGGTGCTACGTTACACATTTTATTGACACGTGACGCCCCTTTTACGAGCCCCTCTAGAAAGGACGTTCAATTTTCTGAGACGGCGCCTCTTGTGAAGGGGGGGGGGGGATGAGGCTTGGGGGTGTTGGCTGAATCGATGCAAGAAGAATCATCGACAACGACGTCGCGATTTCTGGAGGTCTCGAGAAGAATGCGCGCGGAGTAGCAACAGGCGGCGGCGGCGGCGCCACTACTTGCGATCGTAAATGCAATGTCGTATAAACACAATGCGGACGAGCGAGGTGTGGAGAGGAAATAGAAATATGGTGGGAACGTAATGGAAAAGGGAGGGGAAAAATAGACTGAACTTTGAGGTGATCGGAAGGAAGAAAATCTGTATCGGTGATATCAAGTTGCTGATTGTGAAATTAGATCTAAAATACACATCAGGAGATGGCGGGGTGGATTTAGGTTTATAAAATATTTACTAAAAATATATAATAAAGTCTCCTCGGGCTTCTAATCGAGCAAACAGTTGCGTTCGCGACGTTCTTCTAACAGTAGTGTTAGTCAGGTTGTAGCTGGCCTGACAAATACGGATGTATTTAACAAACACTCAGGCTTTACAGCAACGCCTTTAATCCCGCCTGATCACGAATCGGGCCTTATAAGGTAAAAAGCAAGTGGGGGGTCACGTGATGAGGCACACGCTAGCGCTGAGTAACTGCAAGTCACCTGACGGCGACGCTTCTCCATAAATACAAGCCAGAAAACACCTGAATTCTTTGAACGTTAAATGAATGTATATTAATTTCCTCATATGTGACCCCATATGTGACCTCATATGTGAAGTTTTCCTATATATTGAATAAAGGAATCTAAATAAACATAATAACAATTTTAAATTTAACGTCCTAAATTATTCAGTTGTATCCGCACTTTTTTTTTGCCACAATGTTAATTTTTTCGAAGTATGCAAATATTATCCATGTTGGTTGACTTTTAGATTAAATGATTCGAACATAAATGTAAAAAAAATTATATTAATTATTTAAATAAAACTTCTTGTTATTTTAATCCTTTATTGAATTATAAGTTATTTTTAAATTGAACGATATTGTGGACAGCAGTGTAAATGTAAGTCATGCAACGTCGCACTATTAGAAATTCATGTAATTAATTGTGTGTATTTGTTACACAGTTTTTCAACAGTTGTAAATTCTTATGTTCGAACATTTTGTTTGTGATTTTCTCATTTAATTGGAATTTACACGTGAAAAGGTTACAGAAAATATTTTAATTGGTTTAATTTTTTATTAATAATTATTACTTCATAGGCTTACGAATTTATCGTTCATTAAGGAAAATATATTGGTTAATTTATTCCTTTTCGTTTAGTTAAATGAATTTTTAACCAGGTTGAGGACAGTTTAGGGAACATCTGCGACTCTTTTATTTACTTAAAAACTGTGGTATTTCAACGTTTACGCTAAAATCATAATTTTATACTAATTTTAGCCAGTTATTTTATTAAAATAAATGAATAAAGTTTACCTTCGACAAGAGGGTTATTCCTCTGAGTCTCAACACCTATTTTTCTTCCACATTCACTCTCAAACCCCCCCCCCCCCAACTTTTTTCTACCTTTTAAACCTCCATCATACGCTTCATTACCAGAGGGACCTGTTTATGATTTAAATCTTCCCTCCGTGCGTGTGTGTGTGTGCGGCAGTTAATTTAGTGCTTACTTCCCGTCCTTTAAGAGAGATCCCCTTCCATATATATATATATATATATATATATATATTTATTTTTTTATCTTGCATAATAGATGCCTCGCCGCTAACTTCGTAAAATGAAATGCCTGCCCATAATTTTCCACATAACGCGTGAAAAGAACTCACCCCCCCCTCCCTTCTCCATTTTTTTTCACCCCTCACTGGAGAGCTTTGAGCTCGTTATCCAAAACCGTTTCATTTTCGTATCATTGATGTAATAAAAATGTGAGCCTTGATGACCTCTTTTACTGGATTTTTTCGGTCCTTTTTTGCATTTTTTAACTGGAATAATATATTCGGGATTTATTTTACCCTCACTAAAATTATTTACAGCCGTTGACAATAAAACGACAGAAAAATAGTTCTCTATATTAAATGAACGGGCTTTTAACCACGTTTATAATTGAACAGGAACCAGTTTGCGTCATTCGTGAATTTATTATATTCAATTATTTACAGTAATTTAAGTAGTGAGACCATCAACACACATTTTCACTTCAGGCTGTAAACTGACAGACAGGTTTCTCTTTTTTTGGTTACAAACGTTAACTCAACCTGGTCTATGAATATTACATTTCAGGTTTCCACGGAAACGGAAGATCAACATTAATCGATCTCTCTGCCCTTACTTATTAGTACACAATGTGGTCTCATTAATCTTAACAAGTAAAAAACGTGCTTGAATTCATATTACCTGAAGAAGTCCCAACGACGCTTCAAATTATTTTTCTTCAGTTGAAATGAATAATAAAACTTTCTTACATATGGGTGGTATGGGCATGCGGTTGGGAAGGGCTGCTTGCGAGGGTTATTCTCTCGTAGGCAATGCCTGCAAGGGATGTTCTCTCGCAGGCAGAACCTTGTAGGAGAGAAACGAAGGGGCTACATTTGGGGATGCCTTTTCCTCTCCATTTTTGAACAAAGGTTCCCACAAGCCGAGGCACCTCGGCCTGTTCTGAGAGGGAATGCTGCGTCCCCACAGCAAACCCCTCTCCCGCCATCCTAAGGAAGGGCGTGGGACAAGTACCCAATGCCCGACCTACCAGATGCATGTATTTCTAGGGTATTCCCTGCATTACCTTTAGGAGAATGCCGAGTAGGATTCTTAACATATAGCCCGGGGGCCTTAGTTAACCCTTAACTACCTCCCTCTACCCTTCCGCATCCTCCCTTTCAAATCCCTTCCTATGCTATTAAAGGGGAGTTGCCACCATGTGGATTAGCCTCATGTAGCCTGATAGATCTTACATAAATTTTGTATTATTATCAACATAACAAAATTAAAAATTAGATCATAAAATTAATTTAGGTCATATATAATAAATTCAAACCAAAAAACCACTTATAAAAATGTTAAGAAAGTTGAAGATCAATTTTGAAATAATTATATAACTATACAGTAATATAAATTAAAGAAACTAACAGAGATTTTAAAATATATAGTTTTTGTCACTTTAATCAGGGTTTAAGAAACGTTGTTATATTACTACGATAACAACTTGGTTACATGTCAATATATAAATTTATAATTTGCATCACTAAATAACATTATTCGTCTATAGTAATCCTAAATTTTAAATCAGAATGATTTTAATCCTTTTTTAATTAATACTGAATTTTGCCAATTAATTCTTACTTCGATTATAATTGGTTAACAATTATAACTAATTTCCATCATTTTAAAGTTTTCTGATTTTATTAACCGATTATAATGTAAATAGGAATTAATTGGTAACATTTATTATTAAATTTAAAGAATGTTAAAAATTTCTGATTTTATTAACCTATTATAAAGTAAATAGGAATTAATTGGTCACATTTATTATTAAATTTAAAGAATGTTAAAAATTCCTGATTATTTTGGTATAATTTAATTAACCAATTAGAACAAAAATAGGAATTAATTGATAACTTTTATTATTAAATTTAAATAAATGTGAAATTTCCCATTTTATTTAATTATATTAACCAATTATAGTGTTAATTAGGAATAGATTGGTAACTTTTACATTTAAATATCAAATGTTGAAAATTTCTGATTTTTTATTTTAATTACATTAAACAATTAGAATGTGAGTTAAATGATAACAATTTTTTATTGAATTTCAAGAATGTTAAAACTTCTGAGTATATTTTAAATAATAAGAAAAAATATATATATTGTTAATCGGTAATTTTTGATATATTGCATGAAAGAAAATTTTTACTGTAGTAACATCATAACCTGATTAATAGATGATTAAAGTACAAAATAGTTTTAAATTGTCTTTAATTTTATATAGTAATGAAAATAAAAATATTAAAACTCAAAATGAAAATTAACTATTAATGAGTGTATAAAATTATATAAATTTTTTTGGGAGATATCACGAAAAATGGAACGTCGTGTTCTTGTACATTAAATTGATTCCGACGTGTTGGGCTTTTATATAGTTATTGTATTAAACGTAAATTGTTCTGTGCTGGTTTATTTATCTTATTTTTAACATTATTTCCGTGTAACAGGATTGTTAACTGAGTATTTTCACACACCGTGGCCGTACACAGACGTGTTTGGATTCCCATGAGCCAATTCCCACTCGTCAGGATTTTTTTTCCGGGAACCACGTCACGCACCGTATGTGAATTGTGCGTAATTCCCCTGCCTTCCTCCTTCTCTCGTGGAGTTAACACCCTCGATTGGTTTAGGGCTGAACGCGTCTGCCTGCCAACGTCTCCCAGAAATTCAATAAAGAGGGACGACTCCCGCCATTGTTGTCTGTGCCTGTGTTGCTTGTGTGCGCGGTCTCTTGACCGCAGAAGAGCTTTCAGACCTTCTGGTCGAGGACCGGGGGGGATGTGTTTCGTCTACCCCTCTTGCATTGTGTACGCTGTAATTGGAACAACGGCCATCAGACGTTTTCGAGTATTTTCATCGCAATTCGCATTGTTAACCCGCTTCATCTCTGAACCACCAAGACTTCGCCCGGTAACACCATTGTCTTTGACCTTAATTAGTTCCTGACCGCACACACTTCGTTGGTCCACGAATCTCGCATCAGATGGCAAAGCGAATAAGAGTATTAAAATTGTCAATAATAAATATATTATAAATAAAACTAAACACGACAAGATTTAAATAAGTAAAAAAAAATTAAGTATAAAATTTATCAAGGAACACAAAGATCCTATTAATAAATTTTTCCACTACCAATATTGCTTATAAAATAGACAGTTAAAAAAATTGACTATTGTTATATAGGCCGAACAAAAAGAACTTTAAACACAAGAATCAACGATTTTAAACTGCTCACCTTGTAAACACAATCCCACCGTTAAAAAAATGTATAAAATTTAATCACTGTCTCTGTATTTTAGACAGAATACCACATTATTGTGTAAAATAGCGACCTTAATACTGTTAACATTAACCGTGACACGATGAAAAATCTTAATAAGTTGCATGATGTTTAACTGTAAGTTCCTTTAATTAATTAATAATTTTGAAATGGAAAAGGATCACTCTTTCGATTTTCTAGATGTTTTTTTTCAACGTTTCAGACCACTGCGGTTGTCTTCTCCAGCGAGGAGGACCTCCGGACTTTTCATCGCTACGTATGTCATTGATGATTTTTTAATATTAATATTAAGGAAACAAATTTGCTAGGATTTTTAGTTAAGACAAAAATACAAGCCAGTCAAAACACAAAGCATGCAAGGCTACAAACAACAACTGTCCATTTTCAGTTACTCGAAGATATTTTGTCAATGACGTAGCCCGTAGGATTTATTTCAACATTCAACCAGTAACTTTGTGTTAGGATCTATATGAAACTCCTTAAAGTGTTCCGGTAAGAAGTGTTTGATTACAATAAAAAAAATTTCCTCGTTGCTTCCCCATCCAAGTAAAGTGACTTACGACCTCAGGACTTTGTGTCCCTTTTTTTTGCATAGTTACCTGTGTTACCATGAGACTACATGTGGAGAAAATGATGTTTTAGTTGTTAAAAGAAGACTTGAACAGAAAGGTTGACAATTAGGCTACCTTGTTGTATTAAAATATCCTTTGTGGTAAATTCCATATGCATCAGGGAGGTTCGAGCCGTTTCTTCTGTCAGTAAAGCGACCACCATTCAAAAATAGGTTGTGAGTCTCAATTTGGATGTTCGTTGTCTTTCCACTTACAGTAAAAAGGAAAATGTGTAAGTGAAAATTACTGTTTCTAAAACAGTTAAAACTTTAGGCACATTATAATTGGAGGAGATATTTTGTGTGTTAGCCAATGAGAGTTGAAAATATTCAACAGGTGTAAAACGGTGTATTGCGTGTTGCATACAGGGAAGGGGCTCTGAATTATTCTCACCAGGAGTGTGTATTGCGTGTTGCATACAGGTAAGGGGCTCTGAATTATTCTCGCCAGGAGTGTGTATTGTGAACGATGCTCCCGGATCTGAACACAGCTTCTTACCTGATGATGCGAACAGAGGACCGTGTCACGTTCACACATGTCGTGGTGAAGTCATCCTTCGTTACCGGAGGACACCTGGGCACTGCCGAGATCAAGGTAGACCAACGTCGGCGTCAAACGGACGAAAGGGGGGCCGCAGCAAGAACAACACGTGTAAATCCCGACCCCGTCCCCTTGTGACCCGTCAGTCTGAGATGAATCTGAGATGAGGGTCGCGTGGGTGTCGTCAACGGAAACAAACGGTTTGCTGCGTGACAAGAATCTGGCTTAACCCTCCACCTGCTTCCTGATCACGTCACTGGCAAGATGGCGGTGGTGTTGCCATTGAAGTAGCAAATGCAGAAAAATAACATGTCAGAAAACGTCGCACGGATTTGCATTGGACGGAACTAGGTCCAAAGGTCAAATCGGCTCGCCATTTGCAAAAAACTAGAGTAGGAAATTTACGTTCACTGCAGCTACGTAAAGAATAAAATGTGGCAACGTCGCACAATGAGGAGCTTTCAAAGTTAAATCGGCTCCAAATTTAAATAACTATGATGCGAGTAGGAAATAATTAAGAAAGGTAATTTACCGTTTTGCAGCTGTGTGGACTATGAAATGTGGCATCGTCGTACGAGTAGGAGTTTTTAAGGTAAAATCGGCTCCGAATTTTTAAATACATATTATGCGAGTAGGAAATAATTAATTTACCGTTTTATAGCTGCGTGGACTATGAAATGTGGCAACGTCGCACGAGGAGAAGCTTTCAAGGAAAAACCGGCTCCCAATTTTAAATACATATGATGCGAGTAGGAAATAATTAGGACAGAAAATTTACCTTTCTGCAGCTGCGTGGACAATTAAAATGTGGCAACGTCGCACGAGGAGGAGCTTTCAAGGTAAAATCGGCTCTCAATTTTTAAATAACTATAATCCGAGAGGGAAATAATTAAGAAATAAAATTTACCGTTCTGCAGCTGCGTGGACTACGAAATGTGGCAACGTCGCACGATGAGGAGTAGACAAATAAAAATTGGCTCTAAATTTAAATATCTGTGATGCGAGGAGGAAATAATTAATTTACCGTTTTGCAGCTGCGTGGACTATGAAATGTGGCAACGTCGCACGGGAAAGAGCTGTCAATGAATAACCGGTTCCCAATTTTAAAATAATTACGATGCGAGTAGGAAATAATTAAAGTAGAAAATTTACCTTCCTGCAGCTGCGTGGACAATAAAATGTGGCAACGTCGCACGAGTAGGAGCTTTCAAGTAAAATCCGGCTCCCAATTTTAAACTAACTATGATCCGAGTGGGAAATAATTAAGAAATAAAATTTACCTTTCTGCAGCTACGTGGACAATTATATGTGGCAACGTCGCGCAAAAATTTGATTTTCCGCGATACAAGGAAGATCTTCAAGATAAAAATCGACTCTTAAATTTAAATAACTGTCAAGTGTTTTAGAGTAGAAAAAATAATTTACAAAGGAAATGTATTGCAGTTGTGTGCAGGACAATAAATAAAATGTGTGGCAACGTCGCTCACACGAAAGATCGGCTCTCGATTCTCCAAAAGAACAGGGATTGGTCTAGTAAATAATTACTATGGATAATTTTTAATTTTAAAGAGTTAATTCTGAGGCAATAATGTTTAAGATAATCAAAGGACGGAAATTCAAAATATAAGATCATAAATACTGATGTTTTCATGTATCATTGACAACTTGCTTCACAATGTCTGATATAAAATGGGAAGGACTAAAGGGAGGTTTTGCTGTTACTGTTGCATCCCTCAAGCACCGTCCTACATAGGTCGAGGAACATTTGCATAAACACCGGCTGTTTCTCACAGATACGCGTCCGTGGCCCATAACTTCTGCATAATTCCTCCATAGGCTCCCTGATTATTATCTCCTCTCCCCCATACGACCCCCCCCCTCCATAACTGTATTACTGATCTTTCCACGGATACATAATTCTTTTTTTTCGGTACAGTCGTGAATAATAATGGCCGACGTATCTTCAAGGATCAGAATTCGATAATGCAGCAGCTCCTAGGGGGAGGGTTCATTTTTTTTACCCCGTTATCGAACGATTTAATTTACATAATCTCTAAGGGATTTTTTTTGACGGCAGGACAAAGCTGTATATTTCCTGTGGTGTTTAGCAGCGGAACGTCCTTTCGAGGGTTTTATTTAAATAACATAAAAATTTATAAGAAACTGTGAAATTTAATTACAAATTAATTGAGAGCAGCCGCCATTTTCTATTTGAAAGATGGTCCCAGAGGCGAAATGGTTCAGAATAAAAAATACACTTAACTTTACTTAAGCCTCATGGTAAAAAAAATCAGTGGATTTTGAAGAACCAATTGAGATAAACCACAGCAGTTACATAGGATTCAATCCTACGTTACAGAGGAGAGGCATGAAACGATAAAGTCTACCAAAAATTCAAATATCCAGTGGATTTTTAAACAATATACGAAGTGCCGCAAGGATAAACACTGGGGGCCATTGAAATTTATATTTTAAATATTACTGAGAAAAGTTATCTACATACATACATACACACATCCCTTGCAGCTTGCCTCACTATCTCTTGCTTTCTTCCTCCAACCTCTTATGTCCAACTCCTTTTCTTCTTTGCTTTAGCCTTTTCCATTCCATCGGTCCGGCTTCGCTTAGTGTGGCTTTCTGAACGAGATTATTTTTATGGTGTAAGGTTGTTGTTAGCCCTACGACCAACCTGGAGGAACAGGTAATTTTTAATCAGGGTTTTCTTCCCTTAGCCTCTGTAGATCCAACAACCTATGCTACAAGACAGTAGCAGCTGGTTTTGGTCTGCCACAGGTATTTTATTTCCCCGGTACCCGCCACATCTGGTGAGCGTTCCTCTGATGGGAGGACCAGAAACTCCACACAGGAAATTATTATCTAAGTAATTTAAAAATGCCATTTTTGAACTCCTAAATCAAAATTCTAAACATACCGTATATTTTTATAATATGTTGAATAATATTTATCCCATTATTATGAAGTACTTGTTCTGAATAATGAAAATAATAAATATAAAACAGGAGAAAATTCAAGCTCATGCATGAAACAAAAACGCTTACAAACATTCAGTTGTTCTCTATTGATATCCACTGAGATTATAAAAATATGGTGTACCTCAAGGATCACTTCTGGGGGCCAAAAAATTTTATATTTTAAATATTCCTGAGAAAAATTATCATGGAAGTAATATTAAAAATGTGTTTATATCGACGTTTTAACCCTAAAATCAAAAGTCAAAACATCCGGTTTAATAATCTTTATTTCATTATTATGAATTACTTGTCCTGAGTCATTAAAATAGTAAATATCCTTTCTAAAACAGGAGAAAATCCATTATCAATTTTTTTTAATCCTTTAAATCTTCTATATATATATATATATAAAAATGAATTCCTGTTCGTTAGTCTCACTAAAACTCGAGAACGGCTGAACGGAATTATCTTATCTTAGTCTTGAAATGTTCGTGGATGTGTAGGGAAGGTTTAAAACGCAAGAAAAAATCGAATAATTTCCGGGAAAACCCTAAAAACAGCCCTTTTCTATTTCCCATACAAACGTTTTCTAAATAAAATACAAATCTACACCAGTCGAGAAATTTTCACCAAATTTCGTACACGTGTGTCTTTGCGACCAGGAAACAAACACTGTCGGTGTGAGACGCGTCTTCCACCCCCAGAAGCGGGGGTGAAAATATTTAAACATACTAAAACTGCCGATATTTGAGTCGGATAAATATTTTTAGGGGTCAAAGATATTGATAGTGTTTCTACCAATGTTATCTGAATACAAGTTTCATCCCCTACGCCCTGTGAAAAAGACACCCTTCGGGTTTGGGGTGGAGATGCTTTACAGTAAAATAACGCGAACACAACCGAGATTGGAGTCAAATGAAAGGTTATGGAAGTCACTGTGTATAGTTACGACATTCAAATTGGCATTTACCCCTCAGATGCAGAGGTAGCGGGGTGCAAATTTTGGAACATGCAAACACGGCAGATATTTGCGTTGAAGAAATATTTTTCAGAGTTAATTATAATGATTAGGGTTCGAGTAGCGTTACATAAAAATTGCGCAAAAGCAGCCGAAATTGGAGTCATATCGGGGGTTATAGATAAATGACATCTCGGGCAACGCCGGGCACCCAGCTAGTATATATATAAAATTTCATAGATATACGTTATAATTAATTAGCACAATTCTGCATTAGAGGCTGAAGGCCATCGTCTAATTGGACAGGATTAAAGGGTTTAATTTTAATACACGAACATAATAAACTTAAACTTCGTTTTTTTTTGTTTCAGACCAGTGGTGAACTGCAGATCACCGGGAACAGTGTTGCCAATACTACAACAGAAGGAAGGGAAAATGGGAAAAACATTATTGAAATTTTTTTTAAAAAGAAAAAACGGCCGCATAACGCCAATTATATAAATATACAACACGTGTCAAAAAATTACTGTAATTGACACTTAAATGTACAGAAATTGTAACGTGAACAATAAAACGATTAATAAATAATTTTTAGATGATTATAATAAAAATAACGGAAGGGTGTCGAAGAAATTAAGATTAAAAAATATATTGAGACTGACGGTTGTTTTTATTACTGTAAAAATTATTGAAAAATGTTTTGGTGATTTTGAGGCTATTAAATTTAGAATGACGCATATGTAAATTAGAATAATTTTTTGAATATCTTAATTAGTGAGTGATTTTCATGTCCAATAGACAGGTTTAAAAAATTTTTAGGGTTACAGGCTACACTAGGGTAATCCACATAGTGGCAACTCCCCTTTAATAGCATAGGAAGGGATTTGAAAGGGGGGATGCGGAAGGTTAGAGGAAGGTAGCCAAGGGTTAACTAGGGGTCCCGCGGGCTATTGTTTAAGGATCCAACGCGGCAATTTACCTAAAAGTAATGCAAGGAAAACCCTAGAAAAACATGCATCGGGTAGGTCGGGCATTGGGTACTTGTCCCACGCCCTTCCCTGAATGTCGGGAGAGGAGTTTGCTGTGGGGACGCAGCATTCCCCTCTCCGTGCCATGACCGGCTTAGGAGGCAGCTGGCCGACTATTCCAATGGGAACAGCGAACAACTCTTACCGTATGCCCAAGGTCTGTGACCCCGGAACATGCACCTCTCAAAACAGGAACCTTAGTTCAAAAACGGAGAGAGCAATTTATAATTTTAACTATTTAATCTTTATAATGACATATTCTGACTATTGAGAAAACTGATAAATAAATTAACATAAGAAAAATAGGCTACAAATGTTATTCTAATCATTGCAAGTGATTTTGTAGTTTAAAAACAAAAACCTGATGATGTCGCAAAATAACTGACAAAACGTTGTTTAATTTTACAATAAAAATAAAAAGAGTTCTGACTTAAAATTGGCGATGTTCATTTATATATTTGTCACATTTAATCGTTGCTTAATTGATTTACTTCATTAATAATTAATAATTTCATAAATTGTGTCGTTCCCTGATTTTCTGTGTCTAAGGCAATGGCTTCATTAAGTATCTCAGACTCGCTAATTTAATGTTTTATATTAATTACATTATTAATTGTTTTATTGTTGTTTATTTTCGTGTTACAGACCCGAGGTGAAGTTTTTCCGACAACCGCATATCATCGAGATAAATTTTGAGATTCTGCGGAATCGCCAGTCCTACCCTCTTTATTCTGTAAAGTAAAGTAAAGTAAAGTAAAGGGTGAAGCCTGTCGCCGTGATTCACCTCATCTCTTTGTTTGCCAGGGTTGTTATTGTAACCTCTGAGAACGATGCCATCTGGTGGGAAATTACTGGTTAACATTGAACGACGAGGAGGCTGATAGACGAAGCTGATAGCGGGGGATGTTTGTGTGTGACACGAACGCCATTAGTGAAGGACCCGCGCAGTAGTTATTATTTCCTACCTCACGCGCGCTAATTGCTCTGAACAAAATGGTGACAAAATTGCAGGAAGGCAGGTCAGCGGGGGGGGGGGGGGGGGCAGGGGGAAGTTGAACCCTTCCAATATTTTTCGTTGAGTGTGCGCAGGAAAAGTTTATTTTAAAGAGATACGCGCTTAATAAACAGCGAACAACATTAACATAATTAGTATTAATAGGCCAATAAGTCAGAACATTTATTTATAACCAGTAAAATTTACATATATCAACTAAAACACATCGTAACGTTGCTTCCTTTTGATTAAGGACTTCTTCAGACAAATATTATTAATTATAATTAAATGTAAAATGGCAATTCTGCCAAAGAAGTATAATGAAAGACATAAATATTTCCACTTAAACTGTTTAATTAACATTTTCAACATATTTTAATTAATAATTAAAGTCTAAAGATGTCCTTAATCAAAGAGGATAAACGTTAAGATGTATTTTAGCTAAATTTAAATCCTCATAAAAATATTTTCCCCCTGTTGTCTAATTAACAGTAATTATATAAAATAAAATGCAGTATATTTTTGATTTTGAGTTTAAGGTCTGCGAGAGCTATTCTCTCGCAGGCAGAACCTTGTAGGAGAGACACGAAGGGGCTACCTATGGGGATGCCTTTTCCTCTCCGTTTTTGAACTAAGATTCCCACATGGCGAGGCACCTCGGCCTGTTCTGAGTGGTGTATGTTTCCGGGGTCACAGGCCTTGGTCATACGGTAAGAGTTGTTCGCTGTTCCCATTGGAACAGTCGGCCAGCTGCCTCCTAAACTGGCCGAGGTACGGAGAAGGTAACCCTGCGTCCCCACAAAAAACTCCTCTCCCGCTATCCAGGGAGGGGCGTGGGACAAGTACCCACAGCCCAACCAACCTGATGCAGGTTTTTCTAGGGTTTCCCCTGCATTTCTTTAGGTGAATGCCAGGTAGGATCCTTAAAATATAACCCGGGGGCCCTAATTAACCCTTGGTTACCTTCCTCTACCCTTCCGCATCCCCCCTTTTAAAACCCTTACTATGCTATTAAAGGGGAGTTGCCACCATGTGGATTAGCCTCATGTAGCCTGATACAAAAAAAAAATTGTTTTTGATTTTAAAAATTTAAATTATTAAAAATTATGCATTTCGAGTGAACATTTATGAGATTCACTACGTAACTGCTCAAATTTTTTAGTAAAGTTACAACCATACAAGAAGGTACCGAAACGTCGTTGTGGAATCATTGCAATAACTCAGATTATAAAATGAGATGATTTCGAAAAAAAATTCCTGGAAGTGTCATATATACAAAATAATCCATCCAATATGTTTTATGTATTTAATTTTATTTTTAATATAATTACAAATTTAGAAAAAGGTTTGTGTATCAAGTAGAGTGTTGTTTATTCTATAAGAAAATTCAGATTTAAATAACGACGTTTCGGTACCTTTTGTGACTTTGCTCAAAAGTCATGAAGGATTTTTTTCTAAAATAAATAAACTGATAAATTTTACATGTGTACCGAAATGGCGTCTGGAATACAAGGAGTTGCTTCTAAACACTTTTACATAGGAGTTTTTGAGAAACAAAATGCAGCTGCCCCTGTGTTGCCAGTGTTGCCAGTGTTGCCTTGTATGCATGCGTGCTTTAGGTTTTATTTTTTGATAGTTAATTTTCTAAATATTTATTTTTTTACCAAGTGCCTACTGAGTTTGTTCGTATAATGGAAATATTACTTTTAGTTATGTTGGAGAGGAAAATTTGTGTTCCCGACTTTTAGTTGTGTTTATGATTACTTGTAATTGTTATTAATTGTAGCGTGCAATAATAGAATAATAAAATATTGTTGTAGTTTGAAGACGCGCCGAGGGGGCTTAAGAGAGCAGCACGTGTCGTTTTGTTGATTGAGAGCAAATTTAGCCGGTCGGAATCAATGGGCCGTTGTCTCGGTTGCACGTGAAATATAAGTTGTCTCCCTATTCAAATGAACGTAAACACTCCTTTGCGTGGTTTCCTTCAGTTCTTTAAACATAAGAAGACACGCGGCGTTTCTTGAAAATGATACCAACATTCCGACTATAAATACTGTTCTCCGTCGGTTATTATGGCTGCTTTTCTTTCTCCTCTCCTTCGACCGTCACAGTGTTTCGTCACGCCGTGGTCACCGTAGCAGAGGTGACCCCCATGGAGGAGAATCTAATCCAAGGTTCACTCTGATTTTAATCGACCTTATTTCGATTCCAGAGGTAGTTTTGAATATCTTGGTCGTGGCGCCCTCATCGTACGTGTTCCTGATACCGGCCCGCATCGCATCGCTGCTGCTGACGAGGAAGGAACCGGAGGGCAACAACTTCAGCAGTGGGCAAGGTGCGGGTCTCTGCCACGTGCCGGTCTTTAATGTCATCCTAATTAAAAGACATTCCACTTCTTTCTCCTAATCATTATCATAACAACGAGAAAATACCGACGAAACGTTGTCAAATAGAATTTCGCCCCCCCCCCCACAATTGCTTTGATAATTTTTTTTTTCTCACTGGTCAATTTGTATTATTATTCGAAAAATCTTTCCTAAAATTTTAGTTTCTTAAACCTTTTCGTATTTTCCTCTATTTTCCCAGTAAAAGGTAAGATTTTTCAAAATTTTATTTTCTCTTTCAGTGCAAAAAAAATGGTTTGATAAATAAGAAACAAATGTAGTTTATTTTACCCAGGGTGCTTGCGAGGGCTATTCTCTCGCGGGCAGTACCTGCGAGGGATGTTCTCTTGCAGGCAGAACCTTGTTGCAGATACGCGCTTAATAAACAGCTAACAACATTAACATAATTAGTATTAATAGGCCAATAAGTCAGAACATTTATTTAGAACCAGTAAAATTTACATATATTAACTAAAAAAACATCGTAACGTTGCTTCCTTTTGATTAAGGACTTCTTCAGACAAATATTATTACTTATAATTAAATAAAAAAATGGCAATTCTGCCAAAGAAGTTTAATGAAAGACATAAATATTTCCACTTAAACTGTTTAATTAACATTTTCAACATATTTTAATTAATAATTGAAGTCTAAAGATGTCCTTAATCAAAGAGGATAAACGTTAAGATGTATTTTAGCTAAATTTTAATCCTCATAAAAATATTTTCCCACTGTTGTCTAATTAACAGTAATTATATAAAATATAATGCAGTATATTTTTGATTTTGAGTTTAAGGTCTGCGAGGGCTAATCTCTCGCAGGCAGTACCTTGCAGGAGAGACACGAAGGGGCTCCCGTTGGGGATGCCATTTCCTCTCTCAGTTTTTGAACTAAGGTTCCCACAAGCCGTGGCACCTCGGCCTGTTTTAAGAGGTGCATGTTCCGTGGTCGCAGACCTTAGGCTTACGGTAAGAGTTGTTCGCTGTTCCGATTGGAACAGTCGGCCAGCTGCCTCCTAAACTGGTCGAGGCACAGCGAGGGAAAGCTGCGACCCCACAGAAAACCCCTCTCCCGCCATCCAGGGAAGGGAGTGGGACAAGTACCCAATGCCTGACCTACCTCATGCAGGTTTTCTAGGGTTTGTCCTGCATCACTTTTAGGCGAATGCCGGGTAGGATCCTTAAACTTGATCCCGGGGGCCCCTAGTTAACCCTTGGCTATCTTTCTCTACCCCTCCGCATTCCCCCTTTTAAATCCCTTCCTATGCTATTAAAGGGGAGTTTCCACCATGTGGATTACCCTCATGTAGCCTGTTACCCTAAATAATAATAATAATAAAACATATAATGAGCTACACAAACGTCACAAAATCAATATGGAGAGAAATTTACTATTAGCCATATTGTATTTTTTTAAAAAAGTATATAGCAGTCGTTTTATTTAATTATTCTTAAAATATCATTCTTATAATTTCAGTTTATTAAACCTGCTTGTATTTTCCCCTATTTTCCCAGTTATCGGTAAGTATTTTCAGTATTATTATTGGTCTTCCAGTGCCGGAAAAAAATTGTTTCTCGAATAAATAATGTAACGTAGTTTATGTTAGCATGAGAGCCACGTTGTTTCCTAATAAAACTTTAGCAATCACTTTACTTCGGTTAAGCATTAAAATTGTCTGTTTTTTAAAAAAGTAACAAACCAGCAGATTGGTTAAATATTTATAAAAAAGAAGGTTCGTCTATTATTCAGAATAGAAAATAATGGAACTTATTTTATTAACTTATAATCGAATCCTGTCTGAGGTAAAAAAAGCTCTAACGTCCGGTTCGTCCACACTTTGAACCCCAAAAAAATCTTATTACCTTTAAAGAACAGTTAATTCAATAAATATGTCAATATTAAATAAATATTAAGAATAGAATCAGTTCTATTAATCATAAAAAAATCATTATTCTATTTAAAACGTAATGTTTATTAGACACAACGTTTCGTCCCTGATTGGGGATATGTTCAGGTATATATTTATAAATTCCATTATAATCTATTACCAGAACATTTACATTTAACCAATGTGTAACGTTCAGTTTGTCCACACACGTTGCAAAAAACGTATTATAAATTATGTAAAAAGAAATTCTGACTCAAATTTGAATTTAAATAAAAGTCAAATAATGATTATTGTTGAATTTAGGGTTAAAGAAATGTAATTAATAGGTTCAAAAACAGTCGGAATGAATTTAGTTACAACAATTAAATGTAAAATTTATAATACAGTTAAAAATATCCTTAGTTGAGCAATATTTAATCTTTGATCCTTAGTTGAGGATTTAATGTCATTTTAAAAATATTTACACCTTGGTATGACGTCACAGGTTAATTATTAGGTCTATAATTCCGATTTTCGGCTCTTATTAAATTTGGAGAATTAGAATTTTTTATAATACTCCAAGTACAAAATTACGTCATGAATTACAAAATGAAAGTCTCATTAATAATTAAATCCTTACAGGCCAATCAGAAATCAGTTGATGTTTGAATTTCCAAAGAAAGAATCACATAATGCGTTCCAGGATAATTGAAATTATTTTTATCAGTTGAGTCAAAGACCTTAGAGTAGGATAAAAAATTCATTACAACTTTTCCGCATGCGTATCGAAATTTTTTAACCCAATTTCCTCCCCCCCCCCCCAATGTCACCGTAAATGGATTCATAGAAACCACCAAAAGTTTTATTGGAGTGACTTCTTTGGAACGTGATTTATTTCTCTTTGTTGCTCCTTTCCCCCCCCCCCTCTACCCATCCACTCCTTCGACTTCATTTTCCACGTATTCAGTGGCAGCGTAAATACGAGTAAATCTCAGGGAAGAATCTTTATGGAGGTCCCTCGGGAAAAGGAACTCGAGCACGTACGTCCTGTGTTCTTTTCCGGGGGGGGGGGGGTGAGGGGGGGAGACTAGTAAGCGCAGGTCATCGGAAAACAATTATATGTTGATATGACTCTAAATAGAAACGAAATTGATTAAATGAGATAAAATCAGAATAATTTGGAATTTATCACATTGCAGAAGAATAAAAGGAGTAGAACGTTTCGATCGCACTTTGGAACCTCATAGCGGACTGAATAAATAAAAAGTTAAATGGGACAGCTACATTTAATATGTGGAATAGAACAAACACCCTATTAATGTCCTTGTTGAAGCCAAATTTGGAGTAAAACTGCCATAAAAAATTATTCCATAACTCGACTTGCATGCATTCTAATTCTTTTTAACAGGTTTGAAGCCTGGTGTTAGTATCTTTACTCCTCTTTGAATCCAAAATTTGTCTTAGAAAAGAGCCCTTAAATATTTCTATTATTTTTTTATCGATTAAATGCGTTATTAGTTTTTAAAAAACAGGGTCGAAACGTTCTATTCGTTTATTGCACTTTCAGGAGACGTAATATGTAAAATTTTATTTTAAAATGCTGAAAAGAATAATTAATTAATTCAATTAAAACGAAAATAAAATTTTATATTAATCACCATATAAAATAAAAACTAAATAACATTTGTTTTAAAAAAATAAATTTTTAATGACCAATTTCGTTACATTAATTGGTTTTAACTGTAAATTTGTGGTTAAAACGTCTGGAATAATTTAACCAAAAATTTGATTCCTTGAAATTTCACTAGTTTTCATATGATTATTAATAAATTAGATACCCGAAGTTAATAAATTTAATTAATGGAATTATAAATTGGTTGAATAGTGTCGGAATAAATTTGTTCAATGGTTCAAACTCGAAGTTATACAACAACTTTCTTCCCCTACATTCGTGTCCTTTTCAAGGATTAATTTATTCTTACCGGTTTTTTTTATATATTTTATTACTTTATGCCTTATTAAAGATTGTTAAAATTTTTTAAATTTAACTTTGCCGAGTCGAGAAATTTAAACAAACATTCACAGTAGTTGTCAATACACATGTGATGTCCATACATATCACAATATTGTATTATTAATAGTATATATGCGTTAATGATATTTTAAACACCTGAAGAAAGCAACAAGGGCTGTAGATACGTTTTGTTGTTCTTATTTTGTTGTCTGTAATTTTGGCTATTTATTAATCTAATTAGTATCCTCTTAGAAGAGTGTTTTATAGTTAAATTTTAATACTTGTATAGAATAAAAGAAACCGGTCAACCCGTCAGAAACTATTTAATAGAAATCAGCACTATTTTAGTTGCTGTTTTTTTCTATAAGTTCTTCAGGTACATTAAAAAAATTGTTAAATATCAAAAAAAATTAAATAATTCAATTTTCACATCAAAAAGAATTGTAAGACAATCACGAAAAGTTGCCCTGTGATGTTGTGTGATTTCAATTAATAATTAAAAAATTGGGAATGAACTGTTTTGAGTTTCACCGTGGCACGTCATAAATTATTAATAGGGGTCTCATTAAATTCACATCGAATTCGCTTTGCTGGGATACAGTTTGTTTTATTCCCTGAGATCATGTTTCACCCTTGAGTGACGGTCATAATTCTTTCAGCGATCAGTTGAAGGTAATCCATCACCCGGCCATAGTTTATCTTCTTCATGTTGTGCTGTGTGAGAGAATTAAAGGAAAAGTTTTCCCAAGTTTGCACATCCACCCCCCCCTCTCTCACCCCCCGTGAAGGTGACGTCATCACAGAGCGCATCCGTCACCAGCCACCGACACAGATATTAACCTTGTCCGGCCGGCAAACGGGCGAATATATCAGCTGATATCTAGTTTGCAACGATGATTATTCAGTCCACGACAGTCTGGATACGACGGTCGTCATCCGTAATGACGTCAGACATGCGGAAGTTCTTATTACTGTCAATTCGGGGGGTAATATTTCATCCTCTACGGTTTTAAGTCAAAATTAAGAGACCTATGAAGTCTTAACCCAGTAGCAGCAACTCGTCCAAAAAAAAAGACTCCGCAGGTAGGTTTTTTTTAGGGTAACAGGCTACATGAGGACAATTCCCCTTTAATAACATAGGAAAGGATCTGAAAGGGGGGATGCGGAAGAGTATAGGCAGGTAGCCAAGAGTTAACTAGGGGCCCCCGGGATATAGTTTAAGGATCCTACCCAGCATTGGCCTAAAAGTAATGCAGGGAAATCCCTAGAAAAACCTGCATCAGGTAGGTCGGGCATTGGGTACTTGTCCCACGCCCTTCCCTGGATGGCGGGAGAAGAGTTTGCTGTGGGGACGCAGCATTTCCTTCTCCGTACCTCGACCAGTTTAGGAGGCAGCTGGCCGAATGTTCCAATGGGAACAACGAACAACTCTTACTGTATGCCCAAATTTTTCCAACTCGTATATGTTGTGGTCATTAGTGAAAAACACGCAAGTTTTCCAATTCGAAAGAAAGGCCTCGGGGTAAAGTTTCTGTGGCCCTAAAAACCATTTTTGCACCTCTTTACAGTTTTTCGCTAATAGCAATGGAATGAAGCATTCTGTTGAAAACAATGTTCTGTAATGAATTCTAGAACATAAAATTCTGCATGTAATGGTGGACTTGAGGATGGATTTAGGTAGAGGGAAGTGGGAGGAATCCTGCGTCAAAGTCACGACATTTTGTCGTCATTTCCGAGGAGACTGCAGTTCGTCATATTTCTAGAGCTGATATCTCCAAAATGGCCACCAGGAAACTAATTAGTCTTGGAATAAAAGTTTTAGAGAATTTAATTTTATTCCCAACGCATAATATGGTTTTAAAAAATCCATTGAGAATGGCCGAAAACACACGCCATGTCGCTGTCTGCGCATGGCTGGTGTTGTGGGAGTGATGAAACTTGTCTGTGGCAGAGAATATTGACATGTCTAAGAGTATTAAGAGGAAGAAAAAGTCGATCTCTTCAAAGAGTATCCATATTATTTTGCAAGGAACATAGAATAGCAATGAGGACGTGACGTCACTCCCATCGTCGGCGTCTTAACATCAGCCGTGCGCAGACAGCAACATGCGTGTATTTTCGGCCATTCTCAATGAATTATTTAAAACCATTTGATGCGTTGGGAAGAAAATTAAATTCTCCACAACTTTTATACCGTGACAAATTAGTTTCCTGGCGGCCATTTTGGAGATATCAGCGCTAGAAATATGACCTTATTTTCTAAAAATGGCGACAAAATGTCGTAACTTTGACGCAGGATTCCTCCCACTTCCTCCGACCTAACTTCCTCCTCGAGTCCACCATTACATGCAGAATTTCATCCTCTACAATTTATTACTGAACATTATTTTCAATATAATGCTTCATTCCTTTGCTAATAGCGAAAAACTGGAACTAGGAACAAAATTTCGTGTGGGTTTTCGGGAAACTCTTCCCGAGGTCATACAAATTGAAAAACTTGTTTATTTTTTTGGGCCATTAGTGAGGAACCCAACTTTGAATAAAAATATCCCCGAGATGTGGATAGCTACCGAGTCACCTGTTCAGGGCACAGGAACACACCACCACAATAACACACACACACACACACACACAAACATAAAAAGCCAATTAATTGTAAAAGGAGGTCGTAGGCCGCTACAATTTAATTTTTGCTTTTAATATATTAAAAAAACAGGTCCCACTGAAATCTTTACCAAGTGAGGTCACGTGACCGATTTATTTTCAATTGTAATTAATGTAAAGTTTTTTTTAAAAAAAAAGAGCCAGCGAGATTGATAGTTGGCACTTGAGAGGCCGCAGCACGTCGTCGTCGTAACAGCGACCTCACAACCACCTCCCGCCTTTATAACGTTGACAAATTGTGGAAACTGTTATCGACAGCGACAAGTGCTTTCACAGAAATGTCACACGTCGACAGTCTATTACCCCGTCGTGAAACGAGGTCTCAAGTTGTTCAGGGGCGCGGGTGGAGGTGGCAGGATCCCCCCCCCTTCCCCCTTCCCCCCCTCTCGACCACGCTCCTCCTCGACAAGCACTCAAGAGATTCTGGGGCAAAGGAAATTACTGCATTTTGCCCCCATCAAGGACTGACGGGGTTCCTAATTAACAAATATTCTAAGACTTGTCATTTCCGGTTTAGTACAATTATTAAAAAAAGGGGGAACTACCTCCAAAAACAAGTTGAGTGACATTTAACGGCGGAATAAATTTTCTCGTATTCAATTTCCCGATTTAGAATAATTATATTTAGTCTAGGATTAAATTCATCCGTCGAGAAGTCTGAGAGGGAGGTTCTCTGGCAGGCAGAACCTTGTAGGGGAGTTGGTAGGGGCTACCTTTGGGGAAGCCTCCTCCTCTCTCTGTTATTGAACTACGGTTCCCACAAGCCGAGACCTGTTTTGAGAGGTGAATGTTCCGGGGACACAGACCTTGAGCATACGGTAAGAGTTGTCCGCTATTCCCTTTGGAACAGTCGGCCAGCTGCCTCCTAAACTGAACGAGGCACAGCGAGGGGAAAGCTGCGTCCCCACAGCAAACTCCTCTCCCGCCACCCAGGGAAGGTCGTGGGACAAGTACCCAATGCCGGAACTACCTGATGCAGGTTTTTCTAGGGTTTTTCCTGCATCACTTTTAGGCGAATGCCGGGTAGGATCCTTAAACTATATCCCGGGGGCCCCTAGTTAACCCTTGGCTACCTTCCTCTACCCTTCCGCATCCCTCCTTTCAAATCCCTTCCTATGCTATTAAAGGGGAGTTGCCACCATGTGGATTACCCTCATGCAGCCTGTTACCTAAAAAAAAATATTCGACATTTAAAGTCTATTTTTCTTACAAATTACTATTTATTAATATTACCCTTAATTTTTATTTTATTAAAATATGTTTCTTTATAATGTTATTAGTGTATTCCAGAGAATAAATAATAAGCAAGGTAGTCAAATACAGACAAAAGAAGGGAAGGTGATATCAATACCACACGACGGTTCTGGGATCTTTGTTCCTTTCTTCAGGTGCTAAGAAGAGCCTGGAGCGACACAACTGCCCTAGTCAGTTGACAAGACTCTAAAGCCTTTTGTTTAGCTTTTGAGTTTTGTCCTATGCTGTTGTATTGTTTTTTTTCTACGTCTGAGGAAAGGAAGAAGGTTTCCGGAAAAGTTGAGAGTTATTTATATCATCACTTCCTTGGCCTGTATTTGGTTGTCTTTATTATTATCTCCTTTCATTCAGCCAAAGAAAAAAGGTCTGGGGGCTGTAATATTTTTTTTCTACCACCCTCGTGCGTGCTTTCAGCGAAATTTTGCAAAGTGTTTAACAATAATAAATCTTAAGAGTTTATGAGGGTTGGGCAGTTTCACAGGGAGGATGGAGGCAGTGTTGCCAATATTCAAAACACGCAAAAGCTCTCAGTTTCCCTGCACGACGGTATAAAGAGAGAGAAACATGGCGCCCACTCATATTTCTAAAGCTTACGTGAGCAGTGAGACAATTTATTTCCCCCCATCAGCGTGACATTCGCCATTGCACTTTACTGGGGGTGGGCGCGGGGAAGAGACTTTGAAGGTCTTTACTGGAGGAGAACGCAAGAGCTCGCGCGTTATTGCCAGAAGCAGATTAATTCCGCCTCCAAGTTTCTGGTGGCTTTGACCGGCGAACTGGAATCATTGTTGACATGGAAGTGGAGGCCACGCCTGGTTAACCACGGCCAAGACCCCGCAATCGGCGGAAGAAACAATTCATAGACGTCGAAGAAGCCCCGCTTCAAGATGGATTCCAATCTTTTGTAATTGCCTCAGTTCAGGAAGAAACCAACGACGCTACGGAGATAAAACTCACTCACGAAGATGAGACACTTTGACAATTTCGCGGCACGGAGTTTCCGTTTCAGCGGTAATGGACGAGGACTGAAGAATAACAAAGGAACTTAAAGTAACATAAATACAAGTATAAGAAAAAGGAAAAAGAAATATTTTTAATACTAATTAAACAACGTTTCGTCAATACTTGACGTCCTGTTCAGGTAAGAGAGTTTAGAAACTATCGATAGCGATAAAAATATTTTTTTCTGATGTTAAAAGGTTGTTGTTTATTTATATTTCATTTTAAATAGTCAGAAAAATAATATCTCATATTTAAATAGAAACCAAAAAATAATGTGTGGTGATGGCAGAAAATAAGACAGTAGGAACCGCGAACCAAGGCCAAGACGCACTTCAAGAACCAACCACGGTAATTTATATGTGGGGGGGGGGGTCTGTGACGCAAAATGTCCACTGTCACCCGCGTGCGACGAATTCTTACTGGCAACAGTAATTTCGTTGCCTCCTAAACTGGTCGAGGCACGGAGAAGGGAATTTTGCGTCCCCACAGCAAACTCCTCTCTCCCAACATCCAGGGAAGGGCGTGGGACAAGTACCCAACGCCCGACCTACCTGCTGCAGGTTTTCCTAGGGTTTGTACTGCATTATTTTTAGGCGAATTGCCGGGTAGGATCCTTAAACCATAGCCAGGGTGCCCCTAGTTAACCCTTGGCTACCTTCCTCTACCCTTCCGCCTCCCCCCTTTTAAATCCCTTCCTATGCCATTAAAGGGGAGTTGCTACCCTCATGCAGCCTGTTACCCTAAAAATAATTTAAACTATCCAAGTTTCTACTTTGAGGTAAGTTTAATAGCGAAAACTGTAAACGTATCAGAAAATGACTTTTTTAAAACAACATCATTAACACACACATAACAGCGTACGTCCTCTCTTCTACTTTACTTCTCTATTATTGGTTTCTCATTGAGAGGATGATGACGTCACTGTTGTATGACGGACGTAGATCGTTCACTTTCACAATGACCATGAATTAAAATACCTTAACAACTTTATTGTACCTCGTCACAACTAAAAGAAAATATATTATTAAAATTCCTAAAACCTTGCCTAAAGAACCAGGTCTACCAACCCCCCCCAAAAAAAATATTTTATTGGTCGAACATAATTTTTAAATCCGTCTGATAAATTTTAATATTTCTCATATTGTTAAATTGTTTTAAAATAAGAATCTAAATTAATTTCGTGTTTATCAATGAACTGATGACGTCACAGTTATATAAGAGACCAGAATCCTTTGCTCTTATAATCGCAGTGAACATTAACAGTTAACAAATTATTACTATATCACGACACAAGCAGGAAAAAATAATTAATACTCTTATAAACCATTAAAAATCTAAAAAAAGTTCTGCAAACCTAAAATATTTAATTTTTTGTTAAAAAAGAATTTTACAATTGTTTTTTTGCTTAAAGAAAATCTTTAATACACTTGTATAGTAAATGTCTTCAAAAACTAATTAAATACGTTGATTTTTATATTTTTAAAGAAAAAAACAAAAATGTCCAAGGACACGTTTCTCCACGTTTACGAGAGTTTTTAGGTTTTTAATGAAAATAATTGGAAATACGAATAGTTTTATTGTTTTTCCTTGCTTAAACAGAACCATTAATACACTTTTTTGTTAATTGCATCAAAAACTAATTAAATACGTCAATTTTTACATTTTTAAAGAAAAAACAGAAAATGTTCAAGATCACGTTTTTCGACATTTAAGAGAGTTTTTAAGTTTTTTATAAAAATAATTGAAAATACGAATATTTTGATTGTTTTTCCTTGCTTAAACAGAACCATTAATACTTTTGCTTTGTTAATTGCATCAAAAACTAATTAAATACGTCTTTTTTTACATTTTTAAAGTAAAAAACAAAAATGTCCAAGACCACGTTTTTCAACGTTTACGAGAGTTTTTAATTTTTTCGTGAAAATAATTGAAAATACGAAGGATTATATTTTTGATTTATTTTTGCTTTATCAATGTGATTATGAGTCCAGTGTTTTATAAAAGTACAGAAGTTTGTTTCCTTAAAATTTACATTATTTCATTTATTTCTCTGCTCCTGGACCTTAAAGTATTTCTCACACCTCGTGACAAATGGAGAAAAGTTTTTGTGTACTTATAAAAACGTGTCTAAGAAATCCTGTGTTTTTCAGAAAAATAAATATTGAGAAAAAAAATTTTTTTTTCTATTTTTCGTATGAAGAGTTTTTAGAAATTACATTTTATTAAAAGAAAGTATTTATATTATTTTTTTGTTTATCGAATTTTTATGTTGTCGGCATTTTTTATATGAGGTCGAGAATCCTTTGGCTCTTTTAACGGAAATGAAGTTTTATAGTTTATAATATTTTTTAATATTTCTCGTCACAAGGGTGAAAAAATTATATTTATTATCCTTAAAGAATAGTTAACAAATAGAGAAGGTTTTTCCAACTGGAAAATTATATATTTCAATTGAGTTAAAAGTTTTTCGTCTGAAGAACTCGAAGAAGTCTCGTTATGACGTCTGATGCGTTTAACAGAATCTTTATATATATATGTTAATTTTGTTCTTTATTGATGACGTCACTTTTAAATACGTACCTGAATAGTTTTCCTTTATATTGGCCTTAATTTAATATAAATCACAATCAACACACAGTAGCTTAATAATTGTTTTATATCAGGTCAATAAGTAGAGAAACAGTTCATTTGTTTTCCTAATAATTGTTGAAATGAGACCAATTAAGTCTGATTGGAAATGTCGAACTTAAACGTTGTTTGTTATTTATATTACCCTTTTTTTGTCTTTATTGGCCATCTGGTTTAGTTGTTCTTCCTAATAATTGGTCCAAAAAAATATTTCAATACAATTAAAAAAATTACAGCTATAATTCGTTGAAGAAATTATGTAATATTAGATCTTATGTAATAATAATATACCTTACAGTAAAAGGACTTGAGCCGTTTTTATTCGTCCTGAGACTGAGTTGATCCTCCCGACGTTTATCCCTTTAGTTTAATTGTGAAGTCTGCGAGGCGTAAACTGATTGCTCACGACCTACTTAGTCCCTGGGACTCAAGACTTTGAATGCCTCTTCCTCATACATCAACGAATAAACGTCCAGAATTTTTTTTTACCCCTATTCAGATAATCATGTGAGAGAATTTTTTTTTCTGCCAGTGGTTTTAAAGGGAAAATAGGGATACGTGTAGATATTTCAATTTTGATATTAATCTTCCTGAAGGAAAGAGACATATATATGTCTATCACATTCACAACCATGAGTAATCCTCCGCGCACGGATTTAACCCTTCTGTGCCGGGTGGAGCAGTTTTCACCACAGGGTTGAGATTTCACAAGGTAAATCTAAAGAGGAAAATTTGCTTTTAGTTTAAATAAAACAAGAAAAACGACAGCGCTCATAAAGTGTTAAAGAATCGTTATTTTAAATTTATACATGCCGCTGCCTGTTCTGAGAGGTGGATGTCACTGACCTTGGGCATACGGTAACAGTTGTTCGCTATTCCCATTGGAACAGTTGGCCAGCTGCCTCCTAAACTGGTCGAGGCACGGCGATGGGAAAGCTGCGTCCCCACAGCAAACCCCCTCTCCCGCCATCCAGGTGTAATATAATAGTCTACACGTGCCCTCTTATCATAACGTCTCTTCAGCATAGCGGATTTAAGAGGCGCAGCTGCAAGAACGCTGATGCAGTTAAAGACATCACATGAGATATAGTGAGTAACGATAAGCACAACAACATAAATCTTCACCCCTTCCGCCTAGGCAGCTGTGAAAACGCTGCGACTAATGAAGTCAGCATTTTAAGTACCTTATGCAGACATGCTCACGGCAGCAGAAATCTTCCACTCTGCAAGAGTTCTCATTGGAGACTTAAACTCATCAGGGAGGGGGAAATGAGTCTTCGAATTGTTCAGAGCTTCTTGGGAACGACAGTCGTGATCCAACCTCCAGACGGGACCGGTGGCTCCTGCTGCTATCCGCCAGTTTGTCTTACTTTATTTTATTTCTAACTATTAAATCCCTTTATTCTTCATCAACTCTTATTTGACTGAAGTGCAGCGAAACACCAACCACTACGCCTAGGTTCAATTAGTTGAACCCGAACCCTCACGTTACCGACTTTCCTATTTCCTGTTCTTAATTCTTCCTTTATCCTCTAGATCGGTAGCCAGGTGAGCTCACGGAGGTGAACGATCTATCTGGACTTCCCATTTCCAACTGCTGGAATGTTACATGTTCACAGTGGTGGAATGTTACATGGTGGCAGTTTGGAATGTTACACAGCGAAGAACGTGGAACAAGTACCAAATGCCCGACCTACCTGATGCAGGTTTGTCTAGGGGTTTCCCTGCATCCCAACAATAATTCAATCTAATTCACTTTATTTTTAGGGCAACAGGCTACATGAGGGTAATCCACATGGTGGCAACTTCCCTTTAATAGCATAGGAAGGGATTTGAAAAGGGGGGGATGCAGAAGGGTAGAGGAAGGTAGCCAAGGGTTAACTAAGGCCCCCCGGGCTATTGTTTAAGGATCCTACCCGGCATTCGCCTAAAAGTAATGCAGGGAAAACGCAAAAAAACCTGCATCAGGTAGGTCGGGTATTAGGTACTTGTCCCACGCCCTTCCCTGGATGGCGGGAGAGGAGTTTGCTGTGGGGACGCAGCATTCACTTCTCCGTGCCTCGACCAGTTTAGGAGGCAGATGGCCGACTGTTCCAATGGGAATAGCAAACAACTCTTACCGTATACCCAAGGTCTGTGACCCCGGAACATGCACCTCTCAAAACAGGCCTTGGCTTGTGGGAGCCTTAGTTCAAAAACGGAGAGAGGAGGAGGCATCTCGTTCCTGTCTCTCCTACAAGGTTCTGCCTGCGAGAGCTCGAATTAACTTCATTTCAATACGCACAAATATTTTTTTCCCCCTCTACGTCTGTAGGACAAGTTAAAACCCGGTTCTGCGTTACTCGCCTTATTTTCCCGTTACGTCTTGGTCAATACAAATGTTGTATCTACACATCAGATGAAAGCAGAACAAATTGCTCCAGGAAGAAAGATCTGCCAGAACGATCACTACGGTCGTTTATGCTGTGTAATTATTATTTTTGTGTTTTTATGAAGCCTGTGATAGTTGCTCTGCTTTTGTTTTTCATAAAACTGTCAAAAAAAAATAACACGTCAATTTTTTCCCCTTTATTTGTACCTTTAATTACGAGGGTGAGGGGGTTGAAACAATAAGGTCACATTAGTAAAGCAATTAAATTTTTATCCTCGAACGAGTAATCAACGGACTCCGATATATATACATATACATATATATATATATATATATATATATGTTGTGAAAGACAAATACGATACAAAAATTAATTATGCGATAATAATTGTTATATAATAATTAAATCGACCCCCGCCCTCTTACGATTCAATAATGGGTGTGGGGGTTGGAGGGAAAATGAACACTTGTTTGTTTAGTGGGTTGCAAATTCCTGAGATGGAAAAAAAGAAGAAAATGAAGCATATTTCCACTGAAAGTTCACTTCAGCCTCCACTGGTACGACGTTGTTAAAGGTCAACTACTTACCTGATAAAGTCCCCAAAAACTATGGTCGAAACGACGTAATGAGGTAATTATTATTCCTGTGTTTGAATAATAATAATAATAATGGTTTTTTTCCTGACAAATTTGGCGTGACTATTTATTAAATTATAATTCACATTTCAACTTAAAATATATAAATATTTCTATTATATATTATATATAATTTTATTTAGATAATGATAAAGATTTTTTCTAAACATTTATAATTACTTTCAATCAATTAACACACGAAAACATTACTCGATATTAGTATTCATATATAATTAGAGAGAGAAAAATGAGAAACGAATAAACAATAAATCAACCAACTAACATAAAAACATAATTTGTGATTAATAAAACAATTGACGACCTCATACAGACACTTTTTTATTTAATTATTTAAATTATGACGACGTTTCCATACCTTTTCGTATCTACTTCAGGTATTTTCCTACAGAGGTGGTATTTATAAATGATTATATTTATAGTAAACCCCTGTCCTGCCATCCAGGGAAGGGCGTGGGACAAGTACCCAATGCCCGACCTACCTGATGCAGGTTTTTCTAGGGTTTGTCCTCCATCACTTTTAGGTGAATTGCAGGGTAGGATCCTTAAACCATAGCCCGGGGCCCCTAGTTAACCCTTGGCTACCTTCCTCTATCCTTCCGCATCCACCCTTTCAAATACCTTCCTATGCTATAAGAGGAGAGTTGCCACCATGTGCATTACCATATACATAGCCTGTCTACACCTAAATAAAATAATATAATTGTACAAAGTAAACCAAGAGCCTATATTTAAAAACTGTGTCAATTTAAGAACTGGTTAATCGTTTAGTTGTGCGAGTTTATTAAATTAATTTGGTAAGTTGTTTGTTTTTTACTTTTGTGTACTTTAGCTATGTCTTTGATTAGTTTGTACAATTAATAATTTCTAATTGTACTTCATTTATTTTATATACAATCCACGTACTGAATTTAGAAACTCAGTTATTATCCATGTCCTTACTCGTGTAATATTTGTAAAATGTTTATTAATTATTACAGTTGAAAATGAGTTTAATTGTATTAGTATTTTTTATTTGCACTTCATTTATTGTATATACGACCTGTCTAATGTACATAGAAATTTGTTTACTAAACATTATTAAAAATTTGACAATAATCCTATTTCCTCATAATAGGTGTAACGGAAAAATAGTGATAGATATTTTTTTTAAAGCAACAGGCTACATGAGGGTAATCCACATGGTGACAACTCTCCTTTAATAGCATAGGAAGGGATCTGAAAGGGGGGATGCGGAAGGGTAGAGGAAAGCAGTCAAGGGTTAACTAGGGGCCCCTGGGCTATGGTTTAAGGATCCTACCCGGAATTCGCCTAAAAGTAATGCAGGGAAAACACTAGGAAAACCTGCATCAGGTAGGTCGGGCATTGGGTACTTGTCCCACGCCCTTCCCTTGATGGCGGGAGAGGGGTTAGCTGTGGGGACGCAGCATTCCTTTTTCCGTACCTCGACCAGTTCAGAAGGAAACTGGCCGACTGCTCCAATGGTAACAGCGAACAACTCTTACCGTATGTCCAAGGTCTGTGACCCCGGAACATAGACCTCTGAAAACAGGCCTCGACTTGTGGGAACCTTAGTTCAAAAACGGAGAGAAGAGGAGGCATCCCCAAAGGTAGCCCCTTTGTGTCTCTCCTACAAGGGTCTACCTGCGAGAGAATAGCCCTCGCAGACCTGTCGACATCACCAAACAGTGATAGAAATACATATAATGATATATATATACTCTGACTATTGAGAAAACTAATAAATAAATAAACATCAGTAAATTTTAAGTCGGAAAATATTTATTTATTTATTAAAAAATAAACAAAGTTTCATCACTTATGTTGCGACCACAACAGGTTCAAGTTTAAACCGAACCTGCTGATGTCGCAAAATAATCGATAAAACGTTGTTTATATTAAAATTAATAATTTATTTTTCTGTCTTAAAAATAAAAATTCACTGATGTTTATTTATTTATTATTAATCCATACAACTCTAGAAACTGGCACAACTAGTGACACGGAAGATTTTTTTTAAAACGATAAGGGTTCTGAGAATTTAATGAAGTGATCAAATGAAATGAGTTAATTTAACGCTGGTAATTAATTAGATATTTATTCTTCTGTAAGGCGGAAAAAAATTGAAAGCGGTTCCCCTTAAACATTGTCAATAATTATACTGTTTGCTACATTAATTAGTGTAATTATGATCATAATAAACTTCCCCTAATTGTCCTCGTCCCGATCGCGTAACTGAGACTGTGTGAAAGTTCAAGGAAGTTTCGAAACATAATTATAATTAATATACGTTTATATACCTGGAAATTTTAAAATAAACGTCCTTGCATACAGGAATTTTATTAAATGTAAAAGGCGGATTGTTCTGTCGTTTATAAATTTAATTGATCCTTCTCTAACATGGAAACCCAATTTAAACGTGATAATTGGAACTCGGCAGCGTCGGAAAATACTTAAATTTTGAGTTGTACGAGTAGGGAAAAGGCTTTATTAATAAAAGGACCTCCGCCCAAATAACTTTTGCTTTATTAAATTCCCACCAAGGATATATATATATATATATATGTTTTTCCCCTCTGTTTTATGAACGATGTCCGTTTACACAGATGTGAAGTATTTTATAAATTTGTTTAATATTGCCGGGGGTTTTCCAGAGGGTTTCATTACTGCAACTTGTATTTTCGTTGTAATTAATAACCTTTGTAGTTACGGTTTATGAAAACTTTTTTATTGAGACTTGTTGAAAAAGTGAAGTTAAAGTTACAATTACAGACTAACAAGGCTGAGATGTGGACGTTTAATACGTTTACAAAAAAATGATTAATTAATGCAGCGTTACGTTGAAAGTTTGTAATTTGTGTACCACTGTGATCAGAAAGTGAGGTGGAATTGTCATTTAAAACTCCCGGGTATTAGGAAGGCAACCTTAGGTTGGTAGGACTGTCTATAATATTTGCCAAGCGACTGTTTGTTAAAAGGTTTAATTATCTCAGAGTCACACGTGTGTGTGTTTTTGTAAACAACCAAAGGTGAATTTTTGGATTTTTGCAAATGGGTGATTTTGTTGAGCAAAGAACTTGCATCAAATTTTGTTTGCGGAACGAATATTCTTGTGCGTGGACACGTTGAAGGCCTTTGGTGATCAAACTATGGCACGTTTATAAGTGGTACAACGAGTTCAAAGACGACCATCAACGTCTACCGACGAGGACCACGTCCAAAAAATCGTCGATGGACAATTAGAGATCTCGCTGATGGTGTTGGAATATCATTTGGCTCAGCCCAAACCATTTTGAAGAATGTTTTGTGTCTCACAAGCGTCAAGTCTCGCTGGGTGCGAAAAAAAGCGTCGCGTTGATGTGTGTGAAACTTTGCAATGCGTCATTGCTGGAGACGAGACTTGGATTCACGCCTACGACCCTGAATATCAAGGTCCTGTTGACAGTCGTGGTGTGGTGCACTGTCAAGTCCTTCCGCCGGGCCAAACTGTCAACAAAGAATATTATTTGAGCGTTATGCGTCTGAATCTTGGTTCCTTCATCACGATAATGCATCACGTGACACTGCATTGGTTCTTCGTGACTCACATCGTTCCGCAACCATCGTATGCGACTTCTGGCTATTCAGCAAACTCGAGAGGCCAATGCGGGGACGCCGTTGTGACACGATTGAGGAGATAAAACCCGAATCGAAGAAGGTCTTGAAGGCTATACCAGAAAAAGACTATTGCGAACGTTTCGAGGACGGGAAAAAGCATTAGAAAAAGTTCGTTTCATCGGACGGGGATGAAATTGATTTGGAAGAATAAATAAGGAATTTATATTTTATAATTAAATTCTCCTTACTTCTCGTTCACAATGGTATAGATAATTGAAGAGAAGACGGAGTGTTCAGGAAAGGAGGAAGGACGTCAAATGCAATGGTAAACTACTCAAGAGGGGTTTAAATATCTAGGCATCACAATCCAAACGACGGGAAGGAGTTTCAGACTGCATGTAAGATCTAGAGCAGTGGCGGCCTCTAGATGGACCTGTTTAGGCTAAAGCTACTACCTGTATGGCCTAGAATAACTCACGTACCACACAACTGGAAGAACTGGAGCGAGTCAAGGCTAGAGACCTGAAATGAATTCAAGATCGAGGCTAGTGTACGACCTTCCTAATAGAGGATCTAAGATGCTACCAGCTTCAGACAGCATTTACAGGATCTGTATGAGAGGAGGACAGGACATGGATGGAAGCCAACCATGAGACTGGCGATCCATGGCTTTCACCATAAAGTGAGCTTAAACAAAGTTTTTCATGAACCAAAAGACGAGTGTGTGAGTTGTGTTTAGAAGCCTGTGAGAGATGTCATATTGTAACATGTAGGAATCTATCGTAGCTTACAGCAAGGAATGTGGCATGTGTGTGCTTCCAGTATATTTATTTATCAAAATTTTCATAAACCTCGCTGAGCTTTCAACAAAGTCAATGGAGTTTGTTTATGAGACCAAATATTTACGTGTTTTTTTAAAAATAATATTGAATATATAAAACAATTGACGACCTCATACTGGGCACTTTTTATTTTTTTATTGCACTTACATTAATTTGACCGATGTTAAGGAATATTTGGGAAGAAAATTCTTCTGTTTGATTAAAATTACAAAGTCAGCAAATTAAGGACCTTTACATTCACTTCAAAATATTTCAAGTCTTTAATTACATTTAATTTTCTATTCCAATTATTTTGCCCCCCGGAGACCAAACCCTACATTTTTTTTCTATTTTACAAATTTTAATGTCTGCTTCCTTACGGTCAAGTAGCCGTAGAAGTTTACGGAGGCTGTGTAAACCTATTTTGTTCATATTTACAACAATTTTTAATTCCATTTCTTTTTAATTATGATACACGCCTCAAGACGTCCTTAAACGAATGGACGAAACGTTATGTATTTTAGTTAATTGTAAATACTCATTTTCACAAATAAATTCCCACTTTTCGGTCAATTTTCACTAATTATATTTAATACAAGACGGATAAAGTTCAATTTTTTACTTACATGTGACAATAAAATGTTTTAAATATGTAATTTAAATTGTAAGTTTTTACTAGACATGAAAATACAGAAAACCCCCGATGACACGTCACTGTGACGTTTAGCGAGCCACGTCACGATGACGTCACCGACGCTGCAGCTGAACGTGATTGACTGGGGATTATTATTTAAGATTGAAGTCTTTTTCCCGGTGAAGTTGTTCAATAAATAGTTCTCGGAATTCACACGGGTTTTGCATCATATTTATATTTACACGCAACGTTTCGACGACTGAAGAAAGCTCTGTCGTCATCTTCTAGGCTTTCAGTAAATATAAATATGATGCAAAACCCGTGTGAATTCCGAGAACTATTTTTTGGGAGCTGATTTATATTGGGTAAAAAAAATTAGAAAAACTATCTAAAGAATATAAATAAATTGATAGTATGACTTAAGAGGTTGAAAATAACGTCTGAGGCCAACTTCACGGGGGAAGGGGGGGGGGAAATTAGTCACCGACATCAAATGTTTGTCTTTAAACAATATTATTGACATTTTGCCCTACTTTAATGTTCCACAACCAATAATAAGTCACTGTGACGTCAACAAGCAACGCTTTTATTCAATTTTGAGTTCCTGACAATAATTAAGTCGTAATTGATTATTGATGGATCGGAAAAATCTCGAAAATGTTTTGTAAGAGGTGGTGGAGAGTGAAAGTGACGTCGCGTGGCCCAAGGCAGGAGCAGGGTGGTTAAATAGTTGCCACAGTGACGTCAACGACGAAGGACAGGATCCAAGTGACGCAGAATACGAAGCGTAGTTCCAGCGGACTGATGGATTGTCCTTGGACTCGGAGAACGCGAAACCCCTGCCTGATATGGCTAAGGCAATAACTCGTCGCCTCAAGGATTGAGACAAAGTACAGTGTCGGGGAATTTCCCCGGAGGAAGCACGTTCCAGGACGACAACTTTACGGATTGTCGTCAGAGGACGATCTTATCAAAAATCAACAAAAGTCTCTCAAGAAAAGGTCCTCACGGTTCATGTTAAAAAAAATCATTAATCTTTAATTTATTCATTTAAGTAAACGATAATGTGAAGTCTGCAACGCTTCAAGGTCACAAATCATTATAGCAGCTGCTCTTGATTATATTTTGCCTTTTCCTAATGTAATGAAACTTTTCTTGTCATTTCCAGTTTCAATCATTTGATGTTCGAATCAAGTTACATTTGCAACTTCTTCATGTATTTCCTCCCATCGTCCCTAATCTTACATCATTCTTAAGAGAACCATTAGAAATATTTCGACGTATTACAGAGAAAAATAATTTGTGACTACGTATATTAAATTAGTTGATGGAACCCTCGTTTTTTTATTTGATTCAAATAAATTAAGAAAACTAAAAAAATATTTATTTAATACAAAAGTAAAATGCAATTTTAAATAAAAGTGTAAGAGAGAAACAGACAGGATTATTGAATTTCTCGATTGAGAAAGACAGAAAAAAACATCATAAGACAGAATCAAAGATGGCGGCTTACTTGAAGATTATTCTAGCCAAATTTTCTATGTGACACACGTCTGAATACAATTCAAATCGCTAAAATTGTTTTGAAATTGTCTATTCTACATTACATACCTTTTTTTATGAACCAAAACAATTCTATAGATTCACGTTTGAACTGGATTCAGCATTTTACTTCTTGGATTTTTCCAAATAAACTCGTTCGTTTACAACACAAAAACACAGTAATTCATAATAATATCAATTGCAGTTTCTTCGAGGTTACTAACGTGGCTTTTAATTAATATCCATGGATCACCTAGAAAAAGGACAAATATTTCAAAATGCCTGAAAAATTTAATAAGTCTAAATTATAATATTATTAAAAACAGTCGAAAATAAAAGTATTCTTCCTAATTGTCTATCAAATTAAATTAATTTAATTTAATTTGGCAGATAATTAGTAATAATTTATTAATCAATTTAATTTAATTAATTTGATTTAGTTCGTCAGAAAATTAGGAGTAACTTATTAATCAATTTGATTTAATTGAATTCAATTAATTTGTTTTAGTTCGTCAGAAAATTGGGAATAATTTATTAATCAATTTTATTTTATTTAATTCAATTAATTTGATTTAGTTCGTCAGAAAATTAGGAATAATTTATTAATCAATTTTATTCGATTTAATTCAATTAATTTGATTTAGTTCGTCAAAAAATTGGGAATAATTTATTAATCAATTTGATTTAATTTAATTCAATTAATTTGATTTAGTATCGCAGAAAATTAGTAATGATTTATTAATCATTTTGATTTAATTTGATTTAGTTTGGAAGATAATTAGTAATAATTTATTAATCAATTTGATTTAATTTGACAGTGAATTAGGAAAAATATGGAGGAATATTCTTATTTTCCCCTCTGTTAAATTATTATTATAAAATAAATATTCTTATTTGCTTCTGATTGATTACAAATTAAGGACATTTTCAGACACTTAAATATCTTTCAACACTTTAATGACATTTCAGTACGTTTCCGTACTTTCATCAGGTTTCAATAAAACCATTAATAATATTTTTTTTAAAAAATTCCATCTTTTTAAATTTTGAATAATCTCCTTGAAGTGGGTCAACAGTAACCAGTTTTTAAGTTTTGTTTCATCTTTCAGTAATTTTTCACGATTAAATTCAATATCATTAACATATATTCAATACTTTAATTTAACGTCTGTTTTTGAATTAATAAAACAATTGATGACCTTATACAAGACACTTTTTATTTAAATTGTAGCGACGTTTCGATACCTATTAGTATCTTCTTCAGGTATTTTTACAAATACAAACTTGTTAGCGTTAAGTGACTTCTGATGCCTCGGACCGTCTTTTAAAAACTGTGTGAATTTAATAAGTTGTTAATAGTTTTGTTGTGCTAGTTTATTATATTAATTAGAAAAATACCTGAAAAATAAACAAAACAGGTATCGAAACGTCGTCATCAATTGTTTCGTTAATTCAAAATCAGACTTTAAATGAAAATATTGAATAGAATATTTATGATATCACCAAATAATAGTAAAACAATGGATAAAGGATGAAAACTAGGTTCTATTAACCCACTTCAAGAAGTTTATTGAAAATTCAAAAGGACGGAAATAAAAAAATATAAGAATATTCTTCCCAATTAACTGTCAAATTAAATTAATGTCGTTACAAGAAAAATAAAGTGCCTGTATAAGGTCCTCAATTGTTTTATATATTTAATATTATTAAAAAACTACTGTAATTATTAATTATCAATATTAAAATTTGAAATAAAAACAATTTTAATATTTATAGTTGTTATTATTTTTGTGACAAAAATTCAACAAATTTGACGGTGAATTTCGGTTTCCAGAGCCAAATTCTTCATTATTTTGAACTCAACCGTCGTTAAAAGTGTTGAATAAAATATTTAAAATGTCTGTGAAAGGTCGTTAAATTATTTTATAATTTAGGAAGTAACGTTTGTTTAAGGACTAAAATAGTTTTTGTAGTTGTGAGGATGTGGATGGGCTTCGACTGTTTTCCAGACGATGTGCAACTTAATTCATGACGTCATTTCAGTGTGATGTGAAGCCCGTGGAGTGTGTGATTTTTTTTATATATATTTTAACGGAGATAAAGCAGGAGATAAGCCGACAAATCGAAAGAAAACACGTGCCGTCCGCTTATCTTCGACTCTCCGTGGCCGTCGTCGTCGTCGTCGTGTTGGTCGTGGTTTACGTGTTGAGTGTTTGGATTGTGCAAAGCTCCAGCGCGCTTCCGCTCTGAAAGCCAACATTATTTTTGTCTTGTTGTCCTTCCCCACTGTTCCTCTGACAGTCGCTGATGAAATCGGAATTCTCGCTATGCGGAGTTTTCCCATGCTTGCATTCCAGGTGCCGGATTGGCCCGTGTGTGTGTTTTTTGTCCACTCTTATTTTGGAAGCTGGTGGCAGTATTCCAGAAGATATCGTTTACACATTAACTCTCTCTATCTTTATCTCTCTCTCTCTCTATCTTTATCTATCTCTATCTCTCTCTCTCTCTATATATATCTCTCTCTATCTATCTCTCTATCTCTATGTCTCTATCTCTCTCTCTATATATCTCTCTATCTATCTCTCTATCTCTATGTCTCTATCTCTCTCTCTATCTCTCTCTCTCTCTCTCTATATATATATATATATATATATATATATATATATATATCAAACTTTCTCTATCGCGCTATCTCTCTCTATCTGTCTATCCCTCTCTATCTCTCTCTATCTCTATCTCTCTCTATCTCTCTCTATCTCACTCTATATCTACCTCTATCTCTACCTCTACCACTACCACTCTCTTTATCTCTCGCTCTATCTCTCTCAATCTCTCTCTATCTCTACCTCCATCTCGACCTCCATCTCTACCTCTACCTCTCTCTATCTATCTCTCTATCTCTCTCTATTCCTCTCTATCTCTCGATATCTCTACCTCTACTTCTATCTCTCTATCTCACTCTATCTCTCTCTATCTCTACCTCTAACTCTTACTCTATCTCTCTCTATTCCTCTCTATCTCTCTCTACCTCTCTCTATTTCTCTGTGTCTCTCTCTATCTCTACCTCTACCTCTATCTCTCTATCTCACTCTATCTCTCTCTATCTCTCTCTATATTTACCTCAAACTCTTTCTCTATCTCTCTCTATATTTACCTCAAACTCTTTCTCTATCTCTCTATCTCTACCTCTACCACTATATCTATCTCTCTGTATTCCTCCCTATCTCTCTCTATCTCTACATCTACCTATATCTCTACCTCTACCTCTAGCTCTATCTCTATCTCTACCTCTACCTCTCTCTACCTCTCTCTAACTCTCTCTATGTCTCTCTATTTCTCTCTATCTCTACCTCTACCTCTATCTCTCTCTCTATCTCTCTCTATCTCTCTCTATCTCTCTCTATCTACCTCTCTATCTACCTCTCTCTCTCTCTCTCTCTCTCTCTCTCTCTCTCTCTCTCTCTCTCTCTCTCTCTGTGATAAGCTTCTCAACGTTGCCGTAATATTCCGAACCGATGAACAGTTTCTCACCCTGGTGGACGGTCAGCGAGATTCAGTTCCGTGATCAAGTGACGCGACTTGTGGCTTCTTCCAATCCTGGCCACGGACTCGGCTAGACGTGGTTAGGAAAAACTACCCGATTAAGGATTCGCTGTCCACGTGACACTCATTAAAGCAAAATCCGTCAAAATGGCGGCGGTCGTTGTTGTCCAAAGCCCTCAATGAGCTCTAGCGCCAAGAAGAACAGAAAGAGTGTTAGGTTTACACAATCCTCACCTTCACATGTCACTACTGACGTCTAATCTTCAATCATACGTAAAAAAACAATGGTGTCGAGTAAGAAGATAGGCCTGCGAGGGCTATTCTCTCGTAGGCAATACATGAGAGGGATGTTCTCTCGCAGGCAGAACCTTGTAGGAGAGATACGAAGGGGCTTCCTTTGGGGAATGCCTTTTCCTCTCTCCGTTTTTGAACTAAGGTTCCCACATGCCGAGGCCTGTTCTGAGAGGTGCATGTTCCGGGGTCACAAACCTTGGGCATACGGTAAGAGTTGTCCGCTATTCCCATTGGAACAGTCGGCCAGCTGCCTCCTAAACTGGTCGAGGCACGGAGAAGGGAAAGCTGCGTCCCCACAGCAAACTCTTCTCCCGCCATCGGAAGGGCGTGGGAGAAGTATCCAATGCCCGACCTACCTGATGCAGGTTTTCTAGGGTTTTCCCTGCTTTACTTTTAGGCGAATGCCGGGTAGGATCCTTAAACTATAGCCCAGGGGCCCCTAGTTAACCCTTGGCTACCTTCCTTTACCCTTCCGCAAACCCCCTTTGAAATCCCTTCCTATGCTATTAAAGGGGAGTTGGCACTATGTGGCCTGTTACCTTGCAAAATATCGGTTTTGAGCTGAATTTTTCTTTAATTAAATAAAGCCACTTCTATTCCAATCTTACTTATCGGGGGATTTTAAATAAGCCTTGCTTCCAGTAAACGTATTTTACATTCTGTTTCTTTACCTTCAATTTGTTATATTGAAGTCATCCGCTACCTGTCGGCTATTTCGGGTACCGGGTTTTGAAACGACGTCACGATTGACCCGATGAACACGTACGCCTGCTTTCAACTTCCTTCCGTCCTTTCAAGCAGAAGTTCTTAAGCCGGGCTCTTACGTACTCGTGCCGCTTTAAACCTAGAAAAGGAAGCACCTTATTTCGCTCATAGTGAATTTCTTCAGAAAATACAGTTTCTTCAAGCAACCGCCATCAGTCTGAGCACTTAGGCTCTTAAGCCTGGCTCTTGAAACTGACAAACAGCGGCACCTTCACTCAATCATACAGCGCTTTTTAAATAAATTGTTTGGTGAAATACAGTAATTTCAACATTTACATATCGTCAGGAGTAATAAACATGTAAATGTGGCGGAGGAAAGAACTTGCAACACCTGGGGATTTACGTTTCGACCGTGACACGAGGATTACTTCCAGGCAGGGGTAAAGCGAGTTAAGGAGCACGTGTTTCGTTTTGGTTTCCCGTGTAATTAACGTGATCGGCGGCGGTTGTTCCGGGGTGTGACGTCACTTCCGCCCAGAGGTAACAAACACATGCAGCCAGCGATACTTTCGCCTTGCGCCGTCTGTAATTTCCCCGGAGAAATCACCAGCTGTATGCATACGTTTTGTTTGTGAGATACGAGAAACAGCGTGTTTCCAATTTGTTGTTGTCGCCCCCCCCCCCACCCCGCCTCCATTTTTTTGTTTATTTACAAAGTGCGGTCCGACGCGTTGGAAGTTAAGCGTAACTGCGCCGTCGTTACCAACACCCGCCTTCCGTCTCTTTATTCTCGGGACGTTGAAACATTCACTTCCACGCTGTAATTAGCCGGAACTACTTCAGAACGAATGTTATTGCTTTAATTTAGCTGGTGAGAAAATTACTGCTGCCTCCACTCATTACCATCCCCATAAAAAAATTCTTTTATGATTTCAATACGTTTTAACGGTTCACTAATATTAATTTAAGTATCGATAACTACCGGTTTCGACTCCAATATCGGTTGTCTTCTCGTTATTTATATCTAACGACCCTTCACCCCCACCGCTGTAAAAGCGCACTCCTCCAAAACGGGTTGAAATGTTCCACAAAAAAAAACACTGGGATATACACAATAATGTCATTCACCCCCCAAAAAAATTATTCGGCTAAAATATCGGCCATGAAACCATGTTTCAAATTTTACACCCCCCGGTACTGGAAATTTAAACGGCAATTTTAATGTCATTATTAAACTCAGCGACATCCATAACCTCAGATTCGACTCCAATATCGGTTGTCTTCTCGTTGTTTATATCTAACGACCCTCCACCACCACCGCTATAAAAGCGCACCCCTCCGATGCCAAAAGGGGTTGAAATGATACTCAAAAACACTGGGATATACACAATAAATGTCATTCACCCCGCCCCCAAATAATTATTTGACTAAACTATCGGCTGTTAAAACATTTTTCAAAATTTACACCCCCGACAAACGGCAAGTTTAATGTCAACATTAAAGTCAGCGACATCCATACCCTCAGATTCGACTACAATATTGGTTGTTTCCTGTTTATTTTTATATATCGACCCTCCACCCCTACTCCTAAGCGTGCTTCCGTCCAATGCCGTAAGGGGTTGAAATTAAACAGAAAACAACATCGTAAGAAACGCCGTCAATGTCATTGACCACAGAATTTTTTTTTTTGGACGTAAACATCCACCAATTTCCACCTCCGCACGTTGTCAGAGGGTGGACAGTTTTATTTCTCTGACAAGAAACCTCCCGGTACTTTAAGTGTTTATGGTGGTCGAATACTCCAGATAATTTAAAGGAGTCAAGATACTCTTAGCTTGGATTTTGTTATCTGTTGTTGGTAGCATTGTTCCGCGCCTTTGCAAAGCTACAAAAGTAGCTCCGTTTTTGTTTACAAATACGGTAATTAAACTGCTCAAAAATTCGTCCAAATTTTTTTTGGAGGCAATTTTGCTTGCTGTTTTACCTGATTACCCGAAGAAGGACACAAAATTACAGGACGAAACGTTGTATTAAAACGAATTTTCCGTTTAATTTATGCTTTACAATTTTTATTTTCAATTTCTAAATAGATCAATTTTTTTTTTCGGTTTGATTACGCCAGCGAAACAATTTTTAAACCATTGTAATAAAAAAATTACACGTCGATGTTTCATACATATTTTTTTCCCCGAGACCGAAATTAAAGTTTGACGATATAATTTTTAAAATATTATTGGTCTAAAAATATTCTAATAGTCAATAATTTATAATACAATTATGTAACGATAATTACAGAACATTAATTACATGAATCTGCAAATTATGTATGTGTGATAACATCGTTAATTTGCTGAGAAAGATTCACAAACCTGAGGATGGTATAAAACATCTGTCATAAAACGTTAAATTAACTTTTTTCAGGAAATGAACGTCTGTTATTGATAAAAAAAATTATCAATTTTCATATAATTAATTTTTTAAATGATTACAAAATTTTTCAATTATTTTGTGAACCTTTATTTTTGAGTTTCCTGAGTTCAGAAAACTGTAATTGAAATTTACAAACACCTGAACAGGAGTTCCGCTAATTAATTGGCGATTAATAGTCGTATTTAATTTTACATAATAAATGTCTGTCTGATGACGTACATGACTCCTTGAATATTAATGTTTTGAAACCACTCAATATATTGTTTTCAAGTTAATATCGAGCCTCTTTCCGTGAATCTTTGATCGCCAGCGCCTCTCATTCACACGCACGGGGGTGTTTAGCTTGCGAGTGTTTTCCAATGCGCATAGGGTCCCTGACGCCTCCGGAGCTTAAGGTGGTTGGGGGTTGTGTGGGTGGGGGGAGGTTGGAAGGGGAGGGAACGCCTCAAGCCAGGGTCTAACAACTCCATTAAGATTTGGGCTCATTTAGGCCCCAGAGGCCACATTATCTCAGCTAATGCGCGGGACCTCCTTCAGAGGAGGGTGAAAGCGTCTGGAAGCTTCACGAAGTATTCAGGCGAGCCGCAAACAACACACACAGTGTAAGGGCGGGGGCAGGGGTGCGGGGATCCTATTAATATTCAAAACAAATCGATTTTATAACTCTAACGACCTGAATCAGTTTATCAACACAACACAAAAACCCACCCTTCTAACAGACATGAATTTACTTAGCGGTTATTGAGACTGAAAGATACAAAACACGTACCGAAACGTTGCTCTATAATTTAATAAAAAAAATTGTGTTACATTGGTCATAAAATGCATTATGCATATATATTATTCGGTTAAATTGTCTTATTATGTGAATTTACGCCCAATCTGTTTTTACATCTTGATTTAAATTAAATATTGCTAAATTTTGATTTTGTGGGTGCAAGAAGTTGCCCGGGTTGTCATAATTAAAGTCAGCGACATCCGTAACCTTTGATTTGACTCTAAAATCGATTGTATTCGCGTTATTTTCTTGTAACGCCCCTCAAGCCCCACCCCTAAGGCTGTAACAGGTTGAAATTATACACAGTTGACATTGGTAGAAACATTATCAATCTCTTTGACTTAAATATAGCCAATTTCAGTGCGTTTAAATATTACCACCCCCGCCCCTGCGGGTGGTAGACTTGTTTCTCGCCCCGAAAGTTGCAAGGAAGACCTGTACGTCATTTGGTGAAATTTCCTCAACGGGTGTTGAGTGCGGAACCTACTTACAACAAACACTCTGCTTTATTTATTGGATAGACGATGGATGTAAGACAGTGTGTGTTTAGACGTGTTACGTTGTGGTTTGGCGCGGGGTGGTGCCGAGGCGATCTCAGCGGCTCCGTGGGCCGTTCTGCTCGGGTTGCGAGTGCGAGAGCGAGCGACGACGGCGGCGCATGCGCAGACGCCGGGACGGACGCTCCGACGCCTCTGCGAGGAAGCGCTTAGTCGAACCGCGGCGGCTGAAGGATGCGGGCGCGGGGACTCGGCACGCAGACGCGGCGCTGAAGGAGCTCAGGTCGCCAGGATGAACGCGTCGACGAACGAGACGGTCTCCGTGGTGTTTTGTGGCAAGGACTTTGAGAACTTCCGCGTGGCGTACCGCGGGGCCCACGGCTACCTCAGCCTCATCGTGTGCCTCTTCGGCTCCGTGGCCAACACGCTCAACATCGTGGTGCTGACGCGGCGCGAGATGGTCTCGCCGACCAACACCATCCTGACCGGGCTGGCCGTGGCGGACCTGCTGGTGATGCTGGTCTACATCCCGTACTCGCTGCACATGCACCTGCTGGAGCGCCCCGACGAGCTCCGCTTCACGTACGCGTGGACGCTCTACGTCTACTTCTACTCCAACTTCACGCAGGTCTGCCACACGGTCTCCATCTGGCTGACGGTGACGCTGGCCGTGTGGCGCTACCTGGCCGTGGTGCACCCGCAGCGCAGCCGCCAGTGGTGCTCCATGCAGACGACGCTGACGGCCGTGGGGTCCGCCTACGTGCTGTGCCCGCTGCTGTGCGCGCCGCACTACCTGGCCTTCAGCATCGAGCCGCACGTCAAGGACAACGCGACGCTCTACATCGTGGCCGTGAGCCGCCTGGGCGAGGCCCGCAACGCGCTGCTCATCAAGATCAACTTCTGGATCTACAGCGTGCTCATGAAGCTCACGCCGTGCGTCACGCTCACGCTGCTCAGCATCCGGCTCATCGTCGCGCTCATGGAGACCAAGCGGCGACGGCGGAACCTCACCATGAGCGGCGACGTCAAGACCGCGGTGCCGGCGCCCACGCTGCGGCTGCAGGACAAGGAGCGCCAGACGGACCGCACCACGCGCATGCTGCTGGCCGTGCTGCTGCTGTTCCTCGTCACGGAGTTCCCGCAGGGCGTGCTGGGGCTGCTCAGCGGCGTGCTGGACCGCGCCTTCTTCACGCAGTGCTACATCCCTCTGGGCGACCTCATGGACGGGCTGGCGCTCGTCAACTCCGCCGTCAACTTCATCCTCTACTGCTCCATGAGCCAGCAGTTCCGCGACACCTTCAGCCAGCTCTTCAGGCCGCGCGCCCTCGACAGGTGGATGCGGGTGGACGGCGCCGGCGCCGGCGCCACCAACATCACGCAGGTAACGGCCGCCATTTCTAATACACTTACCCTTACACCAGCAAATACGTTTGGAAACGGAAAAACGCTTCATGTCCCAAATCAGTGAATTTTTTTTAAATAAAACAATCAATTTGTGAAAACAAATTTAACGCGATGCAACATTCATTTTGTCAGTTGAAGCAAAGAATTTTTAAGTACTTACGTCCCATTGCGTAGTTTTGGTCGTCATGGCAACGATAAAAAGGAATACGACGTCATCTTTGGAGTCCAAGCCTGCAGAAATTAAAATAAAGGTTATTTTTGCAATTTTAATACAGACTGGAATCAATTACGTTGTTATTGACACAAAATACCTTCATAATGATTTATTCTGACTATTGAGAGACAATTTATAAATAAACAAGAGACAATTTGAAAATTAAAGTAGGCCTACGTTTCGGCAGAAACTTTGCGACCTCTTCAGGTTGAAGTTTAACAAAATTTCTGCCTCGGCAGTCACTGGAGAACGACCAGACTGTCAAAATTTTGTTAAACTTCAACCTGAAGAGGTCTCAAATTAGGGACGAAACGTATTTTAATTTTCCATAATTAAATATTCTTTTTTTACTTCAAATTGCCTGTTGTTTATTTATAAATGCCTTAATTTGTTATAAAAAAATTAATTACCTTTATTTAAGCAATTAAAGTTATTTTTTGTTTTCCATACGTGACATAAATTTTAATTCAATCTTTTACGATTTTTAATTAAATTTAAATCTTTAACGAATTCACACACAAAAAAAATTTTGAACCACCAAATTACGCCTCATTATTTTGAGTTTACCCACGAAATCTTAAGAGTTTATCGGAGATAAAAATAGTTCTTGAGAGAATAAAACATTTAAGGACTTTCATGAAATCTTGCCTAAATAATCTAAAAGTTATTAATGTTCCTGTTGAGGAGATAAACTCACTCGTTCCAATGAAGCTGCATCCGCCCGCGAGTCACGCAACGGAACGTCGATGGACAACTTGCCGACCCGATGAGAGTGACGTCATGGACTCTATAGGGTCTCCCTTCTAATATACGGCCGGGTCGTCCGCCATTTTTAATAGTTACGGAACTGTTCTCGCCTTACTCGAGGATTAATCGAGCGCATGTCTGGTTGTAAAGGCATGAAAAATGTTTTATCTAGGGATTTTTTTTCCTGCGTGATATTTATGATCCTTAAACAACGACCAGGGGTCGGCCTTCCGCATCTCAGTCATCTTCAGAGCTAATTTAACTGTATACATCTCACGACTAGCGACTTCAAGGTTTGCAAACTTAGAAAAAAAAGGATGTAGAGGTAGAAATGACGTCACATTTCCTGTAATATTCCTCGTGGTGTCCTTTTTAATCGCATTCAACGAGTTTTCATACGTCACGGACAAATCTCAAAGTCGTTTTATTTACTTTGCGCTTCTGATGACGTTTGACAGAGATGAACTTCGTACGCGAGGTTTCGTTCCTTCAAGAATGGAGGAGCAGCCATTACGTCGGCGTTGCGTTGAATGTTGAAACGGCAAACAGATGGTGGACGCATTATTCATCAAGACACTCTTCACAAACTACAAGGTTATTTCTGGTGTGCGTCGAAATAACAGAAATTTTTTAAAAGTCCTGGAAGATAAAGTGTTAGCATGAAGACAGGCTTCACCGAAAAAAAAACCTGTTAATATCCTTAATTTAAACTCATATCGTTTACAGGTTATTTACAAACAAGTCTAAAGTTGATTAATTAAAATTAACCACGGATTTCTCCAGTCGATTGTAAATTAAGTTTTACCCTCTTAAATACAAAATATTAAAGATAAAACTAACAACTGTCGTTTGAATAATTTTTTTTTCGATTTCAACGCGTGTTACATCGGTCGAACGTAGCGTTCTTTTGATTTCTCCAGTTAAAAAGTCATGACGATAGTAAATTAAGTTTTATCCCTATAAATCAAAATTATTAAAGAAAAAATTAATAGTTAATAATAATGGTTAATAATTATAGTTAATAATAATGGTTAATAATTATAGTTAATAATTTTTTTTTTCGATTTCAACGCGTGTTATTTTGGACGAACGTAACTGTATTTGGATTTCTTCAGTTTAAAAGTCCTGACGATAGTGAATCAAGTTTTACCCCTTTAAATGAAAAATATTAAAGACAAAATTAATAGTTGTTTTAAAAAAATAATTCTTTTTCGATTGCAACGCGTGTTATATTGGACGAACGTAACGGTCTTTGGATTTCTTGAGTTAAAAAGTCCTGACGACAGTCAATTAAGTTTCATCCCTTTAAATAAAAAATATTAAAGACAAATTTAATAGTGGTTTTTAACAAATATTTTTTTTCGATTCTAACGCCTGTTATATCGGACGAACGTAACGTTTTTTTTGTGATTTATCCACTTAAAAAGTTCTTAAGACAGTCAATTAAGTTTTACCCCTTTTAATTTTGTCTTTAATATTTTTAATTTATAGTTGTTTTAAAAACATACTTTTTTCTTTCGATTCTAACGCCTGTTATATCGGACGAACGTAACGTTTTTTTGTGATTTATCCACTTAAAAAGTTCTTCAGACAGTCAATTAAGTTTTACCCCTTTTAATTTTGTCTTTAATATTTTTAATTTATAGTTGTTTTAAAAACATACTTTTTTCCTTCGATTGCAACGCGTGTTATATCGGACGAACGTAACGGTCTTTGGCAACCCGAAATTAAAATCACTTCTGCAAGTTCAACATTCAGTCGTATCCAAACACTGTTGTGTTGAAGTAAAACGATCTTTTCGATAACAACAAAATTTGAAAGATATTATTTTTGTTTTTATACTCCATTGTACACCTGATGAAGCTCTAGATTGAGGACGAAACGTCGTGCTACCTCACGTTATTTAATTATTTATACGGGGACCATTTTCATGAATTTAGTTTTTGTAATGAAGTCAGACAACTGTAGAGGCGAATTTGTGAACTTGACAACTGCAAATAAAGAAACGTGGAACAACTTATTCTCCACCCTGTAGGAGTTTCCCTGTCCTTGGTTTTAAACCGGGGAATCTACGTCAAGGTTTCCCATAATATGTTTTATTTTCAAGATTTAATCCTACATCAACTTCAAAGTCCCATAAGAACGCGTTGTAGCTGTTTCCCATTTCCACTTTAAACGCTGACGTAACGTGTCCATCCACTTAAAGAAACGTTGCAATCTCCCTGGAGAACATCGTCAGAGAACAATAAGAAAATTGGTGAATAACGATTGTTTAAAATTGTACTATTAATGAATTAATTTTATGTGAAATTATTATAAAGTGAGGATTTGTAAACACAGTACGATTAACAAGTTTAACCACCATCTCACGGTATAAGAGGCTTAGGGGGAAGATAATTCGTCATTTCAATTACAATTTATACGAAATTTAATCCAAAAAAAATTTTTTTACAGGGTTTCCTTACATTGTAATTAATTTTGAAAGATCAAAAGTTAATGGAATACACACAGCAAAGAAAAAAAGTCATGTAACGTTTTTTTCCCCACTTCGTTTAAGGACATCTTCAGACGTTATATTCGATAGATGAGGTCTAAATGTTCTTCCCTTAAACTTTGTTCATTCAAGTTTAAACATTAAATAATATATATTAATTTTTTATTTAATACGATGAGGCCAGAAAATGTTCCTTTAAAAAACCCCCGAAGACTATCAAAATTTTGTATAAACTTCATGTACCTGAAGAGGTCCGCAAATAGCGACGAAACGTTGTATTTTTTTAAAAAAAATTATAAATCTTTTTCTGTCTTTAGAAGGCTGTGTTTTATTTTTAATTTACTCTTAAATAGTTAGATCATTGAAGGGGAAAGAAACGTTGGGTGGAATTTTTACCCAAGTTTTAATTTTTTTTAAAAAAAAATAATTCCGGCCCCGGTCGTACATTTTTATATTAATTTTAAAATTTAACACAAGCCAGACATTGTTTTAATTTTTAATTTGCTTAAGTATCCTTTTTCCGGAATAATTTCCGGAGACTGGGAGGATTCCTGTGCTTCAACGATCGTCCGTTTTCCGCGCTGTAGCATATTTTTCACCTAAAGGGCTTTTGGGGGGGGGGCTGTAAAATTTTGTTCCTGTGATTCTCTACGACGTGTTGTTGTTGTTGTGAAGTGTAATTAATAATAAGAGCTTTTACTCTCGCTGTTTTATATAATACGTTCCCCCATATCAGGAGAAACGTCACCCCCTTTCCACCGACGTGGTCTGAACGGTCAAGTTTTTTCTCTTCACCTGGCCGGAAAACCCTGGTTTACTGTTATTAAATGTCTGGATGAGGATTTACGTTCGTCAGGGGTCTTTTTAAGTCCAACTACGGCCAACTATAAAGTTGGTCTCTCATCGTAGCAAAGCCGCGACGAAATAATTCAGGACAATTGATTCAATTTGTGAAATGGACGAAGAATAAGATAGTTTAATTGTATTTAAAAAAAAAGCCTGAATAATTATTGTAGCGTAAGTCTATTTTTATTAGGGTACCAGGCTACATGAGGCAACTCCCCTTTAATAGCATAGGAAGGGATTTGAAAGTGGGGATGCGGAAGGGTAGAAAAAGGTAGCCAAGGGTTAACTAGGGCCCATGGGCTATGATTTAAGGATCCTACCTGGCAATTCGCAGGGAAAACCCTAGAAAAACCTGCATCAGGTAGGTCGGGCATTGGGTACTTGTCCCACGCCCTTCCGATGGCGGGAGGGAGGTTATCTGTGGGGTCGCAGCTTTCCCCTCTTCGTGCCTTGACCCGTTTAGGAGGCAACTGGCCGACTATTCCAATGGGAACAGAAACAACTCTTACCGTATGCCCAAAGGTCTGCAACCCCGGAACATGCACCTCTCAAAACAAGCCGAGGTGCCTTGTGGGAACCTTAGTTCATTAACGGAGAGAAGAAAAGTCATTTCCAAAGATAGTCCCTTCCTGTCTCTCCTACAAGGTTCTGCCTGCGAGAGAACAGCCCTCGCAGACCCCTCTAAATAAAATAAAAATACTGCTTTACAAATAAATTGGTTTTAATGCAGTGGGATGTCGACTCTACAATTTTTCCCCCTCCATCCCCTTTCTTCGCGTTCTCTGTTCAATAAATCTCTCAAGCGTCACTTCTTCTTCGATTTAACACAAAAGTTTCGCGCAGAAAAAAAGCAAGAAACAACCAGGGCGTCGTTCTGCTTGATGCAGATCCGTGTCCATTGTTTCTCCCCCAATACAATGGATTACTCGTCCGATCGAGGGGTTGTTACGTTGTTTTCTGGAGTTTCGGTTCTTTCTTTTCTACTATAAACAAAAGCGACTATTTTAAATACATCAACTTTTAAGTCAATCACTTTTACGCCATTGTTCAATTAATGGAACTAACCAATGGAGGAACTAACCAAAAAGTCTCTACAGTATTCCAGGAGTGTGCTTTAAATTTTATTCTTTTTTTAAAAAAAATGCAAATCACATATAATTAGTGGAAATTAGCCAACAGACATTTATAGTGGTTAATGCAGAAAAATAAGTGACAACAACATTTTTAATAGGTCTATATTATTTGACTTTTGGCCAATTTCTACTAATTACATTTCTAATTAATATTTTGATGTAACTTTCTTTTGTTGGACAAAAAAATATATATATACGGTTAGTGTTGAAAGACATTAAAATCAACTTTGGCCAATTTAAAACAATTATCAGCAGTTCCAGTTCCAAAGATTTTGGTTTGCTTAATTAATCACCTCTTGGATTATAAATGGGACTAAATCAATATAAATTATTTTCGCTACTGACCCCCGTCGTCAGTGTCACTGAACCACACTTTCCATTTACCGGTCTGTTCCGTTTGCTGCGACTCCATGACGTCAGCGATATATTTGTTGTCGGGGTGGGGGCAAGGGATAATTCCCTCAGTCCGACACAACGCGATTTAATTTATATTCTTTGTAACTGAAATAAAGCGACGAACAGTCTCAACGGCTTTGCTGAGGATCTCGATCACAGGAGTCAGGGAAATAATTTCTTTTTTTCCCGCGTTGAGGGAGTCTTGTCCATCTACGTGTCTGTGTGTGTGTGTGTGAGTGAGAGGGGTGAAGCCATAAAAGTTGGTCACAACATCAAACCCGAGCTGGGAATCCTAGAAAATCTCTTTGATCTTCTGCGGTCGGAAGCGCTCAAATTCCCTTCCGCTGGCCACAGATACGCGAGTTTTAATGGTTTCTGATGTTGGAGGTGCTGCTGGTTGGGAGAGAGGGGGGGGGGGGGGGGGTTGGAAATATTAACACCCTCGCGTGGTGGTTTCTCACACTAACTCTCGTCGTCATTAAACCAAAACCTCTTGGACCAGTGGTTCCGTCAACGTTACATTACTAAATTCTGTTGACGTAAGTAGATGTTCCTTTCTCCTCGGCTTGCTTTAAAAATACTTCCTGAAGACTAGAATTTTCAAGTTTCATATAAATTGCGAATAAGTTCAGAAATTTTGTAATTTAAAACTGATTCGGTTTTGTTTTTTTAAAAAAAAATCTGTCTGTTGCTCGTCATAAACTGTGCTATATATATCCAGGAGGGGGGGGGGGCTGTTTTGATAAGACATAAAAAAACTCTTTTGGTTGAATCAATCTCCTGTACTAAAGCTTCGTTATTTAAAACAGATTATTTTGGAAAAATGAACTTCCCGTTATTTTTAATAAATTGTATTTTATTTCACAAAAGTACCTGTTTTTAGGGGTTAAAAATATTTATTTGAACCATAATTTGAGTTAAATCACACCCCCTGTAGAGGGTTTTCGAAATTTCGTAAATATTTAGAACTAAAACTACGTAATTATAAATAATAAACTTTCTCTTCTATATCATATAATATATTTTATTTTCACAGAAAAACCCCTGTATTTTTAGGTGATGAAAAAAACTATTTCAACCAAATTTGGTATCAATCAGGCCCCTGGAGACGTTTTCTAACTTTCTTAAATGCTTAAGAACGAAGCCATTTTCAAAGCGTGTTAATTGAATTTAATTGACTTTCATAAATGACTTCCAACGGTATTTATAATATCATGAAAAATTATAAAGACTGGAGAATAAAGAGAGTAAGTTTTCCCGACGTATGTTCTGTATAAAGAGATCTCGGGTTTCCGGTCGGGTAACGTGATTTGAGCACAACGTTTCCAACGTTATTTACTTTCGGATCAGACCTGAAAACCCCTGATTGGCTTCACGGAGTATATAACACAGACTTCCTGAATTTCGACAACAGTTCACCTGACGAAGATGGCGGTGTCAGCCATGGAAACGTTGTGCTCAAAACACACGTTACCCCACATGGAACCCGAGAACTCTTTATAAAGACTGAAGAATTTAAAATAATTAATAATAGCTGTTACATACATTCACGAAGATGTAAATAAATAGATGTCTACTATTTAAATAACAGACGTTCTACATTTTGACACAAATGAAATATAAGACTCTGTTAAAAATGAAATTGGAAAAATAATCTATTTATATAAACATAATTAATGTACCCTATTAGAGATTATTAATTAAAATTAAAAATTATTACAATACAAATAATTAAAATTTAGATTTATTAAGATACACAAATTAATTAATATTTACTACAATACAAATAATTAAAATTTAGATTTATTAAGATTCACAAATTAATTAATATTTACATTAATACACAAATTAATTAGTATTTACATTTATGTTAATACACAAATTAATTAATATTTATATCAATACACAAATTAATTAATATTTACATTTATGTTAATACACAAATTAATTGGTATTTACATTTATGTTAATACATAAATTAATTAATATTTTTCATTTATTAAAATACACAGATTAATTAAAATTTACATTTATATTAATACATAGATTAATTAATATTTACATTTATATCAATACACAGATTAATTAATATTTACTTTTATGTTAATACACAAATTAATTAATATTTTTCATTTATTAAAATACACAGATTAATTAAAATTTACATTTATATTAATACATAGATTAATTAATATTTACATTTATATCAATACACAGATTAATTAATATTTACTTTTATGTTAATACACAAATTAATTAATATTTTTCATTTATTCGAATAAACAGATTAATTAAAATTTATATTTATTGCAATTCACCAATTAATTAATATTCACAGCTATTAGTACACTTCACGTTGTTTTAAATTATATATTTAATTTGTAAAGTACAATATTAGTTTTTTAAACTTTTTAATTATATTTTTTTTGTCCTTTCTTGTCATCGTATATTATGACGTTTTCTGTTTCCTTGACCGAGGACTAATGGAATGAATAATAAATCTAAATCTATCAAAATATGCAGGTTAATTATAATTCGCATTTATTACCATACGTTACTTAATTAAAATTTACATTTATTTCCATACACAAAATAATTGAACATTACAATGCACAAACCATGTGTAATATAAATTTTAATTAATAAATAAACAACAATGTATCACGGGAAAAAAGTCAAAATTTATTAGTCTTATTTTTCAATTAATTGTTTCTACAAATTTTACTGATGATATCAACATAGATCGAAACCTCCTTTAACTTGAAGTCAAACGCATTTAAATACATTTTGATTGTAAAAATATCGTATTTATGACGGTATATTTAAAATATTGAAGTTGTCTGACGTCGCACTTTTGGAATGTGTGGTAATTTTATTGTCTTTAACTGAAACATTTTCTCAATTTGTATTCTTTTATTTAATATGGTGTTAATGAAGCGTAATATTTAAATTATTTGGGCTTTCGTTCCTTTGATGTAGTTTCTAGCCCACGCCTCGGAGATAATATTTTTTCCTAGCTCTTTAACATTGCTTTGAGGGGCGAATTCTTCTTATTATAATAACAGAACTCTTCCTTCATCTGTGAATTATTTTAGTTCCGTTTGAGTCCGCGTATAGAGGGCAGGGCGACTCGTAATGAACGAGGATATCTCGAACCGTAGTTTGCTTCCAGGAACCAGTAGCAAAATTATTACTTTTTTTTCCTCCCCAATAAGCGTGTTTAGTGGAACCATCTAAACGTGATGAGATTACGTGATTGGTGATCAATCTTCTTCTCCCCCAGGATACTGGCTCCGATTAGTGTCAAGATAAGCCCCACAGCAAATATTTACACCAGCAGAAGGCAAAAGAAAACAAGAAAAACTGAATATACAAGTGGCAGAACGGCCTGTATAAACATTTAGAAAAATAACAGGCGTTAATTACAAAGGGGATAAAAACCCAATAACCTTTGGTATAAATAAGAATTAATTCTCTACTAGCGGTAAATGTTTCACAGTGTCTTATGTTTCGGGTAAAACTGACGTTATGACGTCAGCCCATGTGTTAATTGAACAGCAATTAAGGTAGAATCAATACAAAATCATATCTAAATTAAAGATTAATTATAATTAAAATAGCTTCCAATTACTAACTAGATTAATCTCAATTAATTAATAATTAATCGTATCACACTTACGGAAAACTCATGTTCTTTATCAATTAATTAATGTTATATATTAATAGTACTCGTAATTGTTTGTAAAGGAAAAAACCTTTACGAAAAAGTGTAACAATATTCACTGATTGATAATTTAATTAATACAATTAGACCAAAAGTTTTAATTTAACGTACGTTTTGAATTAATAAAAGAATTGATGACCTCATACAGTTACACTGTTTATCTTTTATTTATATTGTCACGACGTTTCCAAAACTTTTTGTATCTTTTTCAGGTATTTTCCTACAGAGCAGGTATTTACAAATGATTATAATTATAGTACAATTGTACAGTACAACATTCAAAGGAGAGCTGTCTGCGAGGGTTATTCTCTCGCAGGCAGAACCTTGTAGGAGAGACACGAAGGGGCTACCTTTGGGGATGCCTTTTCCTCTCCGTTTTTGAACTAAGGTTCCCACAAGCCGAGGCCTGTTTTGAGAGGTGCATGTTCCGGGGTCACAGACATTGGGCATACGGTAAGAGTTGTCCGCTATTCCCATTGGAATAGTCGGCCAACTGCCTCGTAAACTGGTCGAGGCACGGAGAAGGGAATGCTGCGTCCCCACAGCAAACTCCTCTCCCGCTATCGGAATGGCGTGGGACAAGTACCAAATACCCGACCTACCAGATGCAGGTTTTTCTAGGGTTTGTCCTGCTTTTCTTTAGGCGAATGCCGGGTAGGATCCTAAAAATATAGCCCGGGGGCCCCTAGTTAACCCTTGGCTACCTTCCTCTACCCTTCCGCATCCCCCCTTTCAAATCCCTTCCTATACTATTATAAGGGGACTTGCCACCATGCGGATTACCCTCATGTAGCCTGTCTTCACCCAAAAAAAGTAAACAAAGGAAATTACAAAAAAACAACATATAACTTATGGAATTAACACAATATACTAGCACAAAGAAATTATTAACAAGTTATTAAATTCACAGTTTTTTAAGATGACGGGCCTGAAGAAGACACAAGAAGGTATCGAAACGTCGTGGCAATATTAATAATAAATAAATAAAAACTGTCCGCATAACGTCATTAATTGTTTTCTTATTTAAAAACAGACCAATTTAGGATTTTATTAGGAGAAGAAAAAAGTATCAAAGAATTATTAATATTTTAAATGAAAAAAACACATCAGCCCAATTAGTCAAATAATTAAAAATATATTAAGTAAATAAAAATACGACGTTTCATCCCTCAATTTTTTGGGAGGTCATCAGGTGAAAAATTCTTAATTTACTGGTTCCAAGAAAACAGTACTTTAGAAACATAATAATGATTAATTAAATTATTTTTAAAAAAATCTGTTCAATGTATCAATTTACGTTTGTAAAACTTTATTTTAACTTTTGGATTAAGAATTTTAATTGATATTAAAATATAAAGCGGTCCTAGAAATTAGCTTCTAATTTTTCCATAACTAATTTCTCCCTAATTGACTGATGTTTTTCCCCGTTTGTTTAAAGTAAGTGAAATATGTTGATATATAAATTGGAAGGAAACGTTTTAGTATGTTAAAAATTAATATATTTTATTTATTGAGTTGTTATGGTCAGATAAGTATGAAAAATTTTGTTTCTCCGCCACGACCAATTTAAAATTCCAAGACTCTTCTTAAAAGTTGAATTTTTTTACCTAGAAAAAAATTATTAAAGTTACTGACCCGAAAAATATTCGTCGCCCTGGTCTTCAAACATTCCTTCATTCCTTACTTCGTGCTCGGGTTAAATAAATACCAACCTCAGCAGAGAGGAACACGCAATCATTCGTCCCCAGCAGGTCTCACAGCACATTGCCCTTTACCCCAAGACAGCGACAAACGAACAAAAATACGGGAATCATAAAAGGAAACGTGAATTGGTTGCGCTTAGGAATATAGTTGTGCCTTTTGTGACTCTCCAGCGGAGGATTAACAACAAGATGGCCGCGACATTCTCTCAACATTGAATTTTAAATTGTAAAATTATCATCGGTTGAAATAATTTCATTTTTCAATTAATTGTAATTATTAATAGTACCCGTAATTGCTTCTAATTGAAAAATTATTTACGTAAATAAATATATTTAATTACCAAGCAGACTATTTTTTACTAATTAATAATGTATTTAATCCAATTAGTCCAATTTAGGTTTCTTTAGGACAAAAAAGAATCAAATAATAATTAATATTATAAATGAAAAAAACACATCAGCTCAATTAGTCAGAAATCAATTATGGAAAATTTAAAAACATTGTAATAAATTAAAGAGCACGACGTTTCATGACTCAAGTTTTATTAGGACCGCTTCAGATGTAAATTTCATTTTATGGATAAATTTGAATTCTACTGATTCGAAAAAACTAGAATTTTGCAAATACGTTATATAAATTCTTACATGTTTGTAATTATTTTTTTAGGGTAACAGGCTACATGAGGGTAATCCACATGGTGGCAACTCCCCTTTAATAGCATAGGAAGGGATCTGAAAGGGGGGATGCGGAAGGGTAGAGGAAGGTAGCCAAGGGTTAACTAGGGGCCCCCGGGCAGTAGTTTAAGGATCCTACCCGGCAATTCGCCTAAAAGGGATACAGGGAGAAAACCCTAGAAAAACCTGCATCAGGTAGGTCGGGCATTGGGTACTTGTCCCACGCCCTTCCCTGGATGGCGGGTGAGAGGGGTTAGCTGTGGGGACGCAGCATTCCCTTCTCCGTGCCTCGACCAGTTTAGGAGGCAGGTGGCCGACTATTGCAATGTGAAGAGAGAACAACTCTTACCGTATGCCCCAAGGTCTGTGACTCCGGAACATGCACCTCTCAGAACAGGCCTTGGAATTTTTAGGTTAACGAATTTATGACTTAATTGGGAGTTACACGTGAAGTCGTCACAGAAATTAAGGGGATGGTTTTATTATGATGGGGAAACATTTTCTTCTTGATGGCTGAATCACTGTCCAATTTTTTCAATCTATTTTTAAGGGTAATAGAATGTTTAAGAAGGAGTTACTTTGAGTTTGTTACCTCGACTTATTAAATTTATTGAATTAAAAAAAGGAATTTTTCCGATCAATAAAAATCTATTTATTAAATTAAAAATCAGTAAGAAAACAGCAATTTATTCATCAGATTTTATCGTAACTTAACATTTTTATCACAAAAAAGATTAGAATTTTCCTTACATACAACTGGTAATAAAAAATTATCATTCAACATCAACCTTGATAATAATACAATTAATTTTGTTGACAACAAATGTTTCAAATATTTTAACGTTTTATATTGTATTAATAATTTTCATACTTCAACACGCATAACGGAATAATTTATTATATGTTTCATTATTTATTTAATCGTATATTTCTAGGTTAATTAAAACAGAAAAATTTGAATAAATAAAAATTCATCCCCAACTTTGCATTAAAACATCGAGTAATGACGTCACATTGAATTTATTTTTTAGAAAAAAAATTATTAATGAGACCATTGAACAGACAATTAAGAAATTATAGTTTTAATTAATTTAATTGAAAAACACGTTAAGTTCCATTGTGGAGTCACTTGTCCATTTATAATTATATTAATTAGGATTGGAGCAGTTTTAATTAATTGAATTACAAATTTATAAGTAAACGATAATATTTTGACGATGAAAAAATTATTTCTACCCCCTATGAATAACCTGTTATGATATTATGAAGATTTGTATTTTATTAAATTTTAATTTTAACAACTCCCCACACATTTCTTTTATCAGGTTTCAATGAATTATAAAATCTTTTCCAACGAGTCCAACAAAAAAAAGTGAAGGGGGGGATTTATTAAAGTTATTTTTCTCCTCTGTGTATTTTTCTTTTTATGTGTAAAGTGAAACTGCTCTACGAGGACTTTGTCAGCTTCAGGGAGTCTCTGTACTCGACGTCGGGGGTTGTGCTTCCTCCCCCCCACCCCCGTATCCCGTCGGCTGTCTGTCTCCTGAGGGAACATTTCCGGTGTTATCTCTCGCTTCTTTCCTCTCCTCCGGGTAAAGCAAAGGTTTTCCTTTTCTCTTGTAAGGGGGGTTCACTGCTCTTGCCCGGTTTTTAAAACTTCGTCGTCACTGATGCCGTCCATTAAGACTCACAAAATGAGTGAATAAAAACAATTAATATAAATGTAACTGACGTTTGGGGATGAAGGGTGACTCCATTGAGAACAGAAATTAATTTAGTATTAAATTTATACCCAACAAGGTCAGAATATTTAATTAAGATGTAATACACGGAACATGTAAGCTGAGAAAACTTGTAGGAATATATAAAAAGAACCGGAACTGGTAAGGCGATGTTTTCTCTTATATTTTCCTTCAATTTCAGAAAAAAATACGTTTACTTTGCATTAAAATTGGAATGAACAACGAGTTATTTTTACGAGAGACGGACAAATGGAAGAAATTCCAGTTTATTCTCGTCGTCGTCGACGAAGTGACGTCATCAGTTGCGTCACGAGCCTGCGGTTTCAAACATGTTATCCCCCGCCCCTGTAAGGGGTCTAAATAGGTGGTTGGCAACGTCTCTGAAGGGTCCGAGTCGATTCTGGGACCCGAATGTATTGGGGGGGAAAATAGAGGCCTAAGAGTGACGTAAGCAAGCCTCACGACCGAACTAACCCGAGCTTTCCCGAACGCACACGAACCGCGGCGTATTGTATTACAGCATATTGACGAGAACAGACATCAGTAACTGTTCGTACTGTACTGACCGCATTCATCTTAAAAACAAACACGCCCTTGTTAAGGACGGAGATATTCGTAAAAGGCCGCGATTTTATTTTACAAGTGTAAACTTTTAGCAATTAAAGGAGCGGCCCCTTTACGACACGTCATTAGCGGAGACATAACTTTTCCTCCGTAGATAAGGCAAGAGTGTGTGGTGGGGCAGTCTCTGTCTCTCTCTCTAACACACCCTCTGAGAGTGTAACCATCCCCGCCCCGTAAATATTTACCCTCTTAAGTACCAGACTGAAACGGGGTGTAAAAGGGTGCTTGAGTGGTCGCAAAATGTCTGTACACGAGAGCAAAAAAAATACTACTGTGCGGACAAAAGCCGGCGAAACTGGAGCACGTTAACGAACACGACGACAACGTTTACTTTTCATGAAGCCGATTCTCACTGATTACTAGGGTAGTTTTACTGGTCGACTCTGCGTCTATAGTCAAACAGTTCCGTCAGGAAAGAATAAAATAGTTCTGTGACACTCCCACGGCTACTTTTGAACATAGATTAAATTCGACTGTTTACAAAATCTCTTGTAGCCCCTGCTACATGGGGCGAACGAAACGTTTACTTTATATCTCCGTATCAAGGAACATGTGTCTAGCATCACCTAGAAACTAGAAAAACGGGCAGATTAATTCAATTTAAGAGCCTCTTCGGTCTTAGCCTCGTTTTGAAAGAATTTTTCCTGGTTTTCGAACTGAATTAATTACACCGACGATATCCATTCTCCGCTAAGGTCCTAAAAGGTTCAACCGTGAAGAATGGGATTTTAGTAAATTGTATATGGAGACGAGGGAGTCGCCACGGGTAGCTCATATGGTACGAGCACCCACGTACCGATTAGAGTTTTCCGCTTTCGATTCCCCTGCCTCTAGGCCTTTAATTAAAATTACATAGGCCCTTTGACTGAGCTTTGTTTAAAAGAAATCCTGTTTTTCCCCCTTAAATATCATAGACTTACGGCTACAGTTTATCGTTTCAACGTTTCTGTTCATAGTAACTTGTAATTTACGCGATGTGTTGTCATTTCGTTACACAGCGCTGGACTGAAGGGAAGTACCGGGTATTAAGTAAGATAAGATTTTATTTAATTTCATAACCTCTTTAGGAACTCGCTCTGTTTGATAGCCTATCTTCTGATTTTTTTAAAAATATATAATGCGACTATTATCACACCCGTGGTACAGTTCATCGAGGCACCTTAACAGTTTTTCCGAGGTAGAGATTAGGAATTGAGATCCTCATGTTGTTCGTTTTGGTATCACATTTATTCTGCCATCTATATGTATATATATATATATTGTAATAATTAAAAATAAGATTTAAATAAATTAATTTAGCCCCACGTTAGGGACCAATTTATATAATAATTAAAAGGTGGTCTTAATTAAAAGAATTAATTATCGAAATTATTAAGATTTATTGCCTTAAAGTACAAATGGTAATCCCTATTTTATACGCCAAATTTCATCAAGTTAACAAACAAATATTTTATTTCAATTTTGCAATTCCTGGCGTTGTAGGGAAAATACAACTTTACTAAACTGGTCGAGGCACGGAGAAGGGAATGCTGCGTCCCCACAGCAAACTCCTCTCCCGCTATCGGAAGGGCGTGGGGCAAGTACCCAATGCCCGACCTACCTGATGCAGGTTTTTCTAGGGTTTTCCCTGCATTTCTTTAGGTGAATGCTAGGTAGGATCCTAAAAATATAGCCCGGGGGCCCTAGTTAACCCTTGGCTACCTTCCTCCACCCTTCCGCATCCCCCTTTCAAATCCCTTCCTATGCTATTAAAGGGCAGTTGCCACCATGTGGATTACCCTCATGTAGCCTGTTGCCCTAAAAAGAAAAATCCACATTCTACGTTTTTCCTTGCCGGACTGATCTGCGTCGCCTCTCGCCGCAGACTGACTGACTCTCGTACAGAACGCAGTTCACAACAAAGGCTACGCCGTCACAGAGTTACCATGCTATTCAATTAAAACAATTAATGGCCTCTTTAATTTGTATTACAATATATATATATATATATATATATATAAATTATGGCTAGATGCGGTTGAGTAAACAAGGTAAGAAGGTATAAATATTATTCCGACATGGTTTGTAAACGAGTCACGGTCTGACAGTGACGTCATCGGGCGTTGTAGCGTTCCTGAAAGTATTATGACATACGTAAAAGTGCGTATATTATGGGGTTAAACTATTCTTCTCATTGTAACTTGGAATTTATGCGGTATGTTGTGACGGAGCGCTGGACGGGAGGGAAAGTCCCAGGTATGAAGTCGGCACGCGGATCGTCCTCCTAACTGTACAGATGAAGAAAGTACTGAGTGTAAAATGTAATAATGTAGGTTTCGTGACGTAAGAGCCTTCTTGATATTAGCATCAACTGCGTTTCACCTCCGTCTTCAGCAAGAAAACTAAATGTTTCTCAGTTATGTTTCTCTACCCCCCCCCTCCTAGGGAGTATCATGCTTTTGACGTGTAATCTCTCCCACCACCCCCACCCCCACCCCCTCTCATTCTTGTCAGTAATCCTCTTATTGTGCAGCGTCGCCGAACTAAAGATTTTACAGCCTCATAAAATGAAACTGCAGCTCCGTCAAAATTACAATGGAGGGGTGGAAGGGGCTATATTATGTTACTCCACATTAAGATTCGAAAATAGGATTAAAACGGCGGGATACGAACAGTTGGATTTGTAAATTGTTATCACTTTATATATAAATATCGCGCTTGGTACTTTTTCTTAAGGGTAACGATTCATTAAATCTATTTACAATTTTTTTTTTCTTTCCACTTCACCCCAAAAGACGTCTTTGGATTTCCCTACGATGTTGAATTAAAAAGAAGGCAGTCAAATGTCAAACATCGATGACTATCGTGATTTCGAGTCCACATTTTCGTACACAAATAATTGAAACTTTAAATCGAACTAATTATGACGTGCTAATTTTAATATTCGGATCTTTTTAATTGGTTCCCAAATTATTTTTTTTAAATTTTTTTCCAACGTTTCTGAGTGTTTTTTTCTTGGATTATCCTACTATAGTTGAGTTTGAATCTTGCACCAATAATTCCACTTTATTAACACATTGATTAGGTTGTCTTTAATTATTTTCATAATTTTAAATTATTAGTTCTGCTTTTAATATTCTAATGACAGTAATTAAGTTAGTAAAATTAATTCGTACCCGTTTTAATGGGTTCAAATTGGTTATTTAATTGAAAAATTAATTCCAAATAATTCTTAAAAATGATGTGTTATCAATTATGTCAGAAAAATATTGTTAATTAAGTTAATTAGTATTTAATAAATCACACAACGTTTCTCCCGGTCATCTTCAGGTGTTACAGTATAACAAAATTAATTTTTAATTTCTAGAAATAGCTAAGAAATAAAATATTTATTAATTACACTGTACTTAATTTTCTTTAATATTTAATATGTTGAAAAATCATCTTTTTTTGCATAAATAAACATTTAAGTCCACATGTCAGCAAACCGTATTAATTTTAATCGAAAAAAAAAAGTTCATACGACGTTTCGTCCTCAATTTTGGGAAATCTTTCAGTTTATCAGGTAAAGTAGCTAAATAGCAAAATTTTTATTGTAAAAAAAGGAATCTAAATTGACAAAAAGATAGTTAAAGAACTCCGATTAAATACAGTTTTTAAATTAATTACTAAATTTAAACGAACGTTAATTATAATTTTTAAACGCGTATAACTTAATTAACTATATTTTGGTCAATTTACTTTTCTAATTTATCAGATAAATTTTGATATTTAGGTATTTCACCTGATTACATGAGAAAGTTCGAAAATTGTGGGACGAAACGTTGTACCTAATAAAGAATTTTCGGTTTAATAATAATAAAAATGGCCAAATACAGACGACAGTGATGATGTAAATACCAAAGGACGTTTCTGGAAGCTAAGAAAACCTAAAAAAAAATGGCTTCTAATACCAGTTCCTTATAATAATTTGGATAATACCTGAAGAAGATACGAATACGTATCGAAACGTCGTAACGCTGTGAATAAAAAAAATAAAGTGTCTGTAAAAGGGTCACTTACCGATTTATTAATTCAAAAACAAATGTAAAATAAAAACTGTCTGTATTTGGGTATTTTTCTCATTAATAATTTTCTGACAAGGACGATTGTTATTTCAATTTTCGGTTTAATTAAATATTTTTTGTCCGACTTATCATCGGGGATCCTTCTCGAGGGTGGTAACAAGGAGAGGTGGCAACAGGGCACAAATTGGTCGGTAATCATGGAAGGGACTCGTTTAATTACTATGTGGAGTTTTTCCTCTGTCGTTTTTCTTTTCGGACTCTCCCCTTACGTTGATTCTGTCGTAATTAATTAATATTGACCGGCTCAGAGGATTAAAGCAATTAGCAGTAAAATGTACGGATTCTGGTAAATGGTAAAATGGGTTAAATGGATCATTTCCGACACAGAACCCTAGACAGACATGTTGACAATCTCCCCGTGTTCCGCTTGTTATTTTTCCTTCCCCCCCACTCGTGGATATTTCTAGAAACTTTTAGTTTGACGTTGTTACTCGGGTTCACCCGACTGTGAGTATAATAAAGACGTTCATTACCATCTCTGTGCCCCTGTCTAGAGACATTTACTTCCCTCTACAGTCGTTTACCGGTCGATAATTGGCTCTTGAGATGAACAGGCTCGTCCACTAGAAACCACCCCCTGCCATTTACCAGTCAGTAGGAGCGAGTCTGTGTTGTTTTGGGCGTCCGGGGGCTAATTGGTGATCCGGACCCTTGAGTTACCAGTTGCCTGAGCCTGTAAACACACAAAACCTCGAATCAGCTGTAAGCGGATCCGTTTATTACCGTCGACGATCGCTCTCGTGGGAGCTTATTAACGGGGTTTGCGGGACAACAGGGCTCAAATTGGCGGTCGATAATCATGAAAGGGACTCTCGTTTAATTACGACTAATACTGTGTGGAATTCTCCATCAATCGCGTCGAAGGGGGTGGGGGTGGGGGTAGTTTTACATCCTCGTCCGCGGTTCGTTGTTCGACAATCCTTCTTTTCGACTCAACCCTTTCGTGGGGGATTTTCAACTTTATTCCTCATGCTTAATACGTAGTTGATTCCGGAGTCTGCGAGGGTTATTCTCTCGCAGGCAGAATCTTGTAGGAGAGACAGGAAGGGGCTTCCTTTGTGGATGCATTTTCCTCTCTCCGTTTTTGAACTAAGGTTCCCAAAAGCCGAGGCCTGTTCTGAGAGGTGTATGTTCCGGGGTCACAGACCTTGGGCATACGGTAAGAGTTGTTCGCTGTTCCCATTGGAACAGTCGGCCAGCTGCCTCCTAAACTGGTTGAGGCACGGAGAAGGGAATGCTGCGTCCCCGCTGTCGAAAGGGCGTGGGACAAGTACCCAATGCCCGACCTACCTGATGCAGGTTTTTCTACGGTTTTCCCTGCATTACTTTTAGGCGAATGCCGGGTAGGATCCTTAAACTATATCCCGGGGGACCCTAGTTAACCCTTGGCTACCTTCCTCTACCCTTTCGCATCCCCCCTTTCAAATCCCTTCCTATGCTATTAAAGGGGAGTTGACATCATGTAGATTACCCTCATGTAGCCTGTTACCCTAAACATAATAATAATAATAATAAAAGCATATAATGAGCTACACAAACGTCACAAAATCAATATTCAGAGGGAAAAAATAGTTCTGTTACACCTATAAACCTTTTTAACTAATTACTAATAAAGATTAATCATCATTACGTCCTACAGTCAGTCCTCTTGACTGCTCACTTCACTTATATTAAGGTAATTACCTTATTTTAGAAAGTCGATATGTCTAAATTGACGGCACACGAGTCGATATAAAGTAATTAGTCGAATTTCTAACAACAACGTATGAATTTTATTGAAAATTTCGGCGACGTTCAAGGTTTTTGGAAGATCAGGATTTAATTTTAACTGGACCGAGTCCTCCGTAATCCGTTTTTTTAACTGGAATTTTGTAAGAATTCCACGAGTCCTGCTGGAAAACGGACGCAAAGCATGAAATTGAAATTTCCAGGAGAGACCAAATAAATTTTGTAGTTATGGTAGACTTTTCTATCTGATGATTTCGAGTCCCTTTTATCTCGGGAAATGGGAACGAAGAAGAAAATTATTTTTAAATGTATCAAAACTGAAGGAAAAACGAAATTATTCTCTCTAAAATTATTGAACAGTTATCATCAGTGTTAAAGTAAAATTAAAAATTACGTAATGGGGTTGCTTGTGTAAGAGAATTTGAAAAACGGACAAAAAAATATTTGTTCAGCGGGACAGTATCACAAAGGCCCCGCGCGGCTTCAGAAAGAAGGAAAATAAGAAAAGGGGCTGTTGTGGGTTGCCGTGGTGAAGTCTTAATTAAAGTATCAGGGTGAGGAAAATGTCCCTGGTCCGGTCGACATCCTGACACTTTAATTCAATTTAACAACGGTCTTTATCGATTGCGGATTGTATCTCTACATCCTCTAATTGAAGTCTTAATTTAATGTTAAGTAAAATTAAAAATAAAGCTGAAGGAATTTCACCGTCGTTGAGGTTGAAGGCGTTCAGGTAAAATGTAGACCGTTGAAATTAAGCCGATTAGGGACTGAAATAATGCACGGGGTGAAGCTCAAACGCATACACAACGTTATGCGTAGATCCTCGTCAGACACACACGAATCGAACAACGAGTCTCGTATAAGACAGATTTAAAACCCACCCCCAGCGATTATACAGTGAATATGATTTATGGTCGACCATAAATAACATGGCGATTGAAAGGTGACCTGCGCGATCCTCAAATATTAATTAATTATCCGGGATGCGTAATGAAGAGCAATTAATCAAAACAATGACGACGTGTTACATGGGGGTGAGCTGTAATGCCTTTATCAGTGGATCAGAGAATTATTCTATTAAAGAATTTACAGTATTATATAAAAAATGACAGTGTGTATTTTTAATTACCCAAATTAAACTTTTACTAATATACAGTGTTTATTTATTGCAAAAACTCAAACATCTGATCAGGGAAGCTTTCGGATTATTCATCTTATAATTTACGTAAGAGTCTTACATTTTATTTGATACACTAGCTGGGTTCCCAGCGTTGCCCGGGTTGTCATTTCTCCATAACTCCGAATTTAAATTGAATCTCGGTTGTTTTTTCGTTACTTTTATGTAATGCACCTCCACCCCACTCTCTTCAAACGCCGATAGGGGTTGAAATTATACACAGAGAACATCGACAGAAATAAAATTGAACACGAAAAAATTTTTTTCGACGCAAATTTCGGCCAATTAACAAGTTGGAAAAATATACACCCCCCCCCCCCAACCACCCGCGCTTGGGGGACTTAAACTGAAAGTTTAATGTCATCATTAAACTCAGTGACATCCATAACCCCAGGATTCGACTCCAATATCGTTTTTTTACGTTACTTTTATATATAACGGCACTCCCCCCCACCCTTAACGGTGTTCCCCTCGAAAGGTGTTGAAATTATACACAAACAACATCAGTATCAATATAATTAACCCTGAAATATATTAATTCAACGCAAATTTCAACCGTGTTTGCATGTTTTAAAAATTCCAACCCCAGGTTCACCCCCCCCCACCCCGTCTCTTGGGATTAAATAGCAGGTTGAATGTCGTAATTAAACTCATCGACATCCATAAACTATGGATTTGATTCTAATTTCGATTGTGTTCGCGTTACTTCCACCCGCAACCACTCACTGTGCTCTTTTACCATGCTGTAAGGGGTTGAAATTTTATACAGATAACATCGGTAGAAACACTATCAATTTCTTTGACCTCTAAAAAGTTTATCCGGCTTAAGTATCGGCCGTTTTAGCATGTTTTAATATTTCCACCCCCGATCTCTAGGGGGCGGTTGACGAGGTCTCCCCACAGTGTTTGTTTCCTGGTCGCAAGAAATACATGTACGAAATTTGGTGCAATTTTGTCTACCGTGTGTAGATTTGTATAAGGAACACACACAAACACATAAAAACACCCTATTTTATTTATTAGACGATTTATTTTGTGTATCGTCGACTTTTACATGATTAATGTAAATTTACGCATCCTCTACTCCCTGAGGAAAGGGCACCCTTAGGGTTTAGGGTGGAGATGCTTTACAGGAAAATAACGCGAATCTAACGGAGATTGGAGTCAAATCGAAAGTTATGGATGTCACTGAGTTTAGTTATGACATTCAACTTGGCATTTACCCCTCAGATGCAGGGGTAGTGGGGTAGACATTTTTCTACATGCAAACACAGCAGGTATTTGCGTTGAATAAATATTTTTCAGGGTTAATTATATTGATCGTATTTCTACTGATGTTGTTTGTGTATAATTGAAACAACATTCGGCATGCGAGGGGAGCACCCTTAGGTGTGGGGGTGGAGGGGCGTATCATATCATTAACGGCAAATCAACCGTGATTAGAGTCAAATCGGGGTTATGGATGTCGCTGAGACTATTTATAACAAACTGAGAAACGGGAGTGTATCGGGTGGGGGTTATGGATAAATGACATCTCGGGCAACGCCGGGCACCCAGCTAGTATGTAATAAATGCAAAAGATCAGCCAATGAGCGTCAGAATAAATTGAAAATTAGATTTACAGAAGTTTACGTCATCAGTGACGTCACGAGTTACGTTTCTGTGACTCAATTGACTGGCCGATTCCGGAAATTTTGACATCCAACTGGAAGATATTCGTCGCAAGAAACGCCGTGTGTGGAATTAATGCACTCAGACACGCCCCCACCCTCCACCCCCGTGTAAAATGACACGTAACATCAAAAGACATCTTTAATACACACCGTCGTAATTCTAATAATTTCTCCGTGATCTTTCATGCTTTTCCGACCAACTACTACACGAGATTCAGCATTTGTAGCGTTTTAACGGAAGTTGTGTAGAGTTTTACAACCTCCACGTAAGGAGACTGTTGCGTGTGTTTATGTTTGACGATATGCACAAATACGACGGTAAAAAAAACAGATACGGGCAACTTATCACCATGTAACGACTCATGCTGGCAGTTTTACGCGCTTCTGGAGACGATAACTGCCCACAGTTTATTCTACAACAGCCGTGACCTCACAAGCTGCAACCTCGCAGACCCACTTTACAGTCTCAATATTTTCTTTATCTCTTTTTTTTAAAAAAAAAGATTTTGAGTCGACAAGGGTAGCTTAGTGGTTACAGCGTCCACCCGATATTTATTATATTTCAGTTTTTATTAATCTTATTACATTGAAGAACAGACGAAAAGCTGAGAACTGAAGACCTCTGAAACTGAATTAAAGGATCAGGATGGTGAAAAAAAATCCCGACTGGACCGGGAATCGAACCAATGCCCTTCTGGCTATTAAATGGTTTGACCAGACAAGTGACTCGACCCTTGGTAGCTCAGATGGTTATAATGTAGCTTCCCGGTCCTGTCGAGATTTTTTTATCTTTATCCCCTAAAATCTTTACATTTTCCTCTTTTCAAAAACAACCCTTTATTTTAGGGTAACAGGCTACATGAGGGTAATACACATGGTGGCAACTCCCCTTTAATAGCATAGGAAAGGATTTGAAAGGGGGGAGGTGGAAGGGTAGAGGGAGTTAGTCAAGGGTTGACTAGGCCTCCCGGGCTATATTTTAAGGATCCTACCCGTTATTCGCCTAAAGAAATTCAGGACAAACCCTAGAAAAACCTGTATCAGGTAGGTCGGGCATTGGGTACTTGTCCCACGCCCTTCCGATAGCGGGAAACGAGATTGCTGTGGGGACGCATCATTCCCTTCTCCGTGCCTCGACCAGTTTAGGAGGCAGCTGGCCGACTGTTCCAATGGGAACAGCGAACAAATCTTACCGTATGCCCAAGGTCTGTGATCCCAGAACATACACCTCTCAAAACAGGCCGAGGTGCCTCGGCTTGTGGGAGCCTTAGTTCAAAAACGGAGAGGAAAAGGCATCCCCAAGGGTCTCTCCTACAAGGTGCTGCCTGCGAGAGAATAGCCCTCGCAGCAGTTCATTCAAAAACAACAAAACAGTTAACACTTCTTAACTTTGAGTTAATACAAGAAAACAGTGACGATATTGAATACAATCGACAAGTTTTTTCCGGACTACTATAGCATGGGTCCTGAAGTAAGGCGAGTCCGATGTTGACACGATGTGCGCAGGTATAAAAAAAACACGTACTAATGACAAAACGTTCAAACGAGGTCAAACTCTACGCTGGTTGGCTGCTCACGTCGAGTGGAGAAGAGGCTGAAACACACTAAACTGGGCCACCATCGTACATCGTGCCTGCTTGGGACGTTAATTTTTTGGGAAATATTATCCGTACTCTACCACAAATGTCAGTTTCGTGTGACGTCACGTATTTGTTTCGTTTTGACGCTAGGAGTAAGAAAGGAAATTCCGTATCAGTTTTTAACCGAAAAAAAAAATTATTAAGCGAGACCAGCCATTTTAAAACTACGTAACGATGTAACAGCCAATACGAGACAATTAAAATCGTATTTCAGTAATTAATTATTGAATTTCAACATGTAACAGTGGACCCCCTTCAGGCAAAGATAACGTTTGACAAAATTATTAATTAGTAAAATACAGGGAATTGAAATTGTATTTTATTAATTAATTACTGAGTTTCAGTCATCGTGTGGACCCTCTTCAGGCAAAGATAACGTTGTAAAAATTATTAATTAGTAAAATACAGAGAATTAGAAATGTATTGTAAAAGTTATTAATTAGTAAAATACAGAGAATTAAAAATGTATCGTAAAAATTATTAATTAGTAAAATACAGAGAATTAGAAATGTATTTTATTAATTAATTACCGAGTTTCAGTCATCATGCGGACCCTCTTCAGGCAAATATAACATTGTTAAAATTATTAATTAATAAAATACATTCATTAATTGACTGCTACTGGCTGTTTTAGAATTAAATTTATCTCCACAGACTTCAAAAATAATAATTATGAATTTATAAATACTGTCACGAAACCCTCAGAGCCGTGTTACATTCCAATTAATCGTAATTAAAATTCTATTAAATCTAATTTAATATTTTTCTGAATGTAGAGACATCGGCAGTTTGTACAATCAAATAATACAATAATTTTGACAATAATTGGTAACTTTTTCACCTATTATTTTTGTGCTCACCCTTATGAAGTCCCAAATTAGGGACGAAACGGTTAATTTTTGTTTTCATATTAATTTAAATGACACTGTACTGGATATTTGGTACCAACACTGTTGTGATTTATGTGACATTATATTTATTTAATTATAACTGTACACGTCTTGTATATGAATTGTTAATTGATCATTTATATATATTTCTCACGATTATTTCATTTGTTTCAGGTTTAATTGCGACTTCAAGAGAAGCAAAAAGGTTCCTAGATGAAAAAGCATCGTCACTAAATAAAACAAGTTAAGAAGAGAAAAAATATATATATTCAAGCTTCTGATTGTGATAATTGTTCCCGTTGCAAAACAAAATAACACTTAAGGGTTTCCACGTCTCCCCCCGAGTTACCTTGAGAGGTTATTGTGGTTAATTAAGGGAATGCGATCAATTAAGCTGCTTGAGCCCAAGCTGAATTGACCACGTTCCTTTGTGGTTTTTTTAAAAAAAATTATTAAAATCGATAATATTGTTACAAAAAGAAGGGGTGGGGGAGGGGTGTTGAAATAAAAAGTTACACTAACTTTGTTCTTTGAATATCCATTTGAGACTTCAAGATGGTGGAAATCCGTTCGTTTCATCCAGAAAAAGGAAAGGATAACAACGTTTATTGCTCAAAAAAATCTGTATGTGGTCGTTATTTGTTTTTTTCCCCCCGTCAATGTGTGAGTGTCGCCTGTTGTACGTCGTTGCTCGCATTGGAGCCTTTTTTGTCCGTGTCCTTGGTCCTTCCAGAAGGACTGGAGTCCTTTGTTTTTGTCCAAAAAAAAAAACTAATGTGAAGACTCTTTGGCTTCATAATAATAATAATAATCGTAAAAAACATTTAACTTTCCACAAAGCTGTTTGTTGTGTAAAAGAAGAAGAAGAAGAAAACTCAGCGACCATCGAATCAAAGGACTTACATGTAAAATCAACTATTGTATTGTTTGTCGAGGAGAAACCATTATTAAGTTACCTTGTTATTTACATTATATAAATTTTGTATAAGATTTAATAAATTTATGGTTTCAATTATAAACGGACTTATTTTCCAACCCCCTGTGTCCTGCGTCACTCTGTTTCTCCGCCCTCTGTTTGCCTCCAAAACTGGTATTCCACGTCTTTTCTTCGACGTCAACCATTTCAAGTTGATTTATTTTTGCCGTTCGCGTGACATTCTCAAGTATGGTTAAAAAGAGAGACAAATTCTCCTTCCCCCCCTTCCCCCCTTGCACCCCCCCCCCCGATACTGCGAGGACCACTTTGGTATTTATGGGCGATCTTTTAATAGCTCGGCCTCCGCTTAGAATGTGAGGTACAGGTCGGTCGTTTCTCGTTTCAAAATGTTACAGTTGGCAACACCTTTAAGTGGATTATAGCACGGCTGTGTGTGTGTGTGGGAGGGGGGGGGGTTGTGACGGTGTTGATAATTGAAAATATGTTCTCCCTCGTTGGACGTTCCAATAAGGAAAAATATATTTTCAAAATTATTTAATTATTTTCTAGAACTTGGGGTCGTATATATTTCCATAATCATTTGTATATAACACAAATTCAGTAATACTGTTTATATACAAAGAAAATTATTCGACGTACATTTTTACTATTGTCTACATTTTTCTATAATTACGTCATTAGGATATTAAATAAAAATGTTTGTCAAAAATAAAATTATATATATATATATGTATTGTAGTAATTGGTAATTAAGGCATTGTTCTAATTGAAAAGTTGAATTGTAGAGGACTCATTATTAGTGGATATAGAGCGGACGCTGCAAAAAGGCGGCAAGGCAAAGAAAACAGTGTTGATCGGTTGGGAAGGTTTTACGCGCTCAAAATTTACGAGACGAAGAATTCAGTCGAGGAGCGGACAGCAAGCAGTTTGAAAGCTTTACAGTCGGGCAGCAGACAGCGAATAGATCAGACGAAAAGTTTTACAGTCGGCAGTCAGAACGAAAGATTGTGGTCCAGTCACAAACATGCTTTCAAATATTAAAGAGTAAAGCAATATTCAGTCGGGAAGGAGACAGAGCAACGGTGGTCGAGCGTAGATTCATCATGCTGGCTGGCCATAGACAAACCAATGAAGTCCATCTTCAACTAAAGCCACGAGATCTACAAATCCAGGTTGCAGTAAAGCATCGAGAACCAACCAATTTGTGTTAAACCAACTAACAAACAACGCCAATTAGAGTCTGTGAGAACTTAGAATCAGTGATGTCCCCAAAATTGTGCACGAAAAGATAAAAATGAGACCTGGGCGGACGTAAGTAGAGAAAAACTTTAAAATCATTTGTAAACCGTGTTTAAAAGATAAAAGTCAGATCGTTCTTTAATTATTTAATTATCGATAAAATGAGATTCTTAATTCTTGATAAAATTGAAATTGTTAAATTCAATCTTTAGTATTATTTCTTCCGCAACAAATTTCGTCTATGTTCAGACGCTTTGATTTCCATAAAAGGTAAATGTAATTTTGATTATATAAATTCTGCCATTTATTAAACCCAGTTGTGGTGAGCTTACGGTTAAATTAACTATTTGTTGGGCGCCACCTGCAAGAATTGTTCTTGCAAGAAAGGGAAATGCAATATTTAGTTATTAAAAAAACAATAATTCATTTTCTCAGAATTTATACAAAACGAAAAGCTCTCCAGCCTGCCAGGGATGCATGTAACCCCCTCCCTTTCTCAAGATTAACCGTGGTTTTTCTCGTGGCAAACCGACGCGATACCCGGAAGCATGGAACGCGACTTACCAGGTCTGCAGCTCGGACAGGGTCGACTCCCGTTGGCGGCTATCTGTCTCATCAGCATTCGCAGAAGACCGGAGACCCACGTGCAGAACCAAAATCTTTCAGGATCAAATCTCCCTGACCACGCTCACCGACGGTCCAAATTCATCTCTCTATCCACTCTCACCAACGGTCCACATTCATCTCCTCGACCACTCTCTTGTTCGCAGACTTCTTTCTCTGCCTCCTCAAAACCCTCTCTCCTGGTTGGTCCTTGTGCACACGTGACCCTCTTCCAGATATTTTAGGGCCATAGCCTTCCGGTCATCTACCCCTTCCTTGGCCGACCCTGACCTTGCTTGCGGGACTTGCGAATTTTCCAACCCACCCCGCCATTGTCTTGTGTCTGCTGCTCGACCCCGGCAAGCCACATTCCCATGCTTCCAGGCAGTAATTAACAGTTATAAAAAAATATTTTGTACAAATCGCTAACGAAAAGCGCACCATACAGTTCAAGACCCTGAGATCCCAAGTATTTTGTGTATTTTATACTTGTTTTAAAATTGTTAATAAATCTTGTTTAATAGTTTTCACTTAAGTTCATTCATTTAGAAACGCCACGTTTCATATTTTTTTAATTATTACAGTATATATATATATATATATATATATATATTGTAAAGACAATTAATTAGGACATTAATTTTTTGAACATAAAATTTTAAATTGTTTGAGAAATCTCTTATTGCGGCAGGCGCTTCTATAGCGACAATGTAGCCCAGCTCTGTTCCTTTGTCGGAAGGTCCGAAAATGGCGTATGCGCGCTAAAACGCGAGACGAGAGTTCAGTTCGCGGAAAGACATCGTCGAGGTACAACTGTGGTGAGGAGAATTCAACAGCGTTGGTTGGTGCCTGAACATTTCTGAGAACAAAGTAAAACATTCATGATAGCATAACGTTGAAACTTGCTAAGTAAAAGCAGTTTTGTGTCCATAGCCGGCCAGAAATAGTAAAATTTCAGTTTGAGTCCGTTGCAGTAAAGACTGGCAAAGCTACAGACCACGGAATTCGCCTAAGGCAAGCAGCCAACAGACAGCTGACTGACAACGAAAGGGGAGAATCATCCGAGTTACTGACATCATATGAGATTTTGAATAGAATCAGTGTAAAACCTCGCAGTAGTGTGTTTCGAAAACGAAAGGAATGCTGGAGAAATGTGAGTAACAAAATACAAAATAATTAATTATGTAAACGTGATTGAAAGATAGAAGTCAGATTTCGTTCTCCGTTTAAATTGTTAATTAGTTCTAATCTCTTTACTTCTTAATTTCGTTCTCATCTTAAATTTCCTTCTAGTTTAATTGTCAGTAAATTTCTTTTCTTTTAAATGTGATTTGTTTGTTTATAAGATTTTAAAGATAATTGATGTGTCCATCATCAAACCCAGTGAAGACCCAGAGATCTAATATTTTAAATTTGTAATTGTTTTAAATTATTGCCACAAAATAATAAATATTGTTTGTTTGTTTTATAAATTCTTTCATTTAATAAAAGCTTTCCATTTGATTAAAACATTTTGACTCTTAACGTGAGGTAATCTCTTTAAAACTCTTTAAATTAATTAAAATAAAAGCTTATATTTTAATTATTACGATATATATATATATATATATATATATATATGTTAATGTAATTAGATATTAGTAAGGATTGAGAGCTTGGCAAGTTGGAATTTGACCAGACGCCGCCGTGGCGGATAGATAATCCCTTCGGTCTGGACTTAGGCACGTAGGTTGTTGACCCTCGGAAGTTACTTTGAATCATTATCCTAATGACATTTTATAATTACCTCATTAGGATCATGAGATAATTTATTTTTAAATAATTTTATATATATATATATAAAATTGTGTTAATAAATATGTTTATGGCAACATCATATGAACACAGCTCAGAAAAAATTAAATTAATAGTTATTAAATAATTGTTTTGAAGAAATTGTGACTTAAAGTAACCACGGAGGGTAGACGTATTATATTTTAATTTTATATCAGAAACAAGTACAAAATAAATTTAATATTTGATAGACAAGTATTTAAAAAGTTTCAACTTAAACGCACCCTTATTTTTTTTTTCCACGTTCGTTAAAGGACTGTGAAACGTTGTGTTCCGATGACGTATGTTTTCTGATGCATGGCAACAACGCTGCTGTTGTTCATTTACAAAAGTCACCCCCTATCATTACCTTATAAACGCTTAAAACCACCCTGCCAAGGCTCAATCTGGTTCCAAGGACGTTAACAGGATGTAAATCTTCTATTAAGCAGTCCTGTTAGTCCTCAATGCAGTTTCCAGGTTGGTTTGCAGCTGGAGCCCGGGGGGATGATATCAGTTTATCGATGCATCACGAAACGTCATTAATAGTTTATGAGCTGACTGGATTATGTAACGACCCTGTGACCAAGGGATTAAAACACAACAACTCGTTACATTATGCAACATGGCAACTTTGCACATATGTTAATATAACTCATTTATTGTGTTGAAATATTAATAATAAAGAAATTTAGACACAATTCGTGGACATTCCGATGAAATATATCGTGGCGATTAATTACGTCACCAGTACAGTTGGGCTCCTGTCACCGGTGGCGCTCAGAAAGTCTGCAAATAATTAACTGTATAAAATAAATCAGTGTTTTCGTGCTCGGTGAAACTTCATTAGTAAACCATCCCTTCGTTTTGGCTGGCTGTGTTGCCAAGTCAAACCACAGAGTATCCCTGGAAGAGACTACAGGGAAAATTCTGTCTCGAGAATAAAAGATTCGGGTGTCAGTTTAAATTTTTAAAGAGACCATCTACAGGCACTGGACACGACATATATATATATATATATATATATATATATATATATATATATATATATAATGACGTTCTCTTTCATCAGGAACGTTCAACGACACAAATGCGTGACCTTGGACGCCTACCTGCGTATATAAGCGAACAGAACAAAACTCCTCAGTCTTGGACGGCCATAAACGAAACGTCTTGCTTTACACACAGGAATTCAATCAATTAAAATATATAAACGGTTCCTTCAGTCAAAAAAAAAATTTATTCTTCGTTTGCTCCACCGAAACCGACGATTAATTTGCTCCCTTCTCTTCCTGCGCATCTGTCAGGACTTGCAACACCTCTCGAGCTGCACCATCCGCCTTTCTGCTTGCTGTAGATCGTCTCATCCCAGAGGTTAAAGCAAAGGAGGATCTCTGCCTGGAAACTTACGTAATTAGTTCCCCGAAAATTGCTTCAGTGTGTGTGTGACGTTGTTTTGACGTTTAATCCACGCGAGCAGCTTCCAAGAAGGTACGAGATTAATCCGTCAAGGATTTGGCTACAATTAACCCTTCATAATCCACATTAAACAAGTCGACCGGGAAAAGGATTTCATAGAAAATCTACGCTCAATAAGGAATTCTCATATTATAAATAACCTTGTCCTGTAACATTTTCTTTTTCGCGATAGAAGTACGAATTATTATTTCCGGGTTATCCATTGTCTTGCAGTAGAGCACGAAAAAAAGTGAAAAAAGGCGAAGAAAATAGAAGAAAATGAAAAAAAAACAAGCAAGAAAGAGGAAGGATAAAAGGATGACGTGAAAAATCGTCTAGAAGATCAGAAAAAAATTATGTAGAGATTTATTCCAAGCGATTAAAACAAAGAAATCAATAAGACGAGAAAAAAATACAGATGAAGTGTGCAAGAAGCAAGTTAGGTTAAAGATATGACGTGAAAGATGTAAAAGAGAATAACACTCAGACGCGAAAACATTTTTTTTCTAGGGTACCAGGCTACATGAGGCTAATCCACATGGTGGCAACTCCCCTTTAATAGCATAGGAAGGGATTTGAAAGGGGGTATGCGGAAGGGTAGAGGAAGGTAGCCAAGGGTTAACTAGGGGTCCCCGTGCTATGGTTTAAGGATCCTACCCGGTATTCGCGTAAAAGTAATGCAGGGAAAACCCTAGAAAAGCCTGCATCGGGTAGGTCGGGCATTGGGTACTTGTCCCACGCCCTTTTCGTGGATATCGGGAGAGGTGTGTGCTGTGGGGACGCAGCATTCCCTTCTCCGTGCCTCGACCAGTTTAGGAGGCAGCTGGCCGACTGTTCCAATGGAAACAGCGAACAACTCTTACCGTATGCCCAAGGTCTGTGACCACGGATCATACACCTCTCAGAACAGGCCTCGGCATGTGGGAACCTTAGTTCAAAAATCTAACCAGACCTAAGCTATTAAATTCGGCCTGGTCCTAAAGTGGCAGCAGGCCGACTGTAGAGAGAGTCCCGAAAATAATCTCCTCACCAGTGTCAACAAAGTTCAAATCGAAAAGCACGAACAAGATTCGATATGATGAAGAGAAATATTTTAAAACGACGTCCTGTTGGGCGGACAGCGGCGCCATTTTTCAACGCGTCGGGACAGGAAGACGTGAAACTGATGAAACCCCGTTGAACCCATGAGGAAGCGCTGGAAACTATGTAAACCCCACCCGAAAATTCTGGTATAAAACATGGGTCGGAATATTATTTCCTTGGGCCGCAGTGTCCGGACAATCCAGAGATGATCACTGACTGAGGCCACTGTAGATGCGTATGAATCATCCAGCGAGCAAGAAGAAGAATTCCGTTTATTTTTCCCTCTTCCGCACGGCCTTGACACTCGCCAGCGTCGGCGTTTAGCTACAAACAGACGCCGCGTGATAGTTTGGACGGTGGACGGATGGCGACGGCCACTCTGCGTCGTGTCACAGATAACGTAATCGAGCGTGAAGCAAGATGATAACAAACTCTGTCGCTACGAGCGTTGTTGTTGACGATGAGCAAATACCACACGGCGGATTTTGCTGTTACAACGTCACAGCGGCGGACGATTCGTTACGGCAACGTTTTCCCTGTCGTTAAAGTGGCCTATGCAGCAGGCGCCGGAACGGAACCTAAAATTCCTCCAAAGATCGTGAATATTCAGACACACAAAAATAAATATTTAACAGGTCATGAAAATCTCAAACTTATTATCGATTAAAAGTTTTAATTAAACATCTGTTTTTAATCAATAAAACAATTTATAACACTTTTTAATTCATATTGTTACGATGTTTCCATACCTTTTTTTATCTTCTTCAGGTATTTTCCTAATTATCACAATAGTTTATTATACTAATTTGGAAAATACCTGAAAAGAAAACCAAAAAAAGGTATCGAAACGTCGTTACAATTTAAATAAAAAATAAAAAGTACCTAGCACAATAGTTTATTATAATAATTTGGAAAATACCTGAAGAAGATACAAAAAAAGGTATCGAAACGACGTTACAATATAAATAAAAAATAAAAAGTGACTAGCAATTGTACCTGAAGAACAAACAAAACGGGTATGGAAACGTCGTTACAAAATAAATAAAAAGAGTCTGAATAAGGTCATCAATTGTTTTATTATTATTATTATTATTATTATTACCGATTATATTAACTACCAAGAATTCCAGGTAATAATTTTTTTTTGAGCCCATGCCAGGACGACCATAAACATTTTCCACCCTTAATTCTGCCTCACGTGGCAATATTCAATGGTGGCATCATGTTGGTTGTTTTTTTTAACACGTCATAATCTGACCGTAGTCGCTCCAGGGCTTTTTCTTTCCGTTGGGAAAATATTTTTGAACCACGGCCGTAGTCAGAATATGAAACTCTTCGCATTTACGAGACATGACTCGGCCCGTGACGTCATACTTTTATTGCCACCCACAGCCACGGGAAATATGACCTGCGAATGACATATATATATTTATATTTTTCTAGGGCAATAAACGCTGGCGAAAGCAGCGACACTATTCTATGAATAGACAGTGTTGACCCTTTAAAGGAACAGTAGCAGAGTGTCTAATAGAAACCCCCGCGTGCCCGTTCTTAATGTCAGAATTCATTTACAGAGGGAACCGTTTACGTCAATAATTAACACAACGTTAATATTAATCTCTTGTTATATGGTGGTTACTTCATTACAACGATTTCTTTCTTGTACATCGAAATATAATTTATTTAAACAATTTAATAGTAAACCGGGGCGAATTTTGTATTATTTATATATGTATATGTATATATTGTAATGTCCTCGAATGAATCTAACGATAGGATTTTCTAAAATTTGTACTGTCAGCGTAATAATGTGGCCAGGGTCATGCAGACAACAGTCAGTGAGAATGTGGGGTGTTTCTAGAGTATTGTTGTCGGCGTTGTGTAATATTGAAAGTTATATTACAACTGACATAAAAGTCGTGGCATTATTGAAAAAGAATATTAATAATGATTAATTAAATTTAAGCTGTAATAAATTTCTTTATTTAAATTATTTGAATTTCTGATTAATATTTTAATTTTTCTAAAATCGTTCCTTATTAATTGAATTGATTTAAACAAATTTTAAAACCTTAAATTATTTATTTAGCACATTAATTGACGCACTTACCTGGGATAATATAATATAAGTAGTTGCAAATTAATTCAAAGATTCTTTAATATTATTAAAATAAAATTGGTAGAGTGTTTATTACAATATATATAAATGTGTTAGTGAATGAAGGTTTAAATTAGTAATGGGACGTAATCAACACGTAATCAAATAACAGGAAATTATAAGAGGAGACTCAAAGCACAATTAAAAATACAGGGTAACACAAAAAAAAGTTAGACGTGACATCTGAACAATTTGAATTCACCCTTTGACAGGCGGGTGGAGGGTTTGTGGGGGTTTAAAGAGAGAAAGAGATAAAAATCCCATTAATTCCTTGGCAAAAGTCCAAGACAAGCGCGAATAAATTCCTAATAGTTTCTGACGAGTTCAACCCCGCGCGAAGGAACGTGACTGACTGAAAAGGATTCTTTGTCAGAGTCTCTGTAAGAAATTATTTCAAAGACTTTAATAGGAAGAACTTTGAACCATCTTACTGTGGGGCGTGTAAAATTAAATCCATCGAAGAATGTTAAGCTGAATAATCTGTACTTCAACCCTTCAGTGCCCTACTGTAGCAGTGCTAAAGAGAGCTAAATTGTGATGCAGATATGAAACAACGTGCACTGTCCTAACTTTCTGTGAGTCAACCCCTCTGTAAGGATTTTTCAACCCTTCAGATTATTTATCTTTTGTTTTTGTATGTGTTTTTTTTTCAAGAACGAAAATTTAAGCGTCATTATCAGAGTATTATAATTACACTAAAATCATACGAATCCAATTAATTTGAATTATTGATAAATCAGACATAATTTGTTGCATAAAAATGCTTTAATTGTTTTAATAAAATTATATTATTGATTTAAATTTTTTTTAGTTCATTAAGACTTTTTATTTTCGACTAACATTTAATTAATAAAATAATTTTTTTTATTATATTTTGAATTATTTTTAATTTAAAGTGTAGCCAAATTTTATTTATAAATACAGAAAAAGCTAAAAAAACGTGAAGTTTTAGATTAATGACCTCTCAGAGTTAGATCCTACATGTTGCATGACGTTGCATATTTGCAAGAAAATAAAAAATGTTCAAATAGCTTTATAACTAATTTCTCCTCTATTATTTTGGTTATTTTTACCGTATTGTATTCAGAAAATAACATCTTTAGAAATTATTTTCAAAAATATTCAAAAAATTATTCGCTGAACGGTTAAATTTTACCAAACCTACAAAATGGTGCATTAATTATTAAATGTGGGTTAAAAAAATTGATTATAACATTTGAGCAAGACAAAATCAAAGCAAGTAAAATAGGCGCCATGTCTGATGAAAATGGATGACGGAATCATAATTACTGGTGAGAAGCGAGTCCACGTCAGTAACACTCTGTTAATAAGGCGGTGGAAGACGAGTTACGAGTTTCTATGACACCCTGGGGGGAGGGGGGTAGTGACACAACTTTGGGATTAAGTGAAAACTACTACATCCATCTTCTTTCGAACTGTGAAACCTTCGACGAGGAATTGCTTGCGTCTCCCTGGGGGGTGACAAATGTGAGGTTAGAATAGACACCCCCCTCCCCCTGGATTAAATCATCTAGATCTTGTTCTGTCGTTTCAGACGAGATAATTTTAGAGCTAAAGGTGGCAATTAATTATCGTACTTCGTGAACTGTCTGCGCCATCTTGATCATACGAAGCGACCATTAAAAGGAAAGCATAAGCTAGGCTCAGACGCCTTCTATGTCAGCGGCGTCTGGTGCACGTAAAGTAATTTAGGAACAATTAATTTATCTTCGTTTTAAGAAAATTCATAATAATGGCGAATTGGTTTTCTTCCATATATAGAAGAGGCTTTGCAGCGTACTCGATCCCAATAATGCAGCCAGCTGCGCTGCATGCACCACAGGACCGCTCTCACTGCGCATGCGCAGTATTCTTGCTTCAAATAACAAAGTTCAAGTGTCACTTGTTGGCAGCAGGTCTGCGAGGGCTATTCTCTCGCAGGCAGTACCTCCGAGGGATGTTCTCTCGCAGGAAGAACCTTGTAGGAGAAACAGGAAGGGATTACCTTTGAGGATGCCCTTTCCTCTCAGTTTTTGAACTAAGGTTCCCTCAAGCCGAGGCCTGTTTTGAGAGGTGTATGTTCTCGGGTCAGAGAACTTGAGCATACGGTAAGAGTTGTTCGCTGAACCCATTCGAACAGTCGGCCAACTGCCTCCTAAACTGGTCGAGGCACGGAGAAGGGAATGCTTCGTCCGCACAGAAAACTACTCTCCCACTATCGGAAGGGTCGTGGGACAAGTATCAAATGCCCGACCTACCTGATGCAGGTTATTCTAGGGTTTTCCCTGAATCACTTTTAGGCGAATGCCGGGTAGGATCCTTAAACTATAGCGCGAGGGCCACTAGATAACCCTTGGCTACGTTCCTCTACCTTTCCGCATCCTCCCTTTCAAATCCCTTCCTATGCTACAAGAGGGGAGTTGCCTCCATGTGGATTACCCTATACATAGCCTGTTAGCATAAAAAAAAATGTAACTTGTTGGTGCTTCCGAGCAAACAGCAAGTAGGAACAATCCAGTGCGTTTAAATGACACACAGAGAGGCGGCCGCATCTCGCAACGATATCGAAATAAAGAAAACTAAAAACAAAACAAATAAAGAGCCTAGAGCGACACAAATGCACAGTTCATCCGACAATCTCCAAAACCATTGGCTATTATGTTTTTAGTTTTCTTATCACCTGAAGGAAGGAACAAGGTTTTCCAGAAACGTTGTGTGGTATCTATATAACATCTTCTTTTGTCAGTATTTTTCTTATTAATAATTTTCAAAACGGACATATATATATATTTTAGCTTTTGACGCTTAGCCAAAGCAGAATAACTTGGTGCATGACTTTTTTTTACATTTATTAAAAATTAAAATTTTTTAGATGTATTTTTCTGAATACAATACGATAAAAATAACCAAAAAAAACTGTTCCTAATTTTAATAACATTATTATTATTATGTCGCTAATATGCAACGTCGTTGTACATGAAGGTTCTAAATATGGAGGGTCATTAATCTGTAACTTCAAGTTATTAAGCTTTTCTTTTTGCATTTGTAAATAAAACTTTGTAACAGTAAAATGAAATATAATTTAAAGTATTAGAAATATAAAATTTTCATCCCTAAAACGCAGTCGAAAATAAAAAGTATTAATGAAAGTAACTAAAGTTTTGATCAATAATACAATAATTACAGCTCTATTTATATACATACAATTTTTATGTATGAAATATAATTAGGTCTAATCTATCAATAATTCTCATTAATTGGATAATTATGATCTTAGTGAAATTAGAATATCCTGAGAATGACGCTTAAATTTAATTTCTAGGGTGGAAAAATAGGAAATAAATATTATTGAAGGGTTCAAAAGTCCGTCTCTTGGGGCTGACTGACAGAAAGCGAGGACAGGCATGATTTAATCTAAGTGCATGTCTCTTAGAAAGCAACAGATGTCTCTGGGGGGTGATACTAAAAGCTAAATATGCTACAGTAGGGACTAAACGGTTAATAATTTTCATTAATTAGATAATTATGATCTTACTGTAATTAGAATACCCTGAGAATAACGCTTAAATGTACTTTCTAGGAAAAAACACAGAAAATAAATATTATTGAAGGGTTCAAAAATCTGACCTTTGGGGTTGACTGACAGAAAGTCAGGACAGGCACGTTGTAACCTTAAGTACATGTCTCTTAGAAACCAACAGATGTCTCTGGGGGGGGGTGATACTAAACGCTAATATATGCTACAGTAGGGACCTAAAGGGTTAATAAACCTACCAAAACTATCGCCTTCGATATCGCGGGAAATGAAACTGACGTATCGAGTTCCATAAGGGGCCTACAGATTGCAGCACTGTGCATACGTCTAATAGGTGGTTGCAACGTGGTCATTATAGTTTCAAAGGTGGTGACACCGATGGTTTAAAGGCACGTGTTTGAACTCTACCTTTCCTCTGCAGATTTCTTTGTAGTGGATATGACGTCAGAGTGACTGAAATGTGCTTCTAAGGGCTTAAACCGTGTGGCGTTACGAGACTCTAAATGACCTCCACCCCATCTAATCGGCTTTTCTTTACTGTGACTCGATGCGGGGGTGGACGCTGACTCGTCTAATGGAGTCTTCGTGTGGAATTCTCAAGTCAGTCGACGTCTTACGCAGTTGCGGTGGCGTTGCTAAGGCAATTACAGTACGCACGACGACACAAAGTTCTTTTCCTGCCCCCGACATCCCTAATTACACCCTCGCAACTGGGCGCGTATCGACTCGGGTAGAATCTCCTTGTCCCGCTGCGTTTCTTTTAAGACCGAAGTCCGCTCCAGGAGGGCAACAAGAGAAGTTTATATGTTTTGCTTATTTCGTTCTCCGTGACCGAGTTATCATCCCGCCATCCACTTCCGTGATGCTTCGAATAAATAAAAACTATAAAGAGCCATTTGTTGAAGTTCTAAAACAAATTTATGTAAAGAAACTGGTTGAATGGTTGTTCTAGGCGTCTTTGAATCCAGCGCTATAAATATATATATATATATATATATATATATATATATAACAGTCTCCTAAATGACATAAAAATCTTAAAATCTCAGAATTTATGTATAAAACACCGTAAACTTCTTTATTAATTTAGCGGGACAGTAATAATTAGTATTTATTAATAATTATTATGTACCTTTTCGAGTGAGACACTTATAATTTGTACTTAATAATAATATATACCTTTTCAAGTACTCAATTGAAATATAAAAAAATAGTATTTAATAATAACAATTAAAAATATTTTCTACGTCCTCCAGAGAGACACTAATAATTAGTATTTAATAAAAATAACAATTATATGGGCATATCTAGGAAATAAATAGAGACCCAAATAATTAGTATGTAATAATAATAATTATATAACTTAGTATTTAATATGTATGTATTTAATAATAACAATTATATCTCTTTTCTAGGACCTCAAGTGAGACAATAATAATTATAATTTAATAATAATATTTATTATATGCCTTCTCTAGGCCCTCAAATGAGACAATAATAATTATAATTTAATAATAATATTTATTATATGCCTTCTCTAGGCCCTCAAATGAGACAATAATAATTATAATTTAATAATAATATTTATTATATGCCTTCTCTAGGCCCACAAATGAGACAATAATAATTATAATTTAATAATAATATTTATTATATGCCTTTTCCAGGACCTTGAATGAGACAATAATAATTATAATTTAATAATATTTATTAGATGCCTTCTCTAGGCCCTCAAATGAGACAATAATAATTACAATTTAATAATAGTATTTATTATATGCCTTTTCTAGGCCCTCATATGAGACAATACTAATTATAATTTAACAATAATAATTATTGTCTCACTCGAGGCCCTAGAACAGAACTGTCCAATTAATAACTTTTATTAATTAAATGTCAACCCTTTCAAAAATTTAATATTGACTGGAAGTAACAATTTCCTCTTTTAGCTACTTATTATTTCTAGGTGAAACACGGCTGCCACGTGTGTATATTAGTTACTTACTATCTGTCACGTAATGTCTTGCCGATGTTACGACTCCATTAACCGAGCTCTGTCCCAGCGTAACTGCATGTTACCATGTTACAGCATGTTATACGAGCCCTCGGCAACATGTAAAAGCACCCTCCCCCCCCTCCTCCTCTGCGTTGTGACGGGGATTGATAAACCATTCGCCTTTACTTCCCGAAACACTTTAATAAATAAAAATCACTCGTGTGCCGGGAATATTAATGGCAATAAAAAAAATTGAAAAATTATTTTTTCAAACGGTGCGCTATGAATCTTTTATCACGGAGTCCACAACACTCGTTATTTATTACCAAAGCATCCGATGCTTTTAATTAAAATTAAATATTACATTATAAAAATCAAGTTCCCCCTCAATTGCTTCAATAGTCCCTTGTAACTATTTTACACCAAAGTACAAAGATAATTAATCAAATTTTTTTTCCGAAAGTCCCTCCCTTAGAGAATGGAAGGTTGAGAGCGACTGAGTAGGTCACTGGGGGGTGCTCGTTAAGTGTTTAATGTCATGAGGGAAGTTTATAATAATTGATATTCCTGTATATTCCACCCCCGTGGCAGAGACTTCCCACCCTTATGTAAATTATATTTTATTCCGTGTATTAAATGAATAAATATCAGAGTTGCTGCCGTATTCTTCTTCTTCTACTTCTCCTTCTACTTCTTCTACTACTACTTCTACTACTACTTCTTCTTCTACTACTACTTCTTCTACTACTACTACTACTTCTTCTACTACTTCTTCTTCTTCTTCTTCTTCTTCTTCTAATTCTTCTACTACTACTTCTTCTTCTACTACTTCTTCTTCTTCTTCTACTTCTTCTTCTTGTTTCCAGGATTAGGCTTTTAGCCTGTTCCGACATTAACTTTGGTCTTCCAACACTCCTTCTGCCTAATGGTTTATATTCTGTCTCTAGGCATTCGCAACACATCGCTCTCTCCACCTTTATTTATACCCTATCTGTGATCGCCTTAACACTTATGGAAGCACTCCTTATTTTATCCATCCTTGTACACCCCCTTCACTGCTCTAAGAAATTTCATTTCAGCAGCTTCAATTTGTTTAAGTTCTTTATGTTTTCTTACCCAGCATTGTAGAAACTGCCATCATCACCTTATAAAATTTAATTTCCGTTCCTTTCTGGTTTTTGCCTTTTAACGTTCTTCTTATTGTCCCACATGTCCTCTGAAAGTTTTATATTTTATTTGTGGTATCTTTATCCTCTTCAAATGTTATTTCACATCCTAATTATTGGAAATGGGATACCTTTTCGAGTGTTTTCCCTTTTATTCTTGTTGGATTGTTTCCTAAGAACGCCATGGTTTTTGTTTTAATTACTGAAATTTTCATGTTATATATTTTACTCCGTTGGTGTAGTAACTAATATTATTTATGTAAGACTTTATTTCGTAAATTATTTTGTTTAGATAATTGAATGTAACATATACACCGGAAGAACTCCCATCAATTGGGGATGAAACTGGGTGTTTGTTACATTGTTGTGTTTCAAATATAATAATAAAAAAAATTGTGACTAAAAGCGCTGGTGTTTTTAATAATTAATTTTAGAAATATAGTCGGATTATTAGAATTGTATCCCAAAAAAATATATATTGTAATATTTTGTTCTCGTCGTGACCGAAGCCACCAGGTCGACTTGGTACCAGCTGTTACCGGAAATAGGGGAAAATGTAAGAATTTACAGGAAAGGGCGTCAAGATTGCATGACGCTCCCGGAATAGGTTTGATGCATAACGTAACCATAAATAAATCAGAAGTTAATAATATATGATAATCCCGTCTTAAACAAATAAAACAGTCTGTGGCGTGTCTTCAGACTGCAAAAATGCACAACAGGGAAATTAAGGAACAGCTTGAAAATAGTAGAATTGTAGCAATTTTCTGCCGTAATTTCGCAACCGCCCCCAACGGCCACCTCCACCACCACCTCCACCACCACCTCCACCACCTGTTCGATCGCGTGCAGTTTCGTAACGAGAGCGCATAGTCAATTACGTCACTGATAGTTACGAGTAACTACGTAGTAGAAGAAGCGATTATCGACTTAGAAACTCAGTCGACCGTCACAATACTCTCGAAAATAGCAGCATGAGGGATTTTAAAAATAGATCCGACCGTAGCGTTTCTGGTGGAAACAACCCTGTAATAATGACTTCAAATTATCTAAGTCAGTTTAGGGAAGCTACTACACAAGTTTGGAAGCCATCTCTCTGGTAAAATAGCCGTCTGCGAGGGCTATTCTCTCGCAGGCAGTACCTGCGAGGGATGTTCTCTCGCCGGCAGAACCTTGTACCAGAGACACGAAGGGGCTACCTTTGGGGATACCTTTTCCTCCACCGTTTATGAACCAAGGTTCCCACAAGCCGAGGCCTGCTTTGAGAGGTGCATGTTCCGGGGTCACAGACCTTGGACATACGGTAAGTGTTGTCCGCTATCCCCATTCGAATAGTCGGCCAGCTGCCTCCTAAACGGGTCAAGGCAAAAAGAAGGGAATGCTGCGTCTCCACGGAAAACTCCTCACCCGCGATCGGAAGGTCGTGGGACAAGTACCCAGTGCCCGACCTACCTGATGCAGGTTTTTCTAGGGTTTGTACTGCATTTCTGTAGGCGAATGCCGGGTAGGATCCTTAAAATATAGCCCGCGGGGCCCCTAGTTAACCCTTGGCTATCTTCCTCAGCCCTTCCGCATCCCCCCTTTCAAATGCTATTAAAGGGTATTTGCCACCTTTTGGATTACCCTCATGTAGTCTGTTACCTTAAACTATAAAAAAAGAAGCATCTCTTTGGTTTTTTTTAACTAAGCTTCCCACATGCTGTGGCCTGTTTTGAGGGTTGCATGTTCCGGGCTCACAGACCTTGGGAATATGGTAAGAGTTCCTATTGGAACAACAAGGCTGGTTTTTTTAATTTCTAATGATTTAAATTCCTTTTTTAGTTTTTCGTAATAAATTTCTGATTTTACAGGCTCATGTTTCTTGACTTATTAATTGAAGTAAATTAATACAGTGTAACACTTTCAATATATTTCAATATTTTCATTTTCCCAAAGTGTGTGTATTTAATTGACGTGTCCCATTCCCTAAAATTTCGTAGGAGTAACTGAAAAATCATATTTATTTTAAAATTTAAACCTCGTTGAATTCTAAAACGCCCCGTCATGGGGTTTAACAGTCGCGTGTCGCTTTGGACCAGAGGAAATTCAATGGTTTCCCCCGCAATTTAGAAGGAGGAGACATTTAATAAATGTAAATTCTCGGGATTGGGTTGGAGTAAACGGCCGTTGCGAGGCGACGATATTTTTTAAAGAGAGAGAGAGAGAGAAAAAATAATAATGGGACTTGGAAACACAAACTTGAGGGGGCGTATCAACGCAAGTAATCCTGGGACACGCAGGAACCTCACGGACGACCCACTTTGCCATTTAAACGTGGAAACTCTAACATTCATATCGATCTAAAAACAAAGGCTTCCGTGACAATCACAAGGAAAATTACATCAATTGTCGTTTCTGGAGCTGAGGGGGGGGGGGGGGGGCGGGGTCGAAAAATATTCAAAAACTCCACCACCTTGGTGTGAAATTCCAATACTGTCACTTCGCCTAAAATAGTACATTATCATAGTCTGATTAAAATTAGAAAACCACCCCTATCCTTTTCCCAAGAATGGGGACAAGGCAGCGTTGCCGCACAATCGCAGCTATACTTCTACGTGTGTGAGCTCGTGTAACAAGTCTAATTGCGGCGGCCACGTGTAGTGCGGGCAACAGCTAATTCATGCACAACGTAGTGCGCGGGGAAATTCCCCAAATGCCTTTATATTTTAATATCCCTGTAGATCAGATTCCTATTGAACAGTTTTCAACAAGTTCATGTGTATTATATATTAATTATATTTATGACACCAATGTTGATAGACTAAAATTAATTAATATTTATAATCCATAATTTTTAACTTAATAACTAATTATTTTGCAGATTTGTTTTAAAATATTGTTTAAATATGTAATTTGAAATTAAATTATGTTCATATTTACTGTATTATTGATCACCCATTTTTTTTAAAAATTAAAAGAATTACTTTATTTTAAATAGTTTAAATTATTACATTTTAAAGTTAATTAGAAACAATGTAATATTAATGGTAGAATCAAAAATACCCTTCATATAATTTGTTTATAAAAAGAAAAAAACTGTTATAATTTAATGTTCCGAAAAATTATATTGTTTGGTCTTCACATCACTCATGACAAAAAAAAATTGTCATCGTAGAAACGTAAAACAAACTATCCTGAAGAAAGTACAACAAGGTACAGAAACGGCTTGGAAGTTTTGAATAAAAAATATTTTAAAATTTCTGCTATGACGGTCGGTTAATTAATCAAATGTTAATAGTATTGAAATTCAAACATTTTGTGGTTAATTATGAATTTTCAGAGGATTAATTTGACGTGTTACATTTCAGTAATCATATTGAAGTTGAAAATTAATCTAATAAATAAATCTATATAATAAAAAAGGATGTATATTTGTATGTATGTATGTATGTATGTATGTATGTATTTACGTTGTTCTTTATACAAATTTTATCGCGTGGACAGAATGCAACAAAAATTGGTACACATATTCTGCCAAAATCGAGAACCGGTACTGTGGGGGTGAGAAACCCCTAGCATACACGTGGAAAAAATTATAATTAAAAACCGTGATCATTAAATATTAAATTACTGCGCGCCAAGAGACAATGACGTCACGCGAGAGAAAGAGACGTTACTACGCAACGAACAAAGGAAATATCTCCTTTATTAGGAATGAAATAAAGCAGAAATATTTGTTTTTAATAAAAAGTATAATTTTATACAGCAATATTCCATCGATCGAATGATAATAAAGAAGAATACGAATTACTTTACCATCCTTGCGCTGTATTAGTTGTGAGTCTAGCTAACAATTTCATCAATGTAATATTTCGTAATGTATGAAGACTGAGTGACGATTATATCCTGAAATACTCAAGGAATATATTTAAGTGTTCAATTAAATACTTTTTCGAGTTTATATAAATAAGTACACGAGCAACGCCGGGCACCCAGCTAGTAATAAATAAATAAGTTTTTGTTTGTATGTTTGTTTGTATATATGCATTTGTATGTTCCTCATACAAATCTACACCAGTCGAGAAAATTTCACCTAAGTTCGTAAACATGTTCTTTGCGATCAGAAAACAAACACTGTCGGGGTGAGACGCGTCTACCACCCCCCAGAAGCCGGGGTGGAAATATTTAAACATGCTAAAACAGTCGATATTTACAGGGTCAAAGATATTCATAGTGTTACTACCGATGTTATCAGACTACATCATCATCGGAACGGAGCACCCTTAGGGTTGGGGGTGGACGCGTATTACAAGAAAATAACGCTAATACAATCAAGATTGGAGTATGCATGTAGCCGAGTTTAATTATGACATTCAATTCGCCATTTAACCCCCAGGGGTGGGGCTACACGGGGATAGAATTTTTTTTCTAACAGGTTAAATGGTCGATATTTGTGTGTGGAATAAATAATTGTTGAGGTCAATGACGTTTATAAAATATCTACCCATAGGTTTTTGTAAAATTTCAACCCCCTTTCGGGCATGAGAGCTAAGCACACATGGGGGTGGGGGTGGAAATATTCAAACAATGTAACCGGCCGACAACACATTTAATGATAGGGGTGGAGTTGCGTTACATAAAAATAACCTAAAAGATCCCTAGATTGGAGCCAGATCTGGGGGCGGGGGGGGGGGTTATGGATAAATAACATCTCGGGCAACACCGGGCACCCCCAAGCTAGTTCAGAATAAAATTGTAATACGGTAATAGGCCCGCAAAATGAATTAAAGATTATTAATGAAGTGATTAAATAATTTTTTCAGTCTTAATTGGTCTCAAATAATTACATTTATTTATAAATTGTTATTGAATTTTTATTTTTTATTTCCTAGACCCTTGTCCTTAGTTAGGAAATTGCCAAAATAAAAATTAACAACACATCATTTCAAAATTGTAATCTAATGTTACATTTTACTTGATCCTTATTGAATTTCTTCAGAATTCCGACCCCCCAAACCTGTTGGTAAAAACAAATATTTGCAATTTAAAATTTTCCAAGTATTAAAAAAATGTCAACGTCGAAGTTAATAACAGTAGGATGAAATTCGTCTCCACTTTACGTTCTTCCTCATGAATTAGATGAAATTTAATATTCCTCTCCTTGTTATTAAAATGCCACCCCCAGGAGGACTATCCTTCGTAAATGAATCCGCGTCAGAATGCGCCCCCTATATTTTTCTTTTGGAATTTACTCCACCCCCGAGGGAACTCAATTCATCACAACTTTCTAAATCCTTAAACAAGAGATTAATTTTAATTGAAAATTATCTTCGCTTTCAGGATTATTGGAGTCTAAATTAATTCCAATTAAACTGTCTGTAGGAAATCGTAAAGGGATGAAGATTTTTATAACCTCGACTAGACCGTTTTACATTTACGTCTGTTTCTTACAGATCATTAATGATCATTGAATTATTTTTACGATTAAAAATTGGCTAATAATTTAAATAGAAATTATTGGAGCTGGTCAAAGATGGTAGGACTGAATTTAACCTAAAAGTGTCTGTGAAATTGTCAAATATATAAAATAGACTAACGGTTGTTTGTTTGTATGTGTGTGTGTATATTCCTTATACAAATCTACACCCGTCGAGTAAATTTGACCAAATTTCGTAGACGTGTTACTGTCGAACCAGAAACAAGCACTGTTACAGAAAGACACGTTTACCACCCCTGGAGACGGTGGTGGAAATTTTTTAACATGCTAAAACGGCGGATATATGCGTCTGAAAATACTTTTCTGGGGGTGAATGAGATTGATAGCGTTTCTACCGATGTGGTTGCTGTATAATTTTAACCCCTACCAGCATAGGGGTGGCTATGGAGGGATGTCTCATAAAAATAACGCGAAAACAGCCGAGATTGGAGTCGAATCCGGGGGTTATGGTTGTCGCCGAGTTTAATTATGACAACTGGGGCAACGCCGAGCTCGCAGATAATTCAGTATCAAATATGTACAAAGAGGTATAAAAACGTCGCTGAATAGTCGGCCAGATGCCTCCTAAACCGGTCAAGGTACGGCGAGGGGAAAGCTGCGACCCCACAGCAAACTTCTCTCTCCCGCCACCCAAGGAAGGGCGTGGGACAAGTACCAAATGCCGAACCTACCTGATTCAGGTTTTTCTAGGGTTTCCCCTGCATCACTTTTAGGCGAATTGCCGAGTAGGATCCTTAAACCATAGCCCGGGGGTCCCTAGTTAACCCGTGGCTACCTTCCTCTACCCTTCCGCATCCCCACTTTCAAACCCCTTCCTATTCTATTAAAGGGGAGTTGCCACCATGTGGATTACCCTCATGCAGCCTGTTACCCTAAAAAAATGGCTGAATAAAACGTTTCGATACCTTTTTGTAATTATTCAGGTATTTTCCTACAGAGGAGTTAAATGCAAATTATTATATGTACAAAGTAAAGAAAGGCAAATTAAAATGGCAATTATAACGGTCGATTAATTTCTCATACTTAAGATCATTGTCGTTAATTATTAATTTTACGAGGAAACATTGGACGTGTTTCATTTCAATATACATCTGGTTGTTGAAAAGTAATTAATAACAATATTGAAAGACGTTAATAGGCTACCGAAGTTAATGAAAGTTTATTAATCATTAATCAATTAGCGCGGGAATAATCGTAGTAAAGAAAATCAAAATCAATCGTTAATGTGACAGGGAAAACACTCAATTAAAAATATTTAACATCTTTAATGAATTTAATTACGTCATGTTTCGGTCCTCATGTGGACGATATTCATGAAAATAAATTTAGAAAAAAATATCAATATTTTATGAATACGAGACGCCTGCTTAGATTGAAAATATCTGAATAGCGAATTAGAAATAAAATGGTCTTAAATTCATTTTAGTGTTTTATCAGCCTTTTTTGCCAAGTAATTATTTTGGCGGATACAGAAATTCGATTGAAAATTCCCTCGTTAGTTGAAACACGTTCAAACTCGACTGTTGTTAACTTGTTACCCTTACCCGTTGGAATAATAAATAAAGTTGCATACGGTCGTGTAAAATCCGCGTCATAATCCCCCAACCATTTTATTATAACCCTTAGGATTTAGGACCAACAACATTCGTGTAGGTTAATCCCGGCCCTCAAACTTCAGGCGGCTCAGCAGGTGTTTGGGGGGGGGGGTGAAGGGGTTGGGGATTACACTCGTCGGAGGAGAAAAGGAACTGTCGGGATGAGAGAATGGCTCCTTACCGACTGGAAAGCAAGACAATTGCATGTAAGTAACACAACCCTCCAAACCCACCAGCATCATCACAAGAAATGGAACACGTAAAATTGCAGACACGAGATTAATTATTTTTTTTGTAACAGTAAATAGGAAATTACTTGAAAATATAGTTACAATATCCTCCATTAATGAACACTCTTGCAGATTAATATCCACTTCTCTAGACGCCTAATTTAGCTTCATTTCAGCTTATGACGTTTCGATTTGTTTAAATTGTTTAATTAAGAATTAATTGCCACCTTGCCTTTATACTTTTTCTATACCCAATATTTGTTTCAAAAAATTAATTATTACTAATTACTGTTTAAAATATTTAACTAGCCATCTTATTTATAAATGACGTAGTCAGGATAATAGCTTTAATCAGTTTTAACTCACCCTTCATTAAATATTAATTATTAAAACAATTTTGAAATTTTTACTTATTACATTATGTTAAACAACACTGTTGACTATGTTCGACCATAGTTTACGTATGTAATTGTAATGTAATGTTGCATGAACTTTTACATCTTTCTATTGCAAATTAACGTGTTGGTTTTCTTTGAAGTTGTAGGTGAAGGATTTGGTCTCACGTGACGCTGCGAGGGCTATTCTCTCGCAGGCAGTACTTGCGAGGGATGTTCTCTCGGAGGCAGAACCTTGTAGGAGAGACACGAAGGGGGTTACATTTGGCGATGCCTTTTCCTCTCCGTTTTTGAACTAAGGTTCCCACAAGCCGAGGCCTGTTCTGAGAGGTGCATGTTCCGGGGTCACAGACCTTGGGCATACGGTAAGAGTTGTCCGCTATTCCAATTGGAATAGTCGGCCAGCTGCCTCGTAAACTGGTCGTGGCACGCAGAATGGAATGCTGCGTCCCCACAGAAAACCCCTCTCCCGCTAGGGCGTGGGACAAGTACCCAATGCCCGACCTACCTGATGCAGGTTGCTCTAGAGTTTGTCCTGTTTTACTTATAGACGAATGCCCCGGTGTAGGATCCTTAAAATATAGCCCGAGGCCCCTAGTCAACCCTTGGCTACCTTCCTCTACCCTTCCTCATCCCCCCTTTCAAATCCCTTCCTATGCTATTAAAGGGGAGTTGCCAACATGTGGATTACCCTCATGTAGCCTCCTGTTACCCTAAAAAAAATTGGTCTCATGTCGTTCGATTTAATTTTACAACGCCTGAAGAAGTCTCGACAAGTTTTTTCTATTATAATGTCTTAAATGTTTATTTTTTGTAACAAATCTCCGAGTTAATATGGTTGTGTATTTTTCCGATCCAAGATGTCTGCGCCTATTTGTTCGCATAAGTTCTTTTATTGTCTCTCATTCATAAACTTTAAAGTAGCTTGCTTTTATTATTCCTAAAGTTGGACGTAAGTACTGCAAGAACTCAACCACCCCCCCCCCCCCCGTGAGTCCTTCTCATTGGGAGGGATGAAAAGTCTGGAATATCTGAGAACTTTGCCGTCATAAGAAAACAAATCTGAAGACGAGGCGGATGTCGCCGTGGTCCTTAGCAGATAAAAATAAACTTTTACCTTTACTCTTTTATGCACTAATTAAGACCCTTTGGTGGAGAAGAGAAAGACGCGGAAAATAATGTTCAGAAAAATGTCGACAACGAGACATTTTACTCACTCTGCTTTTTAATAAACCTTGCCTTAAAGTCCGCAACACATCCTGTATTCCTTTACTCATGACATCATACCCAGTTTAATGCTTCAAAAAAAACATTTCCCTAAGAAATTCGTAAACTAATGATGTGTCATTATTAAATTTAATTATTAATAAATTCACAACAAAATTTTTGAATTTAGAAATTTATTTATAGTGGTTTAAATATTTTTTCCCCCCATTGCGTTGAAGGACAGAGCAAGAGGGGTCGATGTTGTCCGGAAATTAAGGTTGCAGATTGCCCTGGGGGGTTGTTGAGGCTCTGGGTTTATGTCAGGGTGATTCGTGGTCGCTACGTCCAGCACGTTTTTAATTTTCAAAGAACACCAGCATGGCAGTTACTCGTTGCTGTTGCTCCTATATTTTTATTCTACCCGTTCACTTACTATAAACATAGCGCGAACTCCTCATCTCCTTTAGTACATGCAAAAATATGATCCTTGTATGCAATTGTGAGTTTACCTGCTCTTTATTTCCTCACCCAGGAGACTACAAGAAACAAATATGTGGCAAGATGGACAAGGGGCTACCTTTGGGGATACCTTTTCCTCTCCGTTTTTGAACTAAGGTTCCCACAAGCCGAGGCACCTCGGCCTGTTTTGAGAGGTGGATGTTCCGGGGTCACAGACCTTGGGCATACGGTAAGAGTTGTCCGCTATTCCCGTTGGAATAGTTGGCCAGCTGCCTCCTAAACTGGTCGAGGCACGGAGAAGGGAATGCTGCGTCCCCACAGCAAACTCCTCTCCTCTACCCAATGCCCGACCTACCTGATGTAGGTTTTACTAGGGTTTTCCCTGCATTTCTTTAGGCTATTGTCGGGTAGGATCCTTAACATGTAGCCCGGGGGCCCCTAGTTAACCCTTGGCTACCTTCCTCTACCCTTCCACATCCCCCGTTTCAAATCCCGTCCTATGCTATTAAAGGGGAGTTGCCCAACGTGGATCACCCTCATGTAGCCTGTTGCCCTAAAAAAAAAAGAGGTGAATTCCCCTCACATTTTGAGGAGTTACACGACATAGAGAGTCCTCACTGTTTTGGATCTCACTCCCCCCCCCCATCCCGCCCTCCCAGGAAAATATTTCAGAGTGGGCACGAAACTCGTCTCAGTTTCGAAATGAGTCATTAATTTATTTGAAAAGTGACTGTGGACACCTAAACATGTACCACTGTGATCAAAAAGTAAGGTGGAATTGTCATTTAAAACTCCAGGGTATTAGGAAGGTAACCTTAGGTTGGCAGGACTGTCTATGATATTTGCCAAGCGTCTGTTTGTTAAAAGGTTTAATTATCTCAGAGTTACACGTGTGTGTTTTTTTGTGAAACAACCAAAGGTGAATTTTTTGATTTTTGCAAATGGGTGATTTTGTTGAGCAAAGAACTTGCATCAAATTTTGTTTGCGGAACGAATATTCTTGTGCAGGGACACGTTGAAGGCCTTTGGTGATCAAACTATGGCACGTTTATAAGTGGTTTAACGAGTTCAAAGACGACCATCAACGTCTACCGACGAGAACCACGTCCAAAAAATCGTCGATGGACAATTAGAGATCTCGCTGACGGTGTTGGAATATCATTTGGCACATTTTGAAGAATGTTTTGTGTCTCAAACGCGTCAAGTCTCTATTGGTGGGGGAAAGAAAGCGTCGCGTTGATGTGTGTGAAACTTTGCAATGCATCATTGCTGGAGACGAGACTTGGATTTACGCCTACGACCCTGAATATCAAGGTCATGGTGACAGTCGTGGTGTGGTGCACTGTCAAGTCCTTCCGCCGGGCCAAACTGTCAGCAAAGAAGATTATTTGAGCGTTATGCGTCTGAAACTCTTGGTTCCTTCACCACGATCATGCACCACGTCACACTGCATTGGTTCCTCGCGACTCACATCGTTCCGCAACCACCGTATGTGACTTCTGGCTATTCAGCAAACTCAAGAGGCCAATGCGGGGACGCTGTTTTGACACGACTGAGGAGAATCGAAGAAGGTCTTGAAGGCTACACCGGGAGAAAAGACTATTCCGAGGCCTGGAACAAAGCGTTGGAAAAAGTGCGTTTTATCGGACGGGGATGACTTTGATAGGGGGATGAAACTGATTTGTTCACAGTGGTGGTATAATGTGGGAGACTTGGCAACGCAGAGGAAAAGAGCTTCTTACGAGCCGTGAATCATGACCCAAAGTAACATGAGCCATTAAATGAGCTTAATGGATTCCTCAAGCAGAGCTCCTGGTCTTTTCACCACTATCGAACGCCCCTTAAAAGAAATTGAATAAGAGACTAGTAAAACGTACTTTAAATTACTGTCTTCTGTCTATGAATATTTTCTAATTGCTTTACTTTATTTTGACCCAATTTTTTTGGCTATTAATATTTATGTAACAATGTCAAGTGATTTTCCATTCTCATCTACACGGAGTTTTTACAATAATTTGACAATTGTTGATTTAAATATCATTTAAAAACTGGCCACCGAGACAAACTCTCGTCCTTAATTTAATAATCTGGAGAAACTTCTTTGGAATTGGAGTATTAAATAAGGCTGACATGTAAAATTTAAAGAAAATTTATGTATATATAAAGGGGTATATATAAAAAGGGGTATATTAACGCGTGTTAAATTTAAAGAAAATATATTTTAATATGGTTTTTCTAATTAAAATATATTTATACAAGTCCTGACATCTAAAATTTAATTAGAACATGACTTGTAAAATATATTAAAAAAATTATTGATTTTTAATAATTAAATGAAATATTTTTTTCCTTGTATCGACTTATTAAATTTAATTTAAATGATTTTTAAAAGGATGTTGACGTTTAAAGTTTAAATAAAATATGTTTAAACATTTACTGATTAGTAAAATTTAAATGGAAATCATTTTTCGAATCTGTTTTGACTTCTACAATTTTTGATAAAATTTATTTAATCATTTTTTGGCTTCTAAAATTTAAATAAAACATTTTGAAACCTGTTTTGACTTCAAACATGTAAATTAAATATATTTATATATATATAAGCTTATAAAATTTAAACAAAACATATTTAAGCATGTATTAACTCAGAATTTCTTTTATTCTCATGTTGATGATGGTTGACTACATCTGCTTGGTCACAGTGAAATTAATCTCGAATTTAAATATTGATACATTACATGTGACATATATATATTATGATATCGTCTGCTAATGTGACAATTTATACCTTTAATAAATGATTCACGGTAACGCAGCAGGTTCTCGACGTTGTCGTCCTCCACCGTTGTCTTCAAGACTGTGTGGCGCTGCTATACCATATATGGTGGTGCGGGACATGCTGCGACCTGATTGGCCGCTGAGGATTGCCTGACCGCAGCGTCCATGTCGCGTAGTAAATGTCAGGCGATCTTCAGCGGCCAATCAGGTCGCAGCATGTCCAGCACCCCCATATATGGTATAACAGCGCCACACAGTCTTGAAGTCAGCCGTGGAGAACGTTAATATCCAGAACCTGGCGAGTAACATTGAAGTAATTAGTTAGTAATGAAACTGTCTTCCTTATTAAGGTTATTGTGAGAGTCTGTGCGTTATGTAGGAAGTTATTTTACTTAAGATGCATAGAACAAGAACTGCATGAGACACCAGCTGCTGCTTCTTCTCCTTCTCCATGTTACAGACAGCCATTTAAGTGTGTTTATGGGACTTTCTATGAAAACTTATGGAACGAACAAAAACATGATTGACTATAATTTAACACTTGTAATTATTGTAAGTACAGTAATTACTGTAAGATAAACGCCAACATCATCCCGCTTAAAAGAAATTGATTTGCAGAAAAATAAATAAAATTAAACAAATACATTTTAATTTAAATGAAAATTAATTATTTAATATCGAAAATTACTTAATTAAGTACCACGTTATTAATTTCATTTAGTGAATTTTCAAACAATGCAACGTGGCCGATAACACATTTAGGGGTAGGGGGGGGCGAGTTGCGTTACATAAAAATAACGAAACATATCGGGGGGTGGGGGGGGGTTAAATATAAGTGACAACACCGGGCACTCAGCTAGTCTTATAAATAAATAAAGCAGAGTGTTTGTTTGTATACAGATTAATAATGATAATAATAAATAAATAAATACACAAGAAACTACAAACAACTTCCCAAATTAATGCAATAATTATATTGTTGTTATTATTATTTTTATGTACTTTTAATTTTTATATTACGACGACGTTTCGATATCTTCTTCAAGATTGAAGCAAGTCTGCCTCGGATCCACTTTTCAAAACTGTGTAAATTTAATAGCCTTATTGTGTAAATTTGGGTCAATACCTTGAAGAAGACACAAAAAGGGATCGAAACGTCGTCAGAATATAAACAAAAAAATTAAATGAGTCTGGCTAAGGTCAGAAATTGTTTTTTAATTTTAAATAGTTTTATTGCAGAATTATTCATTTGTTTTTGATTCATTAAAAAATATTATGACACCGCAACCAATCAATTGATTTATTGTTAAAATACTGCAAACGTCAAGTTATAAATAATTAAAATTCTATTGAAACAACGTCGTTTAATTAATAGAAGGTATTTTCAATCAACCAGTTTTAACAACTTTGGAATGTTTGATGTCCGTGTTTGTGTGATCTCTGGGCAGAGAGGCAGATAGATAGATATTAACGTGTGGAGGACGATCTCTGAATTAGTTGTTAATTGTGTCGTTGATTGGTTATCATTAAGGTCGTGTAAATACAAATAAATCCATATTGAAAGTGCAACATCGCAATTATCACTAAAGTATTTATTTACCATAGATGATGTATTTTAAATCCAATTACTTACTCGTGCAACATCCGTGACTGACGAGGTAACGCACCGTTCGCGAAGGACTTAAACCTCTTCCGTTTGTAATTTGCTCTCCACTTAATATTTAATTGCAGAACGAGTCAAAGGATCGCTAATTATCCTATCTCTGTAATTGCATTAGTCAGTCACTTGGCTGCCTCTCAACTTGAACCTGCAGTCAGGCGTCGATGCATGGTTGAGCTCCGTCGCTTCTGCTCAAGTGCCACGGGCATTTAGTTCTATTAAATATATGAGCTATCATTGTCAGGACGTATTGATAATATTCTTAATTATTTTAATCGTGACCACCTCAAAGGCTCCAACTTAAACGGAAAGATTTCAGATTCTTGAAGAAAAAAAATTACCTGGACGTGACGTTTCGACGCTGCTTTACGCCTTTCTCCAACAGCATTTTAACATTGAATGATCCGCGCAAGTGAAAACAAGGTATAATATAATATGTTCCGATTTTTGGTATCAACTTGAAATCGTTGGAATGAACGACATTTATGAAATTATTGTCAACACATTCCACGGTAAGATTTTTTTAAGGGTAACAGGGAGGCTGCATGACGGTAATCAACATGGTGGCAACTCCCCTTTTATAGCATAGGAAGGGATCTGAAAGGGGGGATGCGGAAGGGTGGAGGAAGGTAGCCAAGGGTTAACTAGGGGCCCCCGGGCTATATCTTAAGGATCCTACCTGGCATTCGCCTAAACAAATGCAGGGAAAACCATAGAAAAAACCTGCATCAGGCAGGTCGGGCATTGGGTACTTGTCCCACGCCCTTCCGATAGCGGGAGAGAAGTTTGCTGTGGGGACGCAGCATTCCCTTCTCCGTGCCTCGACCAGTTTAGGAGGCAGCTGGCCGACTGTTCCAATGGGAATAGCGAACAACTCTTACCGTATGCGCAAGGTCTGTGACCCCGGAACATGCATTTCTCAGAACAGGCCTCGGCTTGTGGGGACCTTAGTTCAAATACCAGAGAGATGTGAAGGCATCTTCTTTTTTTTTCGAGGTGTAGACAGACTACATGTGGGTAATCCACATAATGACAACTCCCCTCTTATAGCATAGGAAGGGGGGATGTGGAAGGGTGGAGAAAGGTAGCCAAGGGTTAACTAGGGGCCCCCGGGCTATGGTTTAAGGATCCTACGCGGCATTCGCCTAAAGAAATGCAGGGAAAACCCTAGAAAAGCCTGCATCAGGTAGGTCGGGCATTGGGTACTTGTCCCACGCCTTTCCGTTAGCGGGAGAGGAGTTTGCTGTGGGGACGCAGCATTCTCTTCTCCGTGCCTCGACCAGTTTAGGAGGCAGCTGGCCGACTGCTCCAATTGGAATAGCGGACAACTCTTACCGTATGCCCAAGGTCTGTGATCCCGGAACATGCACCTCTCAAAACAGGCCGAGGTGCCTCGGCTTGTGGGAACCTTAGTTCAGAAACGGAGAAAGGAAAAGGCATCCCCAAAGGTAGCCCCTTCGTATCTCTCCTACAAGGTTCTGCGTGCGAGAGAACAGCCCTCACTACGAGAGAATTCTCTGGCAGGGTTGTACTTGACGTCATTCACCCTCTTCAAGGTAATCCAACTCGTACTACGATTTGACTGAGGGAGCCGCATACATGCACCCAGTTAACGAGGTTTTTTTTTGTTGTTGTTGATTTTTTTCTCCAAAAATTGTCAATACGTGACGAGTGCGATGTGACGGACGATCTGTCGCGGGCGGGCGAATATGGCAGCTTGACGGCATCTGAACGGCGCCATTTATGAGTGAGGGGGGTCGCAGAATGGATCACGGTGAGCTGTAAAGCGGTTTGTAGAGTTTACGGCCGCCCATGAATAATGAATGATGCGATTCAGAGGGATGCGTTTGCGACTAATTTCGAGGTGCTTGGTGGCAGAACCGTGACGCGGGCGGGGGTGTGATGTGGTATTACGACACCCACATCAACCCCTGCCCCCCTCCCCTAACTTCAATAAAGAGCCAGTTGCACAGGGTGCAGGAAAAAAAGTATAGAGAGAGTTTCCCCCACAAAAGGACCGAGATTTATGCGCTTTTACGCAATAAAAAAGTTGTACAAAGACCATTACTAAGGCAAAATTTCGGATCATTTTATGGCAGATTAGACGAGTAACTCCATTGTTCCACCCTGCTGTCGGTGCAAAGTAACGACTCTTTACATTTTAAAAGGGGGGTTGAAAAAGAGATCTGGTACATTTCAATAGCCTTAAAGAGAGTCTGCTGATATTTTTAACTGCCGCGGCTAAAAAAGAAATTAAATACGGCCGAAAGAGACTAATTTATTGACTTCCACTAAGAATATAAAATTAAGGGTGCAAATTTCAACCACATTGTCTCCCTTAAACGCATCTGTCTGTTTACGTATAAGTTTATAAACGTACACAATTCTGCAATATATTTTTTTTTTGGATTATCGTGTTCCTACAGACTTGTATATTGTAATGCCAACTAATTAAGCCAGTAATTGTTTTTAAATAATTTTAATTCTTAGCGAATAAATGAATTGCAAGCGGTATGTGAGCGAGCAAAGCAACAATAAGCGGCGGGCTCTGTTTCTTTGTTGAGGAGTCGGAATGGCGGCTACGCGCGCACAAGTGTAGTCAGTTTGCAGTCTACGGCGAGGAGCGAAAGAGAAAAGTCTACGTCTACGGTCAGCCACGAGAGGTGAGACATTAAAAACAAATCTTCGCCGAAGAGTGAGAAGGTGGCTTTTCTCCCCTATGAGGGTAGCACCTCGGGAAAAATAGGCAGGATCCTGGTGAAGCATGACGTCAGAACTGTCTTTCGGCCACAGAGGAATATTAGGAGTTTCCTCCCCCCCCCCAACTAAGGGCAGCCTTGACCTTAGAACACCGGGTGTGTATGAGGTCACGTGCGAATGTGGCCAAAAATACGTTGGCCAGACAATAAGAACGGTGGAAGAGAGAATGACCGAACACCTGAGGTGGTGGCTATTGTAACCGGACACTGGATAAATCGGGGGAAAAAACCAGGTTGCTAGGCCACGCCAGTAACTACCGGGGGGGCCCCTAGTTAACCCTTGGCTGCCTTCCTCTACCCTTCCGCATCCCCACTTTCGGATCCCTTCCTATGTTATTAAAGGGGAGTTGCCACCTCGTGGATTACCCTCATGTTACCCTTAAAAATAATGTCAGGGTTAAACGTATACTATTTAGATAATTAAAAAGCCAGAAAATAGACAAAAATAATTGCTAAATAAATATTTAGTAAGTATTTAATAATTGGACTCTTCATTGGCTATTTAGTATAACTTTAAATGGTTCAACTAAGCGTCTAATTAAAACGCAAGGAATAAACAAACCCCCTGAACGAGGAAGTGGGAATGTAATCTAAAACTTCTCTGAAAATCAAGGATAATAAATATTTGAAACAGGAGCATATTTATTACCTAATTAATTAACAGCTATAAAGTTTCCTTTGTTAATTACTTCTTGGGAGAGTAACTATAAGTTACAGTATTTTTACTACCCCCGTTACCCCATAACTACGGAAATGTGCTAATTTTTAGTCACCTCCCCCTCACCAACCCCCTCACCAACCCTCTCCCTCTCTCTCCCCTGTGCGTGTGTAGAACTTCCCAGAGGGGGAAAAAGTTTTGACACAAAAGTTTAATTTTTAGCAGTCTGACCAACTTTCTAACAACTTTTCCGCCCCGCCCCCCAAATTTCGCGACGAGCGTTCACCCTTTACATTGTAAAGCCAAACTTCGCTTTAGCGTTTCATTTACTTTGATTGTTCAAACAAATGGTAAATTCAACAAAATGGAGAGACGAGAAAATCCCTCTGCATGTCACCCCCCCTCCTTCCTTAAAAAGTATCTTAATTTTAATTAATAAACCAGCCAATTTTAAGTCAGAATAAATAATTTCTTAATTAAATTAATAAATGAAACGTTAATTTAATAAAAAATTATTTATTCTGATTTAAAATTAGTTGATATTTATTTATTACTTGTCACAATATATATATCATTACTTTGTTTAAATTTATTCTATACTTATCGGAATTTTTTTGGGTTCCTCTTAGCACAAAGATTTAATTAATTTTTTGTCTAGACCATAAAAAACTGATATTTCGGCCGCTAATTATTTCTAAGACCTAAAGGATATATTAAGAACCTTTACGGGGAGGTTTTCTCCCTAATATTTATCTTTTAACTTATTAAAGCATCTGGATAGAAAAAAAAGTAAACCGGAGCAGGAATCGAACCCGCGGGAGCATAATCCAGATTTTACCGGGGCGGTCGCTCTACCATCTGAGCTAACCCGGGCCTAAAAAATTCCTCCGTCCATTAGACATGACGCAGGCTCATCTACAAGGAATTAAAAACTCTTGAGTTTACCATCCAGACTAATCGCAAATTTTTTTTCGTATAAATAAAACCAAAATAAGTGCATTCAATCCTCTGCAAATGTTGTTCTTCAGTAATTTTCTCAATCAACTCTTTGAGATGAAGGTAAAGAGGTTGTTCAAGGATTTCTAATACTGGTTGTATGTCTTCAGCTGGTATTGGCGAGGGGTGGCGGAGCTGAATCCCTCTTCATCCCCCTCGTGAAGGTGCACTGTTGACTAGGAAGTGAATTTTACAGCCGTTTTCATTGGTTGATGTCAGCATTTCTCAATAATGAGAAGTAAAACAATATTTATACTTGAACAGTTTATTTTTAATTGTGTTTTAATAAACAACTTATTAATTTTAATGACTAATTTAACTTAATAACGAAAACAGTCACGACTCTGCCACTGTGGTTAATTTAACTTAATAAGGTCGTGACTGAACAAACCTCCACCAATAAGCGACTTTTGTAACACTCAACAAACATTGGACCCCCATCATTTTTGACTGTTATAAATACAAAAGCCATAGAAAAGAATCTACTACGTAAAAGAGATATAAAAAAGATAAGAGAATCTCCAAGGGAGAGTAGCTGCAAAACCAAAGACGGGGAAATATAAAATAAAGAAAAGGAGGAAATGTTAATGTATAAAGTAACGCAAATGGGAAACTATGTTAGCATCAAAAACAGTACGGATCGAAGCCTGGAAGTAGCTACATTAATGTAACGAATGGAATTGAACCTTGAAGTTGAGGCGACCCTAAACAAAACCTAATAATAAAATACAAACATTTGCGGTATAAAGAACAGAAGGAAATGAAACTAGAATTAAGACGAGAAGAATAGAGAAGGAAAATACAAAAAGGAGAGAATCCTGGGAATTATTTTCAAGAAGGTCGACGTTTCGTAATCCCGGGGTTTTTCTCTTTACAAATATTTTTTTATAACCCGACGCGCGAGTTGATGTTACAGGAATTGAACCCTCCTTCTTCAACTTTATTGATTCTGTAAAGGAACTAGCAGAAGGGGTTGGTTTTGTTATTTGCACTTCCACGGGGAGAAACGATCCCCCTGGTATTAAAAGAGCGAGGGTGTGTAAATACTGCGGACGTGGTTCTAATTTGATTGGTCGGCAGAAAAGTGGGGGGAGGGGTCATATTTACGATGATATTAAAGGTTTACCCTCACCCCCACACCCCCGCCCAACCCACTTTTCGTTTGCTGGGGAAAAGAATCGAACGAAATGAAATTTGTGAGCCACACCGGAAGCTGACGTTGTATTTGGTCAGTGTTGAAACAGCTTTCAGTGTGACGTAAGCAATGAAATTATTATTCCACCACCCTGACCTTCCAGTTTCCTCTATTCAATAAAATATAAATTCATACTGTTGTATAGTAATCAGTAACTACTGTTATTTTAATATATTTATCGTAGTTTTAAATTAAATAATATTTTCCTAAAGACAATTTTTTGATTTTTAATCTTTGTAATTGTAATAATTAATTATTTTCTTGTAATCTTATTCTATGACGTAACCTATTTCCTCGACCGAGGACGAATGGAACGAATGTAATATAATAGTCTACACGTGCCCTCTTATCATAACGTCTCTTCAGCATAGCGGACCTAAGAGGGCGCAGATGCAAGAACGCTGATGCAGTTAAAGACGTCACTTTAGATATAGTGAGTAACTAAACACAACAACATAAATCTTCACCCCTTCGGCCTAGGAAGCTGTGAAAACGCTGCGTCTAATGAAGTCAGCATTTTAAGTGCCTTATGCAAACATGCACACGGCAGCAGAAATCTTCCACCCTGTAAGAGCTCTCATTGGAGACTTAAAATCATCAGGGAGGGGGAAAGGAGTCTTCGAATTGTTCAGAGCTTCTTGGGAACGACAGTCGTGATCCAACCTCCAGACGGGTCGGTGGCTCCTGCTGCTATCCGCCAGTTTGTCTTACTTTATTTTATTTCTAACTATTAAATCTCTTTATTCTTCATCAGCTCTTATTTAACTGAAGTGCAGTGAAACACCAACCACTACGCCTAGGTTCAATTAGTTGAACCCGAACCCTCACGTTACTGACTTTCCTATTTCCTGTTCTTAATTCTTCCTTTATCCTCTAGATCGGTAGCCAGGTGAGCTAACGGAGGTATAGCTCGGTTGGTGAACGTTCTATCTGGACTTCCCATTTCCAACTGCTGGAATGCTACATGTTCACAGTGGTGGAGTGTTACATGGTCACAGCGGTGGGATGTTACACGAATAATATAAATATTCACTCAAGAGTTTGTCTAATTAAACCCATAAATAAAGTCAAAACAGGAAGTATAAAAAACTACCCTTCATTAAGGGTTCTCGCTATAAAAAAAAAATTCTTTACAAATCCCCCTGTTAACATTTTTTTTTATTTCAACCCCCGCCACCATTTTTTTTTAAAAAAATTAAATGACAAAACTCTAATAGTTTTTCGTAACACTTTATATATTATAAAAAAAATTAAACAGACACGACGTTTCACACACACACACACGCACGCACACCCCTGACCTTAAATTTTGGGACCTCTTCAGGTGTTGTAACTTTTCAATTAAATAATAATAAAAAAAATTGGTTATCTTAAAAACTCCAATTAAACGACATTTTACAAGGGTGATGGTTTGTAATCCGGTTATGTAAAATTTAATTAAACAAACCTCGAGACCGGTTTATAATAATAGTGATTAGTTTTCCATAATAATAAATATTTGATTAATTAGTCGGTTTATTTTTATTTATTACATTTATTGAAAGAAGTAAAATATTTATAATTGGTAAAAATCCCCCATTAAAGATTCCCCCCGACTCAATTTCAAAGTTTCTCACCCCCACTGGTGTTTGTTGAAGCTGGGGGTGGGTTGAGGGGTTATTATACTCGTACAAAGCACTTATAAATGACTTAGTTTCAATTTATGGAAAAAAAAAAAATTTACATGTGCACGTGCCGATATCAACGCAATCTATATGAAATTAATTAAACATTTACAGGAGCGTGCAAATCGACGGCTAAAACAAATGACTGACTGTACATATTTATTAACAAATAATTATACCCCTTACTTTTTTTAGGGTAACAGGCTACATGAGGGTAATCCTCATGGTGGATTTTTAATAGCATAGGAAGGGATCTGAAAGGGGGGATGCGGAAAGGTAGAGGAAGGTAGCCAAGGGTTAACTAGGGCCCCCGGGCTATATGTCAAGGATCCTACCTGGCATTCGCCTAAAGAAATGCAGGGAAAACCCTAGAAAAACCTGCATCAGGTAGGTCGGGCATTTGGTAGTTGTCCCACGCCCTTCCGATGACGGGAGAGAAGTTTGCTGTGGGGACGCAGCTTACCCCTCGCCATGCCTTGGCCTGTTTAGGAGGCAGCTGGCCGACTATTCCAATAGGAATAGCGGACACCTCTTGCCGTATGCCCAAGGTCTGTGACCCCGGAACATACACCTCTCAAAACAGACCGAGGTGCCTCGGCATGTGGGAACCTTAGTTCAAAAAAAAACCAGAGAGATGTGAGAGCATCCCCAAAGGTAGCCCCCGCCAGAGCTCTCTGGGAAGGTTACTTTTATGGGTCGGCAGAGGTACTTTATCTTTTTCATATGATGGTCCTTGATCCGAAAACACCTGAAAGTGCTTAAATAATGACGTGTATCTTCGGCATACTTGAGCCAAATAATTATGTGAGGACTATAAAATAAATTTTCTAATATATTCTACATTTTTTTTCTCATCGATTTCTCCTTGTACGTATATTTCTTGTGATGTCGGTGGACTCTGCGTTATATTTTTTATGTTGAGCCACCCTGCAGATAATTCAACACACAACGACACAAAATAAGAAAAATATTTAATCCAGTTAGCGACGACCTTTAATATAAACGGCAATTTAAGAGCCCCTCCTCAGTGAAATTAAAGCAGCGGTTTTAATTGACGCAATAAAAGCGACTTCACCTCGACAAACTGTTGTAGTAATTGTTGTTGTTGTTGTTAAAGTCTCCACTCCAGAAGAGAAGCAAAGCAATTCTCGATATTGTCCTCGTCGAAAGCTCTTCAAGCAAGTCTCAGTTTAAAAACGAACTGAGCTCCTGTTTGTTTTTTTGTTAATTAAATAAATAATGACGGAACTCGTAATTGAAAAGGAGAATATTAGTGAGCTGCGTGCTCGGGCGCCACCTACTAATTAGAAACACTTGCACGAGGAGCTGCGTCGAGGAATTGTATGAGATGAAAGGAAGGACACACACACACACACACAGGGACGAAAGCAAATATGATTCACGACGTGTATTCAAACAGCTTGAAAGCATTTCAGTGGAATTGTAGTTTGAAAGAAACGTTTTGCCATTTATGAACCATGCGGCAACGAAAACTTCATATAGTAAAGTAGAAGAAAGTGTTTAAAATTGTCAGACTCATACCTGAAAGGTTACGGTTTTAATGTGTCCTTTTATCAATTTAATAATTATCAAATCATTCTTAATACATCATTAAATTGTCAGAGAAACCTTAATAAAATCAATAATTGTCAGAGAATACTTAATAAAATTATTAAATTGTCAAAGAATTCTTAATAAAATTAATAATTGTAGGAGAATCCTTAATAAAATTATTACATTGTCAGAGAATTTTTTATAAAATTATTACATTGTCAGAGAATTTTTACATAAAATTAATAATTGTCGGAGAATGCTTAATACATCATTAAATATTCAGAGAATCCTTAATACATCATTAAACTGTCAGAGAAACCTTAATAAAATCGATAATTGTCAGAGAATCCTTAATAAAATTATTAAATTGCCATAGAATTCATAATAAAATCAATAATGGTCAGAGAATCCTAAATAAAATTATTAAATTGTCAAAGAATTCTTAATAAAATTATTAAATTGCCAAAGAATTCATAATAAAATCAATAATGGTCAGAGAATCCTAAATAAAATTATTAAATTGTCAAAGAATTTTTAATAAAATTAATAATTGTCGGAGAATGCTTCATACATCAGTAAATTGTCGGAGAATCCTTAATAAAATCAATAATTGTCAGAGAATCCTTAACAAAATTATTAAATTGTCAAAGAATTCCTAATAAAATTAATAATTGTTGGAGAATCCTTAATAAAATTATTAAATTGTCAGAGAATTCTTAATAAAATTAATAATTGTTGGAGAATCCTTAATACATCATTAAATTATCAGAAAATTCTTAGTGAAATCATTAATTTATTAGAGAATCCTTAACCAACCATATGATTAATCGGTTCCAGTGTTATTTTACTCTCGATAAAATTATTTTTCTACAAACATTTAAGAACTTTATAGGATAGCTTATTGATAAAAGTTAAAGGTGAAATATTATTAAGTGTTTCTTCTTGTTAGGTGCTTTCTATTACTTATTAATAATGCGAAGAATTATTAAATACGTAATTCCATATTTTATGATCCGTGACAAGTTATTTCTCTAAATAATAATTTTTTTACCTACTCCGCATTTGATTTGCTTTCATACTGTAAGTAGTTTATTAAACCTTTTGTAACCTTGAAGAATTTATTATTACTACTACAGAGTCCGTTCAATTATTTGCGTTCTACATTTTTTATTTATCAGCATTTCAATTTGTAATTGTTATTAGTTGTTGCCTAAAATAATTTTAATTTTATGTAATGCCGTATCCTATTTCCTCAGTCGAGGACTAACTGAATAAATAAATTAAATCTAAATAATGGTTTAAAATATTTCTTATTATAGAAATTATATACATCATGATATTAATTACTTCCTGATGAAAACACAGGGATGATAATGTACCTAGTAATTTATTTGATAATGTCTTTAAAATTAACCTGACTCTTACTTTTTAAAGTTAATTCTATAGTAAATATTTACCCAATTAAGTTCTAGGTTTTTTTTCAAATTCCGATTTTTAAATAAAAATTATATTTTTAATAACAATAACACTGAACGTTCAATGTGAAACTTTAATAAAGTTTTGTTGAACAACAACGTAATTTTGAAGGACGTTGATGGTTGGGAGAAATGAAGCTTGTAATTAACGAGAGAGGATTAAGAAGCACGTAACTTCTTCACTCAGTTGATAAAGTCGGGCTTTACTCTGTCGAGTTGAAAACTTTCTTTCATTTCAAATCTGGGGGGAGAGACAATAATTAAGCACTTTCTGGCAGTGGGGGTGCGCGGGGGAGGGAAATGTGTGTATTAATAACGGCTAATTGTGGCGAGTAATCGAGTTATGGCTGATATTTTCATTAGTAAATTGCACGTGTTTTCTCGCCCCCAACCTCCTCCCCCACCCCCTCCCCCTCCCCCTTCCAAGGGTCTTCAAGTCTCTGACGTTTATTTCAAGAAAATCCAATTCATTAGGAAAATTAAGTGGGAAAAAAATTTCTACCTCGACTTGAAAACATTAAATCTAATGAATGAATGTAAAGTCAGTGTTGCCAACGGCAATGGAATCTCTGACGAAAAGGATTTTGTTTTTTCCCTTCAGTTTCTCAACTGAATTTTTAGTAATTCACCTTCTGAGGGTCTTTCTCTTATCCGTAATTACCTCAGTCTTGTGTCCACCGAGGAAGTTGTCGCTCAACCTCAGGCTAACTTACATTGTTATATGGATCAAACAAAAATGTTGCTAATTAGATTCAATAATTGGTCTATTAATGATAGTAATAAGGGAAATAGAATTTATGATTCCTTCTGATTGTTAATTATTTTAATTACTTCCCTTTCTGATGTTAATTCACTCAACAACCTTGATTATGTAACAGTCAATCATTTCAAAAAATTAATTGTTAGTGTTGTTGAATAAGCTTTTCAGGTAATTTGTATTAAAAATTTTCATAATTTATGTTATCCTGTTCTCTGAAAAAAAAATTGTTACCGAAAATGAAAAATATTTTTTTAAAATCAACCGCACCTGAAGAAGTTACTAAATAGGAACGACACGTCTTGCTAAATTTTATTTTTGTAAATATGTTCAGTTTTTTTAATTTTTATTAAAACTTATATTCAATTCATTTGACTGGGGTCTTAATTTATAATTAAAGGAAGTCAGATAATTGTAACTATTAATAATGGAGAAACGTTGTAATTGTAATTGACTCATTTTAATTAATCCAGCGGACTGTGTTTTTCTTTTCCACAGTTCATTATATTCGATTCTTGTATCAGATTGCGTTTAACCACACAGTCCTCTTTACCCCCATCCCCTTTATGAGAGCACCACCTGCCATTCACACCCCTTTAATGTCCATCCATTCAAATCAACCCCCCTTGAATTTTCCCCAGTAATGGTCAATTTACGTTGACTCGATGCAATCCGCTCCTGTAATTTGTTGAATTGCAAACTCTAATCGAGTATAACCCCCGAAACTGTCGACACAGTTTGATACGTCACATTCTACACACACACGCGCGCGCGCGCGGGATTGGGGGAGGATGGGGGGGGGGGGTTCGAAACGTCCGCATTAACGACAAAAGTTTCCTTGCTATCGTGTTACTTGGGAACCCTTATGATTCAGTTGCGCCCCTTTGTGGATATCAAATATTATATAATTATTATTGGCCCGAATGATTCTGAAATTAACGTTTAATAACAAAAAAAAGAATGTTTACAAAACCTCAATCACACAAAATACGGCCGTTTCTTTCCAGGATAATTGCGTCTTCAAGCATAAAACTAAACATTTATTAATTTAATATTCTACATATCGTTGTACCATTCTGTTAAATCGTACCGGGCTGTGACGTATTTCAGAGAGTCTACTCTCCAAGGGGCGCTGATGGGGGTGGCGCAGGGGTTTAATTGTATGTAATAAAGTCACGATACTGACACGGGGAAATTATTTATGTCTAACCCAGATAGAAACGTTATTTAAACCCTAACAGAAAAATATTGTCGCTGTGAAAAAACATCACATACTCCCTGCATGGAATAATTTGTATGATAAATTACTACAACAACTGGATTTATATATTTCCGTTTTTGGACAGCGTCTGTTATTTTTTCCATGTGTGTGTATATATTTTTTTTAAAAAATAAACGAGGCGTCATTACGTTTTGCGAACAAATCAGTGGCGACTCTGCGAAGGGTAATTTTTTAAAACTAATGCGTTTCCCTGTCGTCCTCGGGGGTAATTCACTAGTGTGTTGTTAAACAAGTCATTTGTCATTCGAAAATTATCTATCGACCCGCTCGACCAATTTCATCACTCTACGGACTGTCTTCATTCTCCCAACTGTAGCAGACAAATACAATGTAGGGCAGATAATTACCTGAGTTCATTGAAGGATCAGGATATTAAAATATCGGGAGACAAAGGGAGTAAAAAATTTATCGCTAGCTTAACAAAGACAAAAAATTACCCCCGGGTACTTCTAGGGAGTCAAAATCACTCTCGGTACCGTGCAGGAGGCAAAAAAAAATTACGACATCTTATTGGTGTCAAAAAATACCCTCTGCTACCTTAAGGTAATCAAAAAAGAACCCCTTAATTGAATCAGAAATACTCTACGTACTCCGTAATTAAAAATACACTCTCCTCATCTTAAGAGAGTCAAAAATATTTCCGATAACCTCAAAGAGACAAAAATACTCCTTTGCATAATTTTTCATATTTTTTAAAAGCATTTTTGAATATTTTTGTGAGCACAATACGGTAAAAATAACCCAAAAAATCTGGTCGTAATTTTTATAATATTATTTGAACATTTTTATTGTGTTTGCAACATGTTGGTTATAAATGCGAATGGTCATTAATCTAGAACTTCAAGGTTTAAAGCTGTGTTTTTATTTCTATTTTTAAATCAAATTTGGCAACAGTGAAATTGAATAGAATTTACGGCATAAGAAATTAAAAATTAAACGTTAGTCGAAACTAAAAAGTCTTAATGAAATTAACCTAAAAATTTTGATTAATAATACAATTTTATTAAAATAATTTCAGCCCTATTTATTTATATATATATATTGTAGCAATAGTTAATTAGGCCATTAATTGTTTCGACATAAAATTTGAATTGTTTGATAAATCCATTATAGCGGTAAGGCGAGCAGAGCAACAATAACGCTGAGCTCTGTTGCTTTGAGAAAATGCCGAAATGGCGCATGCGCGCTCAAACTCGAGAGGCACTTGGATAGTTAGTTGGCGGAGAAACATTACGAGGAGCAGAACAAGTAATAAGAGACTAGACGTCGTTTATGTATAACTAGTTAAAGTTGTGAATTAATACAAAGTAAAACATTCACTGAAGTATTGCAGCGTAAATATTGGAAAGTAAGAGCAGTTTTCGTCAGAATAGAACTTTCCAAAATCTTCGTGGAGAAATTAATCCAGGAGAACATTGGTAAATTATTGAGGAGCGGAGCAGTCAACGGTGAAGTGTAGAATCAGTGAAAACCAAGGCCTGATATTAAATTATTAAAGAGTGTCCGAACGAGGTAAAATTGATTGCTCTGGTACCAGACCGACGGTCCTTAAGTAACATAAATTATGAATAATACTGTGAACGCTAATTAAAGGATAAAGTCAGATTTCGTTCCCTTTTTAATTTACAATCAAAGTTAATTTCTTTACCTTTTTGTATTGTTAATAAGATTTTAAATCTTTGTTTTTTGTGTTCTTCATCAAACCCAGTAAAGACCCTGAGATATAAAATTTTTGATTGTAATTGTTTTGAGTTTGAAGCCACAAGTTGATAATAAAGTATAAATTATTTGTAAATTTTTGATTATTTTTTTCATTTAATTAAAGCTACCTGTTGATTATTTACATAATTGGCTACCACAACGTGGGGGCTCGAATTCTTCAAAAATTAAATTAAATTATTAATTGTTGGTTATTACAATATATTTCCATTTTTTATGCAAAAAATATAATTAGGTCTGATTAATCAATAATTCACATTAATTGGATAATATTGATTTTAGTGTAATTAATGACTGAGAATGACGCTTAAATTTTCGTGTTTTTTTAAGAGAAAAAGAAAACACTGAAAATAAATATTCTGAAGGGCAGAAATATCTGTTCCTTAGGGATTGACTCACAGAAAGCTGTAACCCTTAAGTGCACGTTGTTTCATATCTGCATCACAATTTTCCTGTCTTAGAAACTGAGGAGTGATACTAAAATTTATATACGCTACAGTAAGGGGATGATAAAGTAATCAAAAACACTCCCTACAGCTTAGTTGAGTCAAAAATACTCTCGGTAATAAAACAGAGAGTCAAAATCACTCTCGGTACCTCGAGGGAGTCAGAAATATTCCCGGTATCTTAAAGTGTAAAATATACCCCTGGTGCCTTAATTAAATCAAAAAGAAATCTTGGTACCAGGCGGAATTAATAAGCACTCTTGGTATTTTTAGGAAAAATTCCTGATGTTTTAATAATTTTGAAATATAACCTTGATATCTAGAGGGAGTCAAATGTTTTCCAAAAACACTTGGTGAAGTAAATAATACTCTCGGGTACTTTGACAGGGAGTCAGAAACACTCTGGACACCTTAAGAGAGACAAAAAAAAAATTTTCAATATCATAATGGCATCTAAAATACCCCCTGGTAACTTAAGGGAGTCAAAAATATTCCATATAACTTGGTTGAGTAAAAAATATTCCCCATTAAGTCATAAAATGCATTTCGTTCCTTAAAAGAGACAAAATACATGTAGAACTTTGTAGGAGAGACACGAAGGGGCTACCTTTGGGGATGTCTTTTCCTCTCCATTTTTGAACCAAGGTTCCCACATTCCGAGGCCTGTTTTAAGAGTTGTATGTTCCGGGGTCGCAGACCTTGGGCATACGGTAAGAGTTGTTCGCTGTTCCCATTGGAACAATCGGCCAAACGCCTCCTAAACTGAAGAGCGTGGGACAAGTACCCAATGCCCGACCTACCTGATGCAGGTTTTTCTAGAGTTTGTCCTGCATTACTTTTAGGCGAATGCCGGGTAGGATCCTTAAACTATAGCCCAGGGGCCGTAGTTAACACTTGGCTACCTTCCTCTAACCTTTCACATCTCCCCTTTCAAATCCCTTCCTATGCTATTAAAGGGGAGTTGCCACCATGTGGATCATGTAGCCTGTTGCTCAAAAAAAATAGTACCTTTAGGGAGCCAAAAATATTCACGATATCTTAAGAGATTAAGGGTGTCAAAAAAAATACTCTCTGTATTCTAAGAGCGATAAAATCCCCCCCCCCCCCGGTACCTTTACAACATAGGTATTTTTTTTTGATTCCGTAAAGAAGTTAATAATATGCCAGGTACCTTCAGGGAGTCAAATAAACTCTCTCGGTACCTCGTAAGACCCCCAAGTTCTCCGCTTGGTTCTCTCTGGTTCTTCTGCCGTCTGAAGTGCTCTTCGGCGCAGAGCTTAGACTGCATAATTTGTGTGGTTTAAAATGGGAAATACTCGTCTTGCCTCCCCAAGGGTGTGATTCAAGGACTCTACTTGTTCTCAAACCGTACTTTGGAGCGTTCTCTCGGAATTAAATACGACAAAGTTGGAAATACGAGCCATTATTGGGGCGCCACCGCGTTTAATGGCCGCTTTTCACTCACAGACTTTGAACACCGACCGACATTTCCCCCTGCAAATGGCGACGAGACGCGCGCGGGTCCACGCAAACGAGATTATTTCGTTAGTGTGTGTGTGTGTGTGTGGCCCGACTGCAGTTTCTACTTGCCCGGAAATTGCCTGTCCGCTGTAATAGTGCGAGAAGCGAATTTATGGACCGGCATGAGTTACGGTGCTTCTTTAGGACCGCAGTATATTTGAGTTGTTGGGGGGGGGGGGAGGATTCTTTCTTTTTCTCTCTTTTCTACTCGGTTCGTCCGCAAAGCCATGAAACGTCAAACGTGCTTCCTGTTTTGTTGGTTTATTTTTTTTTTCACCCTCGCCCAATTCAGTGAAAGTCAGTTCCTTCCGGTTAAAAATTACTTCCCGGAGATTCCAAAGAGTCAAGGAAGCCTGCGAGAGGATTCTCTCGCAGGTGAACCTTCCGAGAGAGCTCTGGCGGGAGCTACCTTTGGGGATGCCTTCACAACTCTCTGGTTTTTTGAACTAACGCCTGTTTTGAGAGGTATTTGCTCATTCCCTTTTTTCACAGTTTTTGAGTTTCCACGTTCGGCAAACAAACACCAACTGTTGCCTTTCTCACGCTCCGAGAGCCACTCAATACAATTAAAATAAACATTTCCTTTCACTATAATTGTGTATCCACAAAACTTCTGTCATTATGCCTTTAGGGTTTCGCCTCTATGTCTGTCAAAACCATTAGCTCTAAGAGCCGCTGAACGTCCAATTATAGTCCTCCCCTTCTCTAAGAGCCGCTTATCCATCATTTTATTATTATCTTTTTTTATAAAAACCACTCAAGAATCTCCAGTCTGAGTTGGTAAACAAATCTGATGAAATAAGAACAAAATTTATGTCCGTCTTAACTGGGTATTACAATATATATATATATATATATATATATATATATATATATATATATATATATATAGTTGACACGGACATTTGTTTAAAAGAATTTACGTTCGGATATTACCAAGTATTAAAGTACTGATTATTTTAATTCCTCTACGCTCGCTGACTGTGTGTGTGTTCACCCCCCGTGCCTGCGTGTCTTGCGGGGTGGAAGATCATCCAGGGGCCAGCTCTGATGACGTCAGTGTGACGTCACTTGAGCTCTAGTCGGGAAACTTGAGCAGGCGAAATGTCCTGCAGTGTCCTTGGGCGCCGTTAAACACGTGGTTAGTTCTGATTGGCTGTTGAGCGTTGAGGATGATCCACACGCACGTGAGTGCCAAGTTCTGATCGATTAAAGAGATTTTAAAGTGAATGTTGAACTTTGCGGGGCATTTGGGTCACCTGACGACAAAACTGATATTTTAAATTGAAGGTTTTTTTTTGTTTTAAATATTGTGCTGGTATTGTTCTAGAGGAATTCATTAATTAAGTATTATTTATCCAGTACAATAGGCTTCTTACTTCTTCAGGAGTAGTTCTGTCCGTTTACGAAACACAACTGGTTAACTTTGTAAATAACTTGAACTGTTGGTCACGGTAACAAGCAGAGAGTTTGCTAGTTATCGTAGTCGCACAAGTCCTCAATCTGCAGACGTCTTGCTAGGGGAAATTCCGTCTCTCTCTCTTGAATGCTGACAGTTTCTGTACTTTCCGGCTAATCGTGAGTCGGGGAAGGGTCGTAAAGTTAGATGAAGCTTTGCCGCTCGTCGTAAAGGTTCTAGGGAGGGTGTAGTTGAGGGGTGGTAACCAACCACAGCTGGAAAACAGTATTCACCTTTAATTAAGGGAGGGGGAAGACAAGCAAACGTTGCAGAGAAACTGACGCTGTCAGCAACATTCTCAACAGATTTACGGCCTGGCGTCTCGTCGTTTTAACCTTCACCAGGGATTTCATCAAAAACATACAATTCGCTTAAGTGGCAGCATAATAGAAAATATATATATAATTATGAAGCCTCTACTGTTAACTGGGGGCATGGCGAATGTTTAAGCTGCTTCTCCGAACATGCCCGAGCATCAGCGGAGCAGCGCTACGACGAAGCCCGATGACGTCACGGCCGTGTAAAATAAAATAAAAGTAACGTAATGAAGTGGATGAGCTATTGGCAACGACAGTGACAAACCCCTTTGTGCCACCTGCCCTTTAAGGGAAGAACCTCGCTATGTTGCCAATTTTAAAATAGTGACATTCTAGGTACCTTTTTTTCTCGGGAACCGTTACAGATACAGCACTGAAATTTACACAGCATGTTTTTAAAACTTATGGTATGAGTGTGGAAGCATAATTAATGATTTATTAAAATTACAATCAGAATTCTTAATTTGTCAAACTTTAGTTTTTATGAAAAGCCTTTTATCCATAAGAGTTTACGTAGTCATAAGAGCTATGCATAAAAATATTTAAAAAAAACAGATATGGATAAATAAATGAATAATTAAACTAATAATTACAATAAATCATTTATTCTGTTTCGAAACACATAACATAAGGGTAAAACATTAGTAAGACTAGCGATGGCCTTCATGCTTCCCTCTTCATAGTAAAGGGGATGCGGAAGTGGTAAGCAAGCAACGGGTTAACTAGTGTAAGGCATTGGGGTGCAGGGACAAAACACCCTAGAGAAACCTGAATCAGGCACTTTAGTTCTTATTTTCTCCTTTACCAACATGTTTACGTTCCTCGCGTCCTTTCTCCAGGAATCATCCGTTTCGTTGTCACCGCGGGCGGGTCTTCACTACAAAGGGTTGGAATTTTTTTTTACACACACATAAAGGCAAACTAACGTAATAATAACGAAGGTAGAAAAGAGTAAAATGCGTTTTTAAGCGAGTCTTGGAGCGAGATGACGTCACTTATCGTCACTGAGTTGCGTTCGCACTCTGCTAACATCCACAACAACTGCCAACACCCTCAAAAAAATAATTTTTAGAGATAGTTCAAATTTACGGACAATATGGGACGAAATATATTTAACAGAAGAACTCAGAATAATTTGTTAATGTCTCAGTTTCTCCTTAAACTCTGCAACCCTCTACAATGGTTTCTAGGGATCCTGTACGGGTAATTTTTTTTTTTTTGGGGGGGGGGGAATTTTTTTAAATTTTTTTTCCAAGACGTTTATCCTTAAAATGTACTTGACTGATAATTAGAGAAGAAAAATACTTAACAACATACCGCAAACTCTGCAGCGTTGACAGTATTTTTTAGGAATCCTGCCGGTGATATTCTACGGTAATTTCAATGCGTTTTGAATTTTTTAATTTATCCTTAAAATAAACTTAATGGATAGTTAGAGACGAAAAATACTTAATAACCTACTCTCGAGAGTACTTTTTCGGGGGTCCTTTCGGTGGCTTTCTACGGCAATTTCGAAGTATTGGGGGATGTTTTAAAAAATTATACAGCTGCATTAATCCTTAAAATAAATTATTTAGATAATTAGAGAAAAGAGAAGGATAAATTCCTTTTTTTAAAATTCTACCAGGGCTTTTCTCATTAAAATAAATACTTAATAAAATAAATCTCCTTAAAATAAATACTTAATAACAAACCACAGGATAATCTGCCTTTTTCACCATCAACAATGTTATTAGGATCCTGCAGGAGGTTTTCTAGGGTCAGGATTATTCAGGCAAATCGATTTTCAAATTTTTCTATGGCATTTATTATCAAAATGAACTTTAAGGAAAATTCCTAGACGACAACAATTAATGACTACAGGATAATATCCGTCTTTTTCTGAACTAATTGGATCAAAATTGGAGCATCTCCTGATCAAGAATTACTTGGACGATATTTTTAATTCCAGTATTTATTCTCGTCCTTCGCTTTGTTAAAATTTCTTTGATTAACGTGAGACGTTGTTGGTTTCATATTAACCCCCCCCCCTCTTAATTCGACGTATTCTTCATTGTTGACTCCGTTCCTCGAGCTGTAAAGAAGGTCCGGTTAACCCCAGGCTTTTCCCTTGAGCCCGGAGTTTCCCGTATCTGCTGAGTCCGCAGTGGCGAGGACTCTTCCCTCTTCTTACTTCCTTCTTTGCGACGCCTTTGTCCTCTTCCTTCCTCATTCTTCTCTCGCCCCGACGAAGGACACTTCCCGTTGAGATCGCGCCGGGAGCGAGGGGGTGGAATGGATTCTTCCCGCGGGCGACCATCTTGGCCCGTCGTCTGCGCCACTTCTCACTGCCCCTTGACACCCCCGAGGTCTGCGACTTTCTCGTCTTCAAGATCTTGTATTTAACCTTTAACGTAGTTGTCAAGTTCAGTTTCCGTGTTGTCTACCAGCTGGCCGACTGTTCGAATGGGAAAAGCGTGTCAAAAGTTTTTGAAATTATACACAGAAAAACATCGGGAGAAACGCTATGAATATCATTGACCCAAGAAAAATATTTATCCGGCACTGAAATGGAACGTTTTAGGGTATTTAAAATTTTCCATGGCCGCCCGCTGGAGGGTGGTAGACGTGTCTTACCCCATCAGTGTTTGTTACTGGTTCCCAGTGAACATGTGTACGAAATTTGGTGACACGGGAGTAGATTTCTATAAAGAACACACACACACACACTTTTTTCTACGGTAACATGCTACACGAGGGTGATTCACATGGTGGCAACTCCCCTTTAATAGCATAGAAAGTGATTTGAAAGGGGTGATGCAGAAGGGTAGAGGAAGGTAGCGAAGGGTTAACTAGGGGGGCCCTCGGGCTATGGTTTAAGGATCCCACTCGGCATTCGCCTTGAAAAACCTGCATCAGGTAGGTCGGACATTGGGTACTTGTCCCACGCCCTTCTGATGGCGGGAGAGGGGTTTGCTGTGGGGTCGCAGCTTTCCCGTCGCCGTGCCTTGACCGGTTTAGGTGGCAGCTGGCCGACTAGTCCAATAGGAACAGACCAACTCTTACCGTATACCCAAGGTCTGTGACCCCAGAACATACACCTCTCAAAACAGGCCTCGGCATGTGGGAACCTTAGTTCAAAAACCCATAGAGATGTGAAGGCATCCCCAAAGGTAGCCTCCGCCAGAGCTCTCTCAACACATACACATAAATTTATTATGTTTCAATCACCAAATAACTGTGTCTAGAAGAATTCTAAAGGAATGTCGGGAATAAAATTTTTCTTTCACTTTATCCGTGTAGGTAGAGCGTTTAATAAGGGGGTTGTAAGTTATCCCGCTGCAAGAGATGCTGAGGATTATGGCACGGTTTTACAGCCCCTCGTCTATCTGGTAGAAACCCGAGAACACTTCGCTTCAACCCCCCCATTAAGCGTAGGAAATTAACGTCCGTCAGACTTGGTTGTCTCCCGCAATAACAGCGACACCTCGAGCTGAAGCAGGAGGATCCTCCCAGCATCGATCCTCGGAGTCGTTTCCGAGTCTTCCCTAACGACCAGTCAGCGTCGAGATAACAGCCTCCAGAGCTCGTGCCACTTTGACTCCTCCTCCTCCTCCTCTGGCGGCGGCGGAAAGTACAATAAATACAGACTGACGAGCAACCTTCTGCAATTCTGCTCTTCTGCCAATAAACCTCGTCTGATTTCCCGCTATTTTCGTCCTTCGCAAACGGTGTCAACCGTCACGTTCTTTTTCCCTTCTCCCGACAGCAAAATAAACGACTGGAGAAGAAATTCGCCGCCTCCCAGCAACACGAGACTTCGCTCCATCTCCGTGCTGTAAATTTATTCGTCCATTATTTACTGCCAGCAAAATTGATGGGGGGAAACAAACTCATAATTTCCTGTAAAAGCTTTCGGGGGCGATAAACGTCCAGGGTAAATGAGACGAATCTGATCTCTCGTTGCAGATAAATTAGTTCAATATTAATTGGATCAATATATTTATTATTATTATTATTATTATATTGTCTCAGGTGTTTCACTGCTGCACGTTAAAGGCTAAATATCTATCTGGAGAGCCGCAGAGGCTACCTTTGGGACTGCCTTCTCATATCTATGGTTTTTTTGAACTAAGGTTCCCACAAGCCGAGGCCTGTTTTGAGAGGTGTATGTTCCGGGGTCACAGACCTTGGGCATACGGTAAGAGCTGTTCCCATTGGAACAGTTGGCCAGCTGCCTCCTAAATTGGTCGAGGCACGGAGAAGGGAATGCTGCGTCCCCACAGCAAACTCTTCTCCCGTCATCCAGGGAAAGGCGTGGGACAAGTACCCCATTCCGGCGTACTTGATGCAGGTTTTTCTAGGGTTTGTCCTGCATCACTTTTAGGGTAATCGCCGGATAGGATCCTAGTTAACCCTTGGCTACCTTCCTCTACCTTCCTGTATTCCCCCTTTCAGTTCCTTTCTTATTCTATAAGAAGCGGAGTTGCCACGATGTGGATTACTCTCGTGTAGCCTCTCCACGCCTTATTCTTCTGGTTTATGATCGAACTATCGTTTCATTCGGAGAGCCATGAATTTAATTTACAAATAAGGTGACTTTTATGATCTCAGGTAAAGTCACGTGGCCGCTGCGAGCGCGTCAAACTTTTCTTTACGACACTCACATGACACGTTTGGCCGTCATACACCGATTTTACAGGGTTTTTTTCATAGTGTCCTTACAGAAATCTCGTTAATCCTGTTGTTCCCCTTCTCGTCACTGCAGAGCGACGATGGAAGGAACACAGCCACCGTAGTGAGCTGGAATGCGGGACAGGCAACGTAATGGACATTCCAGCTCAGCCGTCCAGGTGAGTTACAGACTGTCACCTGTCCTCCCGTGATTCACTCCGCCTTTCCACCCTCGCGAACTTGAACGAAATAGTATATTTATTTCGGCCATTGATTACTCGTCTGCTAAACCACGGCGATAGCCGTTTCAGTGGGGAAGGAAAAGTTATTGCGTCTCTCAATCAAACTCCGGGGACATCCTCACACTGGAAAAGTCTCTCGTGCTGGAAAGCCAAAGCCTCTAAGCCCCCCCTCCCCCCACCATGCATTAGCTAATTATACCACAAACAGAAAAGAAATATAAATATATACAAGTGCTTTGTGGTGTATAATAATCAAAATTAAATTAATAAAACAAAGCAAAAATAATAGCCTAATAATTAACTTCAATTTACTGACGAATCAGAAAATAATATTTTTATTTATTTAATATGATTATTGTTAATTATTTAATGATCATTTTAAATATAATCGATTTTTCTGATTAATTGGATGATTTTCAAAACCAATTAGTTTTAAGAATTCCGTAATTATTAATTGCCATCTAAATATAATAGCCTAATAATTAACTTCAATTTACCTTACGAATCAGAAAATAATATATTTAGATGGCAGTAAATAATTATGGAATTCTTAAAACTAATTGGTTCTGAAAATCACCCAATTAATCAGAAAAAATCTATGATATTTAAGATGATGTCAGCCAATTATAAGTCAGTAAAAAAATTATTAATTAAATTAACAACGTTTCATCAACGATCACAAAAATCATAAGCGTTGTTAATTAACGTAGTTAATTTAATTAATAAATTAATAAAAATTGGATGAAGTTTATTTATTTGTTAGTCGCGTCAATAGTCAGAATACATATTTATATATATCATTAAAAATCATATCAGGAAGCCCACAATAAAAATATTATAATTCGTAAAAGTATTTTAATTAAAAATTCTTTCCCATTAAGCTTCACAAATTCAAAAATTTTCCAAAAATGAATTAATAGCCATAAATCTAATACTAAATTCAAGATGAAGTAATCTAAGGAAAGTAATTAGATAATTTATAATATTACCGTATTATGGGGATAAAATTTTCATTTTATGCTCATCTTTAAAATTAATAACAAAGCTTGGAATTATAAACGGAGAAAGAGATAAAATTAAAAGAAAAGAAAGACAACCTAATGTCAGGTATAAAATTAAGTGCGTGAAAATGTTACGTAGGGCAAACTAAACGAGCTCTGAAAACTAGTTTAAAATAACATGAATGAATGTAATTTAAAATACTCCCACATCATTTCTCTTACAGTGTGTGTGTGTGTGTGTGTGTAGCATCTTCAAAACCTTGGGGAAGGGAGGGGTGGAAATACTTTGCGAGCTCAGTGAAAAGACACAGGTCAAAAGAGACTAATTCTTATCTATATATTTGTGTGTGTGTCTCTCCAGCCGTTATTTTAGACGAGACGAATCGGAATTTAATAAGAACCTTTCTGCTGTAATGATGTTTTCCTTTCGGTGGATGTTTGCCTCCCTTAATTAGAGCTAGAATCTCAGGATTTCATTAGCTTACAACCTCTTTGAAGATGTGTTTCCCTTGTGACGAAACAACAGCGGAACTCTTTTAATACACTTTGCGTCTCTCTCTCTCTCTCTCTCTCTCTCTCTCTCTCTCTGTCTGTCTGTCTGTCTCTCTCTCTCTCTCTCTCTCTCTCTCTCTCTCTCTCTCTCTCTCTCTCTCTCTCTCTCTCTCTCTCTCTCTCTTCTCTCTCTGTGAAAGTCCGTCGTCTACTGTCAGCTCACCGTCGTGGACAACACAATGTGGTTTACTGGGAATAATATATACGGATAAACTTAAATGTACCACGAAAGTCAATATTTTTTTAAAAAAATGCCGACTGTTGGGATGACGCAAGACGTCCGTCACTTTACGGTTCTCGCTAATCAGCTTCATTTACGCTGTGTTAATGTGAACATACGGGAAGGGCTTCGCCGCCAATCAACTGTTGAGTCTAGACAATAAAATAATAGTAAGACAATAAAATTTATGAGTGAAATGAAATTTTTCAGATTAATAATTTATCGCTTAACTGAAACTTGCAGCTGAAGACGTGCACACAAAAAGAAAATTAGGGATGAAACGTCGTGTCCGTTTAATTATAATGTTTTATATTATTCATAATAAATTCGTGTCTAATATTCTGATGAATTTAGTTTTTTACGTTTTGGTCAGAAAAAAATATAATTGTTAATAAAAATTTGTGATACTCGTAAAAAAACCAATTGAAGAACCCAGTCCTCAAATTTTTGTTAGGTTGTAGTTATTAACGTTTTATTAACGAAGAAACCAGTCCTCAAATCTTTTTCTTAATTAAGGTTAATTACTAGAACTAAATAAAATATTTGAGGACTGGGTTCTTCAATTGTTTCTTCCTTAATAAAAGGTTAATAAATAAAAATTTGAGAACTGGCTTTTTCAATTGTTTCTTCCTTATTAAAAGGTTAACAAATAAACGTTAATAAAAATTTTAAGACTAGGTTCTTCAATTGTTTCGTCCTTAATAAAAGGTTAATAAATAAAATTAATAAAAATTTGAGAACTGGGTTTTTCAATTGTTTCTTCCTTAATAAAAGGTTAATAAATAAAAATTAATAAAAATTTGAGAACTGGGTTTTTCAATTGTTTCTTCCTTAATAAGAGGTTAATAAATAAAAATTAATAAAAATTTGAGAACTGGGTTTTTCAATTGTTTCTTCCTTAATAAAAGGTTAATAAAAAAAATTAATAAAAATTTGTGAACTGGGTTTTTCAATTGTTTCTTCCTTAATAAAAGGTTAATAAATAAATACATCCCAATAAAAATTCGAAGACTGGTTCTTCATTGGTTCCTTCCGAGTGACGTCAATTAAATCGACGTCGAGTCAGTTAGAATGAAATTTTGGTTCAATTTTTTTTTTCATTTTAACAAAATTTTTGTAATCAAGACGCACTTTAAATTTTTTACTCCATCTTATAATGTAAAAAATAAATTATCAGCGATTATTTCGCATTGAGACGGTTATTTAATTAAATAATTTGCAGCCCCCCCCCCCTCCCCGCTGTCAGTAATAATTTTGAAGGAAATTTTTTGAAGGTTTTAACCGTTAAAACTCACCCCCGTTTGCTAAAACCTCGAAGTCATCACGAGACTGATCCTTCCCCTTTTTTTCTCCTCCTTCAGAAAGTAACGACTCGCCAGAGTCAGCACAAAGAAAAAAGCTATGGGGGAGGGGGTGAGGTGGTTTAAGATTCTCGCTGCTCAGATGTTCCAGTTTCTCCCACTCCCCCTCCCCAATCGCCAGGGGTGGTTTGATTTCGACAAAAAGAGAGATATAAAAGGTCAAGTAAGCTGAAGAAGAACCCTGCAAGATCAGCCCGAGAGGAGATCTTCAATTATACAACCGAGAAATTGAAAAAAAAAAATCCACCCCCTCGAGCAGAGAAATTCAAAGATTCGGAATGTTGCATCGGAGTTTTCTTAACATTTTATTTTGGCCTGGGGGGAAACTAAAAGCCACACACGCGCGCGCCGGAGTTGAATATTCCACAAGCGAGACTCAGAGAGAATTTATAACCTCAAACTGTGCAGCGCGAATGTAAATGCAGCACGTAAATTGTTTTTAAAGGAGGTTATGTGGAAGGGGGGGGGGTTGAGTACGAGAAATTCATATCGTCTGGTTTGTTTTACAAATACAGCGAAGCATTAAAATTCACAAGACAAAAAGGGGATGGATACAAATCAGGGAAGATATGGAGGGGTAAAATGGCGGCTAAAGGTAAATAAGTGAAGAGAAACGTTTCTATTCAACAACAGGTGACGCTACGGCACGTTTATTTTTATTTCACATACAGACGGGGAAGGGCTGTGTGAAAAAAATATATAGCCATAAAAATAGTCAACATGACGTTTATATATATACTTTTTTTAGGGTAACAGGCTACATGAGGTTAATCCACATGGTGGCAACTCCCCTTTAATAGCATAGGAAGGGATTTGAAAGGGGGGATGCGGAAGGGTAGAGGAAGGTAGCCAAGGATTAACTACGGCCCATGGGCTATAGTTTAAGGATCCTACCCGGCATTCCCCTAAAAGTAATGCCGGGAAAACCCTATATAAACCTGCATCAGGTAGGTCGGGCATTGGGTACTTGTCCCACGCCCTTCCCTGGATGGTGGGAGAAGAGTTTGCTGTTGGGACGCAGCATTCCCTTCTCCGTACCTCGACCAGTTTAGGAGGTAATTCGCCGACTATTCCAATGGGAATAGCGGACAACTCTTACCGTATGCCCAAGGTCTGTGACCCAGGAACATGCACCTCTCAAAATAGGCCTCGGCTTCTGGGAACCTTAGTTCAAAAACGGAGAGAGGAGGAGGCATCCCCAAAGGTAGTCCGTTCGTGTCGCTCCTACAAGGTTACTGGTTAATCGTGAGTATATTGTCTGACATTTAAAATCGACCACAAGTCCGAAAAAAAAATTATCAAAGCAACTGAAACCCTCCAAAAAAATAATACAACGTTTAGTCCTTAAAAGGATCCGTCCATTAACTTATGTTAATTGGGAGGAAAAAATCAATTAATGCCAATTAAATCTGGGTTGTATTGAAATATGGTTTTGTACCTTCTGCAAGATTTGTATAAAATCGACGTTTTAAAAATGGCTCCTAATTTGAATTCACCAGACAAAGTTTGTAGGTAGAAGAAGGTTGAGGTTGTTAAAAACCAAAGCATGAAAAACTGTCATTTATAATTGTACTATACATCAACATGTCAATGATTGTTGTCCCGCGTTGTATGACGTATCCAATGAATGAATTGACAGGCTTGAAACGTTGCAAAGTAGGCGATAAGAATTATTTTATTAAGTGTAACAGGAAGAGAAATGTCAAGTTTCATAACCCACGATAATTTTGTCGTGGTCCTATTTGAATAATTATTTAGCATATAAGTGGAGTAGGAACCCAGGCACCACTAGAGCTAGGACTAGGGTACATTTAACACTAAACAGTACATTCATTAAAGGAAACAAAGAGAATTTAATCAGAATACGCAATTCTTTAAAATTAAAGGCTTCAATAAGGCAAGCTTTCACGGTTAATCACCAGGTGTCGACGTATCCGCGGCTATTCTCCGGCGCTGTCTTCGGACTGTGTGTGGCGCCGCGTGCCCTGTGCGAGGTACCTCCAGGGTCAGGTCCGACATACTGCGACCTGATTGGCTCGTCGAGGAAGGCCTGACAACGGTGTCAAGAGCAACATGTGGTGTTGCCATGTCGCGGAATAATTGCGTTACTGCCAGAGTCTTTGTTTGAAACATTGAACCGGATTTTAATTTCTATGGCTTCCAAAAATCACACCGTCGTGTCAGCGTGTGTGTATGTTTTAATTTGACAGTGTCCGAAAAACACATCTTGTGTCCTGTCATATTTACCTTACCTCTATTACATAATTTTCCTCTTCCATTCTTCCTTGTTTCCTACATTCCTTTATCTTTCTTCTTTGTCTCCCTATTTCATTTCCTCTTTACTTCATTTCTTCCTTTGTTCATTTCCTTGTCGATTATAATTTTTAGACAGCGTTTCGATTGTCCCCGATATAACAAAAAATTAGAATAGTAAATATCCGTCCATCATCGGGTCTTTAATATTTATAATTAAATTATGAATCGAGTCAATAAGTTTATATGTACGAGTTTTTAAAAAAAATGGTAGTCCTATAAAAATATTATTTATAGGCTTATTAACTGTGGATTTGTTGTTATCGTCCTCAGTTTTAATTAAACTAATTGTTGATCCTTTCGTAAATGAATTGTAATGGTTAAGGACTCTTTAAGATCCCCATGAAGGTCCTCGGCGTCGGTGTCTGCCGGCAATTTTCAGTAGTGCTCCAGAGATGCTTCTACGTAATTCACGCGGCCCGCGCCACCTTTTAGAACGTCCTCTGGCGTGTTTCCAAACCATCCCTCGACGACACCAGTTAATTTCGTTGCCCACAGCCTCAGGCATTAAAGTGAGCTACCTTACAGCTTCCTCGGCGACACCGGATTCACAAGGTTCTCCCAATTGGCGCGTTTAATTTCCATATACGAACTAAAGGGGGAAGAAACCACACACAATGAATAGGTTCCCTTCCAGCTCAGAGACTTCCCTCAATATGAGGTCTTAAAGGTGAAGGATCCCTCAACTTAACAGTCGTGCTGTTGCAGACACATAAATACAAATATCGGATATATTTAACGACCGAGACGCCCGACCTACCTGATACAGGTTTGTGTAGGGATTTCCCGGCATCACTTTTAGGCGAATGCCGGGTAGGATCCTTAAACCATAGCCCGGGGGCCCCTAGTTAACCCTTGGCTACCTTCCTCTACCCTTCCGCATCCCCGCTTTCAAATCCCTTCCTATGCTATTAAAGGGGAGTTGCCTGCATGTGGATTACCCTCATGTAGCCTGTTACCCTAAAAAAAATATTTAACGCCCATCAACACTTCTTTATTATCAAAATTATTAAATAACCGTTGCCTTTCTATCGACTTTATCTTCGCCTATTTAATTTAAACGTTTGAATTTTTTAACTGGGATCCTAAAGTTCACGTAGCGTAGCTCCGATATTAATTTATTTGTGTCGTATAATTTGATTGAAACGTTGAGGTTTTTCCAGCGGCAATCTACAGCCCCTCCAACCACCCCCGTTCACCTCGATCCATCGCCGTCGGAAATCGAACACCTTCCATTTTTTTTACTCTTTATTAAAACGTCCACATTTTATGATTCTGAACTGAGCTATCTGGGGAAAAACATCTTTATGACGTCACAATAGAGGGAAAGGGGGGGCGGGGACGGGGGTTTAAAAGTTTATCTTCGTCGTCACAAAGTCAGAAATCGGGCACAATATTTTTTCCTCAGGCACAATATAAAAGGGGAATTTTTTTTTTCATAGGAAATTTAGAGAAATGTGTCTTCATAAAGAAGAAAATCTCGTGAATGTGATTTGACTAAATCCTTGCATCCCCTTTAATTGAATTTCGTTCACTTTTCCGTGACGAAGCTTGATTCTAATGACATATTCTGACTGTTTAAGATTAATTATAAATAAACAACAGAATTTTGTTCGTCAGAGAAAATAAAATTTTTTCAATAGAATTTATACAACGTTTCGTCGCTAATTTGCGACCTCTTCAGGTTTAACACTACAAAACCAAACAAATATAATAATTTAAATTAATTCTTTTTACGGAAGATTTGGTAGTTTTCCCGCCGTTCTCGTGGCAGGAACGTAACAATTTAAAACGAGAACGACTCAGTTACATTGTTGTGTGCGGGTTACTTCGGTAACAAGTTACAATTATAACAATACATAAATCAAACACTTACAAAAGCAAACTGTTTTTTACATTAATTGCAGTTTACGTTGGATCTAATTTGTAACATTTCACTCATTAACCGAAAAAATTGATTCACGTTACACGAATATCAATATTTATGATTCATTAAGTAAATATGTTTTGACAAAAGAGAATCTAGTTTTTTAATGAATCGCTTAGATTGACCTATATATGCGGCTTTACAATCAAATACAATTAATTTTGTAAATTATGTTATGCTTATCTAAACGATCAATTTTTTGGGTATACTAGGAATAAATAGTTAATGTGATTTTTTTAAAGCAGTCTATTTAAAGAAAAGAATTTCCTAGAATAAATGCAGTGAGAAAAGCAGGTTAAGAAGGAGTAAAATGTTATTAATAAAGACAGTAAATGGTCGCCTGTTATATATATCGGGTCAGGGAACTTGCACTCGGGGTCGTATGTGGGAAGACTAAGGTTGCACATGCACGTGTGTGTGTTCTTCCTGCCACGAAAATTGAACTGTAAAGAAAAGGCTTCCTATTCGCTTTCGGACACAACTGTATACATATATTCGTTTCACCCTTTGTCCCCTTCATCCCACCTTTTTTTTTCTCTCTCTCTCTCTCTCTTCAGTGGCGTTTGTCCAGCTTCCACGAGCGCGGATCTCTTCAGGAGTTCATAGCAAAACTGTTGTTTTTTTAAAAATTTATTCTATCAAAAGCAACCAACTGTCCTGTAGCTATTTATATATTTAACAGCGCAAAATGGCGGGTAGTTTTCATTTAAAAATACTGTCGTGGCCATTAGTGAAAAACCTTAAAGTTTTCCTATTCGACAGGCCTCGAGGGAAAAGTTTCTGTGGGCCTAAAAAAATCTACATGTCATTTTGCACCTCTTTCCAGTTTTTCGCTAATAGCAAATGAATGAAGCATTCTATTGAAAATAGTGTCCAGTGATAAATTGTAGAGGATAGAATTCTTCATGTGATGGTGGACTTGAGGAAGAAATTAGGTCGAAGGAACTACGAGAAATCCTGCGTCAAAGTCACGGCGACATTTTGACGTCATTTTCGGATGCAGTTTGTCATACTTCTAGTGCTGATATCTCCAAAATGGCCGCCGGGAAACTAATTTCTCAAAGAATAAAGGTTTTAGAGGATTTAATTCTCTTCCCAACTCATGATCTGGTTTTAAACATCCGTGGAGAATGGCCGAAAATACACGCCATGTTGCTGTCTGTGTCGTGGGAGTGGCGATTCAAGGGAGAAACTTGGTCTTTTTTTATTAAAATGTCTTAAGAACGTTGTTGTTATAAGAGGAAGAAAGACTCCAGCCTTCCAAAGAGTAGCTATTTTTTGTTGTTGCAAGGAACAAATAATAGCAATGAGGACTGGGGGACGTGACGTCACTCTTATCCTCGGCCGCCATAACATTAGCGATCTGCAGTCCCTAACATACGTGTTTTTTTCGGCCATTTTCAGTGAATTATCAAAATAAGATCATGCGTTGGAAAGACAATAAAATTCTCTAAAACCTTTATTCTTTAAGAAATTAGTTTCCTGGCGGCCATTTTGGAGATATCAGCACTAGAAATATGACAAACTGCAGTCTCTTACAAAATGTCGTAACTTTGACGAAGGATTTCTCCCACTTCCTTTGATCTAATTTCGTCCTCGAGGCCACCATCAAATGAAGAATTTCATTCTCTACAATTTATTACTGGACATTATTTTCATTATCTTGCTTCATTCATTTGCTATAAGCGAAAAATATAAAAGAGGTGCCAAATTTAGTGTTTTTTAGGGCCGCTGAAAATATTTTCGTCGAGGCGTTTCCAGACCTTTTACCCGCGTTGGTCTTTTTTTTGGGGGGGGGCGGGGGGGGGGACACGCGGCTACTGCAGCCTGTTCCAGTTACACAGAGGTGAACAGTAAAATTATTTATTTCTATTATTTATTTAAAAAAAAATAATTATTTATTTGAAGTGTTTCTGCTGACATCGAGGCCAAACCAAGGCTTTGTTGTTTACGATCGTCAATCTATATGCAAATATATATCATTCTATTACGAGGGTGGCCTCCAACCCCCGCCACCCCACCCCCCTATAGGATCGCTATTCAAATGCTAATTCAATTACGAATAAAATCGATTTTTGCCCTTGAAAAAAATTACCCAGATAATATTCAACATATTGTGACAGACTTCCACGTGGTTGTGACGCAATGAGACAGGAAGTACGTCATCGTCCTTGCGGCGTGAAACCGTACGATTTTTAAAAAGCATCTGGATAACGAAATATATATATTTGTATATTATCTGAATTAAATTCTAGTTATTAAATTTTACGGCCATGAACAACTAAATTAATAATATTAATAGCTCTCGTGTTACGCCTGTTATTAATTAATAAAGCAATTTACGACCTTTTACAGACCCTTTATTAATTTAATTCATAGTTACAAACTCTCTGTAAAGGGGTCATAAATTGCTTAATTAAATATATTATATATACCGACTCCGAAACAAAACAAAAAACAGACACACGTCACGTATCGATTCGATACCTCGATATTTATCGAAGTTTCGAGGACTTTTCAACCCGAAGCTCGGCTCTGCAACGGCCACTAAACTTTAATTAAAAGGTCTTCCTGGGTTCCATTCCCAAAGTCCAGCGAATGCCCCCATCCCCACGGTTCTTGATCCCAGAATTTAATTCCGTTAATTATAAATTATCGGAAGTATTTACGAAGAATTAATAAATTCTTCCACGATTCAGGGAGGGGGGGAAGTTAATTGAGAAAACAAAATTTATAGGTATATAAATAATTTATGAATAAATAATAATTGTCAGATTATGTTAAATATAAAATATCTTATTTTAGGCCAGATGTTTGAATAGTTCAAATTTTTAGAAAGTCCCAATAATTGTGGTCGAAACGTCGTATTTTATTGGCTGACTTTTTTCCCCCATAAATTTTTTTAAAAAAAAATTCTGTTTATTTATTTAATAATAATTGTCATAATTTCACGACGTTTCGTCCTTAATTTAGGACGTAATGACGCGTTCTTCAATTAGTGTCTGGACGAAGCATTGATATACACATTCCATAAATAAATTTGGAAGTTATATTTTTGTGAGGCTGCACTGGCTGTTGTAACCGGAAATGACGTCACAATTAAGGACGAATCGTTCTTAGAATATACGTTCTTTATACTATTTTATTGTGGTGATAGAAGCCCTGCGAGGACTATTCTCTCGCAGGCAGAACCTTGTATGAGAGTCAGGAAGGGGGTATTAAAGGGGAGTTGTCACCATGTGGAATACCCTCATCTAGCCCGTTATTCTTAAAAAAGCCCTACAGGCGGTGTTAAACCCCCTCAGCGTTTGTTCCTGGATCGTAATTTTGGTGGAAATTAGTCTATACATTTAAGAGGGGATTTGTTTCACCCTCTATTCATAATGGGCTGAACTACATCTTAACCAGTGTTGTAAGAGTCACAATTAAACTAATTGATTTATGTAACCCCCAGGATTTTACATCAATCTCTGTGTTGTTTCACGTTATTTTTGTGTAACCCTTAAGGGGTGTTTCCCACTAATACAGAAAAGAGGTAGAAATTATTTTCATATACAAACCCTATTAATCTAATTGACCGCGTACAATATCGGACGTTTTAACATGTTCCCCCGGGGGTGTGGGGTGGTTTCGAAAGGAACACGTGTACGAAATTTGGTCAAGTTTTTCTCGGAGGTTGATTAGTTATATAACTGACTAATTACTGTTGTTTATTCGTTGAAAAGAATTTTTTTAAAGATATTTGACTGATAAAATAACGTTTGGTGTGTTAATAATTTGAAATAAATGTTTTCTTGTTTAGTAAACTGTTTTATATTGTTTGTGTGGGTTTTCTATTTAGTTTTAAAAAGTTCGTACATGAAGGGTTGAATTGTGTTAAAGCAGGGGTAGTTACTTGAGGTCCCGAGGGGGCCAATTTTCGTTCCCCGGCCGCCTCGCCGCTGGCCAATTGGACCGCAGCTTTATTGAAATCTGATGTGATGCATGGCGGGAACGCGCGACTCCACGTGGTGCAGGTACGAAACTTAAAAGTACAAATATGGGGGGTTTCGTCACGTCCGTGCTGGTATTTAGGTCACGTACTGTATGTGAAGCTATAAAGGCCGTGATTGGACGGATTAGGGGGGTGGGAGTTGTGCGGGTTGCGGGCAGCGTCGCCTTGCGGTCATCCAATCAGGATCAAGTAATGAAGTGACGTGCGTGGTTCATATTTCCACGTCATGGTCTGATCTTTTGAGTTTTCCCACCGTATTTGAACCGCAGTCACAATATTCACCCTCATGATTCTTCTTCCCTCAGCGCCTTGAGGGAGCAAAGTGTCCTCCGAGTCCTCCAAGAATTAATTAATAATGAAAACCCCGAGTACAATGAAGTGCAACAAGGGACACTTAACACTTCGTTACTGACGAATACACCCTTGTGGGTCTCTCAACGTTTCGTTTCCCTTTTAATCCACTTCAACTTTCTCTTCGACGTTTAATTGACATTGACGCAGTACTTTTACCACCTTTTTTCAATCAATACTCCTGAGTTTAATTGTGATAACCCGAGCCACGTCTGGGACCCACGTAGTTTAATACAATAAAATAGTTTTTTTTAGGGTACCAGTCTACATGAGGTTAATCCACATGGTGGCAACTCCCCTTTAATAGCATAGGAAGGGATTTGAAAGGGGGATGCGGAAGGGTAGAGGAAGGTAGCCAAGGGTTAACTAGGGGCCCCCGAGCTATGGTTTAAGGATCCTACCCGTGGCAATTCACCTAAGTGATGCAGGGAAAACCCTAGAAAAACCTGCATCAGGTAGGTCGGGCATTGGGTACTTGTCCCACGCCCTTCCCTGGATGGCGGGAGAGGGGTTTGCTGTCGGTTCGCAGCTTTGCCCTCGCCGTGCCTTGACCAGTTTAGGAGGCAGCTGGCCGACTGTTCCAATGGGAACAGCGAACAACTCTTACCGTATGCCCAAGGTCTGTGCCCCCGGAACATACACCTCTCAAAACAGGCCTCGGCTTGTGGGAACCTTAGTTCAAAAACGGAGAGAGGAAAAGGCATCCACAAAAGGTAGCGGGGGGGGGGGGGTGAGTGTTTATAAGTTGGAAAAAATGCCGAAACGGTTGTTGTTAGCTTCAAATAAAACGTTGTCGGGGCCCAACAGGTGTAGATTTGTATAAGGAACATACAAACACACAAACAAACAAACGCTCTGCTTTATTTATTAGATTCTGAAAGTGTACGTAAATTTGTCCATTTGAAGTCAGAGATTGTTGTTATGTTTACTTTAATATCATTTATTGTGGACAAGGTTTTTCCCAGCTTTGAAATACACAAGAAATATTTCTTAGCGTGCGGTCAACATCTCTGTTTGAATTTTGCTGAATAATATAGCGTGTAGTTTGTATTATATACACGTGTACGGCTTATATACACGTGTACGGCTTATATACACGTGTACGGCGACTTGTAAACGTGATTATCGAAATCCCGCCACCAACAACATTAGAACGTAAATTGAATTTGGAGGCGAGGCCGTAATTGAGTCCGTTTACGTGTTGAAAGACGGGCATTTTATGTGTCTCCCAGGGGTTGTAAAGAAGGGATGAAGAGGAAGCAGGTTTCAGCGGCGACACTGGTGCGCTTATCCCACCACCGACACCCCCCCTGCCACCCCCCCACAAATTCCGACCGGAAATTACGTTTCTGAGAAAGTCCAACCCGTGCCACTGAAATCTAAGGAGATCATGGAACAGTAATTGAAAGTTTTGTGACAGGATAATTGCATCCAGCAAAAAACTCTCGGGGGGTTAAAAAAACATAATTAGAAAATACAGGGGGTAGGGGGATGAAATGTGGGCGGTGTTGAATATGCAACACTCGCGAGATAATTTCTTTATATTAATGAACAGCTTGTTCTTCTAAAAATTAAGTTGGTAGCGATACAAAACAAAAATCCGCATTCCAACAGGTGCGATCAAGCGTTTTGGTGCATATTCCTGCCATCTTCAGTTTATTTTTCTTTCTATGGACGAGATATTTACAGAGTGTTAAAAATTTTGGATATTAATTCTCTGACGTAATCAAAGAACAAACGGAAGTAAAACCAGAAACAACATTCCAAATGATTGTAACATCTTAGCTCCAAAAACACATTTTTCATAAATTATTGTAACATCTTAGCTCCAAAAACACATTTTGCATAAATTATTGTAACATCTTAGCTCCAAAAACACATTTTTCATAAATTATTGTAACATCTTAGCTCCAAAAACACATTTGGCATAAATTATTGTAACATCTTAGCTCCAAAAACTCATTTTTCATAAATTATTGTAACATCTTAGCTCCAAAAACACATTTTTTGGGTCTAATATGTTACAATAATTTTTACGAAATGATTGTAAAACATTTGCCCCAAATACCTACCCTTGATGGGAAAATTCGGTTATAATTGTTTTTAAGACAAACAAAACTAGCAATCGACGGATCTGAATTCATTCGACAGAATGTTTTTTATCTCATTATTTGATTATTTCACTTCCGCGATTTTTTTTCCTTCGCAATTTCATAAGAAGCCATCTTTATAATTAACATTCCTTTAAAAACCATTTTAAAAATAAAATTCCGTAAGAAAACATACCTTCATATACAAACCAGATTGAAGAAAGGGAAATATTGTGATGGCAACACCGTAAACAGCGACGAAGTGAGCAACGCCGCCAAAAAATATTTTTATATATATATATATATAATATATATATATATATATATCTATATTATATATATGCAGAACCAATTAAATGTCCCGGAAGCGTCACCGAGCAAAATTTGTAAGCTTCTGGGACAAGCAGCCATCCAGGGAAGGGGCGTGGGACAAGTACCAAATGCCCGACCTACCTGATGCAGGTTTTTATAGGGTTTTTCCTGCATTACTTTTAGGCGAATATCGGGTAGGATCCTTAAACCTTACCACGGGGGCTCTAGTTAACCCTTGGCAACTTTCCTCAACCCTTCCGCATCCTCCTTTGAAATCCCTTCCTATGCTATTAAAGGGGAGTTGCCACCTTGTGGATTACCCTCATGTAGCCTGTTCCTCCAAAAAAAATGACATCAAGTACGGTCAAGTGTTCATGTCGAACAGACCTTGGACATACGGTAAGAGTTGTCCGCTATTCCCATTGGAGCAGTCGGCCAGCTGCCTCCTAAACCGGTCGAGGCACGGAGAAGGGAATGCTGCGTCCCCACAGAAAACTCTTCTCCCACTATCGGAAGGGCGTGGGACACGTACCCAATGCCCGACCTACCTGATGCAGGTTTTTCTAGGGTTTTCCCTGCATTACGTTTAGGCGAATGCCGGGTAGGATCCTTAAACTATAGCCCTATAACCCTTGGCTACCTTCCTCTACCCTTCCGCATCCCCCCTTTCCAATCCCTTTCCTATGCTATAAGAGGGGAGTTGCCACCATGTGGATCACCCTATACATAGCCTATCTACACCAAAAAAAAAAGTGAAGATGTAGCAGATCTGATTGGTTTCCTTCCGTACACGCTCTTCGTACTGTTCAAAAATATTTATTAAGTTTCCCTGTGTCTGTGTTGATGTGTGATACTCAATTTTATTATAATTAATTTTTATAAATAATTAATTTTTATTATTATCTAGATTATTCGGGTATTCCATTGTCTAGGAGTAGATAGCTGAGCAAGGTAAAATGAAAAAAGGCAAAGAAAAGTAAGAAGAAAAACAAAGAAAACAGAAAGAAAGAGGCAGGTTAAAGAGATGTCGAGGAAGATCGACAAGAAGATCAGAAAGAAATATACGTAGAGATTTACTCCAAGCGCAGAAGAAAAAAAATAAAGAAAAAACAGATAGAGAGTGGCAGTGTGCAAGAATCAAGTTAGGTTAAACAGATGACGTGAAACATCGCCTCTTTCTCTGAAATTCCTCCTCCCTTATGCTTTTTGTTATCATTCACTAGTTGATCTATAAAATCTAGAAATTGATTTGATATATATTTTTTTACATAAATACTGGGTTTATTTTCCTCAAACAAATGACGTCATTATCAGAACGGCGTCAGCAAAGCCTTTAAAAGTCTCCTATGTAAATTAGTGAGTGGTGTAATGGCTTTCTTGGAACGTCATGGTAATTAAGGTTTAATGGCCGAATGAACATCTGGAGATTTTAATTAAATTGCATTGCATATCGGGGGTTGAACGGGGGGGGGGGGAAGGGGGATGTTTTAGTGGGGCTAATTTGTTTCTCACAAAATTACGACATAATTATTTCAAGTTTTACAAAACTTCCTTATTCAAGTGTTTTTTATTATTGTTAATTGGCCAAAAACTTGGGAAATGTCCTTAATTTCTTTGGAAGTGATACAACGTGAAGAGGGTAGTTTTAATTCTCGTAACTACCCTTTACCATTTTTATTTCAATTGTGTACTGTTTCTCGCAGGCAATACCTGCGAGGGACGTTCTCTTGCAGGCAGAACCTTTGAGGAGAGATACGAAGGGGCTACCTTTGGGGATACCTTTTCCTCTCCGTTTTTGAACTAAGGTTCCCACAAGCCGAGGCCTGTTTTGAGAGGTGCATGTTCCGGGGTCACAGACCTTGGGCATACGGTAAGGGTTGTTCGCTATTCCCATTGGAACAGTCGGCCAGCTGCCTCCTAAACTGGTCGAGGCACGGAGAAGGGAAAGCTGCGTCCCCACAGCAAACTCCTTTCCCGCTATCGGAAGGGCGTGGGACAAGTACCAAATGCCCGACCTACCTGATGCAGGTTTTTTCTAGGGTTTTCCCTGCATTACTTTTAGGCGAATGATGGGTAGGATCCTTAAACCACAGCCCGGGAGCCCCTAGTTAACCCTTGGCTACCTTCCTCTACTCTTCCGCATCCCCCCTTTCAAATCCCTTCCTATGCTATTAAAGGGGAGTTGCCCAATGTGGATCACCCTCATGTAGCCTGTTGCCCTAAAAAAAATAAAAAAAAGCCTCGTTTAATTTAATTCTCTGACGTATTATAAAATTCCAGGCATCACGCGGGATGAAACTTCTAAATTAATCAATTTAATTAATCAAAAAAATTAATAAATTAAAATACAAGTTTACAATTCCTACTATTTTAAATAAATAAAATGATACAAAATTAATTATCTTGAAAATATTTTAAAATACTACAAATTTAATTAATTGAGAACGCCAGTTGAATATTACTAATTATGCAATAATAATAAATTGCTATTAATTTAATTGATTTCTAAAATGGTTTTCAAATATGCAATTTTAATTAATTAAAACCGCCACTTATGCAGCATTTTCAAATATTCCTTCAAAGTTGCTACTTTCTTAATTAATTTAGATAAACGTTTTAAAATCTAATTTAATTGATCAAAAGACGTGTTTATAATTACTCCTAATTTCAATAATTAAAACGTCAAATTGCAACAAAATTAATTATCTTGAAATTTTTTTAATATTACTATAAATTCAATTAATTGATATCGCGGGTTCAATGTTACTAATTATTCAATAATTAAAAAATTCAGTTCAATTTACTACTAAACTAATTAATTTTCATATATTTTTTAAAATCTACTAATTTAATTGGTGAAAAGAAATGTTTATAATTATTCCTAATTACAATAATTAATATTTCAAATTAAAAGAATTTTATAATTACCACATATTTAAATAATGGGAAATACCATTTTAAAATTACTACTACTTTCGGTACCTCAGGGATTTCGAGCCAAAACTCTTGAGTGGGAATATTTACAGTGTCGACATGGAATATTTGTGGACTCTCTGAGCTTCAAAAGAGAATAACAAAGAACCCCCCCCCCCCCGGGGCCCACAGGGTCGGTAACAGACTCCGGTAATCCGTAATGACGAGACAGCGAAGTGATCGCAACACAAAGGAGTTGGAAGACTCGGTCACTTCACTTCCAAAGAATAATACAGCCCCGGAGGGAGCCGCTGACAGGAAATTACAAGCGTAAAGCCACACGGGGCTATAGATGCCTCATATTACATTAATTATGTACTGAATCCCTTATGAAGACTGTCCTCTGACTTGTTCTCAACCAGAGTAATTAATTACAAAGTTACCACATGCCCAGACACGAACTAATGCAGACTTTATTTTGACGAAAGTGACGTCACAAATGAGAGGAGTTGTGGTGACGTCGTGAGGGGCTCCAAAGCAGTTCCACGAGGACGCAATGAGAAAAAATGGGGACAACGTGGGTCAAGTGTAAAGTCGTTGTATCGTTTCACAAGTAGACGGCACCGGCACAGGAAGATCGACGACGCACCCACGTCACAGCCTGCACACTCCATGGTTACAATTGATGAGCGTTTCGTAAGATTTTTTATTTTGTATCGTATGAGATGTCTCCGTTTCCGATGACGTCGTTGTTATTCTTCAGTATCTTTGTTTCCATCGCTGATCGTCGACACAGAGGCAACTTGCCTTTAACAGTACAGGAAGGGAGGAAGTCCAGGGGCAACTCTGCATCAGGTGGTATTTGTCCGTAGACGGGGGTGAGCGTTGCTGTGAAGACGCAGCATTTCCTTCTCCATGCCCCGACCAGTTTATCACGCAGCTGTTTAAACGACTAATAATAACTAATCCCTGTTTAGACATATATTTCCATGTTTAGAGTCGAGGTAAATCGATATTGTCTGGATCCGACCGCCCTTACTGCTGCTAATACACTAATAACCACTGGTGGCTGCTCACTTCGCCTCGTGACCTCCCCTTCAATTAGCTCGCAGCCTCGGAACGCGCCATTTCAATGCCGTGACTTGCATCTGACACGCACGCAACCACGCGGAAATGAGCTTCCATTAAGAAGATCGCAATCGCCTCAGCGGTCGCCAATTAAACCTCAGTTTGGGTGAGGTGAGTGCGGAATAACCTCCAGGTTGTTACTTTGTCAATCACTATACGACGCACTTCAGCTTCAGCGTATCATTTAGATTCGTTAGTCCTGTACCGACGAAATAGGTCAATTAAAATCGCAACAACATTCGTTTACAATAGATTACAACGTGGGAAACGACGAAACTAGAAAATTCAGTAATAAGAAAATGTAAAAATCAATACTAAAGTAACAAAAAAAATAACAGTATATCTATTTATGTTTATTGAAATTTGTTTTAATTTTAAACTGAAACATTATTTAAATTAGTGGTAATTTTAAACTGGGAATTTTAAACAATTAAATAAGTAAAAATTTTAGAATACTTTCTGATTAATTTCATTAACTCGAATTAATTAATTTTAAAACACTTAAAAAAATCTACAAGAAATTAGTAGAAAGTTTACAATAACTTACAATTAATTAATTCATTAATAATTCCTTAAACTCGAATTAATTAATTTTAAATACTTTTAACAATCTACAAAAAATTAGTAGAAAGTTTACAATAACTAATAATTAATTTACTCATTAATAATTCCTTAACCTCGAATTAATTAATTGTAAAATACTTTTAAAAATCTACAAAAAATTAGTAGAAAGTTTACAATAACTTATAATTTATCCATTCATTAATAATTCCTTAAACTCGAATTAATTAATTGTAAAATAATTTTAAAAATCTACAAAAAATTAGTATAAAGATTACAATAACTTAGAATTAATTAATAATTCCTTAAACTCGAATTAATTAACTGTTAAACACTTCAAAATCTACAAGAATTAGAAGAAAGTTTACAATAACTTATAATTAATTTATTGAAAATTAATAAATTTCTTTAACTGGAATTAATTAATTTAAAAAAATACTCAAGAATTGTTACTAATTCAATTAATTCATAATAACTTATTGAAATTATTCGTGATATCAAATTTTTTGAATTAATTAAGTTTGCGGTAATTTTAAACTGCGGTTATTAATTAATAAACATTTAAAAATTGAAATTTCAATTGTTGAAATTCATAGCCATATTTAAACTTATTTTATATTGCTTTTTGTATTTTTAAAATGTTTTAAAACTAATTAACTTGGAATCACTTCTACGCTGACCTTTTATTTATTAAAATTAGCAGTAACTGGTGGTTTTTATTTAAATAAAATTGTAGAATTTTAAAACAGTGTTCAATTTAATTCACTAGACGGAAATGTTAATTAATGAAATAATTACTACGTTTAAACTTGTTTTTTTTTCAAAAAAGTAATAATTGAAGTCTCTCTAATTTTAAATTGAAGTAGTTGTGAAAAACTTAATATTAATTAAAAACCCGAAAATTTTTAAAATTAATTTAGTTATGTTGAAACGAATTTTTGTAATTAAATTACTAATTAAGTGAAAAATATCCTGTGGCAGAAAAATGAAATTATTTTCCCGCATTAGTATTTAACTGTCGTATTTCTTAATATTAATTATATAGATTTGTATTTTAAATTAATAAATGGCGTACAACAAAGGATAATTTTAAGACAAACACAGTTTAATCAGCATGGAAATGAACTATAGAATGTTAGTAAACGTTAAATATCCCCCCATGTGGGTTACCGTCAAGTGACCTCATGCTCTAACAGATGACCAGTTACATAACCAGAAACAGTCATACAGATTTTAAATTTCCCCCGGGAAAGTCAAGAAACATATGAGTCAGTTTCATTAATCATTTCAAGTCCTTGTCGTACTCGTTTTTGCGTATATATATAATCCATGAATTTTTCAACCCCATTTTGTTGAAGTCAAACATAACCTTTGTGACAAAGACCCAGTGTAACAAGTTCCTTCTCCTCCACACACAGCCAACTCTGTTACACCCCCGTCCTATTTTTATTTCTTCATTTTGTAGTTCAAAAACAACAGAAGACTTGCAGTAAATTAAATGTGTGTGTGTGTGTGTGTGAGAGAGACAGAGAGAGAAAAAGAGAGAGTCGTCGTAAAAATTGGAAACTGTTAGATACAGACATTACAGATTGTTCCGAGGCCCACCAGATGGCTCTGAGATCAAAAGAGGAATCATGTTAGCTGAAAATATGAAAAACAAATTGTAAGCTTTGGATATAAAATTAAAAACAAACTTTAAACTATTAAATTTATTTTATGATATTTTACTCAAAGCCTTTACTTATAAATAAATGTTATAACATAATTAAACACCTCGACTCCTGAGTGTTTTGTCCTTCATTTTCTTGGTCTCTTATTCATAACAGTTTTATTTTAGGTCACGGTTCTTTTGTTATTGCTCGTTGTTGTTGTTTTAGATACAAGATTTTAATGGGTGAACAGAATCGATCAACCTGAGGGAAGGGAACTGGATACGAGAACGCTGGAGCAAGAGAATTATATTTGAAAAGAAAGAAAAACACGAGAAAATATACAAGAATAAAAATCTCTTTGCATAACGGAAAAGAGAGTTTAATACTTGAGAACCCTTGAGAAAGCCTCTGGGTTCACAAAGGCAACTAGTTATAAGGGAGGGAATAATAAACTTCTACAAGTATCGATCTAACAAGGTAAATCCTTTCCACGTCATTGGACACTTTTAAACGCAACTCACTCGTGCGTCTCGTTTCGACTCGATACTTGACAAACCTTTAACTATTGTGCCCCCTCACAAGACTAGAGGCAGCTCAAACGGTAACTTTTAACTTTTTTCTACCCCTGTGTTCTTTCATCCTCAATCACCTGACTTGTATTCATTAAAACTTCACGCATCTGTATACGTATAAGTCAGTCCTCCATGTTCCATCTTCAGCTCACAATCGCGACAAGTATTTCTCCCTTTGATGCAATCATATTTATGAATTCACTTAAAACTAATCCTGTTTTTTTTTTGGTTAAATTCAATTCTTCTTAAATAAACTCAGTCTCCGACACCTTCTTATTGATTTTGAAGAACATAAAAAAATCATTGTTAATTAAAACCACAGCGACAACAACGTTTCGGTACATATTCGTAGCTTCTTCAGTTCTGTTTCTTCCTATAAAAGAGATGTCTACAATTGGTGAAAATTTTGGAGATTTATTCTGTGACGTAATCAAAAACAAAACGGAATAAACAAACAACTTTCCAAACAATTGTAACATACTAGACCCAAAAAACACATTTCGCAAAAATTATTGTAACATCTTAGCTCCAAAAACACACAACAAGTTCACTGGACTCAGAAAAAAAATACTAGACAATTATTTCATCCAAAATAATTGTATAGGACTTTTTAAATAATATAAAACATCTTTAACATGATCACTGGATTTTGAAAAAAAATTGTATAGGACTTTCTAAATAATATAAAACATCTTTAACATGATCACTGGATTTTGAAAAAAAATTGTATAGGACTTTTTAAATAATATAAAACATCTTTAACATGATCACTGGATTTTGGAAAAAAATTGTATAGGACTTTTTAAATAATATAAAACATCTTTAACATGTTCACTGGATTTTGGAAAAAAATTGTATAGGACTTTTTAAATAATATAAAACATCTTTAACATGTTCACTGGATTTTGGAAAAAAATTGTATAGGACTTTTTAAATAATATAAAACATCTTTAACATGATCACTGGATTTTGGAAAAAAATTGTATAGGACTTTTTAAATAATATAAAACATCTTTAACATGATCACTGGATTTTGGAAAAAAATTCTATAGGACTTTTTAAATAATATAAAACATCTTTAACATGTTCACTGGATTTTGGAAAAAAATTCTATAGGACTTTTTAAATAATATAAAACATCTTTAACATGTTCACTGGATTTTGGAAAAAAATTCTATAGGACTTTTTAAATAATATAAAACATCTTTAACATGTTCACTGGATTTTGGAAAAAAATTGTATAGGACTTTAAATAATATAAAACATCTTTAACATGTTCACTGGATTTTGGAAAAAAATTGTATAGGACTTTTTAAATAATATAAAACATCTTTAACATGTTCACTGGATTTTGGAAAAAAATTGTATAGGACTTTTTAAATAATATAAAACATCTTTAACATGTTCACTGGATTTTGAAAAAAAATTGTATAGGACTTTTTAAATAATATAAAACATCTTTAACATGATCACTGGATTTTGAAAAAAAAATTGTATAGGACTTTTTAAATAATATAAAACATCTTTAACATGTTCACTAGATTTTGAAAACATAGGAATTTTTTTTAAAAAAAAATATCCCAGTGCATAATAATAAAAAAAATAATCTAATATGTTACAATAATTTTTAGGGTCGAAAAATGTATTTTAGTAAGTTCATTGAAATTATTTTTTTAAAAAAAAAATTCAAAGACATTATTAATTTCTTTATCCAGTGAACTAATTAAGTATGTCATGAGTTTTTGTTCCTAAGGTGTTACAATAATTAAGTGAGTTTTGTATTTCCTCCTTCTGTCTTTGGTTACGTCACACAATTATTCTCCAACAATTTAAATATTTGTTAATATCTCCTCCTACAGCAATAAAAACCTGAAGAAGGTACGAATGTGTACCGAAACGATGTCGTTTTTTAATTACTTAAATAAAATGCCCGGTTAAGGTCATAAAATATCTTTATTAATTGATAACAGACTTAAATAAATGCTTTTAAAATTTGTCATTTAAGTTCATCTTGTATGCGGATCGTACATACATACATACAGTTAGTTTTGATTAAATTATTTTAAACTTAACGGTTTTAATACACAAATCTATGGCGAGGATTGTCTATACCTTGATGTGTTTCACGTCACTGAGATGTATGTGTACATATGTATATATATATATAGCACGTTGCGCAGTGGCGGATGTGGAAGGCGACATCCGCGTGAAGCAATCACATTAAGGACGGTCGTGGGGGTGGACGAGGCCGTGGAGGGTTGCCACGGATAACACCCTGTGCAGAATCTCCCCCCCCCCACCCCGACACCGTCAAATAATTGCTTCTGTTGTGTCTGTCCGCCAAGGAAGGGATGAAAAACACCACACCCTCTCCCCCTGTGTTTCAATACCACCATAAAAGAAATGTTTGTCGTTTTTATTTCACCGATAGGAAGGAAGCAAACTGCGTCTCTAAGGAAGTGCTGGACCTTCTAAGGCCTCCTGGAAAATACGACGCAACGTAATGGACAAGAAAACATAAACATATTTGACTACATCAAGGTTTGTAAAGTTAACTCAGTCTCCGACACCTTCTTATTGATTTTGAAGAACATAAAAAAAATCATTGTTAATTAAAACCACAGCGACAACAACGTTTCGGTACATATTCGTAGCTTCTTCAGTTCTGTTTCTTGCTATAGAAGAGATGTCTACAATTGGTGAAAATTTTGGAGATTTATTATGTGACGTAATCAAAAACAAAACGGAATAAACAAACAACTTTCCAAACAATTGTAACATACTAGACCCAAAAAACACATTTCGCAAAAATTATTGTAACATCTTAGCTCCAAACACACACAACAAGTTCACTGGACAATTATTTCACCCAAAATAATTGTATAGGACTTTTTAAATAATATAAAACATCTTTAACATGATCACTGGATTTTGAAAAAGACTTGTTAGATAAATTGTAATTATTTTTTAAAAAATATATTAATCTTTTTTCTGTCCAGATAAATGTGGCAACGATGCCAAAAGCCTCAGTTCCTGTCCGTATGTTGTTTTTTAAATTATCCCAAAATGATTTCAAATCCACACAATCAATAAAAACGAGCAAATACCAAAATGAAAAATCCCCGTTGTAAATGGTCGAGTTTATTTAATCTCCCTGGAATTGTAATTACGTGCGGTGCACCACAGAGATCAATAATGGGAGCATTCTTTTTTTTAAAAAAAAAAAAAAGGACTCCTTGTATATTTATAACACTCGCTGACGTCATCAATCTTCCATCACGATTCTACGTGGCGGGGACATAAAATGGTAAACAGTTCTCTGATCCAGTGAGGAATTTTTCTTTCTCCGTAATTTGGTAGCCCTTATTTCTGCGAGGAGTAATTTTTTTTTCTCCGCAACCAGTTATTGAAGAAATTATTTCCGACACGTACGACGTACAAACAGGGCTGTTGTTGCTCTGCTCGTCTCAGAGCCACTTTAATCCCTCTCTTATATATATATATGTATATATATATATATATATATATATATATATATATATATATATATAGGTACACGTGTGGGAAGGTTTCTGTCGGCCTTTCGAAGCGTTAGGTGAACGGGGTCACCGTAAAAATGAAGCTACCACGGCACAATTTCACTCAAAAATCTGGAATAATAGTTAAATCCTTCATCTAACATCTTTACAGTGTTGCCAATCGAAATGATTTTTTTTTAAAAAAAATAAAATAATAAATGAGTTTCGGTACAACTGATTGATTTTTGGCGTTAAATTTCGAATTATTATTTTTAATTTTCAACGATTACAGTTGTTTTAGACATCGCTTCGTTTGTCCTATATAACAAGATTTATTTTCTTTAAAATTTGTTTTGGATACCTGAATGTCGTTGCACTCTGGAGACGTCCCAATTAGAGGATGGAACGTTGTGTTTTTGTTAATTATCATGGTTTAAATATTTTAACCACATTTTTAACTAATTGTGAACGAGGCGAGGTGCTAAATAGTGATATACGGAAATCCTTGAAAATTATCGAAGGACCAAGAGCGTCTGATTTTTTTTATTTCGCTAATGACGTCACGATGATCCTCTGGAGTCCGTCCGTGAGTCTCTGTGGCTGTTCGACAGCGTGTCGATGAGATTTCCCCCTCCCCCCCCCCTCTCATGGCGTGCAGGTGTTTCTGAGTGAGTGGTTTATCCATCAACATCATCATCATCGGGAAGCTATTGGTTTCTGAGCACGTGTTTGCTGATCGATTGGCCTTCGCGGCCTCCGCCACGCTGATGAATCTGTAAGCGTGTTCGCGTTGTCCGTCCATCAGCCTGGCCAAGCGCAAACCTTCCCTGGCGGAAATAAGAGGGTTGAGGATAGAAAAGCCGTGACAATCACAACACTTGAACGGAAAATAAGATTTAATGAACGGAAAATAGAGCGTGGGGACAGGAACTCTTTAAAGAGTGTCCAGGGCGTTCCAGAGGACAGTGGAATAGACCTTCAGTAGATCAAACTCACCCGGTTTTGAACTGGGTAGTGAATTATAATTGAAAAAGGACTGTCAGAAGTTGAAAAATCGTCACACATTATTGTAGACTATTTGTCTACACGCCAGAGGAGGAACTACCATGGATTCTAGACGAGGTGCGGCAAGACAGTGGTCGACTCGGCTTCCGTTCATCCAGTCTACCTCTTACTCTGATTCTGACCGGAGAAATACAGCACCGGGATGGTTTTTAACCCTTTAGTGCCTAGTGTAGCTTTCAGTATCACCCCCCCGCGCCCTCTTGCCGATATGAAACAACATGCCCTGTCCGAGCTCTCTGTGAGTCAACCCCCAAAGGACTGATTTTTCTACCCTTCAGAATATATAATTTCTGTGATTTTTAAGAAAGAAAAATTAAGTTTCATTATGAAGGTTTTCTAATTACAATAAAAACTTAATTATCCAATTAATGTGAATTATTAATAAATCAGACCTAATTTAAATTATTTCATACAAATTGCGTAGGCTATATATATATATATATATATATATATATATATATATATATATTGTAGCAAACGTCGCTAACCACCTTGCGTTTTTCGATTATTTATATGTTTTAAGGGCGCGAGGTAATTTTTAGGTGAAAATTACCAAGACAACATTTTGATAATTAATTCCTTTATTTATCGTGCATGGACAATAAATTATCTGCAGGCCGTGGTTTATTACAATTTTTATGCTTAGGCCTAGGACCTCCGGCTTCGTCGGGTCCAGATCGGAACTGCCTTTCGTCCTCGCGACGTTTCGACGCGCGCTTTAATGGCTTAACAATGCTGTCGCGCGGCAAAGAGACGCCGCCGACAATGGCTAAAAACGAACAATGTAACCTAATTATGTTACAATATATTGTAATAGCAATTATAGAGGCCATTAATTGTTTTAAATTATAATTGGATTGTTAGTGGCACGAGTCTTGAAAACAACAATCACGGCTCTTTGTCAGCGATAGTTGGAAACCGCGCGTTCGTACGGAAAGCCAGTCTGGCAAAGGTTACGGGAGAGCGAGGATTTTTTTTTTGGTGTAACCAGGCTATGTATAGGGTAATCCACTTAGTGGCAACTCCGCTCTTATAGCATAGGAAAGGGACTGAAAGAGGGAATGCGAAAAGGTGGAGGAAGGTAGCCAAGGGTTAACTAGGGGCCCCCGGGCTATAGTTTAAGGCATTCGCCTAAAAGTAATGCAGGACAAACCCTAGAAAAACCTGCATCAGGTAGGTCGGGCATTTGGTACTTGTCCCACGCCCTTCCGATGGCGGGAGAGGAGTTTGCTGTGGGGACGCAGCTTTCCCCTCTCCGTGCCTTGACCAGTTTAGGAGGCAGCTTGCCGACTATTCCAATAGGAATAGCGGACAACTCTTACCGTATGACCAAGGTCTGTCACCCCAGAACATACACCTCTCAGAACAGGCCTCAGCATGTGTGAACTTTAGTTCATAAACGGAGAGAGGAGGAGGCATCCGCAAAGGTAGCCCCTTCCTGTCTCTCCTACAAGGTTCTGCCTGCGAGAGAATAGTCATCGCAGAACCTTTCCTCGTAGAGGAAGATATCGCCGGTCTATAGTTTAAGGATCCTACCCGGAAATTTGCCTGAAAGTGATGCAGGGAAACCCCTAGGTAGATCGGGCATGCGCTACTACCCTGGATGGCGGGAGACCCGCAATTTATCCGCGTTTGTTCCACCCTCATCACCAGAATCAATGAGGCTCTTAATGACATGTTGTCCCTTTGCAACCCTCAAGAACAAGGAGCTTGTGTTGCGTGGCTCACTGACTGGAGACATGTGAGTTGGCTTGATTGACTTGTCTGGAAGTGGCAGGTAATTAAGGGTGAAGTGTGCGTGCGATCGCCTCCGAGGCTGACGGGAAACACGCCAGAGGGAGGGAAACCAACGTCAGGCCTCCACTTGTGAAAAATTCTATTTTATACCGCATTAAATAATTTCTGGAAGTGTACAGAATCAAAATCAATTTTTCAAACTGTTGTTAACCTGATAACGTCCAAAATTAGGGATGAAACGCAGTAATTATATATTGGTATAATTTTATTATTTGCATTAGCAATTAATAAAATAATAATAAACCTTTTGTGAGTTGCTTTTATTAACCTTTTACGTCATCACTTCCCTTGCACAGGCCATCCAGTTGTACCAACACCACGCGGCTCTCGCAAACAAATTTCCTGAGTGACTTAATTTTTAAAAAACTTTGATGTCCACGAGAGATGAGTCAAACCCGACGGTAATCTACTTCACAAAGGTGTGTTGAGTGCAGCTGCGGCTACGATCAGGTTCGATCAAAGCGAAGCCCCGGAGGCAACGGACCGGAAGCTCCAGCGGTCTCTCGCTCTGGCTGGATGAACATTTCACTGCGAGTTCGCTCACGGCGTGGTGTCAAATGTTTTAGTCACACGATTCGTTCCTTGTCGTCGTGTGTAATTTGGGTATTTGGTAATTTGACAGTGAACGGATTCCGTCACGCGGCCTCGTAACTACGTAATGGACGCAACATGGCGGATCGTTAGTCTGCATGAGGCAACAGGAGGATAATACAACCTTGAGGTACACAAACATTGATTTACAGCATCATTTGAGTAATTAATTATCTTTTTAATATGAAGAGAATGGCTTCATTACCACAAATATATTATTATGTTCGTATTCCGACCTAAGTTAATGCAAAGGGAAGAAAAACTTTACTTTAATCATTCTGATATATTATCGTGAACACAATTTAAAGCCACTCCTGTAATAAATTTATGTATATAATTGTTTTAACGCTACCTGAACCTATTATTGTACAGCAACGTTTAGTCATGATTGTGGGGCAAAGACTTGGGTGCCACAAGGTTCAGCTGCGGCTTATTTTTTTTTTTTTTTTAGGGCAACAGGCTACAAGAGGGTAATTCACATGAAGGCAACTCCCCTTTAATAGCATAGGAAGGGATTTTAAAGGGGGGATGCGGAAGGGTAGAGGAAGGTAGCCAAGGGTTAACTAGGGGCCCACGGGCTATAGTTTAAGGATCCTACCCGGCATTCACCTAAAGAAATGCAGGGAAAACCCTAGAAAAGCCTGCATCAGGTAGGTCGGGCATTGGGTACTTGTCCCACGCCCTTCCGATAGCGGGAGAAGAGTTTGCTGTGGGGTCGCAGCATTCCCTTCTCCGTGTCTCGACCAGTTTAGGAGGCAGCTGGCTGACTATTCCAATGGGAATAGCGAACAACTCTTACCGTATGCCCAAGGTCTGTGACCCCGGAACATGCACCTCTCAAAACAGGCCGAGGTGCCTCGGCTTTTGGGAACCTTAGTTCAAAAACGGAGAGGAAAAGGCATCCCCAAAGGTAGCCTTGGCATTTCTTTCTGCCTGTGAGCAAACACTGGAGTTCCACAAGATCCTGTTCTAGGCCCATTCCCGTTTTTAATATTTACAATAGGCTTTTCTTTCTCCCTGTAAGTAAACACTGAAGTTCCACAAGATCCTGTTCTAGGCCCATTCCCATTTTTAATATTACAATAGGCATTTTTTTCTTCCTGTAAGCAACAACTCGAGTTCCTAAAGGTTCTGTTCTGAATAAATAATTTATCACGTTTATAAAAGTATTGTTCGTTTTAAATTTGTAGGTTTTGATACCCTTGAAAAGACTGCAAAATCAAACAGTACGTCGTGGAAATTTTTTATTTTGTCAATATGGCCTAATTTTTATTTAATTGAAATACATTTCTAGCAAATTTATCCGGTGTATTAACTTAAAATTCAGTGGTGTACGATAAGAATAATGAGAGTGAAATAGACCTAAAATGTAACGTTGGGGGCCACCAATTTTTATTTTCCCCATTGAGTTAATGAGAATAACGAGGGGGACATTAAAGTTATTTTTTTACCAAATGGTTTAATTATCTATTTTATATTTATATATGCAGCGTTGCCGGATTCATCATACAAGAGAAGTAACGCTTATCATTTTGCGGTTGCTGCTGCTGCTACGGCCTCATTAATCATGGACTGAAACTCGGCAGCTTGAAACAGATAAATCAATGGAAAGTGGCTTCATGTGAGGCGGACACAATGAAAAGCGCTCAAGTCTAATAAATACAATATGGCGTTATTCGGGGTCTATTTCGTGGAAGCAACTTTATGCGAACGTGAACATCGAGCTCGCTCCATCACACACACACACACACACACACAATGCATCTGTGGAAGCGTCAAGCAGAAGTTGTGGCCTCGTCAACCCCTAAACAGGAGCGGCGCAGCTGATGCGGTAGTCTTGTATTACCAGGACTACGGTATGTCTGTGTCGTTCGTTAACGCGCAGATTAGTCACAGGTTGTGTGTGTGTGTGTGTGGTGGTTGGTCATCAACTTTCATGCGAAACCGCAGCGGGAGAAGAAAAGTGATGGTGATTGAATGAGACACACGAGGATACTTTGTGAAACACTGGCGCAGTGAAAACATAAATTATAAGAGAGGAAGAGAATAGTAAAAAAATGACCAAACGTTGATTGAGAATAGTTCAGAAACACTTCATTTCCAATTTTAAATAGGAACCAAAAGAATAATAGCGAAGAACATCCTTAGAATTGGAGGCCACAAAAAAAAGACTAGTGTTCCTCAAGGTTGTATTTTGGATCCATTATTCACTTAAAATCCACCTAAAAACTCATTCCCTGACTGTATTTTTTTTTTCATTGGACCAAATAAGTATAAATATACTTACATGAGGCAACCAGCTTTAATTTAAGAGTTTAATCAATTAATTGTGTGAGCTAAAAACGTAATATTGTACCTCTTTTCAGTTTTTCACTAATAGTAAAAGCATGAAGCATTCTGTTGAGAATAACGTTTGATGATAAATTGTAGATAATTAAATTCTGCATGTGATGATGGACTCGAGGACGGAATTAGAATCCAAAGAAGTGGGGCAAATCCTTGGCCAAATTTATACGACATTATGCAGTTTGCCATATTCCTAGTGCTGATGTCTCCAAAATGGCCGCCAGGAAACTGATTAGTCACGGAATAAATGTTTTAGAGAATTTAATTCTCTTTGCCACGCACGACCTGGTTTTAACAATCCACCGTAAATGATGGGAACCACACGCATGTTGGTGACTGTGCACGGGGGAGTGACGATTGTTCGTCGACGTCTGTGTGATTTGCGGAACATACTCGAGGGTGAATCTCCCGGGGTGGAGAAGACCGTTGCCACGGTGACGCTGGCGGCGTCCTCTTCACCCCCCCCCCCCCCACTCTGGAGCATCTTTCTCGTCCACGTCACGCGACCTGGTCTGACGCATCTTATCACGACTTGCAAACAACTGCTGTTGGCGACCGTTTCGTATTTTTTCAGTCTTCTACTCTTTCTTCGGAGAGGAAACGAGCACACACACACACACACACAACTAGAGAGAGAGAGAGAGAGAGAGGGCCGACGCGTGGGTGGCTTCGACAGACAGAAGTGTTCCTGGAATTCCTGACGTGTCACAAACACACTCAGCCGAGGAAACGAGTCCCTTTCCACCAATGGTGAGTGGAGGACAATGGGACGCTTTCTTATGATGATTTCAAAAGAACTGTATATAATAGAAGGTGCAGACAATGAGGCTCTCAGGATCAATATCACACTCTCTCTGCTTTATTAATTGTTTACATCGTTCTCAATTTAATGTTACAAATTACATTTAAAAATAAACGAAGCAAGATCCCATTTTCTCTCAGGGTAGTTTCCATTGCCGGGGAGGAATTTCGCAGAAATGACATATATATATATTAAATTCCGTATACGACTCCCTCAGTCAAATTATGTTTCAACGTTGGCCTCCAAAGCACTATTACATTCTCAAGAGTACGTATACGGCTCCCTCAGTCAAATCAGGTTGCTCATGGAACGACAAAAATACTCATTAAAGTACGTATACCAAGAAAAACTCAGAGAGTTCTTTGGGATTCCTTCACATCTCTCTGGTTTTTTTGAACTAAGGTTCTCACATGCCTGAGGCACCTCGGCCTCTTTTGAGAGGTGCATGTTCCGGGGTCACAGACCTTGGGCATACGGTAGGAGTTGTCCGCTATTCCTATTGGAATAGTCGGCCAGCTGCCACCTAAACTGGTCAAGGCACGGCGAGGGGAAAGCTGCGTCCCCACAGTGAACCCCTCTCCCGCCACCCAGGGGAGGGCCTGGGACGGGTACCAAATGCCCGACCTACCTGATGCAGGTTTTTCTAGGTTTTCCCTGCATCACTTTAAGGTGAATTGCCGGGTAGGATCCTTAAACCATAGCCCAGGGGCCCCTAGTTAACCTTTGGCTACCTTCCTCTACCCTTTCGAATCCTCCATTTCAAATCCCTTCCTATGCTATTAAAGGGGAGTTGCCACCATGTGGATTACCCTCATGCAGCCTGTTACCCTAAAAAAAATAAGTGCGTATACGACTCCCTCAGTTAAATTATGTTTCAACGTTGGCATCCAAAGTACTATTACATTCTTAAGAGTACGTATACGGCTCCTTCAGTCAAATCAGGTTGCTCATAAAAGTGATTAAAGTACCAAAATTTAAATATTCATCTGACTCATACATACTTTTCTGTTGCGTAGTTGTCGATCCTGACGACTCCTTTATCCTGCTGTTGTCCGTATCCTCAAAAGTCTCCACAAAGTTAGTTCCGTAGTGTCTTCATAAATCCTCTCTGTTGGAACAATATAACCTCTTCCTTTGATCTTGAACTTCAATAAAAACCCTCCTGGCAACGTCGTGTGAGCCGCAATCAACGACTACGTTCTCAACTTCAACTCTGTGCTTACAATAATTCAAGTCCGGTTACCGTAACGATCCATCCCCTGCAGACGTAATTATTAACACCTCTGTTATGTGATGACGTTTCAATGTCTGATTATGTTCGTCGAATCACCAACGTCAAGAAAAAATTTATGACACGTAATTCCAACCCCAGTTAGACTAGAAATCAAACAAAATAATAATAAATTTGGCCATCTTTCTTCTGAATCTAATTAACCCTTAATTTACAACCCTGCCACATTTTGAGTCATTACACTTTGAGTTGTTCCCACCCCTGATGACGACGCACGTGCATAAGATACGACCACACACACACACACACATACAGGACGGGACGGGGTCGTTTCCACCCCTTTATGACAGCGATAACGTTGACACTTGAAGAAGACGCCGTACAAATGTCGGAGCGTTTCCACATCCACAAGATGCTTTTTCTTTTATCATCTTCTGAAGGGATTCCTCCGCGCGAAGGCGAAATAGGGCCTCATTCCGGTTTCGAAATAGTATTTTTCCACCCCCCACTTCCTTGTGTTTATTATTCGTGCCGAGACGGTTGCGTCACAAGCAGAGGGGGTGGGGGTGTCTTTTAGCAACGACGTGGATGGAAAGATTTTTTTTGTATCTCTCTGTATGTTTGAATTTTTTCCTTTTAAGATTCAAGTCACGTTAAGGAGAAACGTTTCTGTTAGAGTAAAGGAGGGAATAAAGTGTCTGAACCTAAGGAAACCACGCTTGGGAAAAAGAATTAATGAGTATCTTCGTCGTTTCATGAGCAAGCTAATTTGACTGAGGGAGCCGTATACGTACTCTAAATAATGCAATAGTACTTTCGAGACCAACGTTGAAACGAGCCACAAGTCGACTTTGTACGAGTTGTTACCAGAAATTAGGGAAAAATGTAAGAATTTATATGAAAGATAATAGGAAAGTTTGCTAAGAGGGAGGGAGGTTCATCCTCAAGATTGCATGACGCTCCCAGAATAGGCGGAACGGTGAACCGGGGAAATTCATTCCAACACAAGTTTGTTAGGAAGAAGATTTATCGAAGAATTATGGGGATTACTGGAGAAGGGAGAGCGGATTGACCCCGCCTGGAGAGTCTTCCAAGACCAGACTGATCCTTGAGACGCGTTCGGGCCGCGGAGACTCCCCTGAGGACCCACCAAATAAGATGACGACGACGCGAACACTTTGCGTGATGTTTTTGCTGATGCAGATTCAGCAGCCTCCACGTCACACATCCTGCAGCTTCCAACGCGCAAAAACGATGCGTAATGGAACCAAAAATTAATAAAATATCAGCCCAGTCGCTGTGTCCAAGAAAAAGGCCTTCGCGAGCCGTTTCCAACGTACTGGAGCCGTAAACGATTCGTGTCGCGTCTCAGACATTTTAAATTGAATTTATCTTAATAAATAAATATATTTATTCGATCGGGAATAAAAAACGACGGGTGTTATGAAGGTCGACGTTGTGGACCTGTTCCTCAGGGGGTCGCAGCAACGACAGAGAAGTTACTGTAACACTGTAACACGTGATTTGAATTCTCTCCTATAAATCAAGCAGATCCGTGCAACCCCCGACCCCATCGCAGCTCAAGACACACGTAATGCGAAAGTTACCAACAACCCGCCCCCCCTTCGTCATTTCTGTTATTCCCCCTCACGATTATCCTCAAGCAAGGATTCTCGGGAAACCGTAACCGAGTTTGCATAAATACCGAGAAATTTTCCTTCCATCAAGAATAACGCATCTCTCTGGTGGGGGGGTGGGGGGGGGGAATCCTTCAGGCGCAAAGTCTTAATGACATCTGAGACAGAAATCTAAATGAACCCCGCGCAACGCTCAAAAGGCCTCATCACTAAGACAACAACAACAAGAGCACCTTGATGAGACTTGTGGCTCGTTTCAACGTTTTACACGTCTGAAAGTCTCCCCGGAGGATCCTGTATCACTCCGCGGAAATTCTCTTTCAGTCTTCATTACGGTTAACCTGAGGGCATTCTAAGGCACTCAGCAAGCACCAAAATTAACTAAATAATTTAGTGGTACAAAAAGAAAAGTGTTTAAGTTGATTGAAACGTTGCGCACCTTCTAAAACTGAATACGAGGGAAGTACCAGAAATTTAAGTTGTAACTAAGTCACGGAAATGAACAGCCTTAGGAGGAAAATCCAGCGTCGTAGCTTCATCAGTGTCGAAACAAAGACTTCTAGGACAGGAAAATAGGAAAGTCGATAACGTGGCGTTCTTGGTATCTCTGAAGCTTCCTGACTCATGAAGAAGAATCAGAAAGCGATATGAAAATAAAGACAACGTTTGAGAAAAAAGAAACAAGGAGCCTCGCTCACTCCAAGATGGCCGTAAGGAAGACTAGAAGTGGCTCCGAAGCTGGACAGAGAAACCCCCCTCCCAAGGGCCGGGGGAACGAATCAGAGCTTCAGACCATGCCACGTGATCTGTACATAGTCCCCCTAAAAAACACCGGTTAAAACAGAGTTCCGACCGAGGCAGCAACGTAACCCAAACTTCAGCAATTTTCTGTGAGGGACTTGCGTCGCCGCTTGAAACTCCCCACACACATCCCTCTGTAGCCCGTGGTGAAAGAAAATTTGTCACAGGTGTGTGGTAACCGAAATACCAAAGAGAAAAGTTAGTGAAGCTGTATGACGAGACGTAGACATTGATCCATAGCAGGTGACTACATATATATATTGGTTACCAGACATCGTTGTAGAAGTCAGCCCCCGAGGGTTGAAGATAATCCACGACCTCCGGGGCCGAAGGGAATTAAATGAAACATTCTCCCGCGTCACTGAAGTTCAGTGTGGATCAAGGTGAGAGAGAGATTACCTTTTGCAAATGGCAGCCGAGAGGAGTTATGAAGTAATAATTCCTCCTCGCCGCGCGAGTGATCAAAGCGTTGATATCATCTGCATACGGAGTTTAATATGACTCGATTCTCCCCCGCACAAACGCTACACGATGGTTATTTGTTTTCCCCACCCCCGCGCATCACACACACAGGTAGAGAACGCTGATTGGTTGTAATTACGGACAGCCACACAAAAGGATCCGTTTGATCCGTCGGCGACATCATCATTCATCATCGCAGTGTCTATGCCTTCCAGGGTTGGGATCGTCGACAGAGAAACGTCAGTCCGGCGACCGCACTATGTGTGTGTGTGTGTGTGTGTTTGACTGAAACAGAACAGCTTTTGTTTCTCACCTACGATGGTCAACACCTGATTTTAGCACGGGGGATATTTGCATTTGCTGCGTGGAGGACCTCGACTCTTTCAGCGAAGACTGGTTGGCCTTCATCGCGGTTGCTGTAATGGCGGACTAATATGGACACACGGGACAGGATGTTTCTGCTCGTCATGGTCACTGAAACAGGGACCAGAATGCGTCACAGAAGATGGGCTGAATCTTTCATTCCTGACCACGACCTTTAAGGTGGAGCCCCGCTGTCACGTGATACAACGTCAAGGCCCAACAGTGTGCGCCACTACCTGCCAGTGTCGTCCAGAGACAGTCTTCTGTCACGGTACGTCACGTCAGTGCCCTGTCACGTATCTGCGCGCTGACGTCACGCCACGTCACGTTCTTAAATCTGTTTTAAACGTCATGAAAGGCGCTTGAGGATCCCTGGTCACTTTGTCCCTGTAGAATTACCCCAAGTGTCATTATTTACTGTTAATAAGTAACCATTTATGAAGGTGTAACTCCTGATGTCTCCACAATGGCCGCTCCTGCACTAAGGAAACTTGTAGAGAAGTTAATTCTCTTTTCAACACAGTATCGGGTTTCTAAAAATCATCTAAATTTAAAGAGAAATACACGAGTTGTCGTTATTTGATAGAATTTTCAATCTATAAACCCTTACTTTGGCTCATTTAATTTAATTATTTGAATAAATAAAAAAATTCTCCCCGTGCCTTACTGTCTCAGACAGGTCCTGTTATTGTTATTTAATAAATCCAAATAAGTCTCACTGGCCAAGGCATGACGAGGGGTAAGCTGCGACCCCACAGCTAACCCCTCTCGCGCTATCGGAAGGGCGTGGGACAAGTACCAAATGCGCGACCTACCTGAAGCAGGTTTTTCTAGGGTTTGTCCTGCATTAGTATTCGGCGAATGCCGGGTAGGATCCTTTAACTATAGCCCCCGGCCCCTAGTTAACCCTTGGCTACCTTCCTCTACCCTTCCGCATGTCCCCTTTCAAATCCCTTTCCTATGCTATTAAAGGGGAGTTGCCGCTATGTGGATTACCCTCATGTAGCCTGTCTACAATTCCTCGCGTGGAAGCCTACGAGAGGATTCTCTCGCAGGTGAACCTTCCCAGAGAGCTCTGGCGGAGGCTGCCTTTGGGAATTCCTTCACATCTCTCTGGTTTTTGAACTAAGGTTCCCACATGCCGAGGCCTGTATTGAGAGGTGCATGTTCCAGGGTCATAGACCTTGGGTTGTCCGCTATTCCTATTGGAACAGTCGGCCCGTCTGCCTCCTAAACCGGTCAAGGCACGGCGAGGGAAAAGCTGCGACCCCACAGCTAACACCTATCCCGCCATCCAGGGAAGGGCGTGGGACAAGTACCCAAGAGCCCGACCTACCTGATGGCAGGTTTTTCTAGGGTTTTCCCTGCATCACTTTTAGGTGAATTGGCGGGTAGGATCCTTAAACCATAGCCCGGGGGCCCTAGTTAACCCTTGGCTACCTTCCTCTACCCTTCCGCATCCCTCCTTTCAAATCCCTTCCTATGCCATTAAAGGGGAGTTGCCACCACGTGGATTACCCTCGTGTAGCCTCCCTGTTACCCTTAAAGAAAATATTTAAATAATAATAAAAACAGCTCAATAATGACAAAATAAGTGATGATATGAATACCACACAACGGTTTCTTCTCTAGAGCCTAGAGTGACACAACCGCACAATCATTTTGACAAAACTCGACCTTTTAATTAAAATGATTTGATTTTTATTAAAAAAAAATGTGGTACCTTTAGTTCTATTTATATAGCATTCATGGAATATTCTACTTTAAACCTGATATACTCCTTTTTTTTCTTGAAAATATTTCACAATTGAATGAGGTAAAGTAGTCAACTAAAGGGCAGAGTGAAGTGAAGCGAAAACCCCCAAAACAAAGCTTCTGTCATCCTTAAGGTGATTATAAAAATGGTAAGGATGTATTTTGTCCCTTAATCCGTTACTTCTGAATTTAATTGAAATATTTTTTATATTATTATTAACAGTTATATTACAATAATTTCTTTAATTATTATTTCTATTCTAACCTAACCTTATGTACTTCTAGCAAACAATCTGATTTTAAACTTATTTTTAAAATGTGTATGGAGGTCAACAACATAAAACGAATAATAAGTCCAACTCCAACTGTTAAATATTTATTAAAATAACTTTATAGCACACACAAGTAAAAGATTTGATTCGGTCGGACGAGCTTAAAGATTAAGAATCTCTGTTCACAAGTTTGTTGTTTAATATCCGTTACTAGGCAACGCTCTGATGACGTCATCTCTCTGAATCAGTTGCGTTTTCTCTGTGACTGACAGTAGCCACAGTAATTAATCTAAATGATTGTCCAGATGTATTAAGATCATTAAATTTTAACAGTTCCTGGTCTAAATTCAAGACAGGGAAACATGTGTGTGATAAACCAGAATTAGTGAAATAATTAATGAATACGGTACAGATTTTTTATAACTTTAATTATCGTGTATTAATTAATTATTTTTTCTGAACATTGTAATTGGACATAAAGTCCAGACGTTTCCAGACGAAGGAATATTATTTGACCGTGGGCGTGAATTGAGGTTTGGCGTCGTCGACGAGCAGTGAACTCGCTCCTGAGGAATTATTACGAGCCGCGCGCTCCAGTATTCCAGAGCTTTACTGCCGCTGTCCAGCGCGCTTTTACGGCCGACTGGGAATTCCAGGCCCGGGGTCAATACAACACAGACTCCGTTGCGATATACGCATATTTCATACTTAACGTCTCCTTCCTTAAATAACAATTATGTGGGAGCCGGCAACCAGCTGGAGGGGAAAAATAAATAAATAACCCCCGTCGAGGAAAACGCACAGGAAGATAAAAAAAATTGACTCGTGAAGAGTTTTGAAATATTTCAAGGTGTAAACGTCTAATAATTATTCATCAGTAAAAATTCAGAGAAATTTCCTTGAAAAAAAGTCAAATTTAATTAAAGACTGGATTAACAATTGAAAGTTACAACAAGAAAGCCTGGAGTTTATTTTATTTACAAATATATAAATAAATTGGCCGTAAGTAATAAAGAAAAATGGCTACAAATAAAACTACTCAACAGTTTCGTCCTTAATTTAGGACTTCATCAAGTGTAAATTAGAATTGGAGTATTAAAAAGAATAAGTATAAATTTATTAAGGTCATTAATAAGTTTTAATTAATTTCTGTACATCCCCAAGTTTTTCAGTTAATTAAATTAATTAGTTTACATTAGCAATTTCTTCAGTTAATTATAAATAAGTTGTATACATATAAAAGTTCTTCAGTTAATTAAAAAATTATTTTTAAGCACTGCCAAGTTCTTCAATTAATTAAAAAATAATTTTTATGCACTGTCAAGTTCTTCGATTAATTAAAAAATAATTATCAATATATTCTATTAATTATAAATAAGTTGTATGCATATAAAAGTTCTTCAGTTAATTAAAAAATAATTATCAGGTTCTTCTATTAATTATAAATCAGTTGTATACATAGAAAAGTTTTTCAGTTAATTAAAAAATCATTTTAAGCACTGCCAAGTTCTTCAATTAATTAAAAAATAATTATCAATTTCTTCTATTAATTATAAATAAGTTTTATGCATACAAAAGTTCTTCATTTAATTAAAATATAATTTTAAGCACTGCCAAGTTCTTCAATTAATTAAAAAATAATTATCAATTTCTTCTACTAATAATAAATAAGTTGTATACATATAAAAGTTCTTCGCTTAATTAAAAATAAATTTTTAAGCACTGTCAATTCCTTCAATAAATTCAAAGTTAGTTTACAATACCAAATTAATAGTAAATTACTTGTTTATATTCCCAAAGTTTTCTATTAATTAAAATTAATTACTATACATTTCCAAGTTCTTTAATAATTATATAGTAAGTTGTATACATACATAATGTAAATAATAATTAATAAGTCGTATCCAGAAAGCGACTAATTTGGAAATGTATAGAATTAAATTAACTGAAGCATGCTTGTATGTCCAAATAATTTGTGTACATTCCCAAGTACTTCAATTAATTATAATAATTAGTTTACATTGTCAAGTTCTTCAATTAATTAAAATAATTAGTTTGCATTGTCAAGTTGTTCAATTAATTATAAATAATATGTATAAACTGTCAATTTTTAATTAATTGTAACAATTACTTGCATTGCCAAGTTCTTCAATTAATTATAAATAATTGGTTTTCATTTCCAATTTCTTCAATTAATTTAATAAATTTTCAATCTTTTCAATTCCATTAATTAAAAATCTACAGATCTTCAAGTGTCACAGTTAGTTAAATATTGTCTAACTTCATTTTTTAATTATTTAATAGTATTTACAAATTTATAGAGTTTTGGGACTTTATTAGAAGAAAAAAAATACCTGTAGACTGGATGTTGACTGTGACACAATAACATTTTTATCCTATTTCTTGCAATATCAAACACTTTACACTGTCTTGGGACATGTGTTGTGTGTGTGTGTGTGTGTGCTTTTGTGTCACCGTAAAATATACATATTTGTTTCAATGACTTGAGGTCAGTCAGCCGCAGTTAAATAATACAGACTTCTTGTATCTTTTTGAAATAATATTTTTTTTTAGTCAGAACCACTCGAGATGTACTTTTAGTGAGGCAAATAAAAAAAACATCCCTTTAGAATAAATAAATTCCCGCAGAAGAGAAGTCGTTACGTACGATTACCAAAGCTGCTTTTATTTGGGAGATTCAATGTTAAAAAAAAATTATTTGAAGAGGTGTTGATGGTGGCTTGGCTCAGTGAAGCTTGCGATCTCGCGTTTTCCACCACTTTTACTTACACAACTGCTGCTTTAACTTCTGAAATTATTTTTTTTATTTGCCACCCCCCACCCATCTCTCTCTTGGCTTGGGGCGCGAACAGAGATGCCTTCGGAGGGAAACTTTTCAAGCGAAATCTTTAATAAACTCGTCCGACAAGATTCTTTAATCGCGCTATTTTACAGAAGTTGACACACACTTTTCCTCGCCTCGTCTTCATTTAATAACCAACCCCTTTCTCCTTTCTGCGGGGATTATCATTTGCCGTCCTTTCAATCCCTTTGGAATTTCCCTCCAGGACGATGTTTCTACCTTATGAAAGTCCTAAAGGACGGGAGCGTCTGTCCTTAATTACTCACAAAAAGTCTTTTGTTCCATTTCGGCAAACGATTTTGATTATTATTGGCTGACGAAATTTGTAGACGAGATTTACAGTGATGACGTCAGTGTATTATACCTTGGAACGTCTTTTAGACGATGTTTATTTAAACCCCTTTGATGATCGGATCTGGTCATGAGCCAAACGTGGAAACAGGTCAGGCAACACTCCCGCCATCCAGGGAAGGACGTGGGACAAGTACCCAATGTCCGACCTACCTGATGCAGGGTTTTCTAGGGTTTTCCCAGCATCACTTTTAGGCGAATCGCCGGGTAGGATCCTTAAAATATAGCCCAGGGGCCCCTAGTTAACCCTTGGCTACCTTCCTCTACCCTTCCGCATCCCCCCTTTCAAATCCCTTCCTATGCTATTAAAGGGGAGTTGCCACCACGTGGATTAGCCTCATGTAGCCTGTTGCCCTAAAAAAAAATTATTTTTTTTGTAGGAGGCTCCTCTCCGTTTTTGAACTAAGGTTCATCATCAGGATAAAATTAACTGCAGTTTCGGTGATCAATGAAGAAAATTTTTTTTTTTGACTGAGGGAGTCGTTTATGTATTTTTAGTTGGTTTGTTTCCGTTTGAATGTAAAAAGAAATATCGGATTGGCCGCACAGGTAATCCTTGTACTTCTGTAAAATTATGGACGACCAATTCTGAATTTCCAAGGGTTCTGTACACACCCTGGTGATTCTAAATCGTTGTATTATTCCACTGACGTTTCAATTATCTCAATAGATGGTTTTAAAAAAATTATTGCGATAAAGTAATTCGTCGTTGTCTTTTTACATCTTCCAAGGTAGTTAATTTTTTTTTTTTTTTCCGATGGAAACTTTATGGTCCTGACCCCCATTTGGCTTCTAAAATTTCATGTTTATTACGCGGCGTTAATATTACATTGATGGTCGCGCCATTGTAGCCTGAATACGCCTTTCTCTTCCCTTCCCTCATTTTGGCTACTTAGTAGGAGGCGTATATATGCGGTCGTAAAAGACGGTATTAAATGTGTCTGCCTCGACGATGCCGCTGGGATTAGGAAACCAGTGGATGTTGTCACCTGAAACCTGCTTCAAATGTTTTCTGTTCATCATAAAAAAAACAATGCCATTTTCATTTTTTTTAACTACATTACTGAATTTTTTTTAATCTCAACAAGATTCGTCTTTTAAGTTATACAAACATGGCCAAGAACAGACAGAATAAATGTATTCAATCAAAGAGGAGAAAAAAACACAGCATTTCTTTCTGTTTATTTGGGAAATCAATTAGTAAAATTCAAATTAAGACTCTCAAGGGGCTACCTTTGAGGATGCCTTTTCCTCTCCGTTTTTGAACTAAGGTTCCCACAAGCCGAGGCCTGTTCTGAGAGGTGCATGTTCCGGGGTCATAGACCTTGGGCATACGGTATGAGGTGTTCTCTCTTCTCACTGGAACAGTCGGCCAGCTGCCTCCTAAACTGGTCGAGGCACGGAGAAGGGAATGCTGCGTCCCCACAGCAAACTCCTCTCCCGCCATCCAGGGAAGGGCGTGGGACAAGTACCCAATGCCCGACCTACCCGATGCAGGTTTTCCTCGGGTTTTCCCTGCATTTCTTTAGGCGAATGCCGGGTAGGATCCTTAAAATATAGCCGGGGGCCCTCGTTAACCCTTGGCTACCTTCCTCTACCCTTCCGCATCCCCCCTTTCAAATCCCTTCCTATTCTATTAAAGGGGAGTTGCCACCATGTGGATTACCCTCATGTAGCCTGTTGCCCTAAAAAAATTGAAGTTCAAACAAAACTATGTGGAGTGTCAGAAAAGGTGAACATCCTTCAACTACAATTAAGACTAAACTATGCAGTTAAAAGAACCAGTCTAATTAATTCCATGAATAAATTTATTATATTATCAAAAATGTTTCAAACATAAAACTTTTACAAAATAACAGGATGTTTCGATGATTTTTTTAAAAAATACTTCATCCATTCCATTTTCTCAACTTGAGATATAACAAACAGAAATTTAATTAATTATGAATTTCAATATACAAAATTTGACTTTTTGTCAACATTAGAAAATATTACAGGATATGAATTGTAACTTTTTAAATAGATAAATCTTCACATGGCTTGTTTATAAAATTTCTGATTTGTTTATATGAAAACACCAAATATGTTACATTACACCTGAAGTACTTCCCCAAGAAAAGGGATGAAACGTTGTGTTATTTTGTGTTAAATTCTTTCAATCAATGTCAGATCAAAATGTAACTATTAAAACGGTCACATATCGACCTGCCTGTTGGTCTTTGTTAAACACGAGATACAGATAAACGGAGGTTAGAAATACATTCTGATTTATTAAGGTATTTTATTTCATATTATTAACAAATAATTATGCTGATATAAACCTGCCCCATGGTCAAGAAAACTGGGGTTAAGGCTGTGGGAGAATCAACTCTCTGACCAGGTGTCACTCCTAAATCCAGAATGTGTCATGTAAGATGACAGTCTGGCAGCAGTCTCGGTAGGCCAAGGCCCTTTGGGGCTGTCGAGCAAATAAATAATAATAAACCTGCCTAAAGTTACTGAAGTCAAGTGGCACAAACACAAAAACAACACTACCAAATACTGTTTGAAGGGACTTCTGGTAACTACTGGAATGACATCCTTGATTCAGAAACATAACGATGATATTGTCCTTAATATTGTACAAGTACAAAGAATGTACTAATGAAAAATAAATTACTTCTAACTGGAAATATTGACTCTGCCCTCATATCGGCAACTTAAATCATGGAAATTTCTCTAACACTGAAGTTCAACATTCAATTATGAAATTTGGAAGGATTTTTGTAATTCTCTCATTCTACTGTTTCTTAGATTTGTAATTTGTTTTGAAATTGAATCTGTATAAAAAATTTTCATTAATATTGCAAAACATGAAGTTGTCACCCAAAAAAATAAACTGTGTGTAGCGTAAAAATTTCATCATAAGTTGTATACTAAATGACCAATTCAAACCATTCAGTTAATAAATTTCTTTCTATCACACAATAAGTTATTGAATCACATTTCCACATGCTTTTTAAAAAAAAGGGAAAATAATTGCAGATTTGGTTTCTTAATTCCCACATACAAACACAATGTTAAATTTTTTAAAGAAAATGACTATCTGTAGAGTCCCACACAGGAGACTGTGCACAAGCTAGTACGAGGACAACCGTCCAGCTGGCGATAGTATATATAATAAACTTGCTGCCAAGTTTATTGTGGACCAATCACCCTCAACTGTTATACGAAACACCCTTCTCCACTTTGCTACAGCAAGCTGCATTGCCCCAAAGCCACCAGGTGGTGTGGAGATAGGATTTGCTGGCAGAGCTATCTTTGATAGATGGCATTTCTCAGGATTCACTCTCAAACACTTTAAAGACTCCTGAGGCCTGATACCAGCCTTTGGCTTGTTTACCCCTAATACTAGCTGAAATCACTCTTTTCAATTCAAAGGAGAAACATTGCCCAGCAAAATCAATACAAGTCAGATCCTATGGCTTTACCTTCAGATTCAAACAAGTGACCAAAACCAACAACGTGTCTAGACTAAAGATCTAATTGGTCCACAGCTCAAACACAGAACTTACCTGATGTAACCAATACTTTGATGTGAACATGCAAGACAATATCTACCATGTAGACAAACTGAGCGCCATAAATATCAGATTGGAAAAGCAAAGTGAAAAAGCAAAAAACATGATGAACTGTGTGACTCTGGTTACTGCACGGCATTAATGTGAGTCATTAAGCTTAACTTGCAGTAAATTGCTATAGTCAAACATAATTTTGTTGCAATCTGAAACAATATGATTATTAGTTTTCTGTGGGGGAGTGCCCATAGATTCACTGGCACATTTACAACTGGTCTTTTCTTTTGAATTTTTTTTTTATGATAAGGAAAGTGAAAGAGAAAGGTATTGACCCCGACATTGCAATAATATTTACACCTTTCATGATTTAATGACTGTACTCTTTTAAAAGGGAAGTGCTCTTTGACTGGGTGAGATTTATAAATAAAATTCTTATGCAGTGTTTACAATATATCATAATGGACAAATATTTTCGGGGTCTCTTAATTCCAATTTCACTGAAATATGCATTCGAAAGATATCGACAACTTTTTTGCCTAAAAATTCCATTTGTATTGGTAGAATCTATGGTAGGAAACTCAGTTTTCTGTCTCGCTCAAAGTCACAAATGGTATAGGAACTTTTATTTTATTTATGAAGAAAGTTTTGCCGTGATACTGCACTTTATTTTCATTTTTAACAAATTTTTTGACAATAAAAAAAACTATAAGAAGTGCAATATATTACCACTAGACTTTCTATTGTCCCGTTCTCATTAAATTATTTGCAAATAAATCATGAAAGTTATTATGAGGTAAGGAATAATTTACAAGTCAAATACTTTAAAAGCAAATTCTTAATTTGTGTCAGAAACTCTGAAAACCACACATACAGAATAAAATGTTATGTAAAACATGAATACTTGATTTTAAAAAATCTCCAATTGATGCACACATTACGTTCAAGTTCTTACACATCACACTCGTCATCAACCTTTAATTCTCTCCTCGTTTTCAAGATTTGGAGGGGGAACTGCGATGTTTTCAAAGCCGTTCACCAGAAGCTGATCATCAACCCAGTCACGGAAGAAAGGCACACTCGAATACACAGCTGGAATGTCTGTGCCTCCGCATCCTATACCCCATGAAACAACTCCAACCTGGATATATCTGTTGGGATCTTCCTTAGATGGACAGAAAAGTGGTCCTCCTCCATCACCCTGTATGAACATTTATTAATAATTAAAATTTTCAACTTATCAGACAAATTCAATCATGTATGTACATAACAGAATCAAATGCTAAAAGCTACATGAAAGTACATTTACTGACAACCTAAAGCTTTGTATTTTCCATCAGCAACATGCCAAAAAAAAAAAGAACGTATCTTAGTAAACTATATATCAAGCAAAGTGTTAAACGTGCAAAATTTTACATTGTTTAGGGCAAGCAAGGTATTAAATATTTGTAATTGTTGAAAGCAGAATTTTAGTCAAGCATGTAATGATTACATTTATAACAAATATATGCACCAGCACATTTACTAAACCTAAGCTAAAAAGTGATGGATGGATTACATAATTATACTTAAATTGTACATGCTTACAGCATATATTACACCATATTTTTAGTCACTAATAAAAATTTAATGTATATAACAGTAACCTTCATTGTATTTCAAAAAACTGAAATAATTTCATAATCAATGTATAATCATAGCAAAAATTTGAAATAATTAAAAGCTTGTAATTTTGTAGCACGATTCATTAAGAGGTTCCCAACCTACTCATGTACTTTTTATGTTACTTTGTAAATCATCGACACTTTTCCAGAACAGAAGGGCACAATTCCAACTTCAATTACTTTTAAACAGAGGGATGGCAGATTTTACATTTAAGGTTTTCAATTTGTTTTAAATTGAGCACATTTTTATATTACCTGACACTAATTCAGAACTATAATTCTCTTAGTATTCAGATAACAAGCATAACTTACATTAACTTCAAGAGTGGAATCTTGTTCCAAATCGCCAACTGGCTGTTGCTTAGAATTCCAATCTTTGTCATGTTCGTGGTTTTTTTGTAGTTGCCCTTCATTGTCCACTGGGACATTATGTCCATTATTTGCCTGTTCAAAAGGTACAATCTGAAACTCACCTCCCTGGCCAATGTTTATTTTGTGTGAATCATCAATTTCAACAATATGGACATTGGGCAAACTACCACCTTGGCCAAATGGAGCACTGTGTGAATCCTGATTTTGATTAAAAGGTACAGGTACATCTGGTGAACCCTGATTTTGATTAAAAGGTACAGGTACATATGGTGAACCCTGATTTTGATTAAAAGGTACAGGTACATCTGGTGAACCCTGATTTTGATTAAAAGGTACGGGTACATATTGTGAACCCTGATTTTGATTAAAAGGTACGGGTACATATTGTGAACCCTGATTTTGATTAAAAGGTACGGGTACATATTGTGAACCCTGATTTTGATTAAAAGGTACGGGTACATATTGTGAACCCTGATTTTGATTAAGAGGTACAGGTACATATTGTGAACCTTGATTTTGATTAAAGGGTACATAGGGTGAGTTATCACCCTGACCAAAAGGAACATTATGTGAGCCATGATTTTTGTGAAATGGTACATAGTGTGAATTATGACCATGGTCAAATGGAACGTTATGTGCACCATGATTGTGGTTAAATGGAACATAGTGTGAATTATCACCCTGGCCAAATGGGACATTAAAGGAACCTTCATATTTGCTAAGTGGAATGTATTGTGCATTATTTCCCTGTACAAATGGCACCTCATGATATGCACCTGATTGATCAGATTGACCACTAAATGAAATCTCAAAATTTCTTGAGGGATCAATGGGAAAGTTATTATATGATCTTCCATCTTTTCTTTTAGTGCGCATATGAGGGGCATTACCATTACCAAAGTTATTAAAATTTCCATTTTTTCCCCAAGCATAATTATAAAAATAATTGTAGTTGTATGGACCCTGAGGTGGTCTGAAAGGGAAGGGTCTATTTGTATTGTGGCCATGATTGTGCGTGTTCTGATTAATATTATGGTTCCAATTTAATGAATGTCCCTCGTAAACATGGTGTGGTTTCTGTTGACCAAAGCCAATGATGAACTGGGTGTTACCAGTATTTGGCACCAAATGATCTAAACCATGTGGAGGGGGTGATTTTGCCTCCTGAAAAGTAGTGAAATAGTTTATTTTAAAATAAAGCTTTATAGGAAACTTTCTATAAAAGGAGGCATTTAAAATCAAACAACAGTATTTTAGTCATGTTTAGCACCATTTTAGTTTGCTAAACTGCAATTAATTAGCACTTATGGTGCAAACTATATCCGATTACTTTTCAGGAAACTTATATTTTATGGAATGTAATTATGATTTAAATGATTGGAAATTCTGTACTTCTCTGTATGACACAAGCAAATTTTCCATCCCTGAACAAAGAAAGACAGTCAAACAAGAGAAAACTTGACATATGAAATCACCAGAGGTTGAGAATGTTGAGAATCATCAAGATCATACATATATAAGAGAATTAAAATTCAAAGAAGTATTCTGAAATGAACAAGAAGTTATTAATCACATACAATGGAAAAGCCTTGGTTCGATAATTTTCTGCAATTGTTATAGAAATAAGACAAATTCATTGTTTATACACAGATGAAAATGGGAAATATTGCAATAAGTGTTTATTAGTCAAAAAAAATTTTTCCCCCAAGAGTAGTTTTCTGCAACTGAACCAAATAAGGAGCATGTTATTGAAAATCTTAAGAATGATTTATTTGAAGTATATTTTATTATTTGAATTGAAATTAATGAAGGAAATATTACTGAAGCAATAAAAAAAGTTTTCCGGCAAGAGATTACATTAACCCAATTGCAGTAAATAAAACCCTCATTTTAAGAACATACAAAATTTTAAAACAGTGACACATACAAAGTCATATTTGTTGGTGATTCTCATTGAAGGGATGTAAAGGTAATACATTACATAAAGTTACCAATTTGAGACCATAAAATTGTTAGAAAGTTTTAGACCAATATCCCTCATCTTTCACATGTCTATTATTGTGCTTAAAAATTAATGAATAATACACTTCACATACAACCCATTCAGGTTACTTTAAGTAGTCATAACAACGGAATGGCTTCAGTGTCACCAATTCCAAAACAGTATTATATATGGTTTTTAAAAATCTTATCACATTTAAATTTTATAAAGAGCACTCAAATTGATAGTAATATGAGCCATATTGAAACAAAGCATTTTCTTTTGATATTACTACATTCTTGTGAGACATATATTTATACCCACTACTGAACAGAACATAATAACCCAGTGTGGTGAACCAAGAAGCACTATATACAATGCTTATCTCATAATGTTGATTAAAAAGACTGTCGAAGCAACTGATATTAGGTGGACTTATATCAATATTATTCTAACTACAAAATTACATACTAAAACATCATATTTTTTATTTACACATGCACTTATAAAATTAAAGTAAATATCCATCAGCTCAATACCCAAGCATTTTCTACCTTTCGATTAAATTAAGAACATAAAAAAAATATGCTATTAACTATAATGTTACCTTGCACGTGTCAATTCCAGGCTCACCACCAGCACATATAAAGGACTTGTGCAGCTGGAAGAAACGACCAAGCCTAGTTGTCCGAAGCCTCTTCTGGCAAGACGAGCGGTCAATAATTGGTAGTTCTACCTTTTTTAATGTGGTTTGGAAAGTCTCCAAGTCTGTATAAAATAAATACAATAAAAATTCAGTATTAAACATCCATAACTTTGTCTTATACTAATTTGTGGTGTTACGAACTTTTCCACTTTTATCGATATCTCATTTCTTTTAAATACAACCATTAACTACACTTCAGCTTTGGAATATAAATTCTAGGGTAATATTGATGCCACTTGACTGGCTGTATTCTAAACTAAATTATTTTGCATTGCAATTCAGCAGAATTGGTATTTCTATAATTTTCAAATTAAAGTAGAGATTCAAACTGGTTTTCAATGCAATGTCAAAGGCTAATGAGAAATTTTGCATGTTTATGTAAAAGTTTGACAGAAATGTCTGGGTTCTGAAGAAATAACTAAATGTAGAAGTTGAATAATACTTTAGGAATAACTAAAAATCACAAGTTACAAGCTAAGAAAAATTGTACAAACACCACATTCAATTCAAAGACCTGGTAGAAGAGAGTTGAATAAATATCGAGAAGTTTCTGCCCACGTCGAAGATAAAAAAAACCAAGGACTTCTATTAAAAATTGTTATTAATATTCTAAATGCAAATATATAATCAACAAGAAATTTCTGGGTCTCTGGAACACCAGTAACATTATTATTCTTTAATCAAAAATTTAAAGACATAAGGCAAGCTTCCAGAACTAGAAAATAATACAGCTTCTTTGACTCTGAATATGGATAATATTCTGGAACAAAATGGAAAATCTTGGTATTTAAATAAAGTTCTACAGCCGATTAAGAATAAAATGATAGAAAGAGGGATATAAGATTGTTTTAAAAGGCAAACATGCAGTAGGACAACAGAGAAAAGTAGGTGGAGTGACATGGATGGGCAGAAAAAATTATCGATTCTTCAATAATAAAAATATTTGAATTTTTGTTTGGAATCATTGAAGTATGACTTTAATATAACACCCCATTTTAAAAATTAACTGATACTGCCAATAGTTACCAAGTATTATAAAAGTTGGAAAGAAAGACTGGAATAGTTCAAACTAAAACTGGACATTAGTTGTAAGGAGAAAATTAGGAAAGCTTAAAGGGAGTTGAGAAATTACGTGCAAATTAAATATTGCAGATATTTTTAAACAGTTATCCTCTAGTTCTTCGATAACTTTTATGACTATATAGTAAAAGTTCAATGGCCTAAGAATGTGTTTTTTTAGGAAAGAGTTTTTAATTTAATTCAAGTTATTCTTACCTGGTCTGGGAGTACCCCAGCCTGTGGCGAGACAACGAATTCCCGTATAGTCGTCAGTTGACTGAGGTAAACACGACACATCAACATTGGGGGCTTCCTTCATTGCTGAATCTAGTATCAGCAGTGCAATGTCATTGAACAGAGTCTCTTTTTCAAAGCCTGGGTGTTTTATTACCCTCGACACCCTCCTCTCTTGAGCTTCTAAAGGTTCTGAGCTTGATTGTGCATCCCATTCACCAGCTCTGACTGTCAGATCTGATGGAAGAATCCTGGAAAAAGGTAATCATTCTTATCAGGTAATAAATATAACAAGTAACATATACATAATTTACAAATGGTATAATTTAAATGTGATGTTTATCAATGAAACTAAGTTGTAACTGAGTGGCATTCACAGTAAAAGCAGTAATGAGGTTTAAAACTCAAAGGTGAAGATACTTTAATCTCTCAGAAGTATTGTTTGTAACTTACTGGTGCACACAGTGGGCGGCAGTCAGGGCAACCTGAGGGTGTATCAGGGATGCCCCACACTTGAACACATCAACCGGTTGACTCCCGTCGCCAACATACTCAGCTTGCATCACTATCAACATCCAGGGAAACTCTGAGAAAAAGGTCGAGTTGTCGTAATTTGGAGACTGTGGAGTTCGGCGGACACCGCAACCAGATTTAACCGGGACACTAGGAGGAGTCACTTCTGGAGTGAACGTCGGAACTGATGGGGTGGGCTCGATTTCATTGTCCAGAGGCTCTCTGCAACACTTCTGGACACCAGGGCAAGTTTCCACCTTTGGTTTGCTCAACCTGTTGATGTTAGAAACAACTGTTATATTCTAAATCAAAATATTTTAAGAATGTCACTTAATCCTGGCTTTTCTAATGAAAGAATTCCAAATACAAAATACCTATGAATCTTACAAGATTATAAACTATCATTACAGAAATGAGAATTGCAGATCATGTGGGTATGGAACTCATTAATGATAATGGCAGTAATTATAACTATCTGACTTTAATTTTGACAAAAAATAGAATAAGCCAGACAAAACTTAATAAAGCAATTGATAAAAATATAATTTTTCAATGTTCCATTGATTGTTTAAGAACTTTATCATGAGTACATTGGACAAATTTAGGATTTGGAAAGTTATAATAATTTGTATATCCTGCTAAGTTATTTCATTAATATCTGCCAGAAACTGATACATGATTGTTCAAAATCATAAGAAATTTTATAATAAAAAATTACAATAGGCTCTGATGTGTGAAACCAATAAAGTTTTATAAAAAAAACCATCATAAACTGCTCTCGTGGAGCTTCCACCGCAATCTCTCAACGAGTGCTACTGATTTATTTAATCCACTTTTTCCCAGGGCAGAAATAGAATAAATTTTCTATTATTAGTCAGGTACATGGGGGAAAAAAATAAACTGTTGGATTTTCTCTTTACAACTTTGAACCATGCTAATAAGTTCTTAATTTTCAGCTTTAATATTCTTGTCCCCCCCCCCCACATTATTAGTTGTTAATATAGGGAGAGCGCAGGTTGAGCAAGTCAACACGACGCAAAATCCCACATTTGGCAGGGCCACACCACAATTTACGCCAAATTAGGGGATTAACTACTTTATTTTATGAGGAAAGGAAGACTGGGTTACAGGGTTGACCAGGTTGTTTACAGCATCTCGATTCCGCCCGGGGTTTCCCCACGCTGAGCCAAGCATGTTTATCACCCATCAAGGACACAAAACTTTCTGCTGCCAAGTCGAGATGAAGAAGAAGAGGCAACACCTTTGGAGAGCGTTGCATATGGAGTGACGAAGGATGCGGTTGTTACATTCGGGAGCTTTCGACAGATTGAGTCCTTTTTAAAACCGTGAGATCAGTGTAACATATTTACACATGTCTTCTTCATATTATCCTTGTCGTAAGCTTTCTTAATCTTGCACAAAGCGCCTGATCATACAGCAGATTACATACAAGTATTAGGGATGTTCCGTGGCCATTCATGTATAACAGCACACTAGCTGGGTGCACGGCGTTGCCCGGGCTGTCACGATGAAACTCGGCGAGGTCCATAACCCAGGATTTGACTCGAATCTTTGTTCTTTTCGCGATATTTTTCTTGTAACGCCCCTCCACCCCTAATAGTGCTCCCCCATCCCATGCAGAAACTCCTTGGCGCGACAGCCCATGAAGGGCCTTGGCCTACTTAGACGGCTGCCAGACACATGACACATTCTGTATTTTGGAGTGACCCCTGGTCAGAGTGTAGATTCTCCCACAGCCTTTACCCCAGGACCAGGACGACCACAAACACGCCGGTATTCGAACCCGGGACCTCTGTGATACGAGGCGATGACGGTAGAAATAATATTAATCTCTTTGACCTCTAAAAAATACTTATTAGGCGCAAATGTCGGCCGTTAGAGTATGTTTAAAAATTCCCACCCCCGTCCATGTGTCTGTTAGACATGTCTTACCCTCACACTGGTAGTTTCCTGTGTCACAAATACACTATTTTATTCATTAGAAGATTATGAAGCAGTGTTACTTGATACATTACAACATCTGTTACATCATTTCAGAAATATATTTGTTGTTACTTAGTAAATTGTCGACTTCCTCGTGTAATCTTTCTGTGCCTTGATTTGTTTTTGTAATTTACAGCCATGTTACATGAATTACTTCCGCAGATCTGAGCTGAATTTGTATATTATTTTTTGTATAAAATTCTTGCTACCTTTCTCTGTATTTCCGCATTTCAAATCCCTTCCTATGATATTAAAAGGGTACTTTGTCATCGCATGGAAAGGAAAAGTAGGTCCTTTATCGTCTTACTTCGTAGTTTTGTCAGTGTTGTTGGTTATCAGAAAGTGAGCTTCCATGTTTCAAAAGGTGTTGTACGGGAAATACCAAGCAATCTCTCAGATTTGTGGCTTTCCTGTTTACAAGACGACAACACCGTTGCCTCACGCCAACTCTCAAATATCCCTACCACCTGTAGGGCTTGGAGGCGGCTCTTATTTCCAACTGTTCTGATTTAGAAGAAGAAAATGGAGACGGTGAAGTTAGATTTCAATACAGCGACGTTTCTGGCAGCGAACACCTGAATTCTTCAGGGAGCTTAAGGCCTTGGCGACTCAAACCAAGATCTCTACAACACCTACTCCGCACACTAAATTATCCCAGCTCGGCCTTCAGTCACCATAACAATGCGTCCATCTTTGTACAAGTGTCCGAGGATGAATTCCCCCAATGAAACATAATATTGTATTCAATTATTTGTATTATAAAATTTTCGTACTAAACATTATGAAATGTTCAACCAAAAGTCCACAGTCTGTTACACAACAACAGGTTTTAATTATGAAATTTATAATTGACTATGGTATTGTAAAAGTCTGTTGTACTGTAACAGAATGTGGACTTTGGTTACTTTGTCTCCATCTAACTCCTGTCTTATTTCTGTGAAATTAATTACGCTTCTTTAATACTGAATTTTCAATCTTCATGTGAACTTGTTCTCATTATGAAGTTCAGAAAATAGGAAAGGAACGTCGTAAAAATATATTTTTTAAATTTATCTGTGGTCAATGAAATGTTTGGGCGTACTGTCCGTTTAATTTATTACAAGTTATTTCCATCAATAGTCACGAAATATGCAGCCTTTTTCAAACTAATTTCAAATGTTAAAAAATTTTAAAGTCTCACGTAAATTTTTAAAGCGTCCCCGAATTTCTTAAACCGTCCCAGAACTTCTTAAACCGTCCCAGAATTTCTTAAACCGTCCCAGAATTTCTTAAACCGTCCCAGAATTATTTAAACCGTCCCCGTAATATTTAAAGCATGACCGAATTATTTAAAACGTCCCCGAATTTTTTAAATCGTCTCCGAATTTTTTAAATCATCTCCGAATTATTTCATGCGTCCTTGAATTATTTAAAGCGTACCAGAATTATTTAAAGCGTACCAGAATTATTTAAAGCGTACCAGAATTATTTAAAGCGTACCAGAATTATTTAAAGCGTACCAGAATTATTTAAAGCGTACCAGAATTATTTAAATCGTACCAGAATTATTTAAAGCGTACCAGAATTATTTAAAGCGTTCCCGAATTATTTAAAGCGTCCCCGAATTATTTAAAGCGTCCCCGAATTTCTTAAACCGTCCCAGAATTTCTTAAAGCGTCCCCGAATTTCTTAAACCGACCCAGAATTTCTTAAACCGTCCCAGAATTATTTAAACCGTCCCCGTAATATTTAAAGCATGACCGAATTATTTAAAACGTCCCCGAATTATTTAAAACGTCCCCGAATTTTTTAAAACGTCCCCGAATTATTTAAACCGTCCCCGAATTATTTAAACCGTCTCCGAATATTTAAACCGTCCCCGAAGTGTTGTCAGTGTCCCCGCTTTGTTATTTATAGTATGAAAGTTTCAGACTCGTAAATAACTTAATGAGGATTTATAAAAAGTAAGAATAAAGGTCGTTCAATTATTTGGAGAAATAAATTTCTGTTTTTTTACCGTGAATTATTTTACAGTTGTTTTGACAGTGTAGGAAACTGAAGAGAGGGAAATTTCATTCGTAGTTTTATTTATCAATTAATTATATATACCATAGACGAAACTATTCAAGGAAAAAGTAAATAAATTTTTTCCAAATATTTATTTTTATCTACGAAACCAACAAATAGCCAACTATGATTTTTAATTGTCGTGGGACCGGTGTTTAATTATTTAGCAGAGTCTAATTGGATTGGTTTAATTATAAAGGGGAATCCTTGGCGAGTCCATCCCACGTATAATGACATATTAATGGGTATAAAGTTAGGGGGCGCCCGGACTGTAGTTTAAGGATCATAACCGCGACGTTCACTTAACAGTGAAGCAGGAAAAATCCTGTGTTCCGTCCCTTTTGCAAATATGGCACCACTGTACGCGGACAACAATATTAGTTAAAAATTATACTATAAATAAAATAATATTTAACCACAGCCTGGAAAATCCTGGCCTTTATGATAATAAAAATATTATTTTGTATAATCTTCGCAGGAAACTCCTGAGGAAGGTACAACCACGTACCGAAACGTTCTTTTTAATTTTATAAATATTCATTAATTGGTCATAAACCACTATCTATTAAGAAAAACAATATACCTTTAATAAATTTATGCAGATAAAATTACCGTATTTTTTACTACGAATTTATCGGATGTCGTGAATTGAGAACGTCGTGGAATGGAAAAGAATCCGACGTAAAGTAATCGTCAAGGAACACATCCTTGCGAAGACACGCGATGACATCATCGAGAAACACAGATACAACAAAAGGGTTACGAGGAAGAAGATCTTGTTCGTCTAAGTGAGGAGGGGATAAAAGGGGGAAAAAAGGCCAAGAAAAATACACGATTCATGAAACGAAAAGGTTGAAGGAGGAGAACATTGGCAGTAATTGCATATTTAATGAAAAGATTATATGCATGAAGACTTACACTTTATTGCATTGTTTTTCGAATAATGCAGGAGAGAGAAGTTATTTTCAGACTTCCTTTTGGCAACCAACTAAAAGTCGAACTCTGAAGTAAACTGCGGGATATTATGAATAAAAATGAAAAGTAGGAGCACGCACAATAATGATTAAATATTTCGAGAAAGTGAGGCCACAGCACCTTCCATTATAACTGAATTCAAAGAAAGTTTTGCTAAATTAAAATTTTCATTTCTTTCCAAAAACAATCCCACAAGCAATGACTTCATGTTGTGAAGTACGATTATGAAGAGAATTTGTCATAAACATTTTACATCAAAGCGGGAGACATTGACAGCAACAAAGCGGGAGACATTGACAGCAACAAAGCGGGAGACATTGACCGCAACAAAGCGGGAGACATTGACAGCAACAAAGCGGGAGACATTGACCGCAACAAAGCGGGAGACATACACAACATCAAAGCCGGAGACATACACAACATCAAAGCCGGAGACATACACAACATGAAAGCCGGAGACATACACATCAAAGCCGAATATATTGACAACAATGCCGGTGAATAATAAAGTTCCGCATGGTCAATTATTTATTAAAACAGAAATCGTTTCTTGTGAAATTAATAACCGCAGTCGTCCGGTACCGTAGACTCCAGTCATTTAATTATAATAATAGTACGACATTATTAAAAATTTCTGAAGGCACTCAAGTTATCTGATGACGCTTAAAAAGAATTTTGCAGAAACGTTTCTGTTTTAATAAACAACCTCATCAGGTGTTCAAGTAGATATTAAGATAATTAATTTGGTATTGGTGAATTGTAACAAATATCTTAAAATTTAAATAACACAAAATGAGATACTAAAAATTTATAAAACAATTGTGAATCGAAATTATAATAATATATGTATAATAAAAGATATATTCACATAATTTTACTATACATTTGTTTCGTATACGAAAATTGCACGTCCTTCAGTATCATATTTGTTAACTTAATATGAAATTTATATCTGATGATGTTCCCAAAGAAAGGCGAAACTTCATGTAATACATAATTTTAAATTCCATTCGGGAACAATTAATTTTTTTTCTGGCGTATTGGCGACTTTTTTTATTACCACGTTTTTTTGTTTTTTTTAGGGTACCAGGCTACATGAGGGTAATTCACATGGTGGCATAGGAAGGGATTTTAAAGGGGGGATGCGGAAGGGTAGAGGAAGGTAGCCAAGGGTAAACTAGGGTCCCCAGGGCTATATTTTAAGGATCCTACCCGGCATTCACTAAAAGTAATGCAGGGAAAACCCTGCATCAGGTTTTCTCCTGAATTGTTTTCAAGAAATGTATGAGAGACGGTCATCTTTACCCGACTTCAATAACATTATTAATGTGTAAATACAGATAAATTAGTCAGAAATAATTTAGTGACATTAAAGAAACTTAAAAATTAACACACAACGTTTCGTCATCAGTGTAGGGACTTTATCAGGTGTGTTGCAATGGAGTAAAGCTAAAAATTCCAATTAATAAGTATATTTAAACAAAATGTTGTATTTTTTAGAATTAAAAATTGCATAAAATAAATTTAAATAACATTTTCCGTGGAATAGCCAAAATTTCTTTTATGAATATGAGCCAGATATTGATTCTCTGCCTAATTTGGCTGACTTCGCATAATTATATTGAAGTGTCATAATTGAACCTATTGCAATTTTTATTTTAATAATTTTTAAATTATATCATTTAATTGAATTTTACACCACCTGAAGAGAACCAAAAAAAATTTGAGGTGTCTGTTTTAATGAATTTTTGTATTTATAATGTTTAAAATTATTATTCATGATAAATGTCTGACTTAATAACAGGCTGAAAAGTTATTTTTATTTGTTTAATGCAGTCATAACTGTTAAATCAAAACGTTACCTCTTGATGGTAGGACTTAAAAAGTAAATCTTAATAAAGCGTGGCATTGTCAATGAGGAATGTGTAAAGTTCTAGGAAATAGACATAATTAAACGCGTCCATCATTACTGGAAAATTTATTTCAGAGTGAAATTAAAACTTTCGTTGGTAAAGGTCTTGAAACCTGATTAAAGTGGGAAGATAAACTCTCTGAGAAGAGAATAAAGATCCCAGGTAATTAAATTAAAAGTCTTGAACCAGCCGAGGTGTTACTCTAATTAGACATCATAAACATGGCACAGGTCAACAACAAAGCTGGGAATGTCATCAAAGTCAGGGAAACCCCCCCCCCCTCCCATCACTCCCCTCCCAAGGATAACGACCATCAACCATGCGATCATTTGGGAAGAAGAAGGTGAGGAGAAGACATCTTGAAAAGAAAGTAACAGAGAAATGTAATCAAACAAATAAAAGACTAGAGAAAGAAGCGTGCCATTGTTGAAGAAAGAAACGGGAGGCTCAAGACTAAGCCAATGATGGTTACAACGATATCAGATGCAAAAATAAAAAAAACTCCTGAAGAAACTGTTCATATGTGGTTGTGGAAGGCCATGCAGACTACCTTGAGGCAGCCACCATGATCCACTGGAATTTAGGTATAAAAAAAACTGTACAGGTTTCCAGCTGGTTCCAGCCTGAACCAGAGAATGAACAAGTCAAAGATCCTGCGGGACTTCACCATGACGGGTCTGGATAATTTACAGCGACAGCAGAGCCTGAATTATGGAATGATTAATAATAATGGCCATTCCAGTTAGTCAAGCTCCATTTTAATATTCTAATTTTTTTTAAAAAAAAACACTCATTGATCAATAAGGACCAGTCAGTCGATGATAAACGTCCACGGACACTTTTAAAAGAAAATTCATGGAACAACACTGTTGATTTTTTCGTTTCCTAACCTCATTTTTCCGTTTAACTGACCTTTCCTTGTGATTTACGTCACAACACATAATAAGAGAAAGCCAAACGGCCACACACACATGTGAAGGGGGGGGGGAAAGAAGTTTGCACACCTGCGTACATACAATAACCTGGGGGTTGGAAACACGCGAGGAGGATCACGAGGATATGGAAAGAATAATCTGACTGATAAATAAAAAAGAAAACGGCCTTTAGTTGTAGAATAAAAAATAATTTTTACGACGTTTCGTCCTGTTTTGGGACTTCATCAGGCTGGACAGTTTCTAACAATTGTATATGCGATTCCTAGTGGTAAAATTTTGAAGCCAAAATTCTGTTGCCTTGTCTAGTGCGACGGAAATCTCGAGGCCGTCCATTTATTATCATCGATTCCGTACCCGCTTATCGATTCGGTACCTATTTATCAATTCGGTACTCATTTATCAATTCGGTACCCATTTATCAATTCATTACCCATTTATCGATCCAGTACCCATTTATCGATCCAGTACCCATTTATCGATCCAGTACCTATTTATCGATCCAGTACCCATTTATCGATCCAGTACCTATTTATCGATCCAGTACCCATTTATCGATCCAGTACCCATTTATCGATCCAGTACCCATTTATCGATCCAGTACCCATTTATCGATCCAGTACCCATTTATCAATTCATTACCCATTTATCGATCCAGTACACATTTATCGATCCAGTGCCCATTTATCGATACAGTACCCATTTATCGAATCAGTACCCGTTTATCGATCCAGTACCCATTTATCGATCCAGTACCCATTTATCGATCAAATACCCATTTATCGATCCAGTACTCATTTATCGATCCGGTATCCATTTATCGATCCGGAACCCTTTTATAGATTCAGTACCCATTTATTGATTCAGTTCCCATTTCTAAATTTGTATATAATTATCGATTTAGTATTTATTTATAGACTTTTCATATATTTATTGCAGTTGATCAATTTCAGACTATTTATTTAATTAATTAATAAAAACATTTCGGTACTCGTTTGCACATTCACAAAATTCACAACAAATTTATAATGTTATTTCTCTGCAGAAAATACCTTAAGAAGTTACAAACACGTACCGAAACGTAGTTCTTTTAATTAAATTAAGAAATTGACTGAAATTGTTCATAATCTTCATTATTTTATTTCATATAAAACCTTATATTTATGGTATTTAAAATATTCGCGAAGGAATCGAATGTTACCACGGCAAGAACATTTGGAGGGGTGGAATTTTTTTACTTAACTCCAATAAAGGCAGATTAAAATTACGAGATGAAATACGCAAGATAAATACCTTTACTACGTCACTACAGACACTGTTACAGGTAAAAGGGGAAGGCAAACGTGGGTAAAAACAGAAAAACTTATGCGCGTAACAAAATACAACTAAAATAGGGAAGTATTAAAGGAGGGAAAATATAAAATTTCCTTTATACACGAGGAATTAATCCGAACGCAAAATAAGAGGGAAAAACAACAGACGTGCGATTCTCCTACGCTGGAGGAAACAAAACTAGGAAAAGGATCTGGCTCCGAGGAGGAGGTAAACAACTTTGTTATCCTTCAAAACCGGCAACGCATTCTCGGAAAATTATCCTCAGTCTTGCGTAGTTTTCAGCGAGGACAGGAAGGAGGGGGGGGGGAAACGTCTCAGGATACGCAATAACATCTTCAGGAGAACCAAACGAGGTTAAGTGGTAAAAAAATCATAACACTGAGCATTTAAGGATCCTCTCAAAACTACCTTCGGTCCTAGGAAAATAAGGACAGATACAAGGATTTGTGTATCCTGTCAAGGAAGAAATACCGGGAACAAACCAGAGATAATAAGAGTACTGGAAAGTAAACCTGACGATGTCTCCTTTCACAGAAGAAAACGACGCAGCAATCACTGATCAATAATAACTTATTTTCTATAATTCTGGCTGCGTGATGACAGACGTAAAATAAATCACAAAGGATGCCAAAGATTAACTAAAGATGGACGAGGAAATGAGAAATCCAAAGATTACTATTTTCGATAAAGAAATAAAAATATCAGACTATTAATAAATTAATTATGGCCAATTAAGACGAGAAACTTTTAGAAAACAGGTTTCTAGGTAAAAATTACCTTTTAATGTTTATTGAAACACACATTTACAACCTAGTTTCATCCCCCACCCCTAGCGACATTATTTTTACTACTCACTTTTCCTCCTCCATTTGTTGCTTATAAATTAATATTTGTAACCGTCCTGAAGACACCACCAAAAAAAACCTTTTTTTTCCTGAGGGATGAAACGTTGTTGTGTGGTGATTGGGTTCATTTTCCCTTAAAATCTTCTATTGGGAAAATATTAAATGAAATTTTTAATTAATCGACTTATTTCATAATCCCCCTTTTTTTTACTTAATTGATCATAAATCGTTATATTAAAGTATTTATTGTAGACAATTTCCATGATCAGTTTCTTGTTCATGACCAGGTTTTGAAGGAAATTGAACCATTGAAAGAATCGAAAAAATGAGTGAAAACCCGAAAAGGGAAGACAAAAAAAATTATTGGAAAACTATAACCAGAGAAACTGTTTCATAAAATTTCAGGAGCTTTTCCCAGAGGTTCGTTCCTCCGCCATCATCATCAGAAACGTTTATAGTAAATATAGTAGTCGTGATATGAAATTTAAAAACTTATTCCTAAGTCATCGCACCTGTTTGATGATTTTTAAGTCCATGAAACCCTTTTTTTAATGTTTAAGCGACGCCTGCGAATTATAAATAATTTTTCCATGTGATAAAGGCGCAATTTTCCGGGGTATGGGGATGAGGGGGAGGGGGGAATTCGTAAAATTGGTTGAACGTTTACGTAGAATTATAAACCGAGTCTTTTTGTAATTATATTTAATTTGTGATAACGATGAAAAAATGTCCGACATTTATATTATTATAAATAAATAAACGGCCTGGAGTCAGAAAACTTTTCGTCCTCGGTTTAGGACCTCTTCAGGTATAGTAATTTTGTATACATAAAAAATAATTTAGAGGCAAAGGTTTTGCTATCTTGCCTGTTGTAACCGGAAATTTTATTTATAACCCTGACGATGTCTTAAAACGAGGACGAAACGTCGTTAAAAACAATGTACCTCTTCAAGTATAGTAATTTTGTATATATATATAAAAAATAATTTAGGGGCAACGGTTTGCTATCTTGCCTGTTGTAACCGGAAATTACTAACCCTGAAGAGGTCTTAAAACGAGGACGAAACGTCGTTAAAAAACAATATTCTGACTCAAGGCGGTTAATTTTTTTTTGTTTATAATATATTTGACAATCTATAGAAAGGAAGAAAAAAATATTTAAGACTGCTTTAAAGAAGATATTGGAAAGCAACACGTTGGTAAAAACCTGGAAATGTCCGTCGCGTAGTAGAAGCACAGCTGTTGATAAACGCAACGAAAATAGGGAAAAATATAGGGGAAATGGGGGGGGGGAATTTACAGGTGTAAGGAAACGTAACTTCTTTATAAGGACAATGCAGCTAAAATTAGACAAAGTCATGACTACTAAAATAATCCCACAAAATAAAGGAAAACTGCTTCAATGGAAGGGGGGGGGATAATCCTCAGAGAAAGCAATTATTAAACGATATGTAGGGGTTGGGGAAATAAAATATGATTAGCAAGTACAGTTGTAGCCAGATATAATAAGACAGGAGGAGGGGGTGGGGGGGTAAACAAAGAGACGTAGAAGAATCAAACAACGTGAATAAAACTGCATCCATGCAACAGGAAAACCAGAATGGATCAGTGGCAGTCGTGACGTCATAACCCCGTATATTATCATTTATTTTTTGAAACGTACGACTGACTTGATTTAAATGGGGGGGGGGAGAATTCGATGACAAATTATAAATATTTACGATTTATAAATCAGAACTCTGGGGGGGGGGGGGGGTAACGTCACAGGCGCTAATAAGCGCACAGGGCTTCTGCTAGCTGCTCGCCCCTGCGGCTACGGATGTTGTTGAACCAGGAAAAACACTGCGAAGGCTTGGCACAGAATGGGGCCAAAAGTTGCAAAACCACGCAAGGAGGCTTCAAGCAAAAATTACGTATCGCAAAGGAGGAGGAAGGAGGAGGAGGAGGAAGGAGGAGGAGGAGGAAGGAGGAGGAGGAGGAAGGAGGAGGAGGAGGAAGGAGGAGGAGGAGGAAGGAGGAGGAGGAGGAACTGCTGTTGTAAATAATAAAACGTACCGAGACGAGACACAGACGGATGACGTCACCAGGGACAAGGGTGGACGATATAAGGGGGGGGGGAGGAAAAGACTTGCATGAAAACACTGCGTGAAGAATTCACCGTCTAGTGGAGACATGTTTTTTGAAGGGGGTTTTCGCCATTTCCCCGACATCAGAAACATTCCTCAAGAGTCCTTCAAGGACGAACCGAGATGCGCAGTGAAATTAACTATGAGAAATTAGTAATATTTATTTTATAACGCAGACAAATAAATAAATAAATATAGTAAGTTAATTAAATAAATATTTTCCCTCCTGGTTTGTTTAGAAAAACTTATTCAGTGGTAAATATGAAAAATAATTTACAAGTTTGAAGACCTAAAGACCTTACAGAGAACAAGAGTTTTACATAAAACACGAGGTGTATATCTATATATATATGTACTAAACATCTGTTACACTGAATGTCAAGATTTCGTTGTAAACGGAGCAAGGGTCGTTTTATTTAATTTCCGTGTGTAAATAATCCCAATTTTTCCTTCTAATCTTATATGAAGGGGGGGGGGGGGGGGAAACAAACAATTTTACTATCAAAATCAGGTGTTTTTCCGACCGAAAACGTCCATGATCAGGATCTCGTCGAGGACTTGGATTTTTCATTGAAATTGATCACAATGGCTGCTTTTCTTTCCGCGTAATTACAGTCGATCTTAATGGCCGACAAATCCTCATTTTAATAATAAAAATTTGGTTTATTTTAATCACGATTATCAGGAAATTGGCTGATTCAAACAGGTTTGTAAAAAAAATCTGGTTCTCTATAATTTTTTTAAAAAAAATATTCAGGCTTTGGAAAAAAAAAATTCTCCTGAAGAGTTTAGCGAATTACATTTCTGATTTAATTGGAAGTTCATCGACCCCCGATAACAGACCTCAAAGATGTCAGTTTATTCAAAATAACACCTTTTTTCTAAAAAAAATAGATCACAGTAGTAGTTTTGGGCTCTTTTAATCCACAATCATCTGATTTTTTTTAAAAAAAATAATAATTTAAATCGTTTTTTGGGTTTAAAATCGAAGATGATTGCGTCATAAAGAAGTCGGAAGCTTCTGTGCTATTTTTTTAAAAAAATTGGAGGTTTTCCGTAAAGTGAGTTCTCTGAGGAGGTCTTTTTTCGGGTTTATTAGAATTTCGAAAGGAAAAATTTACATCTGGTATAAAATTAATAATAAGAAAAAACGTAGTCAAATACAGAGAACAGAAGTGGTGATATAAACACCCAAACAACGTTTCCTTGCGCCTTTCGTCAGGTGCTAAGAAGATCCTGGAGAGAGACAACTGCACTGGTCAGTTGTCTCTGTCTATGTTGTTCTTTTTTTTTCATCAGACGAAAGGAGCAAGGAAACGTTATCAGTTCCTTTGGCTTCCTTCCTTATTATTTATGTAGATTCCCCCTGAGGATTGTTACAGGTAATGACGTCTGCTACACGTGGGGGTTGTTAAAAGCTCCTTGCGTAGTCGCGGCTGTGATGGTTGTTTTAGCGCGGCGTTGCCATACCTGATGACCACGAGAGATGCGCGAGGTTATGAACGTTGTTGGCCTTGGCTGGCCGCTTTACCAGTCCCACCATTCACCTGTCGTCCAGGAGGTTGGCGCCGGTGCTGAGGATGGTCTCGTTGACGCAGAGGTAGTACAGCACGCAGAGGCAGGAGCGGCCCGGGCCGCACTCGCAGGGCTCGTAGGAGCTCTCCTCGAACTCGCCGGCGTCCTCCCCCGGCGCCGAGGGCGGCAGGCCGGGGTTCTGCGGCTGCGGGGCGGGGGCGGCGGCGGAGGCGGAGGGCGCCGCGGGGGGCTGCTGCGGCTGCAGCCACCAGGGCAAGTCTTCGCCCGCGGCGGCCGCCAGGGCCACGACGACGGACAAGAGCGGCACGAGCAGGACCTTCATGGCGTCGGCAGGCCGCGGCACTGGCCAGGACGGACCAGGACCCGCAGGAGGAGGGGAAGACCTGCGCACGCAGCGCCAGCGTCATCGCGAAGACGACCTTCCCGTTACCTGCCGGGCGCCAAGGACAACCCCTCGATAAGTCCCCAGAGCCACGGGCGAAGAATATTTAGTCCTTTACGTGCCAGCAGCAACGAGGTTAACGAACCACTGTACCCACAAGTCTAAGTACATAACCGATTAACTCAGGATTTTGCATCAATTTTAATTTATTTACTAATGAAAATAGTTCAGCAATCGCCGATTAGTTTCCCTAAAGAAACCATAAACACATCCGGTTATAAGAAATTAATTAAATGAGTTTAAGAAGAGCAGCGGAAGTTAGCGAACGAGGAAATCCATAAAGTATCATCCATGGGATATTAAAAAGAGTTAATCATGGGAAAGGCACAGAATGACGTCACCACAGAGCTTAAATATTCCTAATTTATTGAATAAGGTCCCAGAATTATCCTAATTACCAGCTTTTTGGGCTACAACCAACAATAATACTTAGAAGAAATAACAACAACATCGGGAGGAACACTATCAATCTCAAACTCTCATAGTCCAGGTTTTTCAGCGTAACGTGACGTAGGCTTTTCGATTATTGGAAATTACACCTTTTTGGTTTTTGTTTTGAAAGATTTCCGCCGACACTTTCAACCCCCGTCACACGGTTGATGTCATCATGAATTTTACCCCCATCCGCACAAGTATTCTTCTTCTACACATGTCATAGATCAAAAACAACAGACCACCTCGTTTATTAAAAAAAACTACGATGATAATCGAAAAGATCGTGGTACAAAGGGCAAAGCCACTGCAGTCCTCCGCTGCTATCACTTAAGACGTCAATTAAGGGAACTTTAACTTAATTTTTTATTTATAGCGTAGTGACGTTTCGACACACGTCCGTAAAGAGCGGGAATATAAAAATGATTAAGACTAATTACACAAAATAAAGCAAAGATAAAAGGAACAAATTAGTGTAACAGAGAAGCACGAAAATAAATTTAAACGTTAATAAATTCACAAAGTTTTAGGAAAGGAGCCACGAGGCTCACAAGTCACTCAAGAGTTATGGAAACGTCGTTACACTGTCAATAATAAATAAAAGAGTTGATAATTGTATAAAGGTCGTTCTTACATTTATTAATAACCAAATAATTTAAAAATTCACTTCAGACTATTATAATTATTATGGCTACAATAATGACAACGTTAGGGGTTGCGTTTCTTCCCAGTATGACGCATGTCTTATAAATGCTCCTCCCTCCCCCACCCCCGGCCTCACATTACATGGTTTATTTAAGAAACATCTGATTTAATGACACTGTTTTATTATTTTATGACTATATTTTACTGAGTTCAGCTGGAATTCTGAGGAAACGTTGAGAAACGTCTTCCTGATCCGTTGTTGCATGTGTCCGTCTCCCCCCCCCCGCCCCCCGCCCCCCTCCAACATGTACGACGCAAGATTCAAGTGTTGGAGATGACGTCACCTCGAGACCAAGGTAAATAAGACTCCTGTTGTTTTCCTCCGCTGTTGCCTTGTCGTGTTTTTTTTAATTAAGTCTTTCAACGGGATTATTTGGGGGGGGGGATACAGACTAATAACCGGGTCGTCTTTAATTTAGGAATTAATCAGTTGTACAGTTTCGTTTAAAAAAACTGGCAGTGTTGCCTATGGAATTACACTTACATTTTATTTTAAACTAGCTGCGTGCCCGGCGTTGCCCGGGAACTCACCTTCCATGCAGGAAGGGGTTGAAATTATACACAAACAACATCGGTAGAAACACTATCACTCTCATTGACCCTGAAAAATATTTATCCAACGCAAATAACGGCCGTGATTTCATGTTAAAAAATTTCCACCCCCGTCCTTGAGGATTAAATAGCATGTTAAATGTTATAATTAAACTCAACGACATCCATAACCCTGGATTTGACTCCAATCTCGGATGCATTCGCATTATTTTCTTGTGACATCTCTCCACCCCCCAGCCATAAGGGTCCTCTACCTCCCTCTAAGCCCAGAAAAGGGAACATAAATATCATTTTATCCAGAAAAATTCTTATTCGTCGCAAAAATCGTTCGATTAACATGTTTGAAAATTTCTACCCGCCCCTCCGCCCCCCCCCCATCACCACGGAGCACGTCCCACCCCCACTCATACTCGCGGGTTATGAATAAACTCTTAGACATCCGTAACTCATATTTGATTCTAATCTTTGTTGTTTTCCCGTAATTCTTATGTAACACCCCCTACCCCTAAGCGTGCTGCCGGAAGGTGTTGAAATTATACACAAACAACAACGACCGAATTTGTATCAACGTCATTGACCCCGACAACTATTTATTCCACGCAAATATGCAACGTTTGACAAGTTTTAAAAATTTCCACCCCCGACCCCCCTTGCTTTGGGGAAGTTGAATAATAATTAAACTCAGTGAAAACTATAACTCCGGGGGGGGGGTGGAACTTTAAAAAAATACACTGCGTTTCATCCCCTATTTTTTTGGGGACTACTTATGGGTGTTTTAAAGTTCAATTAAATGAATAATTTTAAAATCGTAGACTATGAATTTTAGGGTTGATCTACATTTCATGTAATTAATCTTAATTTAATTATCTACAAATTATTACATAATTATTTTATATATTGTCCATTAATTATTATTCGACTCTTTAAATATATCGATAATATTGATAAAATTACGACATAATAATTCGCAAAAAACAGAGTTGGTAGTTATATATGTTATGTTGTATAAAACAGAGGGGGTGTATTATGTCGAATGTCGAAAATATATTAAGTTTTTTTTAAAATAAATTGTATTCTTTACAAAACGTTTTTATTAATATTATCGATATATTTAAAACAGTCCAATAGTACTTAATGGATAATTTATAAAATAATTATATAATAATTTGTAGATAATTACATTACAAATAATTACATGAAAAGTAGACCAAACCTAAAACTCATAGTCTACGATTTTAAAATTACATCATTTAATTGAACTTTAAAACACCCCAAAGTAGTCCCCAAAAATTAGGGGATGAAACATCGTGTCTTTTTTTAATATTATATATATTGTAATACTAATTAGAGGCCACTAATTGTTTTAATATAATTGGATTGTTAGCGGTACATTTCCTGAAAGCAACAATCACGGCTCTTTGTCGGCGAATGTTGTTGGAAACCGCGCGCTCGTACGGAAGACAGTCTGGCGAACGTTTCGAGAGAGAGAGATTTTTTTTAGGGCAACAGGCTACTTGAGGGTGATCCACATTGGGCAACTCCCCTTTAATAGCATAGGAAGGGATTTGAAAGGGGGGATGCGGAAGGGTAGAGGAAGGTAGCCAAAGGTTAACTAGGGGCCCCGGGCTATATTTTAAGGATCCTACCCGGCATTCGCCTAAAGAAATGCAGGGAAAACCTTAAAAAAACCTGCATCGGGTAGGTCGGGCATTAGGTACTTGTCCCACGCCCTTCCGATAGCGAGAGGGCAGCTGGCCGACTATTTCAATGGGAATAGGGAACAGCTCTTACCGTATGCCCAAGGTCTGTGACCCCCGGAACATGCACCTCTCAAAACAGGCCTCGGGCAGCATGTGGGAACCTTAGTTCAAAAACGGAGAGAGAAAAAGGCATCCCCAAAGGTAGCCCCTTCGTATCTCTCCTAAAAGGTTATGCCTGCGAGAGAACATTCCTCGCAGGTTACCTGCGAGAGAATTCTCTCGCAGGCTTGGTGCTGAGAGAGAGAGAGAGGAGGCTGACCTAAAAAGTACGAATGGTCCAGGAAGTTCAACTGCGAGATCTATTAAACTCTATAAAACACAAGTAAATAGTTCTGGAAGGAGAGACTCTTGATATAAAATCGCAAAGTGGAAGCGAAAAGGTTTGCACCACACAGATGCGAATTAACATTCCGCATAAAGGGCATCGAGGAGACACACGTCCGAGGGGGCGGCTGATCCCAAAATTTAAATTGGAATAACAAAGAGAACTACGACCGTGTTTATTATTAACGATGTATAGAATCAGTGAATGACGGCCACAAGCTCCAAGAATCAGATCTGGTACCAGAAAGACATTCGTGTGTACAAAAACAATTATTTAAACTCTGTAAACGAGGATTAAAGGTAGAAGTCAGATTTAGTCTTCTTTATTGTGTTTAGAATTTACATTCCGTTCATTTCAATTTCGATTTGTTAATTAAATTATTTAATTTGATTGTTCTTAATATCAAGCCCAGTAAAGACCCTGAGAGAAACAGTAAGCAGATGAAATTGTTGTAAAATTATAAAGTCGCATTTTCCTAGAAAGCCACAAATAAAAAATAATATTATAAAATTTGTGGTTGTCGAGATTCTTTAACCTTGAATAATACGTTCACAAATAATTTTCGCAACTCTCGTGATCGTTTTCGCCCTCTGTTATTTTATGACTTTCCCCCTTGTTCCACGTTGGTCCGCCACAAGGAGGAATCCTTCCAGGAGCCCTTGTAATCAGTGTTGTTAAGATATTGTCCTGCTTCAGCAACAACCAAGGACGCTGTCAGATTCGCTCCTCCTCCTTCGTCCATGCATTGTCCGAGGATCTTGTTTTTAACAGGAATTATTCACGCCTTCCAGAAGCAACGCCCACGTTCTTTGTAAATGCAAAAGGGATCGTCATCGCACGATCCAAACTATTCTTCCAGAAAGAAAAAAAAAAGAGAGTGGAATAAATTATCAAAGATCCCGACAGCTTTACCCTGGGCAAAGTTTCGGCGACCAAGATGTCGTGCAATCACGTCCCTGGTGAAGTGGACCGAGCAGTTGGTCGTCGAAACGTCTGGAGCTCGTCATAAGACCAGAAATAATGTTTAGTATCTCGGCAGGACCGGGAACTGAATCTGCGATGAATCTCGGGAGTCGTAGAAGTCCTGGGTTCGATTCCCGGTCCCGTCGAGATTTTATTTTTTTCTCGCACCCTCGTAATTTGTTAAATAGGATCACATTCGGAGCTCGAGCTTGGATTGAAAGGATTTTACAATAAATAAATAAACATCAGCCATTTTTAAACATTGAAAAATAATTTATTAATGTTAAATTAAACAACGTTTCGTCGCTTCTTTTTTGACCTCGTCAGATTCACGTTTTAGAAAAAAAATTCTATTTTATAGACAGGTCATTGTCTAATGACTGCTTCGGCCAAAATTTAATAAATTAATTAATTAATAAATATCAGTCAATTTTAAGTCAGCCATTTTGGCCCAAATTGGGTCAAATTTTAGCCATTTCGGCCCAAATTTGGTCGAATTTATTTTAAAACTTGAACCAGGTGGGGTCACAAAATAATGGATGAAACGTTGTTAATTTTACAGTAAGAAATTATTTTTGCTGATTTAAAATACTGCCTGATGTTTATTTATTAATTGAAAGGATTTTTCTTCTGTCTGCAACGACACGAGAAGCAGCCAGTCATTAAGGGTTGGAACGTCAAAGATGAACCTCAAGGGACTCAAAAGGTCCTTCTGTACCATAAAAAAATTAAAGGGAAATTAGTTGAAAATGACATTCAAAGATTCGTGATGGCCGATTTCAACAGTAACAGATAATATTTTATCCTTTTTTTAAAAAAAAGATAAATAAATAAACGACTCGTTGCACACAAGAGTCCTTGACAATTGTGCAGGCTGGGGGGAAGGGGGGGGGGGCAAGGGGGCACCAGGAGGGCAAGTACAAGAAGAAGAGGTCACGGGCAATTTTCAAAACTGGTTAGAGTCAGGGATTTACACACACACACACACACACATGAGTCTCCAAGTGCAAAGCAATTTCCACAAATAATCTCGTGTGAAAGAAACGGAATTTCTTGTCAGACGAAAATGAAAAAACAAAAATACCCACGTATCGTCAAGGATGTCGAAAAAGACAGTCAGAAATAATAAATTTACCTGAAAACCCGTGTATGAGATAAATTAATTATTCAGAAGTTATTTTATTAGAATTAAAGCTTTATATCGTAAAGCCAACACTGCGTAAACAAAAAAACATGCTGATTCGGAAAAATTAATTACTATTTCGGGGGAGGCGGGGGGGGGGGAAATCAATCAATCGGGATAATGAGTTGTCGGGAAAACTTACAATATGTAATTAGCTAAATTATTAATTACAATAACAAGAGTGTGCGTGAATAATTAGTAGTCCTTAATAATTAAGGACTACTAATTATTGACGTAAACTTTTGTCGTCATTGTATTAAAAGTCCAAATATATATTGTAATACAAATTATACAGGCTATTAATTGTTTTTAATATAATTTAATTGTTGGCCGTACGGGTGCTTGAGACGACAATCAAGGCTGGTTTTTCTTTGCTAACAATGGGAGACTGGAAACCGAGCGCTTAGAGAACTCAGTATGCGTCGAGAACTGCGACATTGCAGTTCGGTCCACGTAGAGAAATAAAAACAGTAAAAGTCTGCGGATCAAGAATTATGAATAGGGCTATCCAGGAAGTTCAACAGCGAGATATAATAGTTTACGTAAAACGCAAGTAAACAGTTTTGACAGAGAGACTCGCAGTTTGGAAGCAGAAGTTTTGCTTCACAAACTGAACTAATATTCGCATAGAGAGACTTTGAGGAGACCTACGTCCGAGGGCTGACTTAGGGTAAGATGATCCAGGTTCCAGGATAGCAGAGATCCAGAGCAACTACGGTGTAGAATCAGTGAGTAATGAGTGGCTGGTTTAGTGGGTGTTGACTTGAAGCTACAAGAGTCCCAGTAGCACTGTCGTGAGTACAAAACAATTATTAATGACTGTAAACGATAATTAAAGGGTAAAGTCAGATTTAGTTCGCGTTTTTATTTTCCTTCGTTTTCTTTTACTTTTTGTATTTAATATTGTATTCCGTTAACTTCAATGAGTTCAATATATTGTTCTCGGAGTTCAACCGGGTTTTGCATAATTATAGTAGAACGCAACGTTTCGACGACTAAAAGCTCTGTCGTCATCTTCTAGGCGAAGTTGCGTTCCACTATAATTATGCAAAACCCGGTTGAACTCCGAGAACAATATATTGAACAACTTCACCGGGAAAGGCTTCAATCTTTGAACTTCAATGAATTTGGATTGCTAATGTTTTAGCTCATTAGATTGTATTAAATCTTCCTATTAAACCCAGTGGTGACCCTGAGACAATGAAAAACTCAACGTAATTGATTATAAAATTATAAAGCTATTAAACGCCACGAATTAATAAAATAAAATTGAAATACTTGTTTGTTAAATTGACGGAATTCGGCAGGACTTACAATGTGTAATTATCAACAATAATAATTTTGTTAATTATTCCTATTAATTAAGACCACATTTTTAATCATTACAATATATCCGACCAAATAATATTTCCCCCCTCCTCAAATATAGGGGGAAAGAGGAAACGTTTTTTTTTTGTAAACTGAAAATTAATTAACTTTATAATTGATTCACGGAATAAATTTATCCTGACTGTACTTTGCGGGGGGGGGGTCATATTTAATCATAATGATATATCCTGACTATGGAGACAACTTATAAAGACAATTTAAAGTCATGAAAAAAAAAATATTTTTCTTCAGAGTGAACAAGAAAATTTATTACTGTTTTTTTTTGGGGGGGGGGGAATTTTTTCAAAATTTTTGCAACTATTATGTACAATACTTCGGAAAGCTGCAGAGTTTCGTAATTAAAAATTCTAGAAAATGATTAATTACTTTGCTTATGAAAACAGCGACTCATAAGGACTATTAGGGATGAAACTGAAAATCTTGAACAAATCATACAACAGTCATATAAATATATAAGTTCATAAATTCTTGAATATGCTTTTTTTGCGTTGTAAAATGTTTGATAATTTCCCTGTGTCCATGTTTATTTCTCTCAGCCAATGACAGCAGCGTCCTCTTACTGTCAACAGGAAGGTTCGGAGGTCGAGCAACCAACCACCACGGACGTCAACGAAGGTCGACCACAAATCAGGATCTGACTGTCGAGATTGTGATCCGTCACCAGCCGGAATAATATGATGGGGGGGAGGGGGGGGAGGGGGCGGAGGGTGATGTCGCAAGACTCGGCAACGCGGACACAAAGAAATGGCGCTGGATTAACTCTACGATGGTCAAGTGAAAATTAATCTTCTGTTAATTTTTCCGCGACCAATTAAAGATGGTTTTTCATTTTTTTAAAAAAAAAGCTATTTAAAATACCAACCACGTTTCAGCATATTTTTTTCGTACCTCCTCATCATGATTCTGTGACTTTTTTCTTCTAAATTAACGAATTTTATCACAAACAAAATAGGATTTTATTAAAATACATAAAGATTTTGAAAATTATCCATTTAAATAAGAAACATAACTAATAACTTTTCTAGATTAATTAATATTGGAATTAATTGGATGAATTTATTATTAGTTCGTATAAATTCATTAATAAAGATTTTAAAATTCCAAAGAAAAGCTTTTGGATAATTATTAATTAACCAATTAATTTTTATGTAGAAGATTATTAATGATTGTTAATGTTTTCACGAAAAGAAAATAAATATTCCATTTCTGAACAGTTAAATATGGCAACGTTGTAGAATGCTCCAGTTGTTCGAAATTAAATAATTTAGAAAATTATTAAACCATAACAACAACAACAACAAAGTCTTAGTCGGGGGGATTATTAAATTATTATTCTACTTAAAACGTAATTTAAATGTATAAATAATCGACAATTTTCAATGGTTAATTTAAAAATGGAAGTCAGATTATTTATATAATAAATTTGATGGTCTTTAATTCAGAAATGAAATTAATCAATTTATCTGACTATTAATAAGAATACATGAACTTTTAAAAAAAATAATTTATAACATACGTTTCGTCTTTGGATTAGGACCTCTTCAGTTTTGGAAATTACAGTCAAGAACATCTAAGAAATTATGGATTAATTAAATAATAGGAAATTCCATTAAAACATAATTGGAGAAAATGAAAAAAACAAATTTATTTAAATTAAAATTAATGTAATTTCCCCTTATTTAATTAATTAATAATTTTTCTAATGGAATTTTCTATTAATTAATTTATTAATAATATTTTAGATGTTCTTGATTCTAATTGGCAAAACCGAGCAGGTCCTAATCCAAGGACGAAACGTCTTGTAATAAAATATTTTTTTCCAAAACTAATGTTTTCTTATTTATGTTCTAATAATTTGATTAATTAATTTTCTCACTCATTGCACATTAAATTTTATTATGCTTGTGTTTAATTTCAGTTAAATTTAATTATTATAATTGTTAGAAAAATTATTAACTTGTTTCGTTGTTAAGATGGCGACTGATGACACATTTGTGGTCAGAGTACCAACCTAATAAAAAAAAGTAAATCATTTCCCAGAACATAAAATTATTGACAAATTGACAAGAAGTCAATTATATTCCAGTTTTTAAGTTGTTTTGGTAGAAATACGATTGTTTTAAAATTATTTAGAATACAACATGATTTTATAAACATTTTCATAATTAAGGTTTTTAAAATAATCTGTCCTCTGAATTTTTTTTTTAGATATTTACACTTTAGTAATTTTTTATTTTCTCTTTGAATGGGTTAAAAAAAGGAATGATACGTCGTGATAATTTTTATTTTATTATATACATATATATATATATATACACAAAATAATAGAAGTATGTAAATGCTCATTCCTAAACAGGTAGGATTGGAAGAATTTACCTGCAACAGTGCCTGAGGATAATCTTCCTACGAGAAGGTTTAAGAATAATCTAAATCGATTCGTGAAGTATTTTTTATTATTATTTCCCTCTAAAAATATTTTTTTCCCCCATTCAATACGCAAAGTGTTGAAAGTAGGGGAAAATATTCAGGACTATTTGATTATAATTGTTATTTTCTTTTAATTTTATTTACTTATTTCAAAGTTTCTTTATTAATTTCTGTGTTATACTTTGGTTTACGTGTTGTTGTAAACTTTCACCGCGATCGATCCCAATCGCTGTTACTAATATAGTTATATAAAGGCAGGTAAGTAGAACTGCAACGTAACTGTTATAGGACGAGGTGAAGGCTACTGACTAACGATTTATGGGAACTCTTTATGCGATGAGGAAGTTTTCACTGACCTGTCGTCGAGCAGGTTGAAGCCGGACGTCGAGATGGATCCGTTGATGCACTGGTAGTAGACGACGCAGAGACACGACAACCCTCCGTCGGCACAGAAGCAAGGGTCGTAGGAGCTCTGCTCGAAGACGTTCACGTCGGACTCGATGAGGGCGGCCGAGGCCTCTCCCAGCATCCCCAAGCCCGCGTCGTCAACATCGCCGAAGCCGTTGTTGCTCACTTGACCATTGCTTCCAACATCCACGGGTTCAGCGTTCCCGACACCGCCGAAGCCGTTGCTGCCGACTTGACCACTTGTTCCACCATCCACAGGTGCAGCACCGCCGAAGCCACCGTTGCCGACTTGACCACTTGTTACAACGGGCACAGCGCCGCCGAAGCCCCCGTTGCTGACTTGACCATTGGATCCGACGCCACCGAAGCCACTGTTCCCGACCTGACCGTTGGATCCGACGCCACCGTTCCCGACCTGACCATTGGATCCGACGCCACCGAAGCCCCCGTTGCCGCCAGACCCGCCCCCGCTGTTGTCAACGCCCGTCGCGTACCCGAAGGCCGGTCCCGACGTCTCGACCAGCCACCAGGGCAAATCCTGCGCCCCGACGAGCGCCACCGTCACCACGGCCAAGAAGCACGTCGCTCCGTCCATATGTCCGCCGCTAGACTGGTCGCTCTTGCCGCGCTTCTGTTCCACTAATAATGGCCCCGTGACGTCACGCTCGAGGGTCGTTACGGTGGCAAACAGCCGGAGACAACAGCGGGGCCCCGCCTTTCACCACGACGCGCACGCGACAATGTCGAAACAGCAACGTCAGCCTGGGGAAAGGAAGCTTCCTCAGGAGCGCTACCGTGGGCCACCGCGGCCTCAAGACTCCATCACACTCTCAAGCTCATGAAACAATGGCGAATAAAACCTCTCTTGGACATTTTACCCCGAAACATCCTTGCGTCATCGCTGACTGGACCACGAGGTTTTCCTGTACCTACTTCCCAGATTAGTCGAGCCTAATTTTAGCCGCTGAAGCAATCGAAGCGGAGAACACTGTTGCCAACCTAACACACCTTTGCCTGTATTAACTTGTAACGAATTATTTACTGCAGTTCATCTTTACAATTCCTGCCCCCCCCCCCCCCAATGGAGAATAAAGTACGCCCTGTCTAATCCGTCCAGCTGAATCACGTATCATCGGTATTAATTATTACTGTGCCAAGCAACTATGTGGTTGCCCGGCGTTGCCAAAGATTGTCATTATCAAACTCAGCGACCCCTATAACCCCGAATTCGACTCCAATCTCGGATGTTTTCGTGTTATTTTTATCCAACATCCCTTCAACCCCCCATCCATAATGATTCTCCCCAAGCAAGGCAGAAAGAGGAAATAAATTATACTAAAATAAATATATGGAGGAAGACTTTGACCTCAAAAAAAATTTTCAGTTGACGAACATATCGGCCGTCTTACATTTTTAATAATTTCCCACCCACGCGCCACCCCTGGGCCTCGAACGGGCAATTTGAATGTCATAATTAAACCCAGTGACATCCATAACCCCGGATTCCTTCCCAATCTCAGGTTGTTTTCGCGATTTTTTATGTAACACACCTCTTTAAGTGTGCTGCCCCTCCCCCTCCCTTATGCCAACAGCGTCGGGAGAAACACTATCACTCTCATTGACTCCCAGAAAAATATTTATCTGACTCAAATATCGGCTGCCGTTTTAGAATTTTTTGGAAATTTCCGCCCCCCCCCCCTGTTTCAGTGTTTTTGTTTCTGGTTAGAATGGAATTTGGTTAAATTTTCTCTCACCGGTGTAGATTTGTATGTGGAAATTACATACATACATACAAACAGTCTATTTTATTTATTAGAAAAATTAAAAAAAACATTTAAACACTCATATTAAATTTATAAAGCTTAAAGAATAATGTCTTATTACAGGACCAAGCTAAAACCCTAAAAAAACGTGCATCGGCGGATTAATTTCTTGAACCCGTGCGTGTTTATTTATTTTTACAATTTAGCTTAACTACAAGTATTTACCTATCACTATTTTCTTTATCTCTAACAATAATTTTTCTATAATGCCCTTAAACTACTCCTACTGTTTTCAGCTACAGGCAACTCATTAACCCTCTATCAAACATCGAATTTTTAGTGCTTCTTAGATTCAGATGCTCATTAAAAAATATTCCCTCCGCCTGGTGTCACGATTATGGACATCTATTTAAACTCTCAGGGCAACTACCCTCTCCCTCCCCCTCCCTCCCCCCCCCCTCCCCCGACCCTTGTATATTCTATAAATAAAAATTAACACATCATACGAAATTTGGTCCCTGACATTTAACTATTCTAATTTATTTAACATATCCTGACTCTATGATTTTACTTCAAGATGGCGCCCTCAGTCCTCTACTCCATATTGTTTCTAATTTATTAATAACATTACTGCTTATACCAATCAGTAATGAATTACAATAACTACTGTTGCATTATTTTTATTTTTAGCTTCAAGGGGACAAGATATTAAGGAACGTAGGTTTTCCCGGTGTAGTTGCTGAATGAAGTTCTCTCGGGATTGCAACCGGGTAGCGTAGTTTTGTAAACACAACGTTTCGATGGCTTGCACCGCCATCTTCTTCAGGTGAAGATATTATTTAACCAACAGGCTACTCCTATTTCTTTCTCCCCCAATTTCTTTAGATTCCTCTGTAGCCATTGGCTTGTTTGCAGTGTTAAATTATATCTAACAGGAACGTCTTCACTTCTCTGAATTACCAAATTAAATAAGTTTCACGAATCTCGGACCCTGCTCCCCACCAGCCACCATTTTTTACAGCTCCAGGAGGAGGAGGAGGAGGGGGGGGGCAGGACTCAATCTACAAAACAAACACCTGTCGGTCGAGATAATGCAGTAGAGATAAATGGACCTGGAGTTCTCAGATCACAAAGGCTAAAAAATCGAAAAATAAAGGAACAACTGCAAACGGGCGAAAAAAAAAAGGGTACTGTGGAATAATGAGGATCCGCGAGCGAGTTCTTATCCCATCCCCCTCCAACCTCGTCCATTTCTTAGTCGTTGTCTTGTTTTGCTCGCTATGGTCGAGGTCGCATGCAGTCTGCAGGTTCCTCCGACGCAGAGTCCCTTCATAAGACTCAACCAGACCCGCTTGACTTTACTCCATCTCTGCACGCGGAGCCCTCGAGCTTGAACACAATTTTAAATGGCTCCGCTCCGGAGCCCTCGAGTGCAAAGGGTTAATATAACAAGAGCGTATAAGGGCACCAGGGAGCAGCAGAACAAGATTAGTGCCAGCGGGACAAGGCGGCGTTGCCGAACAATCGCAGCGTCGTAGGAATTTTTTTTACTTACTGTTTTCAGTGAACTTTTATAGCATAGTCTACGTGTATGTGGTCGTAAAAGAACCTCATAGGTGGAAATAATATATATATATAGTAACATGATTGTTGCGAGGTACGGTCGAGCGCCCTTGGCGGGGGTGACTGCAGTGGCTGTGTTTATGCATGTGCCGGAAATGCAATGTTATTTTAGGCCGGCGAAGGGGAGAAGCGTAATGGTCAGTTCCAGACTGGACTCGACCACGGATGGACGTGGTCCAACTAGATTTAAAAGTTTTATAAACCACGCCCTGGAGTTTATTATATCTCGTGTTCGATTAAAAAATTATGAAAGATTAAAAAGTTGTTTTGGTGATTTTCTCCAAAAAATTACCTGGAGCCCAAACATGAATAATCAACGAAAAAACGCAAGGAAGGTAGCGGAGCGGACAGAACAGAATCTTCAGTTGTTTTTTATAGGTAACAGGCTGCATGAGGCTAATCCACGTGGTGGCAACTCCCCTTTAATAGGGATTTGAAAGGGGGGATGCGGAAGGGTAGAGGAAGGTAGCCAAGGGTTAACTAGGGCCCCCGGCCTATGGTTTAAGGATCCCACCCGCGGCATTCCTATAATTAATATAACAAGGGCGTATAAGGGCACCAGGGAACAGCAGAACTAGATTAGTGTCCCAGAGAGTGCCAACGGGACAATGCGGCGTTGCCGAACAATCGCAGCTTTTTTTTAGTGTTTCCAGTGTTTCCACCTAAAAGTGATGCAGGACAAACCCGAGAAAAGCCTGCATCAGGTATGTCGGGCATTTGGTATTTGTCCCACGCCCTTCCCTGGATGACGGGAGAGAGGGGTTAGCTGTGGGGTCGCAGCTTTCCCCTCGCCGTGCCTCGACCAGTTTAGGAGGCAGCTGGCCGACTGTTCCAATGGAAACAACGAACAAGTCTTACCGTATGCCCATGGTCTGCGACCCCGGATCATGCACCTCTCAGAACAGGCCTCGGCCTGTGGCGACAATTTTTTTAAAAAATCGTTTTCCCTGTTAACGCACACAGAAAAATATTTTCAAATGTTCATTAACCCGTTAGGAAAGTCACGATGGAATATTCATGGAGGAATCTACGTCCGACATTTCCTCCTCCTGTCGCACTGCACATTCAATGGTGGTGTTCTTTCATCATCGTCGTCGTCGTCACACGCACACACCGAAGGGACTTCCTTAATATTCCTTGAACCCTCCGTGTGACGTCAAACTGGTGTTGATGACGTCAATCTTCTCCTCCTGGAGACAATCTTCAAATCTCCCAATAACGGGGGAAAATAAATGTTGCGGTTAACCTTCAAGTTACTTGGACAGATTCTCCAGAATATTCCCATTTCCAGAGATCCATGTGAGGTCAGACCGTCATGGAGAACTTCGCAGAAGCCATGAACAAATGCTTCTGTAATTTTCTCACCCCTTCAAAATTGCAAATTTTATTAAGATTTAACCATTAAAATTTATTTACAAATGCGCACTCAAGTAGGATAATAACAATTTACCAATTAATAAACCTAAGAAGACATAACCATACACACGTATTGCCTTGTCTAGTAATTATGGGCTTCAGGATTAATTTTAAAATAATTAAAATCCAGTTAAAATCATTAACTTCCATTAATTAAAATCCATTTAAAATTATTAACTTCCATTAATTAAAATCGAGTTAAAATGATAAACTTCCATTAATTAAAATCCATAATTAAAATTATTGAAGGCCAAATTAACAGTTTGGATAACCACGATGGTTATTTACGAATGATTAATTGTTTCGATTAGAGTGCTTGTTATATTGGGCAGACGAAACGTTCTTGAAAAACTGGAATTAGTGAAGACATAAAAAAATTTAAAATCTAACGTCGAAAATTATTCAGACGTGTCCAAACATATTCATTTTAAAAACACACACACACACACACACATTCAATTTGCAACACTGTTAAGATTTTATACTTTTATTACAATACAATAATTAGTTGTTAAAGAACTTGGGAATGTTTCTTGTGGTGTAAACGTTAATTTGAAAAGAAACATGGCAGCTCAGATGGTAAGAGCGGCCACGCACTACGCGGTCCCGTCGAGATTTCCCCAACCTGATGCAGTTCCAAAGCTCCGTTAAGAGCATTTTCTGGTGTCCAATAAAATAAATTTTCGCGCCCTAAAAAGTATATATTTATGATCTCTCTCCAGGCGTTACGCTTAATTATTCAATTACTAGCTGTGTGCCCGGCGTTGCCCGGGTTGTCATTTATATGCAAAACCCCCACACCCGATTTTGACTTCAATCCCGAATCCTATTCCGTTATTTTTATGTAATGCCCCCTCCACCCCTATCCCTAAATGTGCTCCCCTCACAAGCCACAAAAGGGGGGTTTGAAATATGCACACAGACAACATCGGGAGAAATACTATGAATTTAATCGACAATGAAATATATTTATATAAGTCATTTAACACGTTTGAAAATTTCCACACTCGTTCACCCTCCCCCCCCCCCGTGGTGTGTTAAATCGCAAGTTGAGTGTCATAATTAATCTCAGCGACACCCATAACCTTGGATTTGACTCCAATCTCGGTTCTATTCGCGTTAGTTTCTTGTAACGCCCCTCCACCCCTATCTCTAAATGTGTTCCCCTCACAAGCCACAAAGGGGGTTGAAATTTTCACACAGACGACATCGGGAGAAATACTATGAATTTAATCGACCATGAAAAATATTTATACGAGTCATTTAACACGTTTGAAAATTTCCACACTCGTTCACCCTCCCCCCCCCCCGTGGTGTGTTAAATCGCAAGTTGAGTGTCATAATTAATCTCAGCGACACCCATAACCTTGGATTTGACTCCAATCTCGGTTCTATTCGCGCTAGTTTCTTCTAACGCCCCCTTCACCCCTACTCCCTTCCCCAAGCCGTAAGGGGTTGAAATTATAAACAGATAACATCGGTAGAGACACAATCAATCTCTTTGATCTCTATAAATATTTTTCTGACTTCAATATCGGCCGTTTTAGCACGTTTGAAAATTACCACCCTCCGCTCCTGAGGGAGGACGTGTCTCACCCCCGCACAGTTTGTTTCCTGGTCGCGAGGAACACGTGTACGACATTTGGTGATGAAAATAATACACAATTACAGCACAGTTGTGTTCCTTGTACTGTGAAGAGGAAATGGCTGTCTGCATTCGTCTTCAAAGTGTTTAACACACTGTGGCTGACCTGCTCAACGGGTTTTAAAGGCAAACGAGAAGAGAATGGAAAGGTCATACGAGTCTACACCGCTTTCATATCACCTACTCACGATGCCAGTGTTTAGATAAAAGTTCTTACACTCGTGAACCATTGCAGAGAACCGTAGTCGTCACAGAGGAACGCGTGGACACATGAAGGCAGACGCAGGCTTCAAGCCCCCCGGAGAGGAGAAAGTTCAGGGTCAGGCGTTCGTTGCACCAGAAGCTCCACGAATGACCCTTGAGGTACCTCAACTCCTCTAACAACTGGTTTCTCCGTCTCACCAACTGTTTTCGCTCCCTTGATAAATAAAATGTTTCCATGAGGTTGTAACCTCTAAGACTTTCAATAACTCTAATTAGTAAACATTTCCCCCTCTAATTTTAACATAAATAATTTCTCCACAATACAGCCTCATGACCTCAGGCTCAACCACGTCATGTCACGTACTTTAAAAGCCGTTTATGAAATAAAAGCGAAAAACGGGCTCCCATCAATACAATTAAAAATCAATAAAACCAATACTTAATTAATCATTTATGAGTCTTATTTGAGACACACGCTGTCGAATTGTTACCGTTTATAATTGACCAACACCTGTAAACGTGATTAGTTAACCCCTTTGTAATTTAAGTATATATCGCCACATACACACACAATTATCAAACGTGATGACGTCATATGATGACGTCACGTGGGGCGTACAGAGACTCTGACAACGGATGTTTCTGTCGGGTCGTTGGCAACACTGTCGACTAAAAAATATATTATTATTTTACTAAAAGGGAATGTTGGACATTGGACAACGTTTCAACATATAATTGTCTGTGTGGGTGTCCGCAGCATAATCGTAACTTTAATTTTACTATGAATGTGTCTGTGCAGGTTTAGTAACGCCATCATTAAAAACGAGAAGTTTATGTGGCGGTGACGTCACAGTCCCTGCGCATGCGCACAACGCCTCAGCTCACCAGCACGTTGCAAGTGGTCATTTATAATCTAATAAATAAAACTGACGGAAACAGAAATATAATTTTTTTTATCCAGGCTTCATGCCACTGTTATGCTAGGGGGTGGATTTCTCACCCCCCCCCGCCCCCCAAAGGTGTTTTTCTTCGATTTGTGAGTTTTTTTATGGAGTTGTGTCTACTAACTTTTGTTGCAATTTGTCCACGCGTTTAAAGTTCTATGAATATTATACGTTCAGATAATCAAACATTCTATTTTTAGGGGACAACAGGCTACATGAGGGTAATCCACATGGTGGCAACTCCCCTTCAATAGCATAGGAAGGGATTTGAAAGGGGGGATGCGGAAGGGTAGAGGAAGGCAGCCAAGGGTTAACTAGGGGCCCCCGGACTGTAGTTTAAGGATCCTATCCGGCAATTCGCCTAAAAGTGATGCAGGAGAAACCCTAGAAAAACCTGCATCAGGTTGGTCGGGCATTGGGTACTTGTCCCACGCCCTTCCGATACCGGGAGAGGAGTTTGCTGTGGGGACGCAGCTTACCCCTCGCCATTCCTTGGCCAGTTTAGGAGGCAGCTGGCCGACTATTCCTATAGGAATAGCGGACAACTCTTGCCGTATGGCCAAGGTCTGCGACCCCGGAACATACACCTCTCAGAACAGACCGAGGTGCCTCGGCATGTGGGAACCTTAGTTCAAAAAAAAACCCAGAGAGATGTGAAGGCATCCCCAAAGGTAGCCCCCGCCAGAGCTCTCTGGGAAGGTTCACCTGCGAGAAATCCTCTCGCAGGCTTTTTTTCTAATACATTCTGTTTTTATTATTCTACATATATATATATATATATATATATATATATATATATATATATATATATATATATATATATATAGAGAGAGAGAGAGAGAGAGAGAGAGAGAACCTAATAAATAAAAGACTGCTTATGTGTTTCCCGTGGAGCAAATCTGACCGAATTTCGTACACGTGTTCTTTGCGACCATGAAACAAACACTGTGGAGGGGGGGGTGAAACACGTCTACCTTCCTCAGGAGCAGGGGTGGAAATTTTTAAGAATTCTAAAACGGTCTATATTTGCGTCAGATAAATATTTTTTTTGGGGGGTAGGAGCCAATGAGATTGATAGTGGTTTATTTTGTGTATAATTTCAACTCCCTTTCGGGGCATGGGAGGGGAGCACCACTAAGGGGTGGGGGTGGAGGGGTGTTTACATGAAAATAATGCAAAAAACTACCGAGAATGGATTCGAATCCGGGGTTATAGATGTCGCTGAGTTTAATTAGGACCACCACCGGGCACCCACACACACAGTTCTTTATAAATCTCAAATTCCAATGTGGAAGTAAATAAATATATATTTATGGACAGTGTTGCCAAAGTCCCAGAAAAAATGTGGTGTCCATAACAGACTGGAAGACAGTAATAATTTCGGGTAGTGATTTTTTATTTCACCGTTTTAGTTTCGAAACGAAGAATTGAGGTGGAACTTGATCGAGCGTCTCTTAAGATTCGATTCGGAAGAGAAAAGTTCGACTGTCATTAATTAGTGTTACAAATTCTGCAGTAATTAACGGTAAAAGATAAAGTAGATCGGCCGAGACGTTCACTCGCGGCGGAGACAGACGCAACGTAAACGTAAACGTAACAGGGAAATGCGTCCCAGCCTACGTGTGGGGAAGATGGTCGCTCTTTCCCTGACCATGTTATTGACTGCTTGTAGTAATGGGATGACGTCAGGTGATTAGGCAGAAATCTTCCGCCCCGGGTGCGGTAACTCACGTCCGTCCTTTCTCACACTCTCTCTATATAGATCAATAATAACAACAAACATTTACACAGTCTCCGATTTATTTTAAAAAACACATTCTTTAAAACAGGGTTGTTTGAATTAAGTTAAAACATATTTAGATACGATTGAAAAATAAGGTTATAATAAAGCATGCAGTTACATATATATTTACTAGGTTATATATATTATTCTATCTGGGTGTCCGGCGTTGCCCGGGGGACGTCATAATTAAACTAAGCGACATCCATAACCCTGGATTTGACTCCGATCTCGGAGGAATTCGCGTTATTCTCTTATAACGTCCTCCACCCCCACCCCCTAAGGGTGCTCCCCTTCCCATGCCGAAAGGCGGTTGAAATTATACACAACCAACGACCAGAGAATTACTATGAATCTAATTAAGGCTGAAAATTATTATTATTATTACTACTACTACGCAAATATTGACAGTGTTGCCATGTTTCTAAAATTCCACTCCCGTCCTCCTGAGGTGTAGGGGGGGGGGGAGGAGCTAAACGGCAAGTTAAATGTCATAATTAAACGCAGACACATCCGTAACCCCCCCAGTTTGTAGTAAATTCGGCCTGGGCCTAGAGTGACTGTATACAGAGTCCTAACTTTTTTTTCCTTCACGCTGCCTCTTTATTTATATCTGTTTTTTTCTTTGCTTTGTTTTATTCGCTTGGAGTACATCTCAACATATTTTTTTTCTGATCTTCTAGACGATCCTTCACGTCATCTCTTTAACCTTTCTCTTCCTTTTTGTTTTTCTTGCGTTCTTTCCTCCTCTTCTTTGCCTTTTTACCACTTTTTCTCGCTCACGCATCTACTCCAAGACAACGGAATACCCGAATAATCTAAATAATGACATTAAGAAAGTTCTATAACAAAGTCTGGTTATTTACAACTGTGATTATGTCACGTGGGACTTGTAATTGGGGGTTTATTAAAAAAATAGATCCGAACGTATTTTGAAATGTCTGGTTATGGCAGAAATCTAGAAACTACGTGCGTCTGGCTGCTAATTTCCTCCGTTGCTATCGGGTCCGACTTCCTGCCTGACCGCAACGCCGAGTCCGCGTCAAGCAAGGATCGGAGGAAGTTCTGCAGGTCCAGGCCAACAGTCCCTTGTGGAGGATCACCGACCATGAGCCTGCGCGCGATGCTCGTCTTGTGCTGCTTGGTGGCGCAGCACTGCGTCACTTCCAGAAAGGCCAAGCTCTTTCAGATGGGCGCTCACAACACGCCGCCCAAGATAAGTCCGCCCTCTGTCATCATCCAGGACTTGAATACCACCACCACCACGGAGAAGACCGGCAACAGCAGCAGCAGCAGTTTCGCCCCGTGTCCTTGCGACGCCATGTCCGGATGTCGCTGCGTCCAGTTCTACTTGTGCCTCGGAGGGTCCATCACCAAGAGCGGGTTCGGAATCCTCCGGAAGAGGTGAGTCCCAGTTTGTTTCATCCTCGCTGGCGCTCCAAAGATGGCCGGACGTGTCGTCACGTATCGTCCAGGCCCTTGCGGTAGATAAATGATACTTAATTACTGAATAACTCGGGGGGAAATGCCAAGACAATATTTAGAACAAAACTAAAATCTCAATTTATAAGTCACGCCTTCAGGTGACCCAATGCCCAAGGAGAAATTCAACATTCACCAATATTCACGTTTAAATCTCTTTAATCGAGCAGAACTTGACACTCACGTGCGTGTGGATCAACCTCAACGCTCAACCGCCAATCAGAACTCACCACGTGTTTAACGACACCCCAGGGACACTGCAGGACATTTCGCCTGCTCAAGTTTTCCGACTAGAGAACCAGTGACGTCACACTCTGACGTCATCAGAGCTGGCTGGCCCCTGGACGATCTTCCACCCCGCAAGACACGCAGGCACCAGGGGTGAACGCACACACAGTCAGCGAGCGTAAATGAATTAAAATAATCAGTATTTTAATACTAGGTAATATCCGAACGTAAATTCTTGTAAACAAATGTTCGTGTCAACTATATATATATATATTCTCTCACACAATCTCCTTGGCCCCTTTTAACATAATTTAATCCCCATACAGACCATGTGGATTCCTCCAATGACATTTCAACATTTAAAAGACGTCCATAAAACTCTTCGACACTTTACAGTTATTATTTCTGTCACCAAAAACCAAAAAAAAAAATCTGAAACTCTTCACTCGTCGTCCATGTTTGAATTTCGCTTCCTCTCTCGCAGCCAACAACACGCCAGAGGTGATCCGTCAGCGATATTCCTCACAATGCTTCGCATATTACAGTGCATTATGGTCCCACTCAGCATTGACCAAACAGTGTTCAAGTACGTGGTGATGGTATTTTTTTTAATTTTTATAAACACTTGGCGACCCTCCTGAGCCATTGCGACCATAGGCCTCCACAGTCGTACAACGAGTGTCTTCCTGTCTGGGTCTCTAAATTCACTAAATCTTCCTAGTTTGTAACAGACTTCCTTATTGGCTGAACAAAACCGCGTCAGACTGATGTCACGGTCCTAGTCAGGAAAAATCCCTTCCTGGAGTTTTGCGACGTTTATCCAAAATGTGCCTGATGTCTTTGGTCCGTTTGACAGGTTCCGGCTCATTTAGTTTGTTGACGTTCAGTGCTTGATAAGGTCTGCCAATTGGCAGAAGAAACGTTGTCTGTTTGTGTAACTCTTAGCGAGGACGTTTCTCAGGGCCACCAGCTCGTGTCCCGTGCAGACGGAGGTTTGCTGCCCCGAGCCGTCGTCGGGCGCGACCGTCCACGAGGCGCCGATCAGCGTGCCCGAGGTGTGGCTTCATCCGGAACCGTGTGGAACCCGGCGACAGCCGGACGCGAACAAGAGCGACGGCTGGAACGCGCCGTCGCGGACCTTCTTCGGCGAGTTCCCGTGGACGGTCCTGGTGCAGGGCAGGGACGGCGACGCTCTGTGCAGCGGGGCTCTGGTCCACGAGCGCGTCGTGGTCACCGCGGCGCACTGCGTCTACGAGTAGGTCTAGAGTCTGTCCTCAGACCACGTCCGCCGCTTCACTTCATCCTCCTCTTTGTTTTCTATTTTGCCAGGTTCGACGCCAGCCACCTGACGGTCGTCGCCGGTGACTGGGACTACCAGAGCTCGGCGGAGCCTCTGCCCAGGCAAGAGCGTCTGGTGCGGCTCAAGGAGATCCACGACGACTACGACGACGTCACCCTAGCCCACGACGTGGCGTTGCTCGTCTTGAAGGAACCTCTGCTGGCGTCCGCCACCGTGAACGTCGTCTGTCTGCCCAGACAAAACTCCTTCTCCTTCGACAACCGCGCGTGTCTGTCCACGGGATGGGGCAGAGACGAGTACAGTAAGTCTGACGTCATCACAACATCAGCTTCACTCCGATCTCTTGGAAATATCTTAATATGCATCAAAATACACCCGTGGAGAAAATATCACGTGTTCCTTGTGACCAGGACACAAAAAGTGTTGGGGTGAGACACGTCTACCAACCCCCAGGGGTGGTGGTGGAAATTTTCAAACATGTCAAAACGGGATGAAGTTTTCTCTGGATTCCAACCGGGTTGCATAGTTTTGTAAACACAACGTTTCGATGGCTTGCACCGCCATCTTCTTCAGGTGAAGACTACAAAACTACGCTACCCGGTTGGAATCCCGAGAAAACTTCATCCAGCAACTTCACCGGGAAAACCTACGTTCCTTATTTAAAAACGGCTGACATTTCAACCTTTTTCGGCATGGGAGGGGAGCACCCTTCAGGGTGGGGGGTGAGATGCGTCAGAAGAAAATAACTAAAAAATATCAGAATTTGCAGTTAAATCCGACGTTATGGATGCGGCTGAGTTTAATTATGGGATTTAACTTGTCGAGCAAGGGTTGAAGGGGATGGAATTTTTCTAACGTGCAAACAGGACCAATAAATATTTTTCTGGGTTAAAGAGATTGATAGAGTTGCTCCCGATGTTTTCTATATATATATAAAATATTTACCCCTTTCTGTGTAGGTGTGTGAGGGGTGTTACATAAACATAACCGTTATTGTAGTCAAATCCGGAGTTATAAATGCCGCAGAATTTAATTATCGGATAGTGGAAGAAGAAGAATTTAACGACAGTAATATAAAAGCTAAAGACACATCTACGTAACGTTTCTGCATGCTTTCTTGCTGTCTTCAGGTGTGTAAAAAAAATTAAACTAATCCTCGAGGTTGTAGGATACTAAATAACATAACACATGACCGTGTATTTTAATTTATTCGCCCTGTAGAGTAGAATCCTCGTAGACTCCGAAAAATAATATTATTGCGATGAATTTAATTCAACATCGTAACCACAAAAGCAGAGACATCGAGAGGGTAAAAACGTCCCTACGGTACTTCACGTCTCTGCCTCGGCTACAGTCTGGTAACGTGTGTGTTTAACTTGATCAGGTCTTTATTTACATCCGAAATCATATCCTGATCGATAATCGATTCTTTCCCGACAAATTCCTTTTCGATATGAAGAAAAAAAAAGTTTTACTTTCAGTGAACAACCCATTTGGGATGATTTCAGGCTCGGACGAGAGCAGGATCACGACGATGAAGAAGACGACGTGGACGACCGTGCAGAGGTACGAAACAACCTGCCTGGACGTGGTCAAGGGCACGCAACTGGAAGAAATCTACGCGCCAGGAAGCGGCCAATTGTGCGCCAGAGCGAAGCCTCAAGGCCAAGTCTGTCAGGTCAGCTTCTGACTGAGGGAGTCGTATATAAGCGTGTACGTTCACAAGACAAATACGTTTCTGTCTTTATGTTCAAGAACGACGTCGGCAGTCCCCTCGTTTGCCCGGACGACGAGAATCCTGAACGTTACGTCCTCGTGGGTCTGACCTACGGCAGGATGCAGTGCAGAGGGAAGCAGACCAGGGAAGTCTTCGTCAGCGTGCCCGAGCACAGCTTGTGGATCATGGAGAAGGTTACAGCCCTGTCCGCTCAAGGACTCTGAACTTCAGTCCTCTTACGTCACGCCGACCGCGTTACGAACGTTCTACCGCGTTCTCCGAATATGGGACTGGTAAATCGAAGCTTGTATAGGAGGTAGATGTGTTTAAAGCAACGCCACGTGAGAAACAAAGACATGTGAATAATATAATACAATACTCTGATACATTTATGTTACTTATTAAAACTGGGTTTTCTTATGTTGATAAATATTTCCTCTCATTTTCCATCCTTACACTGCAAACTTGGTTGGTTTGCTACTACGTCATAGTTTACATATATATATACAACTGTCTATATTTTTAAAATAATATAATTATCTCAATTAATAAAAGCAGACAAAATTAAGTGCTTAATTAAACACCAAACTCTTTAATTATATATCGAGTTTTCTCTTCAAGAATATAGAATATATATTAAAAAGACTGATAATTAATAATTTCTTAATTTTAGGATTAACTCCAATGAAATTGAAATTAAAAACTAATTAATAATTTTCAACATCTGTAGGACATGTTCAAGGTTTTCTGTACAGATGATTTTTCGGGTCACATTGAAAACTGAAAATATATATATATATATATATACATTGTAATAATTAAAATGTGGTCTTAATTAAAAGAATTAATTAACAAAATTATTCAGATTTAATAATTTATTCTTTAAAACTACAAAATGTAAACCGTAACCTTTTATACCCCGAATTTCATCAAGTTAACAAACAATATTTTATTTCAGTTTTCCTATTCGTGGCGTTGTTGGGAAAATACAACTTTATATTTTACAATCAAATACGTCGAAATTCTCTTTATCTCAGGGTCATTACTGGGGTTGATAGTAAGAACAACCCAACATTAACTCCTTGAAGCTAACTTAATACAAGAATAATATAAACTAAATGAAAGAAACTAAATAAAAAGGAAAACTTCTACCTTTAATCCTCGTTTACAGATTTTAAAATAACTGGTTTGTATTCGCGAATTGTCTTTCTGTTACCAGATCTGATTCTTGCAGCTTGAAGACAACAGTCACTAAAAAAGGCCATTATTCACTGATTCTACACATTAAAATTTTCAATACACACGGTCGATGTTCTCGTTCTCTGCACACCTGTAACTTTGGATCAGCCGCCCCCTCAGTCAGCCCTGGCACCTACTACGTCTCCTTGGTGCCTTAGTTTAGTCTGTGTGAAGCAACACCTTCTGCTTCCAACTTTGCGATTATTATTTGAGTCTCTCCGTCAAAACTGTTTACTCGCGATTTATGCAGTTGGACTACTTGGACCGCGCTATTCATACTTTTACATCAGCATTTTTTGAGAGGTGTATGTTCTGGGGTCACAGACCTTGGGCATACGATAAGAGTTGTTCGCCATTCCCATTGGAATAGTCGGCCAGCTGCCTCCTAAACTGGTCAAGGGACGGAGAAGGGAATGCTGCGTCTCTACAGAAAACTCCTCTCCCGTTATCGGAAGGGCGTGGGACAAGTACCCAAAGCCCGAAATACCTGATGCAGGTTTTTCTAGGGTTTGTCCTGCATTTCTTTAGGCAAATGCCAGGTAGGATCCTTAAACCATAGCCCGGGGGCCCTAGTTACCCTTGGCTACCATCCTCCACCCTTCCGCATCCCCCCTTTCAAATCCCTTCCAATGCTATAAGAGGGAAGTTTCCACTATGTGGATTACCCTAAACATAGGCTGTCTACACCCAAAAAAAATCCACTTTCTACGTCTTCAGTTCCCGTAACGTTCACCGGACTGATCTGTTTCGCTTCTCGCTGCAGACTAACTTCCTAGTCGCGCAACATCAGCTGATAAAGAGCCGTGATTGTTACTTTCAAAAACTCGTGCCGCTAATAATCCAATTATATTAAAACAATTAATGGCCTCATTAATTGGTATTACGATATATATATATATATATATAAAACTTTGTGTGTGTGTGTGTGTGTTTGTGGTCTAAATAGATCTAATAAAACAGAAGACTAAAACATTAGTTACTCAGTTAACCATAGAAATAAAATAGTCGTTTCGAACTCAAATTGCAAGAATCCACGAAATTGTAAAACATCCTAATTCTGAATGTTTTACAAGTCTTCTGATATAAAATTTGTCTCTGACAAGGTCACGACGTATTTCTGTGTTACGCCTACGTCTCTCTCCTTTTTTACATTTCTATTACTTTCCGATACTAATTGTTTTTCTGTCGTATATTTACATAACTGCGTATTAAATTCAAATTATCGTCACTTAATTGGCTGTCTTACTTTATTAATTATTAGCGTCAGATAAATATTCACCCTATCCACAAGGAACTAATCCCTGAAGAATTTGTCACAGATAAATAAACCAGCCAAATATAAAATTATGACGTATGAATAGAACACAAATTCGCATGACGTTTCGTTCCTGTTTCGGAACCTGTTCAGGTGAAGATATAAAAATTTTACTAGTGTAGATATCTAAAATAAATAATTAGAGAGACAAGATTTTATAAACTACATATTTATAGTGCAATTACCTGAAAATTTATTTAATGTTCCTTACAATTCATTTCTTGAAATATCAACACTCAATTAAAAACTTATAAAATTAAATCCATATGTGAAAAAGGTAGACGAAACAGGTAAATTAATAGCCTCACTATTAACTAATTTAATTTAATTTAGTACTTAATGAAAACAACAAAATTCAGTGCTAAATTAAACATCACCTAATTTAATTAATTTTATTCAATTAAGTGATTAATTAATAAAAACAGACAAAATTAACCGATATATTAAACTTCAGTCTAATTAGCTATGCACTTTATTAATAAAATCAGTCAAAAATAAATGCTAAATTAAACACCATAATATTTAATTAAGTAAATTTAATTTGACAATTAAGTAAATAAATAAAAAGAGTAAGTGATAATTAAATACCAGACTATTTAATTAATTGTCTTTAACTATGCATTTAACTAATAAAACAGAAAATAATAATTGCTAAATTAAACGACAGACAGTTTAACTAATTGCGTTTAATTTAGCACTTAATTAAATTAATCAACAAACAAAATTAAGTGATAAATTAAACACCCTACTATTTAAAATTTTATTTTATTTAATATAGCACTTAATTAAAAAAAATACAAATAAAGCACTAAATTGAACTCCAGACTATTTCATTAATTGTATTTTACTATGCACTTAAATAAATTAATTAAACAGACAAAATTAAGTGATAAATTAAACTCAACACTATTTAATTAATCGTATATAAAAAATTAGTGCTAAATTAAACACGACGCTACATAATTAATTTTATTTAATTTAGCACTAAAATTAATAAAAACATACAAAATTAAATTAGACAGCACGCTATTTAATTAATTTTATTTAATATTGAAATTCATTAATAAAAAAAATTAAGTTTTAAATTAAACACGAGACAATTCAATAATTGTTATTTAATGTAGCTGATAATGTCGTCTGTTGTTGGCTAATTATTCCTCTAATTAGTATACATTTATCACATACGGATTTTATTTAGTATGATATTACTTTATTTAAATTAATTTTATTCTGACTTGCAAAACTTTTTATATTTGGTTCTGAAGATTTTTCATGTTATTAATACGTTTTAATTTTTATATTTTATTTAAATATATAAATTTGGCTGCTTTTATTCGCTTGTAATTCAATGAAGTCAGAGAAATATAGAACTACTAATTATTAACAAGGAAATAATTGGACCTGGTATGAAAGAGTGAAATAACAACGCGGACAATTACATGGAACGTCAAGAAGAATTCTGCAGAGGACAAATTAACTGTCACAATTAAATTGACGTTCATGTTTCCGAAAACAAAACTTGACCCTTTTTTTCGATTTGTTATTGATAAGTTTGAATGTGATCCCAGGAGTGTATTTTTTGAGTTTTTCTGCGGGTATTTCCTTTATCAGGATGGCTGGTTGCGTTTGCGGTGAGGCTTATCGACGTCGACGGGCGTGGCTAAGAAAGGCTGCGGACCTGCTCAGTCGCAATTTTTGCAGAGAGATGAAACCTCGGCACGTTGTTCCTCTGCTCCTGTTGTGCGTCACTTCTTGTGCGAGCAAAAAGACGATTAACTTGAAAAATATGGGGTACGTTAACAAACTAACCCCGCCTAAGGTGGCGTCAACCGACACGGGGCCGACGACGACGACGACCACCACTGCCAGCAGCAGCAGCGTCGACGACGACGGCGGCGGCGCCCCTCGGGGCTGCAGGTGCCACGACAAGTCAGAGGCGTGCTTCTGCGTCAACACGCACTCGTGCCAACACGCCGCCCGCTTGCCCAGCAGGTGAGTCCACGCGTAGTTGCGAGGCCCAGGATGACGTCACACGTCATTTTAAGGGCACGGATGAGAAAAGCCTGCGAGGGATGTTCTCTCGCAGGCAAAACCTTGTAGGATACATACGAAGGGACTACCTTTGGGGATGCCTTTTCCAGCATGATGGCCTGCGAGGGCTATTCTCTCGCAGGCAGAACCTTTTAGGAGAGATACGAAGGGGCTACCTTTGGTTATGCCTTTTCCTCTCCGTTTTTTGAACTAAGGTTCCCAAAAGCCGAGGCCTGTTCTGAGAGGTGCATGTTCCGGGGTCTCAGAACTTGGGCATACGGTAAGAGTTGTTCGCTATTTCCATTGGAATAGTCGGCCAGCTGCCTCCTAAACTGGTCGAGGCACGGAGAAGGGAATGCTGCGTCCCCACAGAAAACTCCTCTCCCACTATCCATGGAAGGGTGTGGGACAAGTACCCAATACCCGACCTACCTGGTGCAGGTTTTTCTATGGTTTTTCCTGCATTTATTTAGGCGGGTAGGATCCTTAAAGCATAGCCCGGGGGTCCCTAGTTAACCCTTGGCTGCCTTCCTCTACCCTTCCGCATCCCCCCTTACAAGTCTCTTCCTATGCTATTAAAGGGGAGTTGCCCAACGTGGATCACCCTCATGTAGCCTGTTACCCTAAAAAAAATTAAGGGCACAGTTAAGAATCGCTGGCGACGTGGAATTAATTCGTGAATTCATTGCAACTGCCTTCGTTACTGAAACTGCACCAAAAAAAACCAAGCGGCCCGGACTCTTCTAAACACCTTCGTCAACACGGATCATCCACAAGGAATAATTATTCTTAAATCCACAGGCAAATATTTACAAAGGTTTTTTTTATGTACTTGTCATTGTTTTTTTTTCATTTTGAATTCAGTTCTTATTAGCCTTTCGAGTATTTAAAAATTAATGACCAACGTGTGAAACTAATCCCTAGTTGGTTGTCCTCTTTAACCCTCTAGTGGCCTAGTGTAGCTCTTAGTATCCCTCACCCCCATTCCCCCATCCCGGCAGTGACATCAGTTTGTTTCTAAAGAGAGCTAAATTGTGATGCAACTTTAAAATAACGCGCACTTAAGGGTTAAAACAAGCCCTGTCCGAGCTTTCTGTGAGTCAACCCCTCAAGACTATTTATTTTCTGTGAGTCGTTTCTCAAGGGTATTATAATTGCACTAAAATAATAATTATCCAATTAATGTGAATTATTGACAAATCAGACCTAATTATATGTGTTACATAAAAATTGTATATACATATATATGGTAATTATTAAATTAAAAAGTGATTCCTTAACAAACAAATTTATTTAATTAATGCCTTTCGGTTCCCAACGTGGGGCAATTCAATTGTTAATTAATTCCTTCTTTTGTTTAATATTTAATTTTTGGTGACTCAACGTGGGCCAAATTAAAATGAATCTTTATTTGTAATCATTACATTTGGCGCCCAACGTGGGGCAATTCAATTGTTAATTAACCCCTTCTTTTGTTTGATTATAACAATATATATATATATAGTGCTGTAATTATTTTAATAAAATTGTGTTACTGATAAAAAAATTATTTAAATTCATTAAAGACATTTTATTTTAGACTAACTTTTAATGAAGAAAATATTTAATTTCTCATATATTTAATTTTACTGTAGCCAAATTTTATTTACAAAAACAAAACTTAAAAACCATATTATTTTGGGTTATTTTTTCTGTATTTTATTTACAAAAATAGTTATTAAAAAATTTATTTTAAAAAAAAATCTCACTCTAAAGGGTTAAACAGATTTTTAAAATTTTTTGGCTACTTTCCAAGCAACATCCGGGGCCGAAATGAGAGTAAACAAATGACATTCAAACACATCACGAAACTGACATCGACGTTGCAATTTTGAAAAGGATAAAAAACGACGTTTCGTTCCCGATTGTGACCTCTTCAGGTGTATAGATGTTACAATAGTCCTAAAAATTTCTAATTGTGGGAAGTTGCGACCACAAATTATTTAAATTATTCGGGGTATGCCGTGATGTCGGGAGGAGGAAGAAGAAGTGAAGAAAAAAAGGCAAAGAAAAGTTTATATGAAAACAGCAAAGGAAAATAAAACGAAGGAGAGAGGTTAAAGAGATGACGTGAAGGATCGTCTACAAGATCACAAGAAAGATGTAGATATTTACTCAAACCGAAAATAAACAAGAATAATGGAAGAAAAAAGGTGGAATGTAGTCTGGTGAGTGTTCGGTCTCTAGTGTTGCGCGTCTGAGTGTTGTTCTCTCCCTGATGGACAGAGATTTTTTTCTGTACTGTTCGCAACGTCGTCTCTACATATTTCAAATGGACTGCACGACGATTTTTCACGTCATCTCTTTGGTTTTTCTTTATAACTTTTTTTTTTGCCAAGGTAAATAGCAATGTCAGGCGCGCTCGGGTGTGTCACATCTGAGCGCTGCCGTCCCGCGACGTTCCGCGCCGCACATCGTGTGTTGTTGTTCTTGCAGCAGCGTCGTCTGGCGGGAAAGCGTGTGCGAGAGCCACGAGCTGTGTTGCCCGCTGGAGGTGGACGTGGACGACGCCGGCCAGTGCGGGCAGCAGCTCCGTGAGGCCGGCCACGCGCCCGGAGCCCAGGAGGGACAGGCCGAGTTCGGCGAAGCCCCGTGGATGGCGCTGCTGCTCATCTCCGAGCGCCACGGCGGCGAGCGGCAGTGGACGCCTCTGTGCGGGGGCGCCCTCGTCACCATGACGGTGGTGCTCACGGCCGCGCACTGCATCGACGGGTGAGGATGAGGCCTCCGGAGTGACGCGCGGGGTGGCGGGCGGATGACGGAGACGCGCCGTGTTTCAGCGTCAGGTTCGAGGAGATGGAGGTGCGCGCGGGCGAGTGGGACTACCAGGCGGCCGTGGAGGACCTGCCCCCCCAGGTGTCCAGGGTCGCGGCCGTCGCGGTGCACGAGCACTACAAGGACAGCACGCTGGTCAACGACGTCGCGCTGGTCTTCCTGCAGACCAAGTTCCTCCGACGCCCGCACGTCGCGCCCGTCTGTCTGCCCACGGCGGAGGTCGACGTCGACGGCGGCTGCTTCGCCACTGGCTGGGGTCGCAACAAATACGGTAACGTCAATCCCAGACTGCTGGCGGCCCTCCCTTAATTAAGAGACCGGCGGTTTACTAAACACTCTTAACGGTAACCGTAATAAAACTTCGGGCATCTTCGGAAAACATCGGCCAGATTCGGGAAAGTAAAACACGCGGCTAAGGAGGGCAAAAAATTATTGTGTTTAAAGACGTTTAGTAATTTTTTTATCTTTTACGTTCAACGGAGATGTATATTTAATCTATGGAATACAAACAGAAGTTCTTCATCATCATGTTGAAGGCAAAACTTTGGATTCTAAAACGTGTTAATTCTTTTTTTTGCGTGATCCAAGGAAATTAACAAAATTTAAAATTACATGGACTCGCGCAAGTTGATTTTTTTTAGGGCAACAGGCTACATGAGGGTAATCCACATGGTGGCAACTCCCCTTTAATAGCATAGGAAAAGATTTGAAAGGGGGGGATGTGGAAGGGTGGAGGAAGGTAGCCAAGGGTTAACTAGGGGCCCCCGGGCTATGGTTTAAGGATCCTACCCAGCATTCACCTAATCCAATGCAGGGAAAACCCTAGAAAAACCTGCATCAGGTAGGTCGGGCATTGGGTACTTGTCCCACGCCCTTCCCTGGATGGCGGGAGAGGAGTTTGCTGTGGGGACGCAGCATTCCCTTCTCCTTGCCTCGACCAGTTTAAAGGCAGCTGGCCGACTGTTCCAATGGGACCAATGCGAACAACTTTTACCGTATGCCCAGGGTCAGTGACCCCGGAACATACAGCTCTCAAAACAGGCCTCGGCATGTGGGAATCTTAGTTCAAAAACGGAGAGAGGAGGAGGCATCCCCAAAGGTAGCCCCTTCCTGTCTCTGCTACAAGGTTCTGCCTGCGAGAGAATAGCCCTCGCAGACCTAATTTTTCTCGCGCAAGTTGAGTTAGAGACGTTTATTTTATCTCTGTGGTAAACCTTTTTGACTTAATATCTTTGTAACTACTTCCTACGTCACAAATTTCTTCTTAATGATTTAGGGACACAGATCAACTTTATTTACAACTTCCCTGTGGCAGCGTCTAACGAATATTAAATTTTAAAAAAACACGTATAGACTCATGCAGCTGAGTATGTACGAGTCTCTGAGGATGTCTCATAGTTGGGTGGAAACGGGACTCACATCTTATAGAGGACACAAAATTTAATTTGAGGACATCAAGGTTTTTACTGTCACAGCGTCTTAATGACGGCTGTTGTCATTAAAACAAGCCGTAAGGACTTGTTGAATCGAGACCAAGGGTTTTGAGCTTAGCAACGTCTGGGATCCGAATGTAAATAAACTCAGGTGAATGTCAGAACGGGCCCGGAAAGGACGCCAAATAACGGGTCTCCGTCGTGGAGATTGTTATCTTTGTTCCTCCGCAGGTGTCCTGGGGAACATCACCACGACGCTGCACAAAGCCGATCTCGAGATCCTGCAGACGGGCGACTGCGACAAGAAGCTGCAAGAAACACGTCTGGGGAAGTACTTCACCCTAAATTCGAACTTCCTGTGCGCCCTCGGGACCAGGAACCACGAAGACGTCTGCCAGGCAAGGGACAGCAGCCTCCTTGATGGAACCGTCGTGGTGGTCCGACGACTTATCTGATTTGTCCCTCACAACAGGGCGACGGCGGAGGGCCTCTGGTGTGTCCTCTGAGGACCGGCGGCGGCGGCGGCCACAGGATTTACGTGCAGATGGGCGTCGTTTCCTGGGGCATCGACTGCGGCCTCGAGAACGTCCCCGGGGTCTACGTCGACCTCAGGAAGTACTCTCACTGGATCAAGACCCAGCTCAAGTACGTCGACGAAGCCATGCCGACCTTCTACGGTCAGATGTAACAACACGTGTAATTAAAGGTTGCTACAATTAAAAACCATTGTGATTGGACACCCTTTTCCTTATTTTTTCACCCACGCGGATGAGAACAATTTCAAAATAAAACCTAATTGAGTGTTGTTGGACTCGGAGGAATCCAAGGAAACCCCTGAAGGGATGCTTTATGTAAAATTTCGCCGACGAGCTATACCACGCATGACGTCATAGACAGGCACTGGTGTCGCCTCGTCGCTGTTCTGTTTGGCACTGGTCGAGCTCCAGTGACGTCACACCCGCTTCACGTCCCGGCTCTAACCAAGCAGTAAGTGATGACGTCACTTTCCTACACAGGCCGAGCTATTTTAGACTTCAAGGCTACTTGAGGGTAAGCCCTGCGGATTATAGCACAGGAAATTGACTAAAAATTACTAGACTCAACCAGACTACAACCTGAAGACGATACAAATATGTAGAGAAACGTTGTGCTATTAAAAGAATTTATTTAATTATTAAAAATATCGGTTAATGGTTGTAAATTATATATTAGCATCTGGAATGCCCGGCGATGCCCCGTAGTTAAACTCAGCGACATCCGTAACCCCGGATTCGACTCGAATCTCGGTTTCTTTCGCGTTATTTTTATTCATCGTTCCTCCACCCTCACGACCTTAAGTGTGCTTCCTTCCCATGGCCAAGGTGGTTGAAATTATACACAAAAAAAACATCTAGAGATATACTATGAATTTAATTGACCCCCGGAAAATATATATATGTAGTCGACGCAAATATCGGTCGATTAGCATGTTTTTGAAAATTTTCCACCCTCGACCGACCCCCCGCTTGTGGGAGTTAAAAAGGATTGGATACCAATCTCGGTTGTTTTAACGCAATATTTTATATAATACCATTCCACCCCTTCCCCTAAGCGAGATACTCTCCCATGCCTAAAGGGATTTGAAATTATACACAAACAACATCGGGAGAAATACTATCAACCTAATTAACCCTAAATAATATATAATCAACACAATTATCGGCGGTGTTTGCGTGATTAAAAATTTCCACCCCGACGCCCCTGGCGGGGTTAAACGGCAAGTTGAATGTCATAATTAAAACTCAGCGACACCCATAACCCTGGATTTCGCTCCAATATCGGTTGTATTCGCGTTAATTTCTTGTAACGGCCTGCACCCCCCCTCCCCTAAAGGTGCTCCTCTCCCATGCCTAAACGGAATTGAAATTATACACTAACATCATCGGGAGAAATACTATCAATCTAATTAACCCTAAAGAATATATAATCAACGTAAATATCGGCCGTGTTTGCGTGATTCAAAATTTCCACTACACTTAATTTCGTTGTCTATCTTCTCCTATTTATTTTTCAATGGCTCCATAATTTTTTCCCTCTGTTTATTTCGGTCGTTTTCGCGCTTCTGTCCGTGTCTCACCATACATTTTTTAATTGTGTTCGTTTCTTTCCATATTTTTTCCCTCTATTTTTACTTTACCACGTCGTCTTTCTGTTTCATTTCACTTCAGATCCCTTTCCCGTTTGCGTTTCTACCTTACTTTTAGTTATTCATCCTTTAATTTCTACTCTTCACTTGCAATTTTATTTTTCGTGCTTTCCCCGTCCAGTTTTGTTTCACGTCATTCGCTTTACTTCGTTATCAGACTATAATTTTGCTATCCTAACGTTTATTTCCTCAATTTTCTTTACTGTATTTTACTTTCATTAATTTATTTTCCAAGTCTTTCCAGTGTTTCATTTCGTTGCAATTCCTTTTTTTGGCTCAACCTATTCTATTCGGTTCTTTTCTCTTAGTTTCCTTTTTACATATTCTATTTCTGTCTCCCTCACAGTCGTATTTCATTAAAAAAAATTTCACCTGTTCCTGTGTTCACGCACTACAATTTTCTTATCAGTCCTTGAAATTTCCGTTCTTTCTCCTTTCCATATCTTTCACTCGCCTTTCATTTCAATTACATTCTGACTTTTCTGCTTTCCCTACGCGCATTAATTTCTTGTAAAGGCCCCCAACCCTTAAAGGAACTCCTTTACCATTCTGTAAGGGGTTGAAATTATACACAGATAACATGGGTAGAAACACTAATAATGTCACTGACGCAAAAAAATTAACTTGATGCAATTTTAGCATGTTTGAAAATTTTGACCCTCGCCCCTGAGGGTTGGTAGACGACTCTTGTCTTGTGTGGATTTGTATAAGGAACAGACAGACTCAATCAGTGTGTATTAGAAGATGTCACAATTGTTAATTACGCAAATACCTTGATAATTATGGACTGGAAGCTGGGCGGGAGGAGGAAAAGGGGGAGACCCAGGACAAGATGGGATGTACAAGCCATGAGGATGGCGGAGACTGACACAGGAGAGGGCGGAATGGAGGAAAATTGTTATTAATGCCACATTGGGTTATAATTCCAATAAAAGAAGAAGAGGAAGAATACCTTCATAAGTGAGGAAGACTACGCGTCAATGATGGCAGGGACTCGTCCACCTTCCTTGCAGCCGCATTCGCCCGAGGCACCAGTCAACTGTGTTTACTCGCAATACATCAAACACAACGAGTCGATCTAAATCGATAAATCAGTGAGTCGACACGTCAGGTGTTAACTACAATATTTAGGATTTAAAAATTATTGTTATTTATTATTTTTAGAGGAATGAAAGCAACGCATCAAGGTTGGCGTCATTCCTGGAAGAGTTGAAGATGGCAGTGCAAGGCCTTGGACGATTCCCAGAACAATTTATTCATCCAACCTTCAGAGAAATACGACGACATCAGACTTTTTCTTTTTCTAAAAACCCTCCACAGAGGCAATTAACTGTTACTAATTACTAATTAAGGACGGGAAATGGTTACCCAACATCCTCTGGAGTAAGCAAGGAAGTTCTGTGGGTGAACCGCAAACGATATAATAAACAAATTATTAAACTTTACGTCGGATTGATAAAGATAATTAAGAAGGAAGAAGGATAGCTAAATACAGACGTTACCTTGTTCCTTTCCTCAGGTGCGGGGGAAGAGCCTTCAGCGACACAACTGCACCCGTCAGTTAGACAAAACTCAAAAGCGAAGAAAAAACAACGACAGTGGGAAAGCAGAAGCGTTGCAATTGTGATGTTTGACTTAATGTGAAGCATCTCTGGCTGGGGGAGGGGAGGCAACGACTAAAATCTTTGGACAATCACATGTTGTTTTCTTTTAGAATTGGTGATGCGTTTGGAGACAAACAGATTGGATTCCACGTTCCTTGACACGGGACGGGTATTGAGGGAACGTTTCGTCCGTCCCATGTAGCAGGAATCAACGTCTTCTGTGTGTAACAGTGGCAAGTGGGTCCTTGAGGAATATAATCCAGAGGGGGAAAGAATGTTGGCACAACTGTAAGTGACGGATATTTGATATTCTTTAAAAATTAAAAACAAATTTGTGATGTCAAGATGTGATGAGGGAGTAGGAGAATTTGGGGACGAGTGGACGTTGTTTAATTTAATGTTGATGAATAAGGAAGACAAATAATTGAAAACACAACGTTTCTGGGATCCTTGTTCCTTTCGTCAGGTGCTAAGAAGAGCCTAGAGCGACACAACTGCACAGAAAGAAAATTCAGAACATTCACGGCACTTCAATTGGTTCAGAAAACTCTACAGGGGGTGTCATCAATTTTCTATGGGGTTAAATTTTAGAAAAAAATTATAATTAATAATTTAACTAATATTTTTTACCAGCTTTTTAATTGCTGATTTCATTTAAAAATATATATATTAGAATAAATTATGGGAACTTAATTGGGGTTCAAGACATTGCTTGAAATTTTTCCCAAATTAATTGGAAAAAAATTATGAAACACAATGACAATTTATTTATTAAATTTGAGGATGTGTAACAAGGTTCCAAAAATTCATAATAATAATGTGCTTCCATTGATTAGATTGGCTGATCCTCAAATAGCATTGCAAAGATCATCGCAATTAAAAATACTGAAACTAAATTTGATTATTCCTCACGTTGCTAATTACAACGGTATCAGCGGTGCAGGAAAACCACAGATTTCCCCTAAATGCGGTCTCTGGCTATCGCCTTCGCAGGAGTGGTCGTAGTTAGTTGAGCGCAGCCATGGCACCTCCAGGCCTCGTGATGGCGGTCGTCGTCCTCGTGTTCTCGCTGTCCGCGAGGGCGCAGCCGCAGAGAAGCTCCTTCCAGCCCTGCGAGTGCGCCTCCTTCTACCCCCGAGGCTGCCTCTGCGTCTCGTCCACCAGTTGCGACTCGTCCGACGTCATCGTCGGCGAAATCCCGAATTTCGAGTAAGTCACGTTCCTTCTTCCCTCACCGTCCGCTTCTCTCCTACCATCACAATTTAATTCCTCAATCATATTGTTGTTAGCTTAATTCTTACCACCGTGAAACACAGCCATCGTGATTCAATATCTCGTATTCGTTTACACTTCCCATTTCTTTCCCTTTCGTTCTGTCTTTTCTTTCCGTTTCCTTTCCCTTTCCCTTTTAATTCCCTTTTTTATTCATGTCCCTCCCATTTTATTATATTATCTTTTCGTTTCCTTTCCCTTTTCTTTAGTCTTTTTGTTCCCCATTCCATCACCTTTCTTTATTCTTTTACATCCTTTTCTTTCACTTTTCAGCCCTTTATTTATCGTTTCTTTCCATTTTTCTTCCATCTTTTTTCTTGACTTTTCTTTTCTTTTCTTACCGTTTCCTTCCTCTTTTCCTTCACACTTCTTTAGTCTTTTTCGTTCATTAATCCTTCGCTTTCTCTTCCTTTTTTTCCTTTTTCCTTCCATATTTCTTTCCATTATCACTTCCGTTCTGTTCCCTATTCTCTATCTTTTCCTTTACTTATAGTTTGACTTCTCCTTCCCTTTTGCTTATTTTTCTATCCTTCCTTTTCCTCCTATTTTCTTCACGTGTACTGCCCTTCTTGTCCTTTTTTCTTCGATTTACTTTTTTTGTTTCCGTTCCTTTTCTTTCCTATTTCTATTCCATTTTCCTCTCCTTTTACTTCCCTTTTCCATTTCTTTCCCTGCGCTTTCCTTTCCCTTTCCTCGCTCTTTATTTCTCTTTTCCTTCTATTTATATTACTTTTCCTTCTATTTTCTTTTCTTTCCGGTTACTTTCCAGTTTGCTTTGCCACTTCTTTTTCTTTTCCTTTAACCTTAAACTTTTCTTTTACTTGCCCACTTCACCAGATAAACGAACCTCTTCACGTACTTTTTTACCCCATAAATATGTTTTTTTATTATTCTTGTTCATGCACATAATGATTTCTGCCTTTGCCTGTAGTCACCGACCGCCGTGGTCCATCTCCATCGTCCAATTCCCTTCCATGTGTAAATTCAAAAGAGTCGCTCACAGCAAATAGAAATTTATCACTTATTTCATCCCTCTATATTTCCATTATTATTTTTTGTGTCACTGCACGCTCTCTTTGGATCTTCAACTGCTCCACTTACGATCTCGCTTAAAAGTAACCAATGAAATTACGTAAATTGTACTATCGTGACGCTTGCCGGTCACGATCACAGTTTGTTCGATGTTTTCTTTTTCAGCTTCGAAGAAATGGATATTGTAAGATGGTGCAACGGGCTTGAGACATGTTGCAAGGTTCCGCGCGACCAGACGACCACGACCAACCCTCCCACAACGCCCAGCACCACCACCACGCGCAACCCTGCCACAACGCTCAGCACCACTACCACGACCAACCCTCCCACAACGCCCACCACCACCACCACGACCAACCCTCCCACAACGCCCACCACCACCACCATGACTCCAACGCCAACAACCGCTCCAGCACCAGCACCGACCATCTCCGCCGGGACCACAGACGCCGACTTCTACGTCAACTACCTCGAGTGCGGCCTCCGGAGAAGCTCAGACAGCGTCCCTTGGATGGCGGCCATCTTCAAGACGTCACAAGATGGCCAACGCAGTTTCGTGTGCGCGGCGTCCATCATCCACCCGAGCGTCGTCCTCACCGCCGCGGGATGTCTGACGGAGTGAGTAAAATTTTGGTGTCATGGTCATAGGACGGTTGGGAGCGTCGACCATGATACCTTTCTTCTTGGTCAACCTTGGTCAGATTAAAGGGTGTCTGCTTAAGTTGAGGGGTTGGTTGATTCTTGTCCTCAGCGTGACTTCGGATGACGCATTGTCGGTGGTCGCCGGCGTCGCTGACCTCACGGACACTTCTTCGTCGGCGCAAGAACGTGCGGTCAGTTCCGCGTTGAGCAACGAGTACTACGAGCCTGCGGGGATAAGGTTCGACGTGGCGCTGCTCAAACTGGAGAAGCCCTTCATCAGGAGTCCTACCGTGGACGTCTTGTGCCTGCTGCAGCCGGACTCCAGGATGGACCTCGGCCGCTGTTTGGCCGCAGGGTTTTCCTCGGGTCTTCCAGGTAAGTTCCAGGTTCCTCGGTTTAATTTCTTCCTATCTCCTTCTTTGTCATACTCCCAAACCTTCCTGTAGGCTCTTCTTCCTCATTTACGTCTGTATTATCCAGTGGTACCCTCCACGTGACTAGATAAAGGGAATTCTAAACTCTTTGCTCTCATCGTCCTTACAGACGCTCCGGGAGGATCCCGACTGCGCCAGGTCGAGCTCGTCGTCGAGAGCTACAGAGTCTGCGAGAACAAGCTGTGGGACCTTCTGGGGGAACACTTCGACCTTCCCGCCGGGATGACCTGCGCCGAAGGACCTTCCCTCTGCCAGGTGCGTGTCCTTCATCAGCTGGCCTAATGACCTTAAATGTTGTTAGAGCGTCGAAACGTCCAACTAAGTTTTTCTAATTGATGTTGGTCTCATCACTAATGAACGAGATCTGACTCTTAAGAAAGCACAACATAACCCCGCTGGGTGTTTAATCCGTCTCAATGAAACAATTTCAAACTCCATTACTAAACGATTATTTTTGGGAGGATTAATTTCGCACCAAAGGTTATGTTTGTCTTCCTGCAGTCAGACCCGCTTACGTTCCAGGAGGACTACGGAGGCCCCGTGGCGTGTCCTCTGGAGCCCGACCCCACGCGCTTCGTCCAGGTCGGGATCCTGTCCAAGCCTCTGCGATGTGGAGACTCCAGCGTGCCAGCGCTGCTCACCACCACGTCCTACTTCGGCCCGGCCATCGAGAGGACTCTGATGGCCGTCGTCAATGAAAGCTACGCGGTGCATCCGGTCTACGACCAGTCTCAATAAACAGTTCCATTGTGACAAAGTAGCTGTTGTGTTTCTTTCCTTGTACATCCCTTTATCCAGTTGGCTCCTGTCCATCGAGGCATTTTGACACTACCCCGACGATGATTAATTTTTACTGCCCGACGAATTAAAACGTTTATTAGCAAGAATTAACAACATGGAATCGCTTTTTGAAGCAATTAAAAATATAACGAATTTAATTACACAGAAACTAATCGAATCTTACCAGAAAATCATGAGGTAAATGGATAAAGCAGCACTGACATAATTATTCAACTCATAAAACGAACAATCATCGTGAATCAATTAACACGCTTTCACATTTGCTGATTCATTAAAACCCTAAATCATTAAAAAAATCCTTTAGTGTTCTTTCCAGGTCGAACTAAATTGAAGGTAGATTCGGTAAAGGCTCATTAATGTCCTGCTATCCAAGGGTTAAATTACACGACGGAAGATAATAAGTACAGAACGAGCTAAGTTGTGGCTGGAGAGAATAATGGTCGATTTATTTGTGAGAAGGTCGACAAAGTGGACCAGGCGAGGAGACGCAAACAGCACGGGAAAGTCGAACGCCCGGTGAAAGGAAAACCAAACTTTTAGACCTGAAGAGACCAATGGGAAAGTCAGTGTTTCAGTGGACGAAGCAAGTCAGGGAACAGAAGAAGGGAAATAGAGGAATCTGGAATATATTGGTGGTGGTACAAGGATGCTCCTGATGGACAGTTAAACACCCACTCAACGACGATAACATCTGTTTTATTTGGGCTGTCAGATGCCGTTCAGAATACAGAAGTGAGTGACGGTCAGTATCGCGGGTGAACAGCGTAGTTCTCGTAACCCAGAGACTCCAGCGTCCTCTGGATCCACGGGGCGAAGAAGCCGGTGTTGACCAGGAGCGTGGGTATCGCAGGATCGTCGCAATTGATCGGATCCCCCAGGACGCCGGCCAGGACAAACCTCAGGCGATCCTCGACCAGCGGACACACGACGGGACCTCCGTAATCTGACTGGAACAACGGACGCAGGATAAGCAGAGCACAAGACCGGCGAAACACATGGTACCACAACTCATTACGCTTGTGTCAAGGATTTCTAGCAACCGTATTCAGTATCCAAGCGTAAATCGCTGTGATTGGTCGAAAATGCTGAAGTTACAGAACAGCAGCTGTGTTCGCCAATCACTTCCTTCCACCTTAACAAGCAATATTCATCATTTACTGTAAACGTTAAAATGTTAAAAAAAAACACCATCTCTATTAGTCAGGAAAAAAATTATTATCTTATTTAAAACATAAACATTTAACAGACACAACGTTTCGTCCACTTCATTGGAACCTCTTCAGGCATTCAATTAGAAGAATTCAATTAAGTAAACCAATTTAAGAAAGAAAAAGTCTTGCACATATATGATCATTTTTAATAAAATTATGTATACACCTAAAATTAATTAGACAATAAGAAAAAATTAATTGTTCAAAGAAACGTATTTAATAGACGTTTAGTCCTTGAATTAGGACCTCTTACGATTTGGAAATTAAATCAAGAGAATCTAATTATTAATGAATTAAATAATGCCAAATTGCATTCAATTAACAAAACTTGAAAATATCGACTATTAATAAGAAAGATATTAATTATTGAAAAAAATTATTAAGGCATTTTGTCCTTGGATTGGGACCTCTTTAGTTTTGTAAATTTCAATAAGGTATCTAAAAAATTATTAATGAATTAAATATTGCCAAATTGCATGAAAATAAATTAAATGTAGGCAATTAATAACAAAGACATTAATTATTGAAAAAAATAAGGCATTTTGTCCTTGGATTAGGACATCTTTAGTTTTGTAAATTTCAATAAGGTATCTAAAAAATTATTAATGAATTAAATATTGCCAAATTGCATGAAAATAAATTAAATGTAGGCAATTAATAACAAAGACATTAATTATTGAAAAAAATAAGGCATTTTGTCCTTGGATTAGGACATCTTTAGTTTTGTAAATTTCAATAAAGGACATCTAAAACATTACTAATAAATTAAATGGTATATAACATTTTTAAAAAATTTAATTGGATAAAAAAAGGCAATTAACTTACGTTTAACGTAACTGAAACATCATTCAAACATTCGAATCTCTTCGTTACGATTTAAACATATTCATTTCAGTTTTAAAAAATAAACAGTAGACTGCTGAATACAGTGTAAGAATGACATATAGTAAAGTTACAAGAACACGGTTACATTGTTGAACTATGGTTATGAATGCCCGCAATTTGTAATTTAACAATGAAAGGTGGAGTAAGAATTATTTTGTTAACAAATTATAGAATCATAATGAATCATAAACCTTATTGACATTTTGAGTCTAATTTTTATTTTCGCCCAAAGCTTACAAGCATTATTCAACTTTAAGATAACAATGGAAATGAATAAATTACATAATTCAACAAACAGATGACAATAATGAGGAATTCTTCAACGTTATTGAAATTATTTGTTATCAGTTGGAAACGTTAATGACTGCACGATGAAACATTGGCAACGTTGATCTCATGTTCACATTTGTCATTACATTGTTGCCAAATTAAATTATGTTTTTTTAAGAAATAAAAAATGTTTGGGCATAGTTTCTTAATTGTAATTGGGCACCTGAAGATGTGTCACCAATCAGGGATGAAACGTTGTGTCTGGTAAATATTTTTCAGGCTGGTGTGAAGTCAGATTATTATAATTACCGACTGTAAAGAGTGTATGTTGGTCGCTCAACACGTCACTTCCGGTCATGCAGTCCCAAACACCAAAACGCCTCTTTAAGAGTGATTTAAGGATTTAAATATTAAAACAAAGAACATTGAAATGATTTGTCGATGAATTTGAAGATTTTGGTTGTTTCTTTTCCTTCAGGGTTCTTTGTTGAATAAATAAACATCAGCCAATTTAAGGTCAGAAAAAAAACAATTTATTAATGTAAAATTAATCAACGTTTCGTTATTTATTTTGCGACCTCATCAGGTTGAAGTTTAAAACTGAAAAAAAAATAACAGTAACATTTTTTAAGATAAATTTATATTTTTTTGTATCTTGAATATGTTATTCTAATCATTGTAATTGGTTGAACCTGATGACGTCGGAAAATAAGTGACGAAACGTTTGTAACATCCCACCGCTGTGACCATGTAACATTCCAGCTGTTGGAAATGGGAAGTCCAGATAGATCGTTCACCAACCGAGCTATAACTCCGTGAACTCACCTGGCTACCGATCTAGAGGATAAAGGAAGAATTAAGAACAGGAAATAGGAAAGTCGGTAACGTGAGGGTTCGGGTTCAACTAATTGAACCTAGGCGTAGTGGTTGGTGTTTCGCTGCACTTCAGTCAAATAAGAGTTGATGAAGAATAAAGAGATTTGATAGTTAGAAATAAAATAAAGTAAGACAAACTGGCGGATAGCACCAGGAGCCACCGACCCGTCTGGAGGTTGGATCACGACTGTCGTTCCCAAGAAGCTCTGAACAATTCAAAGACTCCTTTCCCCCTCCCTGATGATTTTAAGTCTCCAATGAGAACTCTTACAGGGTGGAAGATTTCTGCAGCCGTGTGCATGTCTGCATAAGGCACTTAAAATGCTGACTTCATTAGACGCAGCGTTTTCACAGCTGCCTAGGCGGAAGGGGTGAAGATTTATGTTGTTGTGCGTATATCTAAAGTGATGTCTTTAACTGCATCAGCGTTCTTGCAGCTGCGCCCTCTTAGGTCCGCTATGCTGAAGAGACGTTATGATAAGAGGGCACGTGTAGACTATTATATTACACGTTGTTTAATTTTACATTAATAATTTTTATTTCTGACTTAAAATTGGCTGATCTTTACTTATTTATTTATTTCTTAGTTTTCTCAACAACAGTCAGTTAATATTTTTATATCAAAATGTATTGTAGTAATTCTATTCGGAAAAACTGTAGTAATTTAATCTCATCGTTTGCAGTAATTATTCTAGTTTTTTTTTTAACCACGTGTTGTGGAGCCGTAACGTGGACTGAACTGGCAAACACCACCACCACCACCAGAAGCAGCAGCAGCACTCGCGCGGCAGCCCCGATTGTTGGAGAGTCTGGCGGCCACGGGAGAACATACACAGGTACCAACGGTACACCCCCTCCCTCCCCTACCCTCTATATATCTTATTTTTTAGGTAGAAAAATCCAGTTTACGTACCGAGCACACGCTGGAGTCTCCAACGGCGCAGACGAACCCGTTGAGCAGAGTGAAGTCCTCGGACTTGAGGTCCCAGAACAACTTCTCGCACGTTTGGTACTTGAGGACTCTAACCTGAAAACTTCTCCATGTCTGCGACGAGCTCACTTCTGAAACACGCCAACGTGCTCTAAACACTCCCCCACACATGTAAATATATACACAGGTAGACTTCTCCAGATGGGACATGGTAGATAAGCGGGGAAAAAATGTACCATTTAGATGCCAAAATAAGTATGAAGATGGAATAGATTTGAAACTCAAAGAATAATATTGGGTGCATTAATATTTCCCTCTATGTTATGTGTGTGTGTAACCTATTAATATTAATTCTGTGTAATTTATCTACTGTACATTTGTGACGAATCCTATTCCCTCTTAAGAGGGCTAATGGTGAATAAATCTATCTATCAAATGGTCATTTATTATTTGTAATAATTAAATAAAAATAATTCTGAGTTGTGAAAACTGATTAGGAAATTAACTTCTTTGTCTAAAGCTTACCTCACACCATTCATATGGGGGTAGAAATTTTCAAACATAATAACCGGCCGATATTTGCGCCCAATAAATATTTTTTAGGGGTCAATGAGAGTCATTAATAATTCTCTACATGTTATAGTTTCATCCCCCCCTTTGAGCTTGGGACGGGAGCACCCTTAATGGCACAACGTTAACATAAGGCAGAAATAAACGACATTGGAGACGAATCCGTGGTTATGGATGTCGCTGAGTTTATTCAACTTGCCGTTTAACTCCCCCAGAAGCGGGGGTTGGAAATTTTCAAACTGTCGATATTTGTATGGTTCAATGACATTGATGTTTTTTGTGTATAATTTTTAACCCATTTCGGACGGTGAGGTTAGCGCGCTTAGGGGTGGGGGTGGAGGAGCGTTGCATAAAAATAGCGCAAAAGCAACCAATATTGGAGTCAAATCCGGCGGTTATGGATATATGACAACCCGGGCAACGCCGGGCTCCCAGACGGACAATTATTAATTGATCTTGATCCGGCTCAACTCGAACACGAGTGTACGTTTAGTTTGATTGTTGCGGCTACGCGCCAGCCAGCGGTGACTTGCCTCCTGAGAGTCCCGAGGACAGTCCCGCGGTCCAGCAGTTGCAGAGGTCGAGCCTGGAGTCCGGCTGCTGGAGACACGCGACGTCCACGAAGCCGAGGTCTCTGGCCAGGGGCGTCTCCAGCTCCAAGAGCACCAGGTCGAAGTCTCCGTTGCCGTCCTCGTAGTAGAGCATTTCTACGGAACGCCGGACCTTGATCCACTGAGCGTGAGGCTCCTTGTCCGTGTCCAAGGTCCTGTCGGTCCCGGCGACCACGTACAGGTTGCCGTCGGCGGCGGCTCTGCAGACAGGAGACGCTCTCACCTCAACACTTTGCTGGACAAAGGGGGGGGGGGGGTTGTATGTCGGGGGGTCAACGCCAGAGTGGGCGCACTCTTACAAGCTTATTCCACAGAGACGTGTGAAGGTAAACAATACGATTAAACAGAAGCAACAATAAAACAGTTTAACAGATAATGTGTCGAAATAGTCATAGTTATGGGAATTAAGAGCAGATTAAGGCAACGCGATAAAGGAAAATACGACGGAACTCTGGTGGAATGACAAAGTGAGGAGGATGAACACAGCTTACGGCGTCTACACTACTCTGAAACTTGAGTTATTGGATGACAAGGAATACGATAACCCATGCGATAAAGAGTTACTGTAATGGCAAAAACTAAGAGAGACTAACAAGGAGAAAACTGATTGAATCATAGTACACAATGATCCCGTTATAAATATGGAATGAATTTTGTAGGAAAGTTGGATGAACAAGCTTCTCGGTAAAGAAAAATCTGGGTCTGGCCGTTACATGAACGAGAATTATCCAAGAAAAAAAAAGTCATTGACGCATTGAACGGCAAATAGCATTACCACAAGCATCCCGGTGGTTCTGAACGACAACGTCTGAGCCTCCAGACCGGGATCCATCAGCAGGTTTGACGACGGACTTACCCCTTCATGCAGCCCGCCGCCGTGAGGACCAGCCTGGGATGGATGATGGTCACGCCGCAGATCAGCCCCATGATGCTGTCGTTCAAGTAGGTCAGCGAGGCCGCCCACGGCATGTGCGACAGGCCCGCCCCCGACCAGGCGCCGCAGCCGCCGTACACGCCCCACGCGTGGTCGTCATCGGGACAACTCTCCTCGCAGGACTGCGCCGTGGACGTTGGCGGCGGGACGCTGCAGCACTGCTCGTACGCTCCGCACACAGGAATCGCGGGACTCGCCACGGAACGTCTGGAGCCAGGCGAGGAAGAACAAGGTTACAAGCAGCTTCTGCGGGGACTTGCTCCGTCGCCATCTTGGTTCAGGGTAAGGTGACTCGGAAACTCCTTAACCCGCAGTCGTCAGTTGACCTGAACACGTCATCCAATATAGGTGTCTGCGAGGGATGTTCTCTCGCAGGCAGAACCTTGTACGAGAGACACGAAGGGGCTACCTTTGGGGATACCTTTTCCTCTCCGTTTTTGAACTAAGGTACCCACAAGCCGAGGCACCTCGGCCTGTTTTGAGAGGTGTATGTTCCGGGGTCACAGACCTTGGGCATACGGTAAGAGTTGTCCGCTATTCCCATTGTAACAGTCGGCCAGCTGCCTCCTAAACTCGTCGAGGCACGGAGAGGGGGAATGCTGCGTCCCACAACAAACTCCTCTCCCACTATCGGAAGGGCGTGGGACAAGTACCCAATGCCCGACCTACCTGATGCAGGTTTTTCTAGGGTTTTCCCTGCATTTGTTTAGGCGAATGCCGGGTAGGATCCTTAAAATATAGCCCGGGGGCCCTAGTTAACCCTTGGCTACCTTCCTCTACCCTTCCGCATCCCCCGTTTCAGATCCCTTCCTATGCTATTAAAGGGGAGTTTCCCAACGTGGATTATCCTCATGTAGCCTGTTACCCTAAAAAATTAAAAATAAAAAAAATAGAATTTACTCGGTGTGGCGATGCCCGGGTATTTATTAATATAGCCCCCCTCCCCCCGTCCCTCCCCCGAAAAGGATTTAATTGAATATTAATCTATTAGTCAAAAAGTGATTTAATCAAACCTGAAGCTGACGGAATGCGAATTTCATCGGTGTCTTTAGAGAACCACAAATACTCCCAAACATGAAAGAAAACAACCTCTTAGTACCTTAAGTGCGTTGAGAGAGTCCAAAAATTACCCGGTTCTCCTAATACAGTCCAAAAATACACAAGCACTACCTTTATTTTTCTGGTTTAATGGATTCAGTTAATATTTTGTTAATTATGTAAGTAGTTAATTTATTTATGCGCTTGGAAGTCAACTACTGTCTGTCTATTTATTTAAGATACAACTTAAGACGTCCCTGATGATAAGGGATGAAACGTTTTGTGTGTTGTGATACATGTAAATTATCACAATACAAAAGAAGCCTCAATTCTTTAATGTTGAAGAATCTTTCATAGGTAACTAACTACATCCAGGAATGGTACATAAGACATTGTGTTGAAGCCACTTACTCACAGATGTGTACGTGGTCGACGGTGCTGCAGTTCCTGGTCCTCAGGCAGAAGCAGTCCTTGGTCGGACACTCGCACGGACGGTACAGGGTGCTGCTTCCGGCCTGTGCACCGCACAACACCAGGAGGACCACGGACGAGACCTGCAGCATGGCGCGGCGTGGCTCACTACAGCCACCGGACGGACGGAGAGGAAGCACATTCGTGGCCGGGAGGAGGAGGAAGCTGTGACGTCACGAAGAGCCGCGGATCCGCTCTACGCGTGAATTCTCTGAACAGAGAATTTTTTTTTTAGGGCAACAGGCTACATGAGGGAAATCAACATGGTGGCAACTGCCCTTTAATAGCATAGGGAAGGGATTTGAAAGGGGGGATGCGGAAGGGTAGAGGAAGGTAGCCAGGGGTTAACCAGGGCCCCCGGGCTATATTTTAGGATCTTACCCGGCATTCACCCTAAGAAATGCAAGGAAAACCCTAGAAAAACCTCCATCACGTAGGTCGAGCATTGGGTACTTGTCCCACGCCCTTCCGATAGCGGGAGAGGAGTTTGCTGTGGGGACGCAGCATTCCCTTCTCTGTACCTCGACCAGTTTAGGAGGCAGCTGGCCGACTCTTCCAATGGGAATAGCGGACAACTCTTACTGTATGCCCAAGGTCTGTGACCCCGGAACATACACCGAGGTGCCTCGGCTTGTTAGTACCTTAGTTCAAAAACGGAGAGGTAAAGACATCCCCAAAGGTAGCCCCTTCGTGTCTCTCCTACAAGGTTCTGCCTGCGAGAGAACATCCCTCGCAGGTACTGCCTGCGAGAGAATAACCCTCGCAGACTTGTAGCGCTCCTGAGCAGAGAAACAAGCTTCTGAAGGCCTTCATTAAAGGTTTCTGAGAAAAAATTGCGACATCTACGAGAAACTAAAAATACATCCATATAGGCTGTGGAGGTTTGCCAACTGACTAGTGCAGTTGTGTCGCTCTAGGCTCTTCTTAGCGTCTGATCAAATGGACAAGGATCTATGTATTCGGCTATCTTTATTATCGTAAATTTTTCATTGTAAAAACTACGTCCAGTTCCAAGAAAACGTCAGGCTGGTTTGAAGAATTATTCCATTGTTTACTACACACCTTACCAGTGTATATATATATATATATATAAATATATAGTACAAAATTATAAAACTATATTAATTTTAATATATTGTAAAATTTTATTTGTGTGTTAATTATTTATTTATTTTTGGCATTCATTATTTAATATTAATTGTCTCGGGAAAACACATTTATTAAGACAAAGAAAATTAAAATATACAAGTATCAGATTTATTCTAAATTGAGATGTTAATTACACTATATATATATATATTGTAATGATCACCAAGTTAGGGTTAATTAATTTGCCCCATGTTGTGGTAGCCATTTATGTAACGAACAAGTGGAAGGCGATTAATTAAAAGAAATGAATAACAAAAATTAACAAATGAAATAATTTGTTAATTTATTCACTTGTGGGCTTCCAAAATTAAAACAAATACAATCAAATTAAGATCACTTCTCTCAGGATCATCACTGGGTTTCATAATTAACAGAAAAGTGATTTATAAACTGATTAACAATTCAAACATAAAAATTCACCTAAAGAAATATGACGACAGATGGAATGAAAGACGGCTAAATGTAAAGAAGCTGAACGAAATCTGACTATTACCTAAGTTCATATAGGTTATGTTACCTCACGTGATGTCCGTCTGGTGCCAGGTCTTCCTTTTGTAGCTTCAACACAACACTAAAAATGCAAATTTTTACACTGATTCCAACTTCCTTGCAGATTTTACACACACGCGGTCGAAGTGCACGTCGTCAACTATCAGGAACCTCGGTTGTCGTCTCCCCTTTGTGGCCAGCTAGGCGTTGCCGCATCCCTCAATGCGAACTCCTGCTTTTCCATACTGGAGCTCGTGTTTTGTAGTTTACTTATCATATGCAGAGTCCAGACTTTAACTACTTTCTTCTCGTCGCAGATTTTAGGCTTTTTGTTTCTCCTTGCTCGATCCAGGCTCAGTACAGAACCTTACTGTTTTTATTTATCCTTGCTCGACCCAACTGCCACGTATCTCGGCGAAGACTTTTTACAGGTTTCATCCTCTCTCGACCCAGGCTCCGTACTGACTGAATTTTCCCCGCGCGCGCATTCTCCATTTCGGCTTTCAACAAAGGAAAAGAACTCGCCGCCATTGTTGCCTTTCATAGCTCATACCGCTACAATTCAATTTATTCGCTACAATTCAATTTATACCTAATCAATTTAATGGCTTAATTAATTATTGCTACAATATATATTGTAATATTCTCGCTAGACATGAAAACACTTTTTCGTTAGGGAGTTAAGAAGGGTCGGTGCTGTAAATATCTCCAGAAATTGCAGGCTGACCTCTACCGCAATGGAAACCTCGTGATTTAACCTCACACTGCATATAAATAAATCAACGCCCTCTGCACGGCGTGCGGCAAGCAGGCAGAACCTCCACAGCTGATCAGGAACTCTCGTAGAATTTACGCTCCAGTTCCCTTGATTGTCGCTTCCGATTATTAATTCGCCCTTCGCATTACAATAACATAGAATCCAACGATACCAAAAAACCAAATCGAATTCATTTCATTAGAATATATGTTATAAATTCTGAGAGACGTTGAGAACGAAAAAAAAATCTCTTTCCATAGCCAATGCCGAGAAAGACTAAGTTCACGGCCAAAGAATCAAATTCAGTTAATAAGACATTTTCAAACCATAATTAGACATCAAAAGGATAATTTAATTGGACCAATAAAATACAGACACACATTAACACACATAATTATTAACAAATGCGGTCCTTGCAGTCATTGACACACTTGAGAGTCTAACTTTATTTATTCCGTCACAGTACGGTTAACCGCATTAATTAACACAGGTTCCTTTATCGTTAAGTTACCAGCTTTCGTAACAGGGGAAAAAAATAAAGAATTTTCAACTTCCTGGATGGAGACGCAAAGAGGAAGGAAATGGTCCAGATAAGATTAAGCGATAATTGAGTATTGAGGTTTCTAAATAATGATTTCCAAACACTCAATGTTGAAACTCTGTAAGTTATAACAAGTTAATAATGACCTGGAAAAAGAATTATAACTAGGGGTGGTCTTCAGCTCAGTGATTAATTAAGGGTTAGAAAACTAAATTATATAAAGTGAATCCTTTATTAAAGGTAATCTTCGCTTATTCTGGTTATTAGGGAACGCGTATACAGACTTCTTTCCACTTCAGTAAACATATTTCGTACACGCGTTCCTTCCGAACCAGAAACAAACACTGTGGGGGTTGAAATTTTCAAACCTATTAAAACGGCCAATATATGCTCCAATCAATATTTTTCAGGGTCATTGAGATTGATAGTGTTTCTCCCGATGTTGTTTGTGTATAATTTCAACCCCTGTCGGCATTGGAGAGGAGCACCCTTAAGGGAGTGCGCATTCAGGGGCGTTACGTAGAAAAAATAAACATTAGAAAACAACCGAGAGTCGAATGGATGTCGTCGAGTTTAATTCTGACAACCCGGGCAACGCTGAGCAGCTACATAGTTAAATAATAAAATTCTCACACTTCCAGACCCAAGTTGGGACTATTTTTTATTATAAGAGTTAATTTCTTTCCAAACTTAAAAACAATTTAATTTCAACAAATTATTTACAGGATTTTGAGAAAATTTAAAAACGTTTCTAATAAAAATCTTATATTTTTGTTTTTGGCTAAATTATCGGCCGAATTTCTATTGTTCAAAATTATTGAAAGAAATTACTAATTGAATTTTAAACTATTTTATTGGGACTGATTAAAAAATCCTTTTAGCGGTTACGTTACATAAATTATTCATACAAGGTATTATTAATTGGTTTAATTAGTTACATATGTTTATAAAAATGACCAATTTTTTTCAAAATCGTAAATGGATTATATTTTTAATAATTATATAAATATTATTTACGAAAATTGAATATATATATATATATATATATATATATATATATATATATATATATTTGTAGTAGGCTCAATTAAGGTCCAAATTGTTTTGGTTCAAAAATAAAATAAAAATATTTTACGAATGGAATTTTAATTTACATTAATGAGACTGATTAAAAATCCCTATGGGGTTCAAATTACATAATATATTCATACTTTTGGAATTATTAATGAGGCTGAAACAGATATTTGGTCACTATATTCGATTAATTTAATTTACAGAGTCCTTAATTATGGATCTTCAACGGGATTTACAGTGAAGCAATTAAATTAAGGATATAATTGGTCAAAGATAATAATGAGAAGCATAAATAGTTTTAAATTACTTTATTGAGATTGATTATAAACCTTTTGAGGGTGTATTACCTTAATTAATAATCACAGAGTGTAATATAATGTTGGACTTTGGTAATTCAGTTTTAAAATACATGAGACAGACTAAAACAATATCAGGTATTTCTTATAAGTGTTGTGAGTAAGATGCGTGATGTAGAGAGAGAGAGAGAGAGAGAGGACCTAGCGCAACGCCGGAGGAATGGCGAAGTTGTCGAGTCCGACGAGCGCCAGGCGCACCTGGATCCAGACGGCGAAGTAGGTGGTGTTGGTGTAGAAGACGGGCCTCGTAGCGTCGTCGCAGCCCAGGGCCAGAGAGACGACGCCGTTGAGGGCGAGACGCCGGGCGTCGGAGGCCAGAGGACACGCCTGAGAACTGCCTTCGTCCTCCTGCGAACAGGCACCGGCAAGTCACCGCCAGACTCGACCAACCTCCAGCCCCACGGCCTCCCACTCGTCTCTGTTGCGGCCATTAGTGAGAAATAAACAAGTTCTGGAATTCTAAAGGCCTCGGGAAAAGTTCCAGACGCCCCAAGAACCTCAATAATTTTTGGCACCTCTTCAGTTTTTCGCTAATAGCGAAAGCATGCAGCATTCTATTAAAAATTATGTCCAGTAATAAATTGTAGAGGATAAAATTCTGCGTGTAATGGTGGAATCGAGGACGAAATTAGGTCCTAGGAAGTGGGAGAAATCCTTCGACAAATTTAAGACATGTTCAGAAAAGATTTTTTTTTAGGGTAACAGGCTATATGAGGGTAATCCACATGGTGGCAGCTCCCCTTTAATAGCATAGGAAAGGGAGGATGTGGAAGGGTAGAGGAAGGTAGCCAAGGATTAACTAGGTTTGTTTTTACATTTTTAGGGCAACAGGCTACATGAGGGTAATCCACTTTGGAGAACTCCCCTTTAATAGCATAGGAAGGGATATGAAGGGGGGATGCGGAAGGGTAGAGGAAGGTAGCCAAGGGTTAACTAGGGGCCCCCGAGCTATATTTTAAGGATCCTACCTGGCATTCGCCTAAAGAAATGCAGGGAAAACCCTAGAAAAACCTGCATCCGGTAGGTCGGGCATTGGGTACTTGTCCCACGCCCTTCCCTGGATGGCGGGAGAGGAGTTTGCTGTTGGGACGCAGCTTTTCCCTCTCCGTGGCTTGACCAGTTTAGGAGGCAGCTGGCCGACTATTCCAATATATGCCCAAGGTCTGTGACCCCCGGAATATGCACCTCTCAAAAACAGGCCTCGGCTTGTGGGAACTTTAGTTTAAAAACCAGAGAGTCCTATTTCTAGTGCTGATATCCATAAAATGGCTGACGGTAAACTAATTTGTCATGGAATAAAGGTTTTACGGTAATTAATTTTTTTTTCCGACTCATGAACTGGTTTTGAAAATCAGTTGATAATTGCCGAAAACACACGCCACGTTGCTGACTGCGCACGGCTGGTTTTATGGGTGTGACGTCACATTCTGATTGCTATTCGTTCTTCCTTGCAAAAAAAAATAATTATAGAGACTCTATTGAAACTCTTAGTCATGTTAATATTCTCTGCCACAGACAAGTGACGTCACTCCCACGACATCAGCCGTGCGCAGACAGCAACATGCGTGTTATTTTCGACCATTCTCAATGAAATATTAAAACCAGATCATGCGTTGGAAAGAGAATTAAATTCTCTACAACCTTTATTCCGTGTCGAATTAGTTTCCTGGCGGCCATTTTCCAGATATCAGCACTAGAAATACGACAAACTGCATTGTTTTCATAAAATGTAACTTTGACACAGGATTTGTCCCACTTCCTTGGACCTAATTTCGTCCTCGAGTCCTTCATCACATGCAGAATTTTATCCTCTACAATTTATTACTGGACATTATTTTCAATACAATGCTTCATTCTGTTGCTATTGGCGAAAAACTGAAGAGACGTGCCAACATTTCGTGTGGGTTTTAGGCCGACTGAGACCATTCCAATGGGGAACCTTTGGGTTTTTCTTCCGACTAATGGCCGCCACGACGTGTAATATAGTAGGTATTGGGCCCACCTCACACAGGGACGTAGACTCTCTGCTGACGGCGCAGAAGGAGCTGTAGTCGGGGAAGTTGTACAGCTTCTTGGTCTCCTCGGGCAACGTGTCCACGCACTCAGCGACGTCATCCTGCAGCCCCATCCTGGTCTTCTGCAAAGCCCCTGAGTTTCGAAAAAAAACACACACCACATTCACTTGCAACACTTAGTGTTGTCGGGTTGTTCCGTCGCGTACACCAGCAGAGAGTCTGCTGGCATCTGACTAGGAGGGTTGTTTACTCCATCGCTGGAACGAGTCAGGGGTATTTCCAAAGGCCGTGGACGTTGGCGCGTGGACGGATTCTTTTAAATTTCCATGAAAATGCACGGGGTTCGAGCTGTACCGAATTTCTCATCAAATAAACAACAAATCCAAAAATCAATAAATTCCTTGTCTCACGACTTTTCTTCCATAATATCGCGGATCAAAGATAAGTAAGTCTAGGCCTAAAAAAACTTACAGACAACATTTCGGATATTTTTTTTTCCCTTTTAACACTTAAAATTAGTTATTTTTATCCTGATCAGCGTAAATAAGCGGTGAAGTGAAGAAAATTAATAAATCAATTAGCGACATCCATAACCGCGGATTTGACTCCACTCTCGGTTGTATTGCTCCTTTCCCGTGCATAAGAGGGTTGAACTTATACACTAAGACAGCTGCCTGTGAGGACTATTCTCTCGCATACAGTACCTGCGAGGGATGTTCTCTCGCAGGCAGAACCTTGTAGGAGAGACAGGAAGGGGCAACCTTTGGGGATGTATTTTCCTCTCTCCGTTTTTGAACTAAGGTTCCCACATGCCGAGGCCTGTTCTGAGAGGTGCATGTTCCGAGGTCGCATACCTTGGGCATACGGTAAGAGCTGTTCCCCTATTCCTATTGGAACAGTCGGCCAGCTGCCCTCTGAACCGGTCAAGACACGGCGAGTGGAAAGCTGCGACCCCACAGCAAACTCTTCTCCCGACATCGGAAGGGCGTGGGACAAGTACCAAATGCCCGACCTACCTGATGCAGGTTTTTCTAGGGTTTTCCGTGCATCACTTTTAGGCGAATTGCCGGGTAGGATCCTTAAACCATAGCCCGGGGGCCCCTAGTTAACCCTTGGCTACCTTCCTCTACCCATCTGCATCCCCATTTCAAATCCCTTCCTATGCTATTAAAGTGGAGTTGCCACTTATGTGAATTACCCTCATGTAGCCTGTCTACACCCCAAAAAACCGCAAAGAACATCTGGAGAAATACTATCAATGTTATTGACACCTACAAATATTTATTCGAACGCTAAACGTCCTTGAAATTTTCCACCCCGCTCCCCACGGTTGGGGGTAGTTAAACGGCTAGTTTAATGTCATAATTTAACTGAGCGTGATCCATAACCCCGGATTTGACTAGAATCTCGGTTGTATTCGCGATATTTTATTTCAACGCCTCTCCACCCCCACACACTTCCTTTCCCACGCTGTAAGGGGTTGAATTTATACACAAATAACATCGGTAGAGACACTATCGATCTCTTTGATCTCTAAAAAATAAATTATTCCACACAATAATCCGCCGTTTTAGCATGTGTGAATATTTCTAAACCCGCTGCTGGGGGGGGGGGTGGACGTGTCTCAACCCCGCCAGTGAGTGTTTCTGGGTCACAAGGAACACACGTGTACGAAATTTGGTGAGATTTTCTCCACTGGTGTAGCTTTGTATAAGGAACATGCACGCACATACAAATATACATACAAATATACACTCTTTTATTTATTAGAGGAAGATTAATTTCTTTAAAGTATTAGCAAAATGTTTGCCATCATTTCTATATTTCATAGGCTTATTGAAATTAATTTCAGTCCAGTGTTTGAGGATGTTGGTGGCTTACGCGTGTTGCCCACAGAGCGCGTGGAGACGCAGCCCGCGGTGTCCAGGGGCGAGTTCCTCTGCGGCAGACACAGCACCCGCACGTCCTCGCCCAGCACGAAGGGCGCGTCCAGGTACAGCAGCGCGATGTCGAACTCGCCCGTCTCCTCCACGAAGTAGTCGTGGCGCCCGAGCTTGGTGACGAGGCGCGCCTGCGGGTTCCCGTTCTCGCCCGCGTACACCAGCAGCTCGTCGTCGTCGCCGTCGTGGGCCAGATTGCTGGCAGAAGGACACAACCAGTGAAACAAAGACGTCATCACCAACTAAGTAAAATTCCGCTGTTTGTAGCAACGCGCCGTGGAATGAAACGTTCTGTGACGTCCAAAGGAACTGCGAAGTTAACATTGTTGCTAATATATTGTAAATATTCTTTACTCGTACAGACCTTGGGCATACGGTAAGAGTTGTCCGCTGTTCCCATTGGAATAGTCAGCCAGCTGCCTCCTAAACTGGTCGAGGCACGGAGAAGGGAATGCTGCGTCCCTGCAAACTCCTCTCCCGCTATCGGAAGGGCGTGGGACAAGTACCCAATGCCCGACCTACCTGATGCAAGGTTTTCTAGGGTTTTCCCTGCATTACTCTTAGGTGAATTCCGGGTAGGATCCTTAAACTACAGCTCGGGGCTACCTTCCTCTACCCTTCCGCATCCCCCCTTTCAAATCCCTTTCTATGTTATTAAAGGGGAGTTGCCACCATGCGGATTGCCCTCATGTAGCCTCTTACCCTTAAAAAAAAGAATAAAAAAAAGGTATGTTGGACATTTAGATTGAAAATCTACACCCGTGGAGCAAATTTCCTACACATGTTCCTTGCGACCAGGAAACAACCACTGTCGGGGTTGAGACACGTCCACCACCCCCCAAGAGCGGGTTTAGAAATACTCACACATGCTTAAACGGCCGATAATTATGTCGAATAATTTTCTAAGAGATCAAAGAGATCGATAGTGTCTCTAACGAAGTTATCTGCGTATATATTCAACCCCGTACAGCATGGAAAAGGAAGGGTGGGGGTGGAAAGGCGTTGAAATAAAATATCGCGAATACAACCGAGATTCGAGTCAAATCCGGGGTTATGGATCACGCTCAGTTAAATTATGACATTAAACTAGCCGTTTAACTACCCCCAACCGGGAGGAGGGGTGGAAATTTTCAAGGACGTTATGCGGTCGAATTTGCGTGTAATAAATATTTGTTGGCGTAAATGATATTGATAGTATCCCTCCCGAAGTTGTTTGTGTATCATGTCAACCCCTTATGAGGGAAGCACCCTTATGGTTGCGGGACGGAGGAGCGTTACTTAAAAATAACGTAGTAACAACCGAGATTCGAGTCAAATCCGGGGTTATGGATGTCGCTCAGTTTAATTATGACATTCAAGTTTTTGTTTCACCCACAGTAGAAGGGGTGGACGGGCGTGGAAATTGTTTATGACGTGTTAATACGCCCGATGTATTCGTCGAATGAAACTTTTTCGGGGTCAATGAGTTCAACCCGTTTCGGCATTGGACTGGAGCGCTCTTAGGGGTAGGGGTGGAGGTGCGTTGCATCAAAATAACGGGAAAAAAAACATTTTTTTGGCCACGGCAGTCAAGGGGAAAACGATCTAACTATAAAAATTTTGTTATATTTCAACCTGAAGATGTTACAAATTTAGGGACGAAACGTAGTTTAATTTTTCATAAATAAATACCGTTTTTTGTGACTTGAAATTGGCTGTTGTTTATTAATAAAAATTTATAAAAGTTTCCAAGGAAAAAAAAACAGTATTTTAACATTGGCAAGATGGCGCGGGCCTTGATCACTACCGTTTAAACGAAAGAGTCGGATAAGAAACTTACGGCGTGCAGTTGGCGGACGTGAGGACGACCTGCGGGTGGATGAGGACGCCCGGGCACAGACGGTAGTAGTTGGCGCTGTCGGCGCCCACCCACTGGTAGATCGACACGGCCCACGGGAGCTCGCTGTTGGTCGTGGCAAGGCCGCAGGCGTCCATGAAGGCGTCGTTGTTGCCCACAGCTGTCTGCCTGCGCTCCCTCGGCCCCAGGTCCTCCTCCAGCTTACAGCAGACGTGGTCAGGAGAAGCGCACGAGGACTCCGCCCCCGCTACGGCGCTGCAAGCGAACAGGGTTAACCCTCTAGAGAATGATTTTTTATATTTATTTTTAAAAAACAAAATTTTAAGATGTATTATTCTGAATCCACTGCGGTTAAAAATAATCGAAATTTTTATAATATTATCTGAACATTTTTTTATGTTGGTAAACATGCAGCATGAAACTTCTAAATATGAATGGTCCTTAATCTAGAACTTGTAAGTGTATAAGCATTTTTTTTTGTGATTTGTAAATAAAATATGACTACAGTAAAATTAAATATAATTTGAAGTTTAACAATTCAAAAAAATTCTTTATTAAACTTTAGTTGAAAATAAAATCTTAATGAAATTAACAAAAATTTGGATCAATAATACAATTTTTTAAAAAAAAGAATTACAGCTCTATGTACAATATTTAGGCAACAACTGTAATTGGGTTTGATTTGCCAATAATTGACATTAATTGGATAATTATGATGTTAGTGTAATTAGAACAATTTGATTTATGCAACAAACATAATTGGATCTGATTTTTCCAATAATTCACATTAATTGAATAATTAAGATTTTAGTGTAATTAGAATACTTTGATTTATGCAACAAATATAATTGGGTATGATTTTTCCAATAATTCACATTAATTGGCTAATTATGATGTTAGTGTAATTAGAATACTTTGATTTATGCAACAAATATAATTGGGTATGAGTTTTCCAATAATTCACATTAATTGGCTAATTATGATGTTAGTGTAATTAGAATACTTTGATTTATGCAACAAATATAATTGGATCTGATTTTTCCAATAATTCACATTAATTGGCTAATTATGATTTTAGTGTAATTAGAGGACCCTTGAAATTGAAACTTAAATTTTATTTATTGATTATGTAACATAGAAAACCACAGAAAATAAATGTTGTGAAGGGGTTTGACTCATATAAAGCTAGGACAAGGCATGTTTCAACCCTCAAGTGCACGTTGTTTCATATCTGCATCACAATTTACCTCTCTTAGGTGTCTCTGGAGGTGATCCTGTATATCCCACAGTGGGGCACTAAAGGGGTTGTTGACATCTTCCCAATCTTGACAATGTCGAGGTAACATTATACATTTTCTGGGAGTAGAAAGGTGAGCATGAAAAAGTGAGGAAAGTCAAAGAAAATGTAAGTAAGGAAAGCAACGAAAGCAGAAAGAGAAAGTTTGTCTTCTTTTGTTAGTTTCCTTCACTTGAAGTAAATATCTACATATTTTTTTGATCTTCTAGACGATCTTCAACGTCATCTCTTTAACCTGCCTATTTATTTCTGTTTTTCTACTTTTCTTTGCTTTCCTTTTTCACTTTTCTTTGCCTTTCTTCACTTTTCTTGCTCACCTTTCTACTCCAAGACAATGGAATAATCTAACTAATAAATTTGACATTTGTTCTGTAAATATTTCAGGAAACGTTTATCTCTGGGGGTGTTTCTCCATAGTCTGAATACGACCTGGACCAAGAAGAAAGGCACAAGTGGATAATAAAATCGCCTACGACAAGTAGAACTAATCCGTAAAATTTGGATGTGAAAATTACTCTTCCCCAACACTGTAGTGAGCGCCCAGTACGATGGCCGGCCCTAGTTCAGCGCATTGGGGCGTCATTCGTCGTGATCGCTGTGCATGACTCACCCTGTGCACAACTCGCGCTCCAGACAGACGCAGGCCTCCGGAGCCGCCTCCGCCGTCAACAACAACAACACGCCCAAAGCCAACGACAACGCCGTCAATCCCTCGAGGTCCATGGCGTGGCGTCGCGCGTCCCGTCGTCAGCGGCTTTGGAACCGGACTCGGAAGTTCCTGGCTGTAATTAATCGCCAAACTACCGGGGCCGGATGTTCTCCTTCTTCCAGAGCGGCGAGAGCACGACTACCAACTGTCACGAGAACAAGTCATCCAGGCCTGCCAAAAACAACCCGTGATGTCACATTCGTCTGCACGCAACACGTCGACGACTATCAAAATTCTATCTTCACCGTAAACAATTGTTTCTTCTATCAAAACGATGATCGAAAGTTATATTTTTAAAAATAAGGATAATTGTTAATCAGAAAAATCTTTATAATATTAAAAGCCTTGTAATTTAACAGACATAACCTTTTCTTTATCTTTTTCTGAAAAAACAACTGAATTAAGTTACTAGTAAGGTGAAATTAGGATTCCCTCTGCACAGGGTTAGGTTAGGTCACTTCTTGACGATTAATGTAGAATTAAATACCCTTTCTGGCATAAAGACCTTAGAGGTATCGTTCACAAGATGGCCGGATTAAGGTGGCTATTTTCGGCCATTGAAATATCTTCCATGATCTTGACGTGATTCAGAACGACATTGAAATAAAAATAGAGGGTTTTACGACCACCTGTAATCATCATCGGGGTAACTCTGTAGCAACTCAAGTCTGAACTGTCCTCGTGGCGGGTTGTCTTCTCCTCTGGTTTTTTTAGGGTAACAGGCTACATGAGGGTAATCGCCTTTACTAGCATAGGAAGGGATTTGAAAGGGGGGATGCGGAAGGGTAGAGGAAGGTAGCCAAGGGTTAACTAGGGGCCCCCGGGCTATATTTTAAGGATCCTACCCGGCATTCGCCTAAAGAAATGCAGGACAAACCCTAGAAAAACCTGCATCAGGTAGGTCGGGCATTGGGTACTTGTCCCACGCCCTTCCCTGGATGGCGGGAGAGGGGTTTACTGTGGGGACGCAGCATTCCCTTCTCCGTGCCTTGATGACCAGTTTAGGAGGCAGCTGGCCGACTAATCCAATGGGAATAGCTGACAACTCTTACCGTATGCCCAAGGTCTGTGACCCCGGAACATTCACCTCTCAAAACAGGCCTCGGCTTGTGGCGGTCAATAGAGAATAACATGATGATGATTGTTGTTTTTACTGTATGTGTTAAGACGAATGCAGCAGCAGCTGAGGACGCTTTCTACTGGAGTGTGTCGAAACTAGGACGGGAAGGCGTCACAGATGTACGCGCTCGCGTATGGAACGTTACAAGTACATTTATATTTCCTTAGAAAAGTATTTTTTAAAAAAAATAGTCCCTTAAGGGCGCATTGATCAGGCTGAACGTTATGAGACGGGGCCGGGGGTGACGGTGGTGATTAACAAGTAATAATTAATAAGGAACGTAGGTTTTCCCGGTGTAGTTGCTGAATGAAGTTCTCTCGGGATTCCAACCGGCTACCCGGTTGGAATCCCGAGAGAACTTCATTCAAGTAATAATTAATCTCATTTTTTCACTACAAGGTTATTAAGAAAAAACCCTTTATTAAACAGTTTCAACGATTTTATTTAATTTTCAAAAGCTTTCGGCATTCACTCAATTAAAGAATGAAATGTATCAAATACATCCAGAGAACTTTATTCAAGCCTCAAATCACAGTTAAATTTTAATTAAGTATTATGGAGAGAAAAAAATAGTTCGACCACTGATGTTTTTAAACAATGTTATTGTTTAACAGGAATTAAGTGACAGACCTTGGGGCATACGGTGAGAGTTGTTGGCTGTTCCCATTGGAACAGTCGGCCACCTGCCTCCTAAAATGGTCGAGGCACGGAGAAGGGAATGCTGCGTCCCCACAGCAAACCCCTCTACCAGCCATCCAGGGAAGGGCTCCTCTACCCTTCGACATCCCTCCTTTAAAATTCCCTTCCTATGCTATTAACCATGTGGGTTACCCTCATGCAGCCTGTTACTCGAAAAAAATAATAATAAATTCTTTTCTCATTTTCTAACCTTTTTTATTATTATTTTTCCGCCCTTCTACTTGCGTTATTATCGTGTATTTTATGAATTAATTTTGTTTGTATGATGACCCCTTTTCATTTTCATTTTGTTACCTAAAAAAAGATGATTTGGCCGATAATTAGACCCGAAAACTTCCGGAAAAATAACCTACAAATTTAAATTAAATCGTTGAAAACTTAAGGGTTGTTTCTTTTAATTTTGAAATTATTATTTTCCTAATATGGACGTCAGATAAAAAAAAACACTTTAGAATAATTAAATAAATTGGACAGAAGTGATTAAAAAAATATTTTGTATAAAGCAATTGATTAGAAAATTATAATTACGAGTTATTTTGGTCCTTAATTGAGGACTTAACTGAGTAGGCACGCGTCTTAATTGTCAATCATTTTCAAAAGTTTGATTCAAAAATCAATAATATCATCATTTTATTATCGCAGTTGCGTTTCGAATTTCTTTAAATACAACGTTAATGTTATGAAATTCCCTTAGTAAGTACCTGCGAGGGCTATTCTCTCGCAGGTAGAACCTTGTAGGAGAGACAGGAAGGCGCTACCTTTGGGGATGCCTCTTCCTCTCTCTGGTTTTTGAACTAAGGTTCCCACAAGCCGAGGCCTGTTTTGAGAGGTGTATGTTCCGGGGTTACAGACCTCTGTTCCCATTGGAACAGTCGGCCAGTTGCCTCCTAAACTGGTCAAGGCACAGAGAAGGGAATGCTGCGTCCCCACAGCAAACTCCTCTCCCGCCATCCAGGGAAGGGCGTGGGACAAGTACCCAATGCCGGACCTACCTGATGCAGGTTTTTCTAGGGTTTTCGCTGCATTTCTTTAGGTGAATGCCTGGCAGGATCCTTAAACCATAGCCCGGGGGCCCCTAGTGACCCTTGGCTACCTTCCTCCACCCTTCTGCATCCTCCCTTCCAATGCTATTTAAGGGGAGTCGCCCAACGTGGATTACCCTCATGTAGCCTGTTACCCTAAAAAAATAAAAAATATATACCCTTAGTAACGTTAAACAATTATTATTATTACTATATATAACTATATATAGTTATATATATATTACTTATGTTGGACAGGAAAATTTCTGTCCCGATTTTTATTTATGTTTATGTTAACTTCTAATTGTTATTAATTGTAACATCCAATAATTATATTGTTAATTTTACGTCATGACGTATCCTATTTCGTCAATCGAGGACTAACGGAATAAATCAAATCAAATGTTCTGTATTAATCTCTTATTATCGCTGGTAACCAATTAATTCAGCAAAACAATCCACGGTCACCACGGAACTCAGAAAAATTATTAATTATATCATTACATTTGATGGAGTCCTAATTAAGGACGAAACTTTGTTCAAGTGTTTTTTTAACGGTATGCTTTATTAATGTCTTTTTCTGGCTTAAGGTCAATTTATTTTATGCATTTAAAATTAAAGTATGACATATAATTATAATTTTCACGTATCCTTTTTCCCTCATATAACGATAATAATGTAATTATCGTTGAACTTTGTCGTATGAGTTGATAGTCGTGGCCGCCTCAAGGCTGCCTTGGTCAAGGGAAGGTCGACGCCTTCCTTCTGTTAAGACGCTTCAAGGACACAAACTATGTGTGGCTCTGGTTATATTGATTGGATGAAGGGGACAGCCACCTTAGTTTACTATTTACGCGTCAACATCTGTCCAGGTCACTACGACGTAAAAATTAATATATTATAAATTAAAAATTCAACCAAAAACTAAAGAAAGGCGGTGTGGCTCCTATTTTTTTTTCTCTTTCATTTGTCAAGACAATTAAATACAACTTACACAGAACAAACCCCACAAATTGATGATTAAGTTTTCGCTTTTCAATATAGGCTGCGTCCTTTTCCACGGTCCTTGACCACCTATTAACAAATGCATGCGGTAAAAAGCGTGGTCTTGCTTCCTAAGCCATCGACGCCAACGTCGGTGTTTGTTAAAGTGCTGCCATCCTCTGTTGCATCACCATACACATTTTTTTTAGCCTTTCAAGACTTTCCAATAGGCGTTTCACCTTCCGCATTTAAGAATTAAATCACAGAACGCTGTCTGATACGTACGTCAATGTCAGAGACATTTTGTAAGAAGGTGCAGTGTTGCCACCTGTTGACTTAGGAAGATGTTACTGCAGTGGACTAATTAGTTCCTGCTGATGGTATTTAAAAGTTTCCCGCATGTGGTTCATGATGCAGACTATTCTCCTTCGCGTCTTGATCCTACCTCAAAACTAATTACGGTAGACAAGCAATTTTTAATCCTTTCACTATGACGTCACGCTCTGTTTGTCCTCGCTGACGTCACTTAAGCGTTCCTCGTCCGTGACCTGCTTCTAATATTGGAGGAACCCGCGGCCGCCAAGGTCGGGGAATTCCCGTCATCGTATTCGGGGGGGAAATTCCCTCTGGAGAAGGAGATAATTGCAGGAGGCGGAATCTCGCACACGCACGGCTCCAGAGAAAAGCTTCTCCTGGTCCGGGGACTTCCCCGGGCGCTCACGTCACGCCTCGGAAATAAACAGCGATCGCAGCGCCATCTTCTTCACCTACAATCCTGTGTTCACAGTTTACTGCTACACTAGAAATAATGTTACAGTAAACGTCATCAGTATTGTTCCCCGCGTTGCTTATGAACCCTCCGTTAGTCGACGAAATTTAATTTCTTTGTTATCTCCGGAGCCAGGTCAGATGCAGGGATGAACTTTTATTATGGCATCCCAGATGGATGTGTTTACGATATGCTGCCAAAGCAACACACTCCAAAAGGGAGCGGTTGAATGAGCAAGCCACTTATCTTCGGTCCAGAGCACCTACTGCGACCACTCCCGGAAAAAGATTGTATCTTTTATCTCGGCCAACCCGCAGTAGAGATGATATGCTTCCTTCTCGTAAAAAATCATTGACGATTATTGGGTCCCAGTAACAAATATTCATTTTTTGATACTTTAATTTTTTATTGATATAATTGATTTCCATTTTTATGTTACTGGACAATTATTGGAAAATAAGTAGAAATACAACTCGAGTAATCCTCTAGGAAGGAGATGAACCAGGCGACGATATTGAAGAATCATCCGGTTAATCGGAAACTGAAAACATTTTACTGAATCTGGTCTGATGAGGCGGAGGAAACCTGCGAGAGAATTCTCTCGCGGGTGAACCTTCCCAGAGAGCTGTGGGGATGCCTTCACATCTCTCTGGTTTTTTGAACTAAGGTTTCCACAAGCCGAGGCCTGTTTTGAGAGGTGTATTTTCCGGGGTCACAGACCTTGGGGCATACCGTAAGAGTTGTTCGCTCCTAAACTGGTCAAGGCACGGAAAGGGGAAAGCTGCGTCTCCACAGCAAACCCCTCTCCCGCCATCCAGGGAAGGGCGTGGGACTAGCACCAAATTCCCGACCTACCTTATGCAGGTTTTTCTAGGGTTTCCCTGCATCACTTTGAGGCGAATTGCCGGGTAGGATCCTTAAAATAAAGTCCGGGGGCCCCTAGTTAACCCTTGGCTACCTTCCTCTACCCTTCGACATCCCCCCTTTTAAATCCCTTCCTATGCTAGTAAAGGCGATTACCCTCATGTAGCCTGTTACCCTAAAAAAAATTAAATAATGACGCGGATAAGGAAAATGTGTGAATATGGTGTTTTTGCGCAAGCACACAAAAATAATTTGCCAAGAATGCCTCGTCAACAATTAAAAAAATAAACATTGAAACAGACTCTGGTTAATGTAATTGCTGATACTATGTTTACAAACATTAATTATGAGCATTACATCAGAATATTCCAAATCAAAATCAGTTCAAATATATTTTAAAAAATCAAAGCTGCATTTCAAGCTCTCTGGAAGTGTTTATCTCTCTGGAAATTGGTTATCTTAATTAGAGTGCGTCAATATTTGATGGTTGTAATCCTTAAGGACATTTTGATATTAGAAAATTTGAATTTTTTTGGATAATAGATTTTCTTTAACCAATATTTTGAATAAATTGGCAAGTTTTAATTAAACCAGACAGTTAATTAGGATGTATGAATGATGAAGATATGTTGTCCCGGTCCTGGCGTGACTAACGTGGGGGGGGGGGGGTTAAATTATATTAAAGCGTCGACAGAGAAGCGTTTGTGGGTGGAGGATAGTCGAGACGTGTGTGTGTGTGTGTGTGGTCCTGCTGGACGCTTCCGTTCTCCTCTGTCTGAGGAACAAACAGGTCTCCTTGACACCAGGAAGAACTCTCAAAGCGTTGTTAACGAGACCTGAAGATCTTTGGAAGCATCTCACGATGACCGCAGTGCTTCTGGTCTCTCCGTATTTTTTTTTTTTCAAAATAAAATTCCTGGCTGCTTCAGTGGCCATCAGGTGTCGTTAAGATGGTCTGCAATTCAGATAACTGGTTCTTGACCTCTGGAGGAATCCGTTGACGGACCAGGCTTGTGCGGACTTTTTCCCGCAGTAATGTAACGGAAGACATCCGCAAACTTCTGGGAGTGTAAAATAACCTTCTTTTTAACTTTTAGGGGAGACGGAAGGGGCTACCTTTGGGGATGCCTTCTCCTCTCTTTGTTTTTTTGAACTATGGTTCCCACAAGCTGTTCTGAGAGGTGCATGTTCCTTGGTCACAGACCTTGGGCATACGGTAAGAGTTGTTCGCTATTCCTATTGGAATAGTCGGCCAGATGCCTCCTAAACTGGTCGAGGCACGGCGAAGTAAATGCTGCGTCCCCACAGCAAACTCTTCTCCCGCCATCCAGGGAAGGGCGTGGGACAAGTACCCAATGTCCAACCTACCTGATGCAGGTTTTTCTAGGGTTTTCCCCGCATTACTTTCAGGCGAATTGCCGAGAAGGATCCTTAAACCATAGCCTGGGGGCCCCTAGTTAACCCTTAGCTACCTTCCCCTACCCTTCCGCATCCCCCCTTTCAAATCCCTTTCGTATGCTATTAAAGGGAAGATGCCACCATGTGGATTATCCTCATGCAGCCTGGCTACACCAAAAAATAATAATAAATAAATAACCTTCTTTCAAACTGGGGGGAAAAAAATTAAAAAAACCTTCTGAAACTTTAAGTGTTTAATAAAATATTTTATAATGTCTTTAAATTAGTATTTTAATAAAAAAAAGGCTAAAGTAGAAAAATTATTCTCATTCCGCATTTGAAAGCGTCTTCAAAGTTTCACAGCAGCCAACTTTACAACAACAAAAAACTAAAATATTTTTTTTAAAAAATAAACATATTGAAAGGTTGGTAAAACTGTTAAATAAAATCTGTAATTTAAAATATTAATAAATCAGGTGAAAATACAAAGGATATTTTTGTTACGTGTTTAAAACTTTCTTTAAAGTCGCAGTGAAGCCAACTTTACAACAGAAATAAACCGGGGGGAAAAAAATTAAAAAAACGTAGTGAAACGTTCTTAAAAGTGTTTTATAAATAAATTTTATAACGTATTTGATTGATAGTATTAATGAAGCAGGTGAAAATAGAAATATTATTTTCGTTACATATTTAAAAGGTGTCTTACAAGTGTCGGAGAAGCCAACTTTACAACAAAAATAATATGAAAATTTAAAAAAAACGTAGTGATACGTTGTTAAAATATTTAATAAAATATTTTATAATGTCTTTAATTTATAATATTAATAAAACAGGTGAAAATAGAAAGATTATTTTAATTTCATGTTTAAAGTCGCAGTAAAACCGAATTTTACAAGAAAAATAATCTGAAAAAAAAAATACGTAGTGAAACGTTGTTAAGTATATAATAGAATATTTTTTAATTTCATTAAATTAGAATATTAATAAAATAGGCGAAAATAGGAAGGATATTTACATTACATGTTTAAAAGTTACGGTAAAGCCACGCTTATAACAAAAATTACCTGATAATATTTTTAAAAAACGTAGTGAAACGTTTTTAAGGGTTTAATAAAATATTTTATAATGTCTTTAATTTATAATATTAATAAATCAGGTGATAATAGAAATAATATTTTCATTCCACATTTTAAAGTGTCTTTAAAGTCTCAGTAAAGCCAACTTTACAACAGAAATAAACCTAAAAAAAAATTAAAAAACATAGTGAAACGTTGTTAAGAGACTGAATATATTTTTTTATAATGTATTCAACTTATAATTTTAATAAAACAGATGAAAATGGAAAGATTATTTTAATTTCATATTTAAAACTGTCTTTAAAGTCTCAGTAAAGACCATTTTAGAAGAAAAATAAACTGAAAATATTAAAAAAAACGTAGTGAAACGTTGTTAAGTATGTAATAGAATATTTTATAACATCTTTAAATTAGAATATTGATAAAATAGGCGAAAACAGGAAGGATATTTACATTACATGTTTAAAAGTCTCAGTCAAGCCACGTTTGGAACAAAAATAACCTAAAAATATTTTTAAAAAACGTTGTTAAGTGTTCAATAAAATATTTTATAATGTCTGTAATTCATGATAATAATAAATCATTTAAAAATGGAAATATTATTTTCATTACAGGTAATTTCCCAAAGCTGTTCGTTTGTTTTCACTTGCCCCCTTCCCAACCTGAGAGCAATGGATAATTCCGGAAGCAGCGCCTCGTGTGAAGTGGGAGGCCGTGACGTCACGGGCAGCGAGCTGGACCTTCGGCAGTCGCCGACAGACCGCGCTGCAGGCCGCACCACCTTTGCGCAAGCTGCGGCGTGTTTACCAGGACTCGTGACGTCATCCGGTGGCTCGTCGCTCTCGCAGGTAAGGCGGTTACCAGCGTCTGTGGAAAAGTCCAGAGGGTTCAAGGGACAGTCAACCGTACATAACTGTTGTTATGGACTTGCTATGGACCTATGATGGTTCATTGTATTCGTATCCTTTGCATCACCGGAGTCTAGTGTTGACGAAGATCACAACAGTTGACCGAAACGTTGTACTCACTTTTAAAATTATCTGTCGTTCAAAATTTGATTTCTGTCCGTTCATTAGTCTCACAGACGTTAATTGGGTTTCTCTAGATCCAATTACAGCAGCGTGTAAGGATCAATCCTCGAGGACGTGTGAAAATGTTTCCTCTCTCATCGCTGAGGGTTTCCCACAATGCCTTGCTCCCTTGTGCCATTCGTTTCTCATAAACATTTATTATTTAAAAGGGGTGAGTCCCGGAAGGCCCTCGTAAGTTTGCAAATGTTTAAAATCCTTCAGACACCTCGGAAACCGTCATAGGTACAACACTGAAAAATTTTTCACAGCTGTCGTGTAGAAGCATAATAATTAGTTTATTATAATTTTAATTGTGAATTTATTTATCAGGATCTGTTTTTATGTGGGTTTTTATACACAAGAGTTTACAAAGCAGTATAAAAAAATCACTACGGTTTTTTTTAATTAATTCAGTATTTCTTGAGTGTTTTCTAGTCGCTGTATCAATCCGCGGCCTTTTTTTTTCTCAGAAAGTACTAGGTTTTGCCTCTTCATTCTCATCACTACAGCTTACTAATCCCTATTCTGTCTCTTAGTTTCACGATCCCGCATTTTTCTCCCCTCTAATTTCCTCGTCTCTTATGGTATTTAAATTATCGTTATTATTTATCTACTACTGGTAGCTGTAGCTACTAAAATAACATATATGCAATCACATGTATAACCCAAATCAACTGTCTTTGTATACCTTTTATTATTATTTACCTGGGGGGGAAAAAACACAACAACAGAAACCCCCCCCCTCAACTTGATTTGTTTCCACTTCACTTTTCTAATTATAAACCACTTCACTACGCTGACCAGATAAAAATTAATTAAGTGTTACAATAAAATATATGTAATATTTTTTATTTGATTTATTTTATTTCAATTAGTCCTCGTGTGAGGAATTAGGACACGTCATTACATAATGTTACAATGTAATTTTTTTGGGATGCTGCAATTAGACAATTAGAAATAAAAATGCTGAAAAAAAAACAGGAACACAAATTTCCCTGTCCAACACAAATGAAATAACTGCATAGAAATAATAATGAAAATTCTGTAACTATAATATATATATATATATATATACAATACCCCATAATTATTGTAGATTCCTTAACCTACGTCGAAACTGATTAGCGACATTCGGAAAAGTCGACATTAATTAATTGTAATTAATTAAATGATGGATTGAAACATGTTGAATGTCAATTGTTTGTTTATTACTAATTAATTCAATATCTTTATTACAAACCTTAACTAACTGACTGCGCATTAATTAATTGGAATTATGATTATTAATTGGATATTTTTCCTGTCATTGCTGACACGTGACAGATAATTAACGAGTTTAGAATTTTTCTTGTATTACAAGGGGGTAAATAATTTCCGTGTGGTTTCCGCCCTCCCCCACCCCCACCCCGAGGGAGAAAAAAAATAGAATTTACTGCTGGAATTATTACTCGGATTTCCCGTCCAGATGGCGTTGATTAAACACGATTCTTCATTACTTGTTTCATGAATAATATTAATATTTTTTATGGAAGTGAACAAAAGAATATACAATAATAATAACAACCATCAGTGTTTGGAAGAGAAAAGTAAAGAAACAACCAGTGACGAAGACTGAGGTTGTATACGTGTAAACATATATATTTTAAACCCTTTATGATGCCTTTATTTTGCGTCATGTAGTTATAGTGGGTTGCCAAAAATATGGGACTAGTCAATATTACACAGAACTTGGAGAAAATATACCTTAAAATTTGCCAATAACTGCGTAAAATTATTTTCGTCAACTTCCGGTCGAAACGTTGTTACCTAAAATATTTGTCAAGGGTTGATTAAAATAAACCGAGAATTTTATTCGTAACGAATTCACAAAGTTCCCAAATAAAAAAACCTTTCACTGTTTAACATAATTTATTTTTCTAAATGTATGTGAACTCTGCCAAATTAGTCGTAAATCATTTTTCTAATAACGTAAAAAAGGAAAAATTTGACAAGACGTTTCGGCGTCTATTAAAGGCATCATCATAGAGTAGTAGAGAGTAAATAATTTACCACACATTGGCATAAATTATTCTATTTCTTTGGAAGCTCTTATCAACGTCAATATTTATCTATGTATTTATAGAAAAAAATTATTACGTAAAGAATATAAAATTATTTAACTCCATTGTACACACCGACGATGTCCTATATTGAGGACGAAACGTCGTCTTATAGTTGGTTTCTGTGTGTGTGTTATTAAAGTATTTGTGATTAATTTGGCTGTGTTGACAGTCTTTAGTTTAATTAGCTTAATCGTTCCGCGAAATTTTTCCTTAAACTTCACAGCACCTGAGGATAAACAAGAAATAATGCCGAAACGTGGCGTAGTGTGTTGCCTTTTATTTTGAAATTAATTATTCATTGCATGTATTGATTTTTTTTTCTATCTTCTGCCTACTTTATTGTTTATTCACTGATTTACTGTTGTTGCCTTGTACATTACGGTTGTCTTTTCACTATTAAATTCGTTTATTTTCAAGCGCACCCCCCTGGGTCGGTCTAGTTGGGGTTGAGTTACAGCCAGTCGGTTACACCACCCACTGTTGTTCAACCCCCCTGTCTTCAGGTTTCCATCGTCAGTTATCGTCGACGTTTTTGGTTTTTCCGGTACGAACAGGCTTGCTCCATTCGTCGGCACCAGAGGAGGACCCCCCCCCCCCCCCCCGGGCACTCCCTGACGATGTCCAAACATCACGACACTTTGGTGAAAATTTTACTTGCACAGAAACTTCCAGGCGCAGCGCGAAAACAAACAAAGTTACGTAAGGAAACCACAAGGTACAGTCGTCGAAGGACCACGTGGAAACTACAAAATTATTCCTCAGATCCTGCCTCACGTGATACGATCATTGTGCGTTTTCTCGTAGTTTATAAGTGTAAAGGCAAGTGTGAACAAAACGAAACATACAGTAAACAATTATTAAGGAACGAGTATGGTAAATAATATGTCATATCGATGTTTATAACATAATAAATACATAAATATAATGGGCGGTCAGTCGGGGAAATAATTAATTAATAATGTGAGTAAGTAATTTGGAAATTCATCAGCTGATCAATAGTCCTTAATAATTGATTAATACTAGAATCTAAAATTTCCTGGAAGATCTGGAACATCCTTAAAAAATTTGATTGTTAACACATCCAATTGTTGGGTTTCAAAAAATTATTAATATTGAATCAAAAAAAGGTTTTTAAATAAATTTTAAAAGGTTACAAGGCCACGTGTTTATTTTAAGATTATTCAAAATTATTTTATATCTTAATTTTAAAAAAAATTGAAATTTAAACATTGAAAACCTTGAAAGTGTATTTTTTTTGTTAACACTTCCAAAGATTTTCTAATTAAAATTTTTGAAAATATTTGCAAAGTTGCAACAAACACGGTTACAAGGTCATGTGTGTTTTTTTAAAAAAAATTATATATTTATTCAAAATAATTTTATGCAATAACTTTTTAAGAAAAGATCATTTAAACTGGTGAATCATCCAGCAGGATTTTTCATTGCAATATTAAGCAGTCATCATCTGCTTAAGGGTTGTATTGTGTTCATTAATAATTTTGCCCTGGCTGTTTGGCCAATTTTAAGAAATATGTAATTAAATTTAAGTTTACTCTGACATATTAATTAATAAGTGTGTGTGTGTGTGTGTGTGTTGCCCAATCAAGTCAAAAATAAAAGATTTTTATTAAATGAATGGATTAAATATTATTTTAATAATGTAAACATTGCAATGAACACAACAACGTTTCATCCCTAATAATGTGGGACCTCATCAGGTGTTGTAAAAATCACTATCATATAGATGGAGTCCACCCCTCTTAGGAGTTCATGAAGGATTTACACTGTTATCCCTCTATAAAAAAAACCTACAATAATCTTTTAATCGTTGTAAGCTGATTGTTACTAAAAAGGTGTTTTTTTAATATATATATATATATATATATATATATATTAGGCATTTAGGCATTTAACAAATTTCTATAATCCAATATATATATATATATATATATATATATATTGGATTATAGAAATTTGTTAAATGCCTAATAATGTGATTAACAAAGTCTATTAACAAATTTCTATAATCCATTGCTAATTAAACTGCGGTTAACATCTCCATTTAAAATCATTTGATCGTGATTTCGTGACTAATTATATTATTATTATCCCAATTGCTATTTCTACTACAATTATTATTAATAATACTTTTATGACCGTATAATTAATAAAATAAGTAGATAAATGAGTAATTATGAATCAAAACTAATATTTCTTAACTTAATCAATCTAAGATTGTAAGTTTTCAATTAGTAGTGAAATAATCTTCACCAAATTAGTGAGCCGCTAATTAAAAAATCCCTCGTACACTTTTAAAATATGTCAGGACAAGTTAAATATGTAGAAAGCTCAACGTTTCGACCCTAATTTTGGACTTCATCATGACGATAGATGAGGCTTTAATTTGATATTTCTTTTTTTTATATTAAATTAAATAAGCCATGAAAGGTTTAATAAAGTCATTGACAGTAAATACAACAGCACAACGTTTCGTCCTTAATTTACGACTTCTTCACAGGTCGAGAGTTTGAGGTTGTGTGTTGCTCCTTTGGACATCCTAAATGAATTTCCATTATTAATGACCAAAGAAGTCGGAATACAATATTTTAATATCAATAATTGTAAATTCGTCGTCGTAGACCGACAAGACGTTTCATCCTCACTCTAGAACCGCTTCAGGTATTAATTAAGAAGCCCTACAAAGTATAGAAAAGAAAACCAATATTTAAATTTAAAAACTCAAGTTTGTTTACTTCAATTTTGTAAAGTCTTTGAAGGCCAGAGTATTTATAAATTAACACCTGATAAGGTCTTGAAGTAAGGATGAAACGTCGATATTTGAGTAGTAAGGAATTATAAATATTTTATTATGACTAGTTTTGAAAAACTATATTAATATCTCGGATAATTTATAGTTTGATACGAAAAATCCAATTGGGAAAAGTCGGCCAGCTGCCTGGTTTGAGGCATGGTGATGTGAATGCTGGCTGGGTCTTCCCAAAGTTCAAGGGCGTGTGGGACAAGCGTCAGTCGTACCTGATGCAGGGTTTTATTACGGTTCCCCCCCCCTCCCTGTGCTTAGTACGATCCTTAGGCCTGTATATCCTAGCCTTGTTCTCCCATCCGCATCCCCTCTTTCCCCTGTCCATGTAAAAAAAAATCTCAACCCTTAATGATTTATATCTTATGAAGTATTGAGGCTTAAACATCCATCTTCTTCTTGGTACAGCGTTTGTATCCTTTTTTTTTAACCGCACGTTACTCTTCCTAGTATCAAAACTTCTTGAGGAAGATCTCCACGTGACCGCTGATGTGATAAAACCCCAGCCATTTCCTTGAAGCCATCAACCCCCAGACAATTCTAGATAATAATCAGAGACCTTCACTTCCCACGCTTCCTCAAAGCTGGTCTCAAGGACGGTCGAAGAGAATTATTTTCATAATAATGGTTGCGGTTGTTATAAAATGTCTCTCATAATGAGAACGTCCTCATTAGTTTAACAATTAAATAAAGGACATGGCCCGAAAAAAAGAAGAGAGAGAGGACAAAATTAGAATGAAATACAACACTGTGTCCCTACAACCTTTGAATTCTAGGACAGTGTCTGGCTTTTGGACTGTGCTTGAGATGCTTGATACTTTGATGTGTAATGACCTTCTTAGTCAGTCCTATGTAGCAGGTATCACAGTCAGTTAATCTCATCTCTACACCTTAATTAAAGAGGCGGCCATGATTTCAGAAACGTTGTGGGGTGGTATTTTTTTTTGTTTTGGTTTGGTTAATTAATTTTACCTGTTTTTGTTCGCTGGAACTAATCCCACCTCTACACCTCACACCTGTGTACTAGTATTTTTTATGTATACTATCACCTATTTTTTTTCTGTTTCAGGATGTATCATTAATTAATTTATTAATCTCTCATTTAAAAATAAACAGTTAATTAATTTATTACCTTTAATTTGACAATTCAGGCAGGAAACTTTGGGGGTTTAACATGACCATAGTCGTGTAGTCATGTGTGTGTGTGTGTGTGTGTCTGCAAGTACAGTGTTGTAATAAAACTAAATGTATCATCAACTCTTTCTGATTTACTTTCTATGACACAAGTGACTGTGGTTACTGTAGAACTGGAAACCACCCTGGGTGAATTCACAAGTTGTTCAATAAATAAACTAATGGGACTTTAATATATCTTTTATTTACATCACAGTTTTCTTTTGTCAGTCAACAATATCAATTTTAATTATTATTTTAAAAAAATCCCTCATAGCATTTATTAATATAGAAGGTTAAAATTATATCACAATTTTGAGACTGATCACAAAACAGCCCCCACCCCACTGTGTCTGTAAAAATATTTTAAATAACTATTTATTAATTTAGATAATTCAGTTTATGACCAATTAACATACAATTTATTTATTAAATTATAAAAAAACGTTTCGGTACTAGATTATAGCATCTTCATGCCTTTTCTATTTATCACTATTTAAAAATTTCACCAAATTTTTGGAAGTTTTGCCACCACACATTAGTTCCAAAAACTAATTTGCCATACTTTGTTTTTTGTTTTTTTAAAAAAAACATGAATAGTAGTAAATACATAAATACTATGGATGTCCATAATGGTGTTTATAAAATTAGTTGCTCGTCTTGTTACACCGGCCGGACTAAACGATCTTTGTTAAGTAAAATAGAGGTAAATAAATCTAAATGTAAAATTACCACCTTACAAACATCCTCCTGTTTTTGGATCTTAATGATTCTGATAATCCTATTATTATTATTAGAGATAAGGAAGATAATATTTTAATATAGGGATAATCTCTGGAATGTTCCATGTTCAGGCAAACAGATTTTCTTTAAATGTTAAACAAGACACTTGTCATTTAAACGGTATTTATGATGGTTCCTTAAATAATCTTTGTTTATATTCTTTGTAACTTTGGCTACGTCACGTGAGTCTTCTCTGGTATCGACAAAGACCGCAGCAGGTGACCGAAACGTCTTATTCACTTTTTAATTTTTTGTGTTGTTGTAAATTTTTTCTTTCTTTGATTGTCTGTTATAATTTCATGTGGGTAAAATGGCGGATGCTGCAGTTGTTGACGTTGTCTGTTGCGCCGCCGCCGCCATATTGGGCTAATCGAGCTGATGTCCTGAGAGGAAGTACGGTTCTGTTTTGGTCGCTCGATACGTTTCATTGCGCAATTTCCTTTTGCTTTCGTACACGCTCCTCCCATTTTGGCTGACGAAAAGGTCGAACGTATTAACCTTCACGTCGGGTGTCGCCGTTGGTTTCGTTCTCGGAGGAGAAAAAAAACCAATTGGTTTTTCCTGGAAGATTTTTTTTTAGGGTAACAGGCTACACGAGGGTAATCCACATTATGGCAACTCCTCTTTAATAGCATAGGAAGGGATTTGAAAGGGGGGATGCGGAAGGGTAGAAGAAGGTAGCCAAGGGTTAACTAGGGGCCCCCGGGCTATGGTTTAAGGATCTTACCAGGCATTCGCCTAAAAGTAATACAGGGAAAACCCTAGAAAAACCTGCATCAGGTAGGTCGGGCATTGGGTACTTGTCCCACGCCCTTCCCTGGATGGCGGCAGAGGAGTTTCCTGTGGGGACGCAGCATTCCCTTCTCCGTACCTCGACCAGTTTAGGAGGCAGCTGGCCGACTATTCCAATGGGAATAGCGAACAACTCTTACCGTATGCCCAAGGTCTGTGACCCCGGAACATACACCTCTGAAAACAGGTGCCTCGGCTTGTGGGAACCTTACTTCAAAAACGGAGAGAGGAGGAGGCATCCCCAAAGGTAGCCCCTTCCTGTCTCTCCTACAAGGTTCTGCCTGCGAGAGAACATCCCTTGCGAGAGAACATTCTTGCAGACTTCCCCTGGAAGATTTACGTCACACGCGAGTGTTGAATCCTATTTTTGCGATATCGGCTTCTAGTTTTGAGACGTTAAATCTCATGAAAATGGTTATTTCGTGTCAGGAAAGTGGATTAGGCGTGGCGAGGACCAAAAAAAGGGGGCCTATGAGATGATCGCACACCGTCAGCCTTGTTTTCCAATTATTTCCTTGCCTCTGTTACCACTCTGTGTCATTCCCAGCAGCCCTTGTGTTTCCTGTGATCCTCGCAGACCATATTTCTAGAGACAGCACCTAGATTTCCCCCCGTGTTACGGCCAACAGTCTTAAGAACTACTGAAGTCAGCTAAATTTTTGGAAATCCTGAACAGTAACTCAGTACCACAAGGTTTTCACATTAACAAATCATTTATTTCGGCTACAGAATCCTTGATCCAAGTTTCTCTGCGATCCTATCGTCGCCTTCATTTGTTAATAAATTCACCAGTCTCTTCACGGCACTTTTCTTGTCCAAATATCCAGCATGAAATAAATATTGCAGAGTGTGGGGCGCCGCAGGGATCAATACTTGAACCTCTTTCTTTTCCTCGTATTTATAAAATACTTTCCAGGCAATACATCATCATCATCATCAGTTAAATGTGTTATTTTCCTGATTACACGAGCCTCCATTTCAGGTTCATTGTTCTAAAACCTAGGACTCTGTAGTTTTCCAGTATTTCCTGTGTTGATTCAACTCCTGTCATGGTTTCTTGTCTTAATAATCTGATTTCTATTATTATACAATTTTGGACGTGTTCCATTTCCAGTGTAAAGAGGTTTTTGGATAAAATAAAACTACTTCAAGATTGAATTTCAGACCCCGAACCTTCCAGTCGTTTTGAGAAAACTGAATCTCATGTAAAATTGTCAGACTGTGATATATCATAATCCTCGGGTGTTTAAAAGTAAGAGAACCTTCAAGGCGTTGGATGTGGCAGCACTGCGTCTTCTCGACGAGTCTGTTAGGTTCCCTCGACCACGACGATGATGCAAATCTACGTGTAACCTTGGCGGTTAAATGGTTTGTAAGGAGCCATCTTCAACCTCCTGCATTACGTAAAACGAACCGCCGTCGAGATGGAAACTTGCGGTCGCTTCGTTACCAACCAACGTCCGGACTTTTTTTTTTCGTATCCTCTGGAAGCGACCGACCCAGATTATCCGCCGCCGGAACCAGAACATCTTTCAGAGGTGAAATTAATCTCCCTGGAGTTATTTGAATGGATCGTATAACGAGACTGTGGTGGATGGAAAAGTCGAGACCTTACGCACTCAGCACAGTCAGAGGAGAAACGAGCCCGGGCCATGGCGAGTTTGGTGGGTCAAGGAGCTGACAACTGCCGCACGCAAAGTCCAGTCTCTTAATGAGTGAAAGCACACGTGACCCATGAACATGACACATGATACATGTAACATGGTCAGTCCCTTCCGCATTGACAGAATCTTCACTTGGGTTGGTGATGCTGAGTGTTGATTAATGCATCGGTTGATTCTCGACGGCCTCGTACTTGAAGGTGCTTGTAATGAAGGCGAGAAAGAACAAAGACAGAAACGCTGTTACCACTCGATGCCTGGAGCATGGCTTTAAAATTAGCGGTTACAAAACGTGGCGAGGTTGTTTTTTTCCCTTCTTGTTGGGAAATATCAGCGGCGGTGTGTTGTACCTCTGTCTACGACGACACCAGATCACTTTAAAAACTGCTGATTCTTAATATCTGGGCTTTTTTAAAATTTATTTTTACATTGATTAGCAGAAAATAGGAGTATTAATTGTAAATTTCACAAACTTCTACAACTCAGTAAAGGAATTTATAGTTCTTTATATTAAACTTAATTTCATATCGTATATAGTTAGTATAAACACTTAATTCATCTAGAGTCATACGATACTTTTTTTTAAAAAAAAAAACAACATGTACAATGATCCTTGATACAAAGTGAAGATGGTAGTGTGGTTTATCACAATTTAGAGTAAGTCTTTTTACAGAAATTCAATTTAAAAACCTGTTGAATGTAAGATTGGAGATCATTAAATATGTTTGTTTTAATTAATATGCCTTAATCACTTAAAGTATTACACCTTGGTCATTCGTTTAAATTTGGAATAATCTTGGGCCTAATTTAGAACCTTGTGGAACCACAAATCTTATATGCACTCAGATAGAACTAAATATCTTCCCACGTTTGATTAAAATAAATTGGCACTAAGTAGTGATAAGATTAAGTGATTATTGAACTTAAACAATTACAAAATATTTTTCACTACCTTAATAAAACCTTAAATGAGATAGAATATTCAAAAGCTACTCTACAATAATTACGTGTGTCATTTCAATGTTGTGTTCTTTCAAATTTGATGTCAAGGTTTGTCGACTCACTTGACACACTCAGGTGAAGGTGACTCATTGACTTACTGCTCATTACAAAACCTTTTTTGTCAGTCCAAACCTTCCAAGGGTTGTATAGAAAATTTATAGAATTGTAAGGTCTCAGATTATAAGAAGAAGTCTTATTCCATGGATCCTGTAGATAAACCAACCTTTGACGATGTGGAATGTGTCGACGTGTTCATTATTTGTTTATTTTCGATTAACCCTTTGCACACATTTTAACTTGTTCTAGTATTTTAATATTTAGCTTTGACATGACACATTCACCTATTATTACAGGTTTTCTACTGTATGTGACTAGAAAATAATACTTCATCTTCCATTTAAAAATTCAACTATTATATTTATATTTAATAAAAGTGGGTTCCTGAAAATTAATATCTCTGCATTGCCTGTTTTTAGACGACAAGATGACGGTTCTCTGGATCGTGTTAGCAATCGTGATTGCCACCACATTTACCCATACGGAATCACAGAGCTTGGACACTCTGATTGATGAGGTGTTCAAGAAACCAAAGCAGAATGGCACGAAGACCACGACAACAACAACTTCTACTACTACAATCAGCACCAATATCAACGAAGAACCTCCCAGGGTCAACCAAGAAGCCCTGGACTGTGAATGTGTGCCTTACTACCTGTGCCAGAACGAGACCATCATCACCGATGGAGTGGGACTCATTGACATCAGGTCGGCATTCCCTTCCTCTGTAAATGACCCACCGGGGTGAGTCTATCAACCCTGAACTGACTACTCGCGACATGATTCAGGCTCCAGGATAACTAAACAACAGAAGTGCATGATTTTTGGTCTCTGGGGATCCATCACACTTCATTTCTTTTGTATCTGTACTAACCAAATAGTTTTTCATGATCTCCCAGTTCTTGAATCATATTTGATTCTCAACTCAGAAATTGTATAAAAGTTTATTTTGGTTGTGGTCAAAAATACCTTGGTGAAAGTCCAAACTGAAATACTCTCAGTCTATGTATGCAACCCAGTTGCTTAAGTATGCTCAGAGCATCCTTTCCTGGAGAAATCTCTAGGTGTCACCATAGCTTTTAAAGCTTTTAATTAGATATAAGTTAACCAAACATTTTCATACTTCACAGGTTGGTGGACTATTTTAATTGAGTCTGATTTTACTAAATGAATTTTATTTATTAACAAGGATGATTGCCTGATTTTATGATAGTCTTATTCATAGAGCATTTACACAACCCTTTTTTAAAAAATTAACAACCTTTGATGGTGTTACTAACTTAACTACGTTAAAAAAAATTATAAATCTTTTATGTATATTTGTGGTCCACTGTGCATCAGAATCACCACAGATTTGAGATAGACACAAGGAACACACCAGTGAGCACCCGCTGATTCATAACACATTATTGGGATTTATTTTATAAATAATCTCCCTCAGTGCTATTATTAATTTTCCAATGCTAACCATGATTAAAACACCTAACTGATATAATATAACTTGATTAAACTGTCATTAAAACAGGGAAATGTCTTTTCATGTGTGACGTATGTTCAAGACTTGTAAAGCAAGTCTCTTAACTTGGATAAATACAAATTTCCCTAAATTATTCCAAGCCTTCCTCAAGCGTATAAATAAATTGCTGTACTTCATAAACTCAAAATTTTATATAATTTGTGCTTGTTTGTCATTAGTGTGGTGAAAATGTTTAAAAATGTATCGTTACTATTTTCCTTGTTACCTCCATGTTCCCAATTAATAAAATATTTCATTGCACATCTACATATGTTGCACCTTTATGTGTGAATTTTATTAATTAGACTACTACTGCAGTATAATTACATAAATTAATATTTAAGGTATGTGGATGAAAAAATGTTGACTGTACTGGGAATCGAACCCATGACTGTCTGCTTACCAGGTCAAAGCACGTGCCTGGTAAATGGAAGGTCTGGGGTTCAATTCTCAGTCTGGTTGACAGTTTTCTATCCACATACCTTAAATATTTTAACCATGGCCTTGAGGATTATATCTATAAGATTTCTTTCTATATCTTTGAATATAAATTTTACTTGTAACTTTATATATTTTTCCATCTGGAATCAATACAATTATTTTTCTGTTTTCAAATAACACATTACAGAATGAATGAAGGACCTTGTGACAATTACTTGGATGTGTGCTGCAAGAAACCAAATTCCAAGGAAGACCCGATCACACCAAAACCTCACGAGCAACGTGGATGCGGTTTCCGTAATCCAAACGGTGTTGGATTTCGAATTACCGGAGATAAGGACAACGAAGCCCAGTTTGCAGAATTTCCGTGGATGGTTGCTGTCTTGAAAGAAGAAACAGTTGATGGTAACCCAGAAAAGCTGAATGTGTACCAGTGTGGCGGCTCTCTCATCCACCCTCAGGTTGTGCTCACAGCAGCACATTGTGTTAACGGGTATGATTTTTCACCAAAATACTATTCTCAGATTAATAAACAGAATTTAGTGCTAATGATCACATTCATTATATGCGTTCCAAATAATTTCTTGCAATCTTACTTAGAATTTTTTTATTTTTAACAATGAGATATTAGACATGACTTTTTTCCTCCAAGGACATAATGTAGGATTGTTTTTGCAAAACTATGCATTCTGACTCTAACACACAATTCATTAAGATGTGAGTAATAATAGACATTTATTTATAACCAATTATAGTAGGAGAAACATAACCAATCACACAGATGAGTAATAAATACTGTCATTGTAATGGTATTACTATAATTAATCACCTTCATGGCAACAATAAATAAAATAAATAAGGAAAGTGAACTAACCACATTTTTGCTTAGTCTCTGACAGTATTATATTTGTATGAACATAAGCCTCCCATAAACATTATCTAATGATAAACCCAAATTTTTAATTCAATTATAGCATTATAATAAATAATAATGGTAATGAAGCTGAGTTTGTCACTTAAATTGTGCAGTTGTGTCGTACTCCTGGATATTGTGTTATTAATCACCTGGCGAAAGGCACAAGGATACCAGAAATGTTGTGTAGTATTTATTTTGTCACTTCATTTTGTCTGTCACTTGTCCCAATTTAATCTAATTAATAATTTTAATGTAATACTAATATTTCTTTACAATCTATGACTCATTCCACACCTTTGACACTCAGCATCTCGATTCAGTCTATTGAATATTGACTTATACTTATATTATAGTATTTGTTACACACACAGTGCTCTAATCCCTTTTCATTATAATTAAAAGTAAAAGTATAAACTATGGTTTTTTATGCATTTTTGTAGTTATTGCACAGTTTTATATTGTAAAATTATTTTTAGTGTCATATAAAACACTAATCCACATTCTAGTATTTGTCAGACAGTTAAACGTTAATTTCATTATATACATGCATAATACACTAAATCGTACAAAATGTGATGATGTATCTTGCCTTGAGGCTTTTTTATATGTATGGTACACCAGTAATTAAATCAAAGTGGCAATGTAAAACATTTTCTTTTCAGGATAAAACATAATATTATTATTATTATTGATATGGACATCAAAATTAGTGTGAATGAGCTACATTAAAGTATGTGTCCATATCAATTATTTTAATGTCACACTGTCCTCACTTGCATATAAAATGCATTTTGTATAAGTCTTTCATATTTTAACTTTTATTCTCTCCACAAATACTTTTTAGAAAGAAAGGAAACTTCAAGATCCGTGCTGGAGAATGGGACACACAGACAAAGAGTGAAACTTACCCCCATCAGGATCGAATTGTGAAGGAAGTTGTCGTCCACGATAATTTCAATCCAAGTTCTTTGTATAATGACGTTGCTCTTCTGATCCTGGGAGAACCGTTGGAGTTAACAGAAAATGTTGATGTTGTCTGCCTCCCAGCACAAGGAGATGTAATAGACAACAGCAAATGCTATGCCAGTGGCTGGGGGAAAAATGTGTTTGGTAAGTTCAGAGTAATGTATTCTCCTGTAATGCATCATTACTTCTTTTAGATAATTTTTTTTATCTAAAATCAAACCAAAAAAGAAATTTGTGAAAATAATTTAATACATATGTATTTAAAGTGACAAAATTAAGGCCAGTTTCCTCTGTAAACTGAAGTGTTGAGAATAACAAAAAAGGAAAAATGCTTGAAAAACCATGAACAAGAAAAATAAAGCAAAAATATATTTATCAGCAGAAATACATGTATCCATTTATTTTCACATCAATTTTTGTTTATTTAAATATTGATTCTGTCAACTGTATTTAGACTTATACCGTGTATGTTTTCATCTCATCCTGAAGTATTATATATCCATTAGTTTACCAACAATGTTTCCTGTATACAGACTGATAAATAAATGTCCAGTCTTTCTCACTTTGAACAGTTCAAATAGATTTATGATATTAAGTGATGGATGAGATTTAACAGAGAGCTAAACCCAAGCTTCTGAAATAGTTTAAAGCTGGAGATCATGTACTTTGTAACACGTGACATTTTATGGATCTTTAATAATTGTACACATGTATTTTATGATCTTCAGGTAAGGATGGGCAGTACCAGGTAATCTTAAAGAAAGTTGAGCTTCCAACAGTTTCATATGAAGGTTGCCAAGTAGCTTTACGCAAAACAAGGTTGGGCCCATACTTCCAACTTCACCCAACTTTCATGTGTGCTGGAGGAATTGCTGGACGGGATACTTGCAAGGTACAGATATGCAATATAGACTTGTAAGAGAGAAATATAGTTGCTATAAATTTAGACATAAAATATTCCTGCAACACTGTGGGACTTTTATAGTATAAAATAAAATTATTTTGTAACCTACTTCATAATAAAACATGAAAAATGAAGGTTTGTAAATTGTTTGAATAGAGGTGTCAATAATTTTCAGCTATCTAATTTATTAGTGTCAGATTGTATCAATATTGTCCCTATCAAAAATTGGTCGTGATTAGTACAGACTTTATAGCACCATGTGTGTTTATTAATATGCTTCTTTCATCTGAAAAATGAACAGTTTTACTGGCTGAATTAATTAATTAACCTTGGTAGATATTTTGTAACAGTTAAGAATAAAAGGGGTCAAAAGTAGAACCCTGTGAAACCCATTGGTAAATAAATGATTGTCCAGATGAATTTTTCATATGAACAGTTCACATTGTTTAAAATTATCAATTTATCATATTAGTTCAACTTCAAGATATATGTTAGAACTTTTCATAGCTTATTACAGAATATTTTTAACAGAGAAATAAACTGTAGCATGTGTAGCATTTCTGATACTGTAGATAATTAAGCATATGTTTGTTTCTCTTTCTAAACAAAACCTTTCTAATATTTTATATGCACAACAGGAAAAAAGAATTGATATGTTTGACAGTCAATTCTTTGTACAGTAAATTTAATGTGTATATTCTTAAAACTGTTTAGTTAAGTATATTATGTACTCTAACCATTTTGTGTCAAGAATATGTTTACAACTTAAGTAATCAATTATTCTTTTATTTTAGGGAGACGGAGGAAGTCCACTAGTGTGTCCTTTAGTCAATGATCCAACACGTTACCAACAAGCAGGAATTGTCGCCTGGGGAATTGGGTGTGGAGAGGATGGAACGCCCGGTGTCTACGCAAATGTTGCACAGTTCAGATACTGGATCGATGAACAGATGGCTTACTACACATTTGACACTAACAAATACACTCCTTGAATTTCATATGCACTTAATTAAAGTATTTAAAATTTTATAGGTTGAGAGAATTTTAAAATTTTTCACTCTGGAAATAAAAAGTATGTTTACTAAACGTATTTGTTGTAGTGACATAAATGTTGCCAAAGAATGTACATCATCGAGCACAGCATGTATTTATGCATGGAGTTTATTGGGTTCACTTTAAACAATTTTAATTACAAATGTAGTTAGAAAAGAATTGAAGTCACTCAAAATATTTGTGTTGTCAAATTTAAATTAAATATTATAAATGTGTTGAAAATTTTAATCATTCTATTTTTTTTTCCATCTGTTTATCAGTATTATTAAATTTATAAATATACATTGCTCAAAACATCATAATAAACAAAGGTTTACCAGATACAATTGAGGTTTTCTTTTATAATATACATATGATATAACACCTACTTTTACATAGTTGTTATTATGTTAAATTGAATAAATGATTTGTAGCAATAAATTGAAATACTCCTATTCAATTCATAATTGAGAACCTTTAGTTTTCATTTAATTCTACTGGAATTTTATTCAGATACTTAACTGAAACTAATAAACAAACCTGCAATTTCACAAAATTCCAATACTACATATACAATGAAGGAAGAATAAATAAATTTTCATTCATGTTACGTAAAACTATTACCAGATACTCGATATATTCTTGGGATCTTTGACAGAAATATAGTGGCGAAAACATATATTTATTGTTTCTGTTAAATGAAAAACCTGCTTCGAAAGTAGTTACAACATTCCTATAAACTAATACCGTTTGCTGTGGGGACATAGCATTCCCTTCTCCTTGCCTCGACCAATTTAGGAGGCAGTTGGTGACTATTCCAATGGGAATAGCTGACAACTCTTACCATATGCCCAAGGTCTGTGATCCCCGGAACATACACCTCTCAGAACAGGCCTCGGCTTGTGGGAACCTTAGTTCAAAAACGGAGAGGAAAAGGCATCCCCAAAAGTAGCCCCTTCGTATATCTCCTAAAAGGTTCTGTCTGCGCAGGTTCCCTGCGAGAGAATTCTTCAGAAAATGATTTATGCTTCTAATGATGTAAATTTTTTTAAAAAAAATAAAGTTCAACTGTGAACGTGAATGAATTTACAGTACAAAAACGATATAATTTATGTAATACACACACAAGAATTGTAGTAGGATCCTTTTTTAAATTAACTTAATCGTTATGCGTACCGCATGGTCCATTATTTGTCCAAATCTATTATTCCCCATTTCTATTATCTTTTTGATTTTGAATTCAAATAAAACCCTGTAGTGAACGTCGATTCCTTATTTTTCTAAAAAAGAAATGTAAAAGTTTAATACATTTCAGTGTAACTAATCAATTGTCACGTACCCTTGTATTATTCCTTCAGCCAAATTATTGGAAATACTTTACAGTTTTTGACAAAATAATCAGATCATCATTTGTATGTGTAATCTAAGTTTTTTCTCTTCAAAGTATCACATGATTTTGCATACAGGTTGTATTCTGAATCTTCGCAGATCATGTTAACATTTTTTTTTCACTTCCAAATGGTCTGCAAACTGAAGAGATTAGTTTGGTGTTGGTAGGAGTATGAGTACTGTTTGTGGTCAGGAATAGTGTTCAGAGAACTGTAAGTGAGGAGACTAAGTTCTTCAGCAATATGATGGACTTTCCACTGACACAATCTGAACCAAAGCTGGTCATGATCAAAATGGATGTGTTTTCTCAAGCCTTGACTTGTGACGCACACAGCATAATGAAGTGGCAAGAACCTGAACCCTGTGAGTCACTAAAGGAATCCTTCTCAGAACTAATTGTTGATTAATATTAAATATGCGTTTTTCCGTTGATCCCCAGACTGAAGCAACGCTCTCACTTTTCCAAGGACTTAATTTTGAACGTCGTTGGAGTGCAGTTTTTAAACCCAGGATTTTTCCCCTGAACAGTGATTGGCCAACGCTGCTCATGAGGTGAGTCACGGCGCAATTTCACGTCGACCTCGGCGGTCCTCGCCGTCTACGTCACGCAACCACGTGGGGCTGCGTCATTCTTCACTTCCACCACCTTTGAAAAGGAGAATTGCCGAACTCAATTATGGGAAACTGCCAGAGAAGGACAACGCACGGGGTGATATATAAACGACTCCGTCAGTCAAAAACACGTTGTTTTATTTTCGTGGCTCTCCCAACGACATTTCTTTTACTTAAAAAAAATCAATTGTTTGCAACAGAAGAAGAAGGAACCAAATATTAAAAAAAAACATACTTCTGCGGAGGATCTACCTATGGTTCATTTACATCTGATAGATAATTACTCTTGCATGCCAGTGGAAGTGCCTTGTACGTCCTCTGCCCCAATTACAACTACACAGGAACAGTTACCCGTTCCTCCTGAGGTCAGAATCGTGAGTGACCGGCATCACCAATCGTTTGTTTGCCTTGTAGCGAGCAATCTTCAGAAGTTAACAGTGTTAAACTTTCTACGATCTTCTTTAAGACATCGTCATGATGGCTGAGGAAACCTAAACGTAATAAACTCTGGTACACTTCTGTTGATCCAGGACGCGTTCGAAAAATAAAATTATGTATTTATTTGTGGGCACTACGCAGACGTCTCTCTAATTGCGTATATACCATACATTTGTTGCATTGTTAGATGACAGTCACCTCGAAGGCCAAGGCCCTTGGTGTCTTCAAGTTTTTATTGAATATTTATTGTAATAACCAGTTCAGAAGGACAGGAATTCTGTTCTTTTTTTTTTCAGATTTGTTTACGAACTGAGGATCCTACAGTGATTTGAACATATAAAAAAATGATAAAATGTCGGATAAGTGGACTTTTAGAGAAAGGAAGGACAGATAATTAGAACTCTTAGGGCTAAATTGTGTGACCGACGGAACCCTGAAAGGCAGCATAACAGATGGACGAGGCAATTATACTAAAAGCAGATGCTTATTGTAATTGATTAAGGGGCTCTCGGAGCAGGAGAAAGCTAACAGATGGGGTTTGTTTTAGCGAACATTTAATTTCAAAACAACTGTCAAAACAAGGGAATATCCGGGAGCCGCGATATAAATAAGAGGGCAGATGGACAGTTAGGGGCTTGATTATCTTTTGGAGTTGGAGAGGAGACGGACGTGAGTGGGAGAGAGCGGGGGCGCAGGGCGGACGCAGGGCCGAGAGTAAATCATCTGGACATCAGTCGTCAACAGTTGGTGGGAGTTTCATCGTGGAGGTCTGTCTGAAAGCAGCGTTGTTTGAATTCGTCGAGAGGGTGACGTCGTCAAGAGTGTGAGTGCAGCCTGGGGACCTGCATGAAGTGAGTGTGTGGACCAGAGAGCGTGTAAGTTTATTTTTCTAAATTAATAATTGTAAATTGCTAATAAAGGGTAAAAAGTGTCAGATTTCGTTTCAATAGTTTCTTTTCGTTTCAATCATTTCGTTTTTCATTTATTGTAACTGTATTTGTTTAATTGTAACAGTTTGTTCCGCTTCCTTATCAACCCAGTAAAGACCCTGAGGGCACCGCGTCCAATTATTTAAAATGTATTCTAGGTAAATAAAATTGTTTTGATTTATAAAAGTTCATTAGATTAGTGTAATTGAAAATTGTTGTTTTAATAAATGATAATTGTTTGTTTAAATTGGTAGTATTTTATTTATTTCAGGTATTACAAAAATGGCTACCACATCGTGGGGCAAATTTCTTTAACCAATACGTAGAACGAAGCAAAGAGGACAACTATGTTGATATATATTGTGGTACTCACAAACAATTTACATTTTAATTATTAAATTTTGGGCGCCAATTTGTACTAAATACAAATAAATTACTTAAATATTAAACTGATGGGATGTTCTACTACAAATTGGCGCCCAAAATTTAATAATAAAAAGGTAAATTGCTTGTGAGTGCACGCCCAACGTTGGGCGCCAATTTCTAATAATCGGTGTTATATTCACTCAATACGTGACACAAGCAGTTTAAAGAAATAATTATTATTTATTAAACGCTCATTTTACATTTACAAAAATAAAAAAAATTATTATGTAACATTAATTACTAACTGTTATAAAAATTAATTTGATTATTTTTGTAAATGTAAAAATGTGCGTTTAATAAATAATAATTGTTTCTTCAAACTGCTTGTGTCACGTATTGAGTGAATATAAGACCGACTATTACAATATATACTGTAGTAAACACAAATAAATTACTATTTATTTTTTTAATTATTTCCCCCCCCCCCACACGTTGAGGTTCAACTTGTAGTAAACCAATTATAAACACTATAATAGTAAATTATTTGTGTTTACCACAAATTGGCGCCCAACGTGGGGGGCGGCTTAACTGAGAATTTATTCTGTATTTATTACAAATTTAAAAAAATAATAGTAATTAATTTTGTGTTTATCACAAACAGGCGTCCCAACAGTGAGGCAAAAATACAGAAAAATTGTAGATTTATAATTTGTGTTTACTACAATATATATATATATAATATTTCTGTAATTCCTATCCTGTTAAAAGAAAAACCATAAAGATTGTCTTAATACTACCATAAAGTTGGTTTTTATAGAACTAGTTGCTGCTCTTGTTATACCGGCCGCACCGAACGATCTTTACTGACTAGAATTATGGGAAAGTAAAGCTAATGTAAAATTTTCACCTTATAAACATTCTCGTATTACCAAAAAAAATATTTTTTTGTTAGGATCTTAACCATTCTTTCAATTGTTGACGATCCTTTTATTCTAGATGATGAAAAGTTGATGTCAGGAATGTCCAACAAGACTCTTCTCATTTAAACAGTACTTATTACGTTTTATTAAATAGTCTTTGTTAATTTATATCTTCATTATTCATATTCTCTGTAACCTTGGCTGTATGACTTGAGTCTGTCTCTAGCTTTGACGAAGATCACACCAGTTGGTCGAAACGTCTATTATGTTGTTAAAAATTATTATACGGGGGCCGTTGATTTCTTATATATTGAAGCAAGACAGTGGACCTTCGAGCACAGGTCGACACGAGACTACAAACTGCTCGAACACGCAGGACTGACGAGGACGGACGGGAGATTGTTTCACTTTGTCTGCGTGTAGGTAAACGTAAAGGAATCTCCTTGACAGGAGACTGAGGAGGTGAAGTCTTCCGGGTGCCGTGACTCACGCGATTCCTCCTCCATAAAAGTTTGCACAAATACAACAACAGGAGGGGGAGGAGGAGGATCTGGTCCGTGACGTCATCTGGTTTCAATGCCGCTTGGTTTTTTGGGTCGAACGACTTTCACCTCGCGCGCGGATCCGTTCTCAATTTTGTTTCCATCGTTCCGCCATTTTAAAATAATCGTGATGACTTAAATCATACAGCATTGCTAAATCCAACAATTATTAAAGAAACTGTTAATATTACATCAACACTGTACAGAATAAAACAATTACTAAACGTTTCCTCTATAGACTGTCAGAGGTTGGTTACATAGGACGAAGCAAAGAGGACACTCATGAAAGAATTTAAAACAACCTTGTGGCAAAGATTCAGTGGTCGGTGTCAACTCACATAACCTCCACAGTTTTGATTGGAGTAAGGTAATAATATTAGATTATTGCAGAGAGATTAAGTTAAATCCAATTGTTCATTCCATTAATTTTCAAGTATGTTAACCTTCCGAATTTTTAGCGCCCAATAAATATATTTTTTGGGGGTGGATCAGTGAGATTCATAAAATTTCTCTGCATGTTGTCCGTGTATAATTTCAACCCCTTTCGGGCCTTAAGGGTTGGGGGTTGAGAGGGCATCACGTGAAAATAACGCAAAATCAATCGAGATTGGAGTCGAATCCTGGGTTATGGATGTCGCTGAGTTTAATTACGACTTTCAGCTTGCCCCTCTGAGGTCTGGTGGGTGGAAATTTTCGAACGTGTTGAAACGGCCGCTGTATTCGTCGACTATTCTAACCTAAATTCTTTGTATTTCATGGCTGCAACTCCTGACCGAGCTGCTTTGTTTTCGCACGAGATCGTCAGACCGTGACAGTAAATCCTGCGGTGAGGATTCCAGGAAGACCTTGAGCAGTTCCGTTCACTGGATCACTCCGCGCGGTTTAGCCAAGCTACGAACACTGAAGAGGGTCCAATATAAGACCTTGTGGTGTTGATTCTCCTATGCTCTTAAAATATGTGTAGCGTTTTCCCCCCGGATATTTAATCATCGTATTATATCATTTTAATTAATTATTAGTATCCATCTGGAATTTTAAATTTTTTTACAAAGTGGTCTCATTAAAATTAATATGGTATCATGAAACGTTGTCTGGTTCATCTTTAGTTAAAAATATAAAAATATTCTGACTTAATTGACTGTAAATATTTACAAAAATGTCTTCCCCTGACCTGGTTCCTTTTCCAAATGAAATAAAAATTATGTCAATTTACTCCACATCAAATAAACGCCGCAGAAAAATTATTATTTATGACTAATTAAGTCATAATAAAATTATTGATTGAATTAATTACATTTAATTATATATTTATTTATTCATTAGGAACTATTGTCTATTATATGGCTAAAAAAGTCCTAAATCAAACTTTCTATTTAGAATGCCTAATCAAATATAATAATTAATATATCAAAATCTTATCATTAAACTATATTAGTTGATTCAGAAAATTTTAAATCAAATCAAATCAATCAATATCCAAAGCATTGATTACATTTGACATTCTCAATAAGGGGATTTTTTTAAAAGCATAATTTAATATTTATTAAAATTTAATATTTATTAAACAACACAGACGTTTCGACCCGCCATATCGGACATCTTCAGGCGTTACAATGTTATTTATTAATTAAAATGTTAAAATTTAAGTCTGATTGAAAATAGTTAATAAGAATTTCCAGTTGTTTATGTATTTGATCCTCAAACACAGTAATTTATTTCATTCACAGCAAATTATGTTCATGCACTGAAGTTGTTTAATTAAAATTTAATATGAATCTTATTTTTAGTAAATATAAACTGTAAAACGTTTCATACCGACATTTGGGACCTCTTCAGGTGCTGCAATATTATTTAATATGAGACTAACTGTCTTGTAATATTAAAATTATGAAACATGTCCAAAACTCCTCCAAAATTTCATAAGTAGCAACCAAATAATGAATTAATGTGTAATTGCTTCAGAAGGTAATTAAAAATATATGAAAACAGGCAAATTTGGTCGGATGAAATTTTATTAAGAAAAAAAAACAACTAAAATAAAAATAAAATTGAGTAAAACATAATTCAGACACTGATTTGATTTACTTACTGACTGTAGTGAGGAAATTTGGACAAGTTAAAATTTCCACTTAATACATAAACATAAAGATACATGGGGAAATACAAATATTATATTATAATGTATAGATATTAGGAAATATTAAGACAAACCATGCCAGAGAAAGGTGCAGGGACTAAATGGACAGTTAAGAGGACATGTAACTGTTTGTGATGTGAACAGGACTTCACTAAACTTCTTACACAACGTCCAAGACCAAAATATTAACTGTAATGTATCATCTTCTTTTCTCCCCTGGAGGTGTGTTATTGATTTAACATATTATACATTTCTAAGAACATCTTCAGGCCTGTTTCCAATGATGTGTTAGTACTTTTTTTTGGCCCTTTCTGTGTCTCCTGTTAATTTACTGAGCTTGAGGCAAACATGGATCCACTCTTCTTTATTTTACTTCCATCTGCTTCTGAAGACAGACTGTTTACCTCCTCCTTTCACGTTAAAATCATAAAACTTCCCCCCCCCCTCCTCCTTCCTCTGCAAACACTCAGGGTCAACAGAGACTCAGCAATCTTGCCAACAAGAATCATGGAAGGTAAAAAATTCAGGATTTACACAATCCCACAGAGTTGATTCAGTGGTGATTGCCAATTGAATTTTTTTTTAAAAAAAAAGTTCTCCCTTTATTGACTGCATGGTGATGACGTCACTGTTACATAAGGACTCCCTGAGGCCTTCTACATGATGAGAGTTGGAAATGGATTATTTGTGGTGTTTGGGAGGTGATTGGTGCAGACTTCTTTGTTGTCGTCTTGGAACTTTGGAAGGGTTGATCAAAATGGCTGACTTTTCAAGTTTCAAGCTTCAGGTTTTCATCATTGATCTGGGTCGGGACGGGTTGGAGTATGGTGGGAATTTGGGGATGCCAAATGCTAATTCTTCACACTTCATAGTTCTTCATAGTTATTTTTTAATTTTAGGACAACCACAACCAATAATCTTAGTAATTTACACCCAAAATTATTTGAAGAAGGTCTAAATGACATTTTGAAATCATGGTTTACTTCTGTAAATTGTTGTTTTAGGTTATGAAGGGTGATTTCCAGAGATGTATTTGAATTTAGGGTTCCCGGCCAAAGTTTGTAGGATGGTGGAAGGCATGGATTGGGATTTTTGGGGGGCCATCGTAGGATGGAAGGAGACGGTGAAGATGTTGGTGTTGGAATAGGTTGATGGAATTGAAGTGAAAGACTCAAGTGGAGGGTTGTTCTTTCCAGGACAGTCAGACGTTGAAGATGACCAGGTGTGTGGGGAAGAGAGTAGAATATGAAGGATGACATGAGTCCGCTTCTGGAGCGCTGATACCTGATAAGGGTAAATCTTTGGACATGAGGTTGGGGATGAGAGAGTCAGTAACTGTTGTGGCCTGCGCCAGGACTGTGTTGGCAGAGGAAGTGAGTCACCGTCGTGAAAGCGTCTCTCCGTGGCCATGTCTTGCCGTGTGGAGGCGGCAGCGGCGAGAGTTCGTTCACTTGTTGCGGCGACAGCCTTGACCTTCCCTGGAACTGCAAGTGGCTGTTTAAAAAGGCAGCGCCACATTCCAGCACGACGGCGGTGCCGGTGGAACCAATAAGGTCTGCTGGTGCCTTCGACGGGAAGACTCGTATCAGATTAGTACTGTACTAGACTTGATGCGCTGTTGCCACACTACACGTCATCTCAATTGGAATTCGCCTCACAGAAAAAAAACACGCTGCGATTGTTCCGCAACGCTGCCTTGTCCCCCCCCCCACCCGCACGGAAAATAACAGCAAAATGCAGCTTCATCGACTTCAGCTTTGTTGTTCCGTGTAAAATCACTGGCATAACGTGTCATAAAGTAACCGTAAAGAGCCCTGAGAGTATCAAACTAAATTAATTTCTCTTTTGAGTAATTAATTGAGTAATTGAGTAATTAATTGTAAAACTGGCCTTACTGAGACACTACCAAGAGAGTTTATAGAATAATTGAAGGTAATAAGTCATCAAAATAATCATTTTATTCATTCCTCAATTTTTAGCAGTAACTGGAAGTTATAAAAAGATTAATCAAGTAGGTCAAAGTTCTTGGTACTTGTCCCCCGCACTTCCCGCGGTGACGTGAGGCCGCAGCATTACCTTCTACATGGACGACATTTTTTTAGGGTAACAGGCTACATGAGGGTTATCCACGTGGTGCCAACTCCCCTTTAATAGCATAGGAAGGGATTTGAAAGGGGGGATGCGGAAGTATAGAACAAGGTAGCCAAGGGTTAAGTTAGGGACCCCGGGTTATGGTTTAAGGATCCTACCCGGCAATTCGCCTAAAAGTGATGCAGGGAAAATGGAAAATCCTAGAAAAATCTGCATCTGTCGGGCATTTGGTACTTGTCCCACGTCCTTCCCTGGATGGCGGGTTTGCTGTGGGGACCCAGCTTTCCCTTCTCCGTGAGTCGGTCAGTTTAGGAGGCAGATGGCCGACTATTCCAATAGGAATAGCGGACTACTCTTACCGTATGCCCAAGGTCTGCAACCCCGGAACATACACCTCTCAGAACAGGCCTCGGCATGTGGGAATCTTAGTTCAAAAACGGAGAGAGGAGGAGGCATCCCCAAAGGTAGCCTCCTCCAGAGCTCTCTGGGAAGGTTCACCAGCAAGTGATCTCGCAGGCTTCCTTCGGTGAACCCAAAGATAGCCGTTTTTTAGGGTAACAGCGAGACTACATGAGGGTAATCCACATGGTGGCAATTCCCCTTTAATAGCATAGGAAGGGATCTGAAAGGGGGAATGCGGAAGGGTAGAGGAAGATAGCCAAGGCTTAACTAGGGGCCCCCGGGCTATGGTTTAAGGATCCTACCTGGCATTCGCCTAAAGAAATGCAGGGAAACCCCTAGAAAAACCTGGGTACTTGTCCCACGCCCTTGCCTGGATGGCGGGAGAGGGGTTAGTAGTTTGATGTAGTTAAAAACAACCTCGAGTACAGTGTTACAAGTTACGTAACCGCTCCTGAGAGGCGACAACGTGACTTTGCCCGTGTCGTAACCATCCAGTCTGGCTTTCGAGAAAAATAATTCTATTTATAAGCAGGTCGCATGGAACCCGAGAGACACTGCGGAGGTTATGCAAGCAACTTCTTCCGCAACCTGTTTCCTGCCAGGAATGCAACAAGACGCGCTTGGACGAGCATCCGATGCAACATGGCGGCGGGGGCCGGGAAATGCACGTCGATATCGAACGTATTCGCAACTGTGTTCTTCTCAGATTTCATTTTAAAACACAGTCTGTACGTATTTTATAGACTGAGGATGTGAGCCAAGGTCCGTGGAGAAACAACCTCCAACCCATAACCTATCATAAACCTTTTATAAAAAATAAATTTGATCTTCATTTAATTATCTCAATCAGACATTAAAGTTCTTTGAAGATTTCTTCTTCTCTGCCATATTTTATTTGTTTAATAAAATAAAACAACTGTTTTTTTGCTATTCAGCCGTTAAGAAGAACTTTGAAAACTATTTGTAATTCTATGACACCATAAAAACACCAGATTATTGGTTTTATTATCATAAACCTTAACGTTTCATCCCTGATTGAGTTTTTTTTTTAAAAAAAACATAAACCTTCCAATAATTTAAATTTAGTTAACAACATCAACACTTTATATAAACATAATTGTTTTATTGAAACAGATCCTTACGGTGATTCTTCACTATAAATAATTTTAGAAAACCTTTGAAGTAGCTCCAAATAAAAAAATAGGGATGACAGTAAAAAGTTCATAGTCAACCCCTTATATGTTATTAAATGTAACGTTCAATGATTTATTTTTCTGAACTTATTGGCCCACACAACTTTACTTGTAATAAATAAAAAACGTAAACATTTTCCGACCAATTCAGAGAAATTTGTATTTTAAGAAAATATATTGTAGTGAACAACATCGCTAAGTGGCCGCCCTTGTGTCCGCGGGCCTGAGAGGGAGTTAATTAAGGGTGCACGTGTGCCGGAGAGGCCCCAAGAAGCCGAGGGTACGCGTCCCTTTTATTTTTACATCGTTTGGGCGGGGGGGGGGCAGAGTAAGGGTATGTACTCCGCAGCCGGGTGAAGGTGGACAGTTCCCACATGCCGAGGCACCTCGGCCTGTTCTGATAGGTGCACGTTCCGGGGTCGCAGACGTTGGGCATACGGTAAGAGTTGTCCGCTATTCCTATTGGAATAGTCGGCCAGCTGCCTCCTAAACTGGTCGAGGCACGGAGACGGGAAATCTGCGACCCCACAGCAAACAGGTTTTTCTAGGGTTTGTCCTGCATCATTTTTAGGGGAATCGCCGCCGGTAGGATCCTCAAACCATAGTCCGGCGACCCTTCCTCTACCCTTCCGCATCCCCCCTTTCAAATCCCTTCCTATGCAAGTTAAAAGGGAATTGCCACCATGTGGATTACCCTCATGTAGCCTGTTACACCCCCCCCCCTCCCAAAAAAAAGTCGTTCATGGGAGGCAGTACCTGGGAGGGATGTTCTCTCGTAGGCAGAACCTTGTAGGAGAGACACGAAGGGGCTACCTTTGGAGATGCATTTTCCCTCTCTCCGTTTTTGAGCTAAGGTTCCCACAAGCCGAGGCCTGTTCTGAGAGGTGTATGTTCGGGGGTCACAGACCTTGAGCATACGGTAAGAGTTGTCCGCTGTTCCTATTGGAATAGTCGGCCAGCTGCCTCCTAAACAGGTCGAGGCACGGAGACGGGAAATCTGCGACCCCACAGCAAACTCCTCTCCCGTTATCCAGGAAAGGGCGTGGGACAAGTAGCAAATGCCCGACGTACCTGATGCAGGTTTTTGTAGGGTTTTCCCTGCATCACTTTTAGACGAATTGCCGCGGGTAGGATCCTTAAACTATAGCCCAGAGGCCCCTAGTTAACCCTTGGCTACCTTCCTCTACCCTTCCACATCCCCCCTTTCAAATCCCTTCCTATGCTATTAAAGTGGATGAGGATTACCCTCATGTAGCCTGTTACCCTAAAAAATGTGTGTATTTATATGGCGGAGAAACGTTTGAAAACGGTTATTATGGATTCACAACTCTGAAAACGGTACAAATTGATGGCGAAACGTTGCAAGGTTTTCTTTAGAAAAAATAAAAAAATATTTTAGATCTGTCACTGGTCCGAAAATGGCCGATTTAATGTAATTGATTAATGAAGTGACCGATAATAATGTCGTAAGCAATTATATGAATGTGTTACAATTAATATAATATAAACTTTACAGTGAAGACGAGAACGACGTTTCAGCCCTTGGTCAAGGTTCTGGGGTTTTTATTAAAAAAATATATATCGAATAGTCTAAATGTAATGGGGGAAACAAAATGGAGAACATAATTTCAAAATAAATTACAGATTCGAGGAGACTAAATTTAATAATTAAGCGTTGATTAAAAGGAATTTCTAATATTTAAATGCAAGTTAAATCCAGAGATTCGCAGGAAGAAAAACTGTACTATTTATATCTTACAGTGTTGCCAACACAGGACGGACCCACGCCTTTAAGGGCCGTTGCGCAGTTGCTCTGAGGAGGAAAGGTTCCTATTGATTCCCCTGTCACGAGGGTTGGTGTCGTGCTCGCCGTTAGACATGCAAATGCCAGTCACCTCGTTAAACAGATTCAACTCCCCCCTCCCCCGGTTCACATTCTCACCCTCTGCTCCTGCGCCACGGGTCCACGAGCACTAAGACTTCCTTAAGGCAGCCGCAAAATAAAATAGTCTCGGTATCCTTAGAGACTGAAATTGGGAAGAAGTTGCGTCTGAGATTGTGGTAACACTGCCACAGGCTCCAAAAGGGTGGGGGAGAGGGGAGAGGGAGAGGGAGGGGGAGGGGGGAAGAAACTCAAAATTAAATAGTTTACAGAATAGTTTTTTCTATGTTTTTCCAACCATGATCTTAGATTAAAAGCGTTATAAAGGTGGAGCCACGCTGCCATCACGTGACGTCACGTGCCGTGATCTAATAACAACTGTTGGAGCAGGAAAATAGAGACAGTCACGTGGGATATGAAATATTATACAGATAATACTGTCTTATGTCACAACCATATGTGCGGGGGGGATTCTAAATATTATATAAAAATATAAGTCCATATCCTCAGACACACGCTTTCTATTTTAGGGTAACAGGCTGCATGAGGGTAATCCACATAGTGGCAAATCCCCTTTAATAGCATAGGAAGGGATTTGAAAGGGGGGATGCGGAAGGGTAGAGGAAGCTAGCCAAGGGTTAACTAGGGGCCCCCGGGCTATGGTTTAAGGATCCTACCCGGCATTCGCCTCAAAGTGATGCAGGGAAACCCCTAGAATAACCTGCATCAGGTAGGTCGGGCATTTGGTACTTGACCCTCGCCCTTCCCTGGATGGCGGGAGAGGGGTTTCCTGTGGGGTCGCAGCTTTCCCCCTCGCCGTGCCTTGACCGGTTTAGGAGGCAGCTGGCCGACTGTTCCAATGGGAACAGCGGACAACTCTTACCGTATGCCCAAGGTCTGCGACCCCGGAACATTCACCTCTCAAAGCAGGCCTCGGCATGTGGAACCTTAGTTCACAAAATCAAAGAGAGGAGAAGCCATCCCCAAAGGTAGCCACCGCCAGAGCTCTCTAGGAAGGTTCACCTGCGAGAGGATTATCTCGCAGGCTTCGCAGACACGCGCGACTTATTTGGAGTTATTAAATAATAATAAAAGGAACCTGCCTGAGAGAGTAAGGCACGGGGTGGTGGGGGTGGGGCACAGTCTTTCATAGGGAATTGTCCTACCGTGTTACTCGTTACTTCCCTGACTGGTAGCTGAAGATCCCGGGATATTTCCACAGCTCCGTCGACGGATTCTGTATCTGCGCTTACGTAAAGGCAGAGAGAGAGAGAGGGAGAGAGAGAGAGAGAGGGAGAGAGAGAGAGAGTGAGAGTGTGTGTGTGTGTGTGTGTGTGTGTGAGTGTGTGTGTGGAAAAAAAAATCATCTGCATTCCAAATTTACTGAAACAGTTCGACCCCCTCGCGATGTCGTCGTGTACCTTTTACGTAAATCCCCACGCACGAGACGCCAGACAACTGAATCTCGTTACGAAAGGAAACGAGTTGCTTCGATCACGAGGACGTCAAAAGGTCAATACGTAAAACGTTACGTAAAAATCTGGAACACTCCAGGAGGAAGAAATTTATAATTGCAAAGTGGGAGGGGGGGGGGTTAAACATGGATTAATTTACGATAAACGACGGAAACATCACGAGAAGTCGCTCTTGAGGCCGCCAGAAAACACGATTGTTTTTATTTAAAGGAAACGGAAGTAAAGACAAAAATATATTAAAAAATACAAGCACCCCGCTGATTGGGGAGAGACAAAGACGTTTAATCATCAAGGTAGATAATTTTTATGGTTCAGTAGCTTGATAATGGACCACGTTCAGGGTTCGAAACTTTATATTCACAACCCTCACGCTCTTTATGAAAATAAACAATACATCTAATAAAGAAAATAGACTCTGTGTGTGTGTGTGTGTGCGTGTGTCTGTGTGTGTGTGTGTGTGTGTGTGCGTGCGTGTGTGTGTGTGTACGCGTGTGCGAGTTCCTTATACAAATCTACACACGTGGAGAAAAATTTCACCAACTTCGTGCACGTGCACCTTTAGAACCCCCCAAACAAACACTGAGCGGGTGAGACACGTCTACCAACCCTCCAGTGGCTGCCGGGGTTAGAAATTTTTCAAACACGCTAAAACGGCCGATGTTTGCGTCGGATAAATATTTTCCAGGTGTCAACGAGTCTGATAGTGTTTCTCCAGATGTGGTTTATGCGTAATTTTAACCCCTTTCGGCATACTAGTGGTGAGCACCCTTACTGGTTGGGGGTGGTGGGAGGTGTTACAAAGAAAATAACGCGAAAACAACCGATATTAGAGTCAAATCCTAGGTTATGGACGTCGCTGAGTTTAATTATGACAACCCCCGGGCAACCCAGACAGTTATATAATAAATATAACAGCGTATTAGTCAGAATTTTTTTTTTTAAAAAAATATTTATTCTATTTAACAGGTATTATATATCAAACACGACGTTTCGAACCCTGATTGGGGCCTCTTCAGGTGTGTATTCGATTAGAATTAATTGTGAGAAAATTTAGGTTCTGAAATTTCTTACCCCGACACACGTTGTGGTCGAACACGTGAAGAGGTCCAAATTAGGGGGCGAAACGTTGGCTTTGGTTCGTTTTAAACAGAGTGATTAAAACAATGTTCCTCTGACTGATAGACTGCTGTCAGTCACGTTTTAAAGATATATATATATATTAATAAACAAAATTATATTAATAAGTACCCCTGTAATGTTGGCAAATTGTTATACACCAAACTATCAAAGGGAAGTATACCTCAAGGGTCGGCAACGGGCTTCCAATAAAAAATAATAGGAGTTTATAAAATGAACACAGAAAAATTATAAAACTGTTTATAACAGAAATCAAACACTTGATTTACTATTCTGAACCAAAACCAAACAAAAACACCTTGGACTGTCAAAATTGGTTCCCAAGCGGTCCAACGCCCTTCACCCTTCTCCACTTAGCTGCATTGCCCAGTGTCACCACGGGAGGTGTGGATACAGGACTTGCTGGCAGAGCTATCACAGATAGACGGCTTTACTCGAGGTTACCATCCCTCGGGGCCTTTACCAACCTTGGACTGGCCTGAATCTCCAGTGAGATCCAGAACTGCTTAGGACCGGACATGACTTCAGACAAACCAACGACACAACGACACGGCGCACCTGGACAGGACGTCCAACTCCAGACAGCCACGACTGACTGCTCGTGTTTACTTCCTGCACCCTCCACCCCGAGACACAGATTGACCCGTCCTCGAACGTTCGTAAACAAACGCGAAAACATCGCCCGTACTGCACAAGTCAATTAATTCCTCAGTATTCGCTATAATATATATATATATATATACATATTTAAGCTTTGGGTACAATTTTTATTATTATTTTGGAAACAAACATGGATGGTAATTTAGAAGCATGAACCAGAAGGTTGACTGTAGGCGACGTTATGATAGAATTGTAATGAAAATCCAGTACGTCTGTTTTAAATTATAATAATTAGATAAAATAGCTCAAATGATAGACAAAATGAAGAGCGCGTTGGCCCTTGTGTGTTTTTAATCGCCTGACTGAAAGTAACAAAGTTTCGCCCGTCTCGTGGCTGTTTTACGCAGTTATCATGGTCTGCTAATTGCTCTGACTAGAGGAAACCGGATGTAGTGGTGCTGACCGCACTTCCTGTTGGACACTTCTTGCGCGCCGATAAGGAAGACTCTCTCACTGTGGTAATGGTCCTCAACTGTTTGAGCTGGGAAATCGTTCAGCGTCTCCAAGGTTATTCCAGTCGGAGCGGAAATAATGTTTAACTGCGTACAGTCATTGTCATGAATCATGCAGTTCCGCCAGTCAGGTGTGATCAGGACTCGGCGTAGTGCATTGTGGGACGCTTGAAAGAGAGGGGGAGGAACAGTTGCATGGACAAGCAGCAGCATTTTTAACGTCAGGAAAAAAATATATTTAATAATATTAAACCAACGTTACGTCCACTAATGAGGACTCACGTTAAAAAGGCGAAAGTTTATTTATAATTTATTTTAATTAGGCACTATATATATATAGATATATAATATGAATAATTAAATATCACAAGTAAAATATATAATTTTCAGAGGATACGTGGGACAATAAGAAGAACGTTTAAAGGTAAAACCAGAAAAGAAACACAAACTAAATGTTATAAGGTGATGGTGGCAGCTCCTACAATGCTGGGTGACAAAACATAAAGAGCTCAAACAAATAGAGGAGGCACCTGAAATGAAATTTCTTAGAGCAGTGAAGGGGATAAAATAAGGAGTACTTCCATAAGTGTTTTTTAGGGTAACAGGGAGGCTACATGAGGGTAATCCACATGGTAGCAACTCCTCTTTAATAGCATAGGAAAAGGAACTGAAAGGGGGGGATGCGGAAGGGTAGAGGAAGGTAGCCAAGGGTTAACTAGGGCCCCCGGGCTATAGTTTAAGGATCCTACCCGGCATTCGCCTAAAAGTAATGCAGGAGGCAAACCCTAGAAAAACCTGCATCAGGTAGGTCGGGTATTTGGTACTTGTCCCACGCCCTTCCCTGGATGGCGGGAGCGGAGTTTGCTGTGGGGTCGCAGCTTTGTTCTCGTCGTGCCTTGACCGGTTTAGGAGGCAGCTGGCCGACTGTTCCAATGGGAACAGCGGACAACTCTTACCGTATACCCAAGGTCTGTGACCCCGGAACATGCACCTCTCAGAACAGGCCTCGGCATGTGGGAACCTTAGTTCAAAAACGGAGAGAGGAGGAGGCATCCCCAAAGGTAGCCCCTTCCTGTCTCTCCTACAAGGTTCTGCCTGCGAGAGAATAGCCCTCGCTGACCTCATCACTTCCATAAGTGTTGAGGCGATCACAGATAGGTGGAGAGAGCAAGGTACTGAGAAGGCCTAGAGACAAGTGCTGGAATGTAAACCATTAGGCAAAAAGGAGTGTTGGAAGACCCAAGGTTGAAGCCTGAACAGGCTAAGCAGAAGAAGAAGAAGATGTAATTAAAAAATATAAGCTACCATCAATCCAAACACCAAAACGAGCAAATACATGAATAATTCAAAATTATTTTTAATTTTACTGTAGCTAAATTTTATTTATAAATAAAAAAAACATTAAAACCCTTGAAGTTCTAGATTAATGACCTACACGTTGCACTTTTGCCAACATAATAAAAAACGTTCAAATGTTATAAAAATTTTGGACCAGATTTTTTGTTCTTATTTTTTACCCGTATTGAATTCACAAAAAATTCCAGTTTTAAAAAATCAAGCGCTGATCTTGAAGGGAGGCCGCACGGACGAGAACAAGATGGCGGAGGAGTCCAATGATAATTAATAATGTGAGTAATGGCGCCTGAACCCAGGCAGACGTAATGAGTCACTCGCTTCATGAAGGAAGGATGCGCGTCGTCAGGCTGTAAGATTAGTGATGAGCAACTAAGGCGAGATAACGTGAAGAAGCAGCAGCCCTGGTGGCGAAATAACCTCAAATACAAGCTTCGGGTGAGGGGGCGGAAAACACTGAAACAAAATTACGTCCGATTGAAAATAATGAACACCTTGTTCCTTTCGTCAGGTGCTTAAGAAGAGACAAGGAACCCAGAAACGTTTGTCTGTATTTGGCTACCTTTTTTATTTAACAACAAAAAACTCTTTAAAAATTATACAGCACAAATTGTAAGGTGGTAAAAAAAAATCTTACATGTTTAATATTATAGGTAAGTAAACAAACAGCCTTGAGTCATAAATATTATGTTTATTTATAAACTCCGTTGCTGTAGTCGACCACGGGGACGGACGACGTGCGACAAGTAGAGAGAGCCCGCACTACACGGCGAATAACAATAAAACTGCGTAAGGTTGAGTAACGAATGTTAAGGACTAAGAGCCAGAGAACTTAAAACGAAACAGCTTTCAGGTTTTCCCCGTGTGAAGTGTGTGACATCTTTAATATTAATTTATCTCGGATTTTAACATGTTTTTGGGCTACGATTTAAATTTTATCGTCGTTAAACAAAAATTATATTAATAAATAAATAAACTACCTTGAGTCAGAAAATTATGTTTAGTAACAAAAAAAAGTTTCAGGACATCATCTAAAATTTTTTGCTTCCACCCCCCCTGGGGGTCGCGGTAGAATTGAACCACGACGTTTCGATGGTCTTGATTTCCAACGAAACGTCGTGGTTCGTTTCTACCACTACCATGACCCCGGGGGGTGGAGGCATTCCTACGGTCTTCAAGTTATTCCATGTCATGTTTTAAGTTCCTTAACATCCATTGCGCAGTCTTACTGTTATTCGCCGCTAGAAACAGACGCTCGTGTAGGGCGGGCTCTCTCTACTTGTCGCACGTCGTCCGTCCCCGTGGTCGACCACAGCGAGAGATCCTGATCATCGCAGCAACGGAATGGAATGAATCCAAGATAGTTTCTGAATAAAACATAATATTTATGACTCAACGCCGTTTGTTTATTTTTTTGCCATCGTTAATAAGAAAATTATATATTAAATGCCTATCGAGGTCCTTCAAGAAACAATTAAGACTATCATTTAATTAACGTTTCGGTTCTTAAGTGGGACGCAGCATCAGGGTTGATATCAAATTGTAGATAGTCAAAGATTATAAAAAAATAGATGAAATACGAAGGACGAAAGTTGTAGCATAGGAGTGAAGCGACGTCGACGTCAGCGAGTGTATTTATCCGCCGTACGGGCGCCGGCATACGTCAAAGTAGTTCCGAATTCAGTAACAAGGAACAAGTTATGGCTTGTTAACGGACTCATCCACCTGCTGACACGTGCGGGGGTGGGAAAGTCGTAAGAGACACTCTCACGGCTGAGTTTGCCTGGGTGTTTATTTATATAAGGTCCCGAAGAAGCAAGGCAGCTCGTCCTCCTTTCAGAGATGTATGTTCCGGGGTCGCAGACCTTGGGGGCATACGGTAAGAGGTGTTCGCTGATTCCATTGAAACAGTCGGCCAGCTGTCTCCTAAACTGGTCGAGGCACATTGAGCGGAAAGCTGCGTCCCCACAGGTGCGTCTCCACAGCAAACTCCTCTCCCGCCATCCAGGGAAGGACGTGGGACAAGTACCAAATGCCTGACCTACACGTTGCAGGTTTTCTAGGGTTTTCCCTGCATCACTTTTAGGCGAATTGCCGGTTATGATCCTTAACCCACAGCCCCGGGGGCCCCTAGTTAACCCTTGGCTACCTTCTTCTACCCTTCCACATCCCCCCTTTCTAATCCCTTCCTATATTATTAAAGGGAAGTTGCCATCATGTGGATTACCCTCATGGAGCCTCTCCACACCTAAAAAAGAAAGGTATTAATTTCTAGATTAACCCCTGTTCCTCCCAGTGCCTTTAGAGGAGCATAAATACTCTCGGTACCAAATTATTATTATTATTATTATAAAAATACTCTGAGTACCTCAAGAGCGTCAGAAATACTCCCGCTGCGTTATTGCCATAGTTAACTATTGTCACTAAGAGACTTGAAAATATAGACTCGGTCCCCCTAATGCAGGCACTGCCTTAAAAGAGTTAATTATATACCTGGCGCCTTTAAGAGAGTTAAAAAAATTTCATGTTCCTCTTAAGAGCGTCAAAAATACTTCCGATGCGTTGTTTGGGGGTGGGGCGGGGCGGGGAGGGGGGGGGGGTTAGAATTCCCTGCACGTGTTTTAAAGATTTTAATGTTATCCACTACGTATGTGGTCGAGCTGTTTGACTCGTCTCCTTGCCCCTCAACTGACAGCTGATGGAATCAACCTAAGGACAAGTCCAGGGTTCTTCAATTTCCTTTAATGCAGACAAGCTTTAAAAAAAATTGAATATTAATTTAAAGAGGTTATTTATTAAATATTTGGACGTTTCGTCCTTTTCAGGGCCTCTTCGTGTTAATAATCTTGGATAGAAATCAAGCAAAAAATTTTATAAGTTGTCCTGAAACCATTTTTTTGTTCATTTTTCTGACTGATGGTAGTTTATTTATCTATTAATATAACGACTAAAATTTAAATCGTAGCCCAAAAACATGTTAAAATCCGAGATAAATTAATATTAATTGTCACCGCGTCGGTCCTTTGATCTATGGTGGTTACTGGAGGATTCCTGACACCCTCACAACAACATCGCGTAGGTCGGACTCTCTGAACTCGTCACACGTCGTCCCCACCCCCTTCCTTGGTTTGTCTGAAGCAGCGACGAATATAATCGTGATCCTCACAGCAACGGAATGGAGTAGTGGAATGGATGGATGAATGAATGGGAGAGAATTTCGTGGAACGTTCACATGAGTGTGTATTTACAAATGAGGCTGATGACGTAGTTGATGACGTGGCCCGGAACTGGCTCAGCGAGCGACCTTTGTCTCTCTCTCTGTCTCTATCCCCACTTTCCGCCGTGCTGGGCGTTGGCTGCGCATAACTAGCGCCGTGTGTCGGCGTCGGCCCACAGTGAGCGTCCAGTCCTCGTCGTCGCAACACAAGCAGCAGCAGCAACCGTAAGTAACCAGCAGTGAAGTGAACTCCCGTCCTAGTGGTGGCAATCAATAGCCTCGTCCCTCGACTTACCAGTCCCATGGTTCTCAGTCGCACACGGTGTTAATAATTATAACAGGAGGAACCTCAACCCCCATTGTAAAGTTACTCGTTGACAAACAGCAAGCAACGTCTGATGGCGTGGTTGTTTACTCCTTAGAGGTTGAAAATGACCAACCAGGCTTTTATTCCTGTTACGATTACAAGCACCATGCTTGTGTGTGTGTGTGTGCGAGTATTCACTTTATCTTCACCCAATTTTTTATTATTATAAAACGACAGTCTGCAGTCGTCCTGCAGACAAAAAATTCACTCCAGTCGTCTTATTGACCTTCATCACAGTCTGTGTTCTATTTTTTTCCCTTTACATGCTCCTTTTTATTTGCGACCACGGTTAATTTAAGACCCCAAAAATAAATATAGTGACCCCACACATTTGTGTGTGTGTGTCTGTGTGTCTTCGGCTCTAAAACCTACCGGGAGAAGCAATATGGCAGCAGTCTTCCTAGAAACTCTATTTACATTCCTCACTCAATCACTAGTTATTCAGTCCCTGTGTGTGTGTGTGTGTGTGTGTGGCTTAGAAAATTCCAGGATGCTTTAAACTAAACCGTTGAACAATATTTTTTTTTACAGGCAAACCCCCAGTCAGTCTCAATAAGATTCATTTCTCTGAATGTCTTCTCTAGGTTAATCATGCATGATGTTCCTCTTAACCTCACTGTGACAAGTAAAGCTATTATTATTATGTGATGACTACAGCAATATCAGGCCTATATAGACATAGGTTATGTGGGAACAATTTAAATGATACAAAACAATCCGATGGCACCTAAAATTATGTAGAAACCCTACAAAGGATTCTACGATGCAGAAGGAAAGAAACTATTTTCTGTAAAACAAACCCTTCAAATATTTCTTTCACTGACCAATTATAATAACCTAACTGATTTTTAAATTAAATATTTTCAAAAACCATCCACTATTAGTCAGAAAATTTTTATTATTTATAGGTTTGAAATCAAATGTTTTGGTACAGGTAGACACTAATAATTGTTTTTTTAAAAGAACAGCTTCTGTTAGTCAAAAAGAAAATTAATATCAAATTTAAAACACAATATTCAACATGTGTCTGTTATGAATATGATAATAATTTTTTTCTTACTGTTTCAGACTGTTGTTTTTAACAATTATTTATTATATTATAGTCAGATTACTGTAATTGTTAATACTCTGTTTGATTTTTTTATATTAATACTTGTATAATTTGTGATACTTGTGCACCTGAGGATATTTTATGCAGTTAAGGAAATTAAAATTTATCATCTTTTTTTATCCTTTTTTTATTTTTGGTTTAATTACATTGTTATTAAATGAAACATAATTTTCTGTCTCAAGTTAGTTTATTTATTTATTAATATAATTTTGGTTTAACGACTTAACTTTAAATCGGACCCCAAAAACATGTAATTAATTACTTGTCAATGTGTCACTCCTATGAGGTATGGTGATTGCTGGAGGATTCTAATTATCATAATATAAACTTCCTTCGGTTGCAGTTGAATTTGGTGTGGTTAAAATATTGTTTGATTAAACCCCATTTTTTGTAAAACTTATAAAGTGACTAAATTCATAGAGTAGAACGAAAATTGTGGGGGGGGGGTCAAAAAACTTCCATGATGGGAAACATTGTTATCTACAAGAATGTGAGAATACTAGGGGCTGTGTGTCCCCCCCCCCCCTTCCTGGATAAAAAATATTTTTGGTAGTGATGTTATAAAGTTAGCTACATTAATGTTGGGGGGTGGGGGGAATTTTAAATAAAATTACAGTGTAATGACAACTGTTAGTCCTGTGTATTGTTGTTAAACTGGTAAATTTAAGTATGGAAAATGGGGAAACTTAGATCCTGGATAGTTCCATTCTAATAATCCTCCAGTTAACAGTAACAGTTAAGGATTGTTCCTCTTTGTTGCTGGGACCTTTCCAGGTGCTGTGCCTCAATATTTAGTTGAATATTCAAAGAAAATTGTAAATTAAGAGTCACAGTAGGCAACAGGCTGAATAATTATATTCCAATAGTCATCCAGTTGACTGTAAAGATTGACAGTTCCTTCCCCCCTTTGTTACTTTGAGGCCTGTTCAGGTGTTCAATAATTAAAATATTGTAATTAAATTACTAGAAATCCAAAGAAAATTGTGCATAATAGGTAGGTTTCTTACATCCTGAGAATAATTCCACCCCCCCAACCCCCGCTGGCCAAATATCTGACACAGCAGCAGCAGAGCAATGAGTCTAGGTACAACCACTAAAGGTCAAAGGGTGACTGATAAAGCAAAGTCTCGTAAAGATAACGTTGGAGGAAATGTAAAGAAAATATTCCCTTCCCGATTAATTAATGTCGTTGCATTGCAATTTCTTTGAGCCGACTGATTTTATCGCCCCCCCCCCTGGCTTAACGTTGGCGAGTTTCGCCTTTACGCCGGAGTGGAGCAGTGTTGCCAACTTCGAGCTGCAGCAGCAACAACAACAATAGAAAGAGATTGACGTTTCGAGGTTAGCCTCTCGCGCATGATCAATAATAGTAGTCGACGGTGGGTCTCCTCAAGGACCTCGACTGGGCCGTGGTGATGGGCAACACACACACAGTCGGAAAGCTAATGTTTTGTGTTGTCACGTTGGTACTTAAACCGCGCGGCGTCCAATTTCTTCCATTTTCCAAGATGGACGAATGAAATGTCAGCGGAACCCTTCATTGATCGGGCGCAGCTCCGGTTCCTTCGATTTTCCTCCCTTAACACACACAAAAATAATACGTGTATCATCAGTTGCACAGAACGTATCCGAACGTGACGTTTCGACGCTGGTCTGCGACTTTCTGTTAACGGAATTTGGACAATGAATGATCCACGGATATACCCCCAAAAAAATTATTTAAGATTTTAGGTGTCAAGGCTTTATTAATTGACAGCGGTTCGAATGATTTTTTAATGAGTGAAACCGTACCGAGGTTCCCTGTCTAATATTTTTTTGGAGGAAAAAAAGCGCAATTCTTTAGTAAATCGGTATCGTGTTTTCCTGGTTTTTATGTTTCTTTAATCCTCGTCATGAATGCTCTTTCGGTTCGACCCATGTAACATGAACAGTCAGTTTTTTGTTTGTAGCGGGGGTTAATATAATCAGAAAAATGAAGGGGTTTTGACTTGTAAGTAAACGGGACCTTTTTTTTAATATATATAACTATTGTATTCCACGGACAGAGGCGCCACGACTACTTGTCGCTCTCGGAGGAAAGTTTCACCTTTTCCTTTGCCCGTGAAGTCACCGCCTGCTATTAAAGCCGTGTCTGACAGCATCGCCGCTTTAAGACGTGTGTCGTTACGAAAGCTCGCGAGAGCAGATTCCTCCATCCTCCTCGTGAATCACATTGCTCCGGGCGGCCATTTTTCTTCTTCTTTTTTGCTTTCCTCGTGCCGACCGGAAATGCGTAATAATAAAAATGCTGCTGGAGCGTTTCCTGTCCGCTCTGCTCCGCAAACCATGGCACTTTTTTGTTGTTCTTGTCTATGGAAAATCCGTGCGGATTTTTTGTTTCAATTATACTTTTTTTTTTACTGCATTCCTACGTACATTTATTCTCCGTTAGTCCTCTTACGAGACAATAGGAATCATCTCAATGATGATAGATAAGTTTCTAAATACTCTATATCGAAAACTTGTATATGGCCATTAACCACAACATCCTGCGCCTCTTTTTAGTTTTTCGCTAATAGCAGCCGAACGCAGCATTCCATCGAAAATAATGTTCAGTGATAAATTGTAGAGGATAAAATTCTGCATGTGATGGTGGACTCGAGGACGGAATTAGGTCCAAGGAAGTGGGAGAAATCCTGCGTCAAATCTACGACATTTTGACGTCACTTTCTAAGAGGATGCAGTTTGACCCGTTTCCAGTGCTGATATCTCCAAAATGGCCGCCAGGAAAGAAATTTGTCACGGAATAAAAGTTCTAGAGAATTTAATTCTCTTCCAAACGCGTGAGCTGGTTTTAAAAATCCGTTGAGAATGGCCGGAAATACACACAATTTTCTGAAAGACAGAGTCCAGCATTTCAAAGAGTGTCTATAATTTTTTTTTCAAGGAAGAACGAACAGCAATCAGAACACTTTTGTATTCTTTTATCCTTGGAAAAAAAGCTGCGTGGTCGTAGGGATTTAACTACGTAGCTACTAATCTATATATATATTGATACGAATTTTTTTAAAAAACAAAACGCAGAAAATTCACTGTAAATAAATATAATGGTCAAACATTCATAAAAAACTTATTAATATATTTAATAGTTACATTTATCGGGCTTCATTGAATTACAAAATGAATAAACCCGCCGAAGTTGTCATATATGTGTGTGTGTGTGTGTGTGTGTTAGTAAAACAAAATAAATTAGTGCATATCAATAAAATTAAAAATTGTCGAGACGTTTCGTTGATCTTTTATGGAACCCTTCAGGAAAAAATATATTTAAAAAATTTAATCAATATTTATTTCTTTTAAAAATCTCATTAGTTATAATAATAACTTTTTTAAAAAGACTTGTTAAACATTATTTTCAGCGTATTCAATTTCAAAAATAATTTATTTGGTGTTGTTAAATCATTATTATTTGACCATTAGAGAGTAATTAATTTGGTTTAAGTGGTTTGGCAATTAAGGTCACATTTTCTGTAATTGACAGCGATTTGACTAATTTATTAGTGCAATTTATTTCAAAACTCAATTATTATTTTTAATGATGACGTAGATCAAAATCGTAAATGCAAAACCACTTAAATCAAATTAATCTTAATACTCTAAAAATACATAATAAAAATAATGAATAAATATTAATTTAATTTTTTTTTATTTGCAAATTTGTGAATTTTTATTTTTTTACTGAATTAAAGATTAATTTGGGAATTTTAGAGAATTTGCGGTGTTAAAATTATAAAAATAAAAACACCAGGGTTTTAAAAAAAAAATCAAATAAGAGACAAAATTGTGTGAAATTATTTATTTATCTTAATTTAGCAACTAATTTTTCTCAGTTATTTGAAAATTTTTCATAAAACTCATTTCATCAGTCTTGAAAAACTCCGTGTGTATATATATATATATATAAAATAAAGAATATTTTAATAAACCTATTTTTCTGGCTCGTTCTCCATTTTATGTATGTATGTATGTATTTATTCTGGTATTATACGGAGGTAAACATCCACATTCACTGTAGTTGTTTATTTGGTGTTCATCCGCCGTTTGACTGTTTTCTGGTTTATATATATATATATATATATATATATATATATATATATTTAAAATGGGGGAAGGTTTTATCAATCTGAAGACAACGTGTCTGCCTTCTCAACCCTCAAATATCCGCACACTATGCAGCCTCAGTTGCAGCTTGAGAAATTTATTTAAGGTTATTTTATTTTAAGTCCCTCGAGACGACCACGATGGTTTATATTTCCGTAGCATGTGCCTTTTCCTCGTCTCTCCGCGATATTTACGGTGGTTTGGAGGTCAGCAAGCCTGCATTATGTGGGAGTTGTTATCAGGTTGCCGCTTTTAGGGAGATAAAAGGACCTCTGGGGACCCTCATGAAGGCGGCCAACGCCCGCGCCCCCACAACTCTAATTACGACAGCAAGGCTGAAAGAGGCTGTCGATATTACTTTAACCTTTAGAAGGTTTAATGAGCCTTTTTTTATGGACTCTGGAGCGCGATAAAGGACGCTAATTCTTCTTCTAGACCGACGGACTCGTCAGCGGCTGTTTCCTTGTCAAAATTACAGAGTTTCTTTGGGAAATGGTTGCTGTACACGTACAACGTTTCGTTTTCACCCGTCTGTGCTACGGTAACTCTCTGCAGTGCGAGGAGTATCCAGAATCTTGGCGCGCCCTCTTTCACCACTGCACTTCGACCTCTAGTGGACGGTTTCCAGAAAACAGAAGTCGTTTGCTTTTTTGTGGACGAATGTCAGGTGCAAGCCGCCATCTTGATGACGTCGTGGCGGTGTTGGAAAAGAAAAACGGGAATGATGTTATCTATGAAACTCTATTAATTTCAAAGATATTGAATGAAAAATAAAAATTAGTGACCCCCTTCGTATAAGCTATTGGTCGAGTAATCAGTTGTCCGAGAGCAAAATAGGCGGGGAACAAGAACCAAGGAAACGTGGGAAAACCTGCGGTGGAGACACGGCGGAGGAAGGAGACCCCAAGACAGGCAAAAAGATACGTAAAATTAGAGACAGGAACCAGACAAAGTTGACGGCCACTTCGTCAGAAATAAAACTCTACAATTAACAAGAAAAACATTAATTTTCGAAAAAATTAATGATTTTTTGTGGTTTGTTTGAATGTAAATTAACTGCTTATTTTAACTGTAATTTGCTGCTATTTAATTAATAATAATTTTTTTGCTGTTCTTGAAGGAAATTTCCGAAACTGAAGAGGTTTATATCTAAGGACGAAACGTCTTAATAATTTAATTTTTTCCTTATTAATTGTCTAATTCATTGACTTAATGTCCATCAAATTTTACTAACTGATAAATCCTGGTAGAGAATAAGAACTAAGAAGGTTGAAATAGACGGACGAGACCCCCTGGATCTAAAGAAACAACCATAAGGGGGTTAAATCACTGACCCACTCTTCATGGATCCCCCTGGTGACGTCATTCTTATCCACGTTTTCCATTGGTTGACGCACGAGACCGAAGTGTTTCGTGGAATGCGTTGCGAAGCCGAGTTCTTGTTAACCAACGCGTCACTCCTCCGTCGCTAATGACGACCATTGTTGTGCGGCCCGAGGCCGTGAGAGGTTGTTCCCCCATTGTCAAGACTGTGGCGGCCATTTTTTCCCAGGCGTTTTTGCTACCGTGGTGCTAATTTCATTTAGCAGACTCTTTAGCAGAGTCTCCGTAGCGTGACCTCGTGCAGGGCTTCCACTAAGAATATTTTAACTTGTCTGTTGCAGAGTGATCCTCCGTCACCATGAGTTCCCGCCAGTATTATCCTGCCCAGGTACGTCGCCGTCGGTCCACCTAACTTCTTCTGCCGTCGCACCCTCGAGGAACCTTTTAACAACAGTCCTTTATCAACTTTGCAGTGCACGCCCTCTGTGTACCCGGCTGATCCCTTCGACGCCAACGCCGACGCGGAGACCCTGAGGGCCGCCATGAAGGGCTTCGGCACCGACGAGCAGGCCATCATCGACATCCTCTCCAAGAGGAGCATCGTCCAGAGACTCGAAATCTCCGAGATCTTCAAGACTCTCTACGGAAAGGTAAACACACGCTGTTGACGTCACAGTTTGTTTAACGGGGGAAAATAATGGTGTTGTGGTGTTACTGGGGTGTGTCAACCAAACAAATATCTACAAGAGAAAAATAGACAAGTAGTGGAAACAGCACAGAGAAAATCTACAAGAAGAGCAATAGTTTCAGATTAAAGAGCACAGAAAATAGCATCATAAAGGGAACCAGCAAACACTCCAACGTTTCAAGCACTATTCCACAAATCTTGACATACAAGAATAGGACAAGTCAACTGATAACTTAATAGCCAAGTATGTGACACGATAAATAACAAACATGTAAATTATAAAAATGTAAACAACATAATTACACATACTGTAGAGGAAATACACACAGACACATTTCTATCTCCATAATCTGACATTTTTTTTATTTCCAAATTAAATTTAAATGTAAATTATTATAGGTTTGCCTCCCCTGTCCCGAGGTTACAAAAACTGAAAAAAAAAAGATTGTGTTCTTTGTTTCACAATATACATACTTTGGCAGTAAATAAGAGTAAATTCACTTTCCCGGAGTCCTTCAGCTCATCTAACTTTGAGAGATCAGGTCAAGGCTGTATGACTAATCTGGTTCCTACATCCTGCTCCAGTCTAGTTCCTCTGGAAATGATGCAGCCAAGGCCAGGCCTGGATCATTACATAACTCAATCAGTTCATTCTGGTTTTCTTTTCAATTGGTCAAGCTGTATTTCAGCCTTACTCATGATTCACAAGCATTACAGATTGGATAATAAGAGGTTGTTATCTTATTAGTCAAACTCTCATCCCGTTAACTCCAGAATATGAGAACCTCGTCAGGCATACGATAACTTCAGTAATTTCATATAATGGTTAAAAACAATAAATTATTTAACAACAGTATCATAATTTTGCAAACATAGTGTGAATGACTTTTAAAATTAATAGATGATTGAAGTTTTAATGTATATCATTTCACACAATAATCTAAAGTACTATTAGATCTCAATAACAACTGTAACTATTTACTTTGATATGTTTATTGAGAAATGAATAATTCCCACAAGGTTGTTTTAAGTTGTTAACAATTTCTTTAATGTGAATTTACGATGCCCTTCTCGTTCATCCTATGTAACAACCATTACGGTCGTTACATGAAATTTTGTATATCAGATTGTGTTTATGCAAATATTTATAGAATCTTTAAAGATTTTTTAAATTCTTATTGTTTTTAACATCTCACTTTGTGGCGTTTATTATAGGAGCTTCTAAGTGAGCTGAAGAGCGAGTTGACGGGCCACTTTGAAGATGCCATTGTGGCACTGATGACCTCACTGCCCAACCTTTATGCAAAAGAACTGAATGATGCCATCAGTGGGGTTGGCACGGATGAGGAAGCTCTGGTGGAAATTCTCTGCACGCTGAGTAATTATGGAATCCGCACCATTGCAGCTGTTTACGAGAACTGTAAGTATACTGATTTGTTTCACTTTTCTTTGTGGAGATGTAGAGACTCATAAGCTTTCTCCAGATTCTCAAAAAATTTATCGAAATGCAGCAAAAAAAGTTAGTGGTTTAGAATTGAAATAATGCATATTGAGCTATGATCAGTATGCAAAAAACTCTGCATATATAAATTCTTAAGAGAAAAGTTAATCATTCAAACATTTTCTCAACAGTGTACGGCAATCCATTGGAAAGCGACTTGAAAGGTGACACATCGGGACACTTCAAGAGATTGCTTGTCTCTCTGTGCACAGTAAGTTGCCTCATTCATAACTTAGACAAACTTAATATAATGCCACAAATAAACAGTAAGGTGCACAGAATTTCTCAACGTATATTAATACCATAACTCTTCATTGTTTCCAGGCCAACAGAGAGGAAAGTCAGGAAGTGGATGTAGCAGCAGCTAAAGCTGATGCTGAGTCTCTTTTGGCTGCAGGTAAATTTGAAAAAGAAAAGATTCAAACTGTAGATGAGTAAATTAATGTTTACCTATGGAAAGTATTTCATGATTATGTGATGTTGTCCATTGGCTTAATTTATTATTTTGTTTCCTCAGGTGAAATGCAGTGGGGAACTGATGAATCTACTTTCAACTCCGTCCTTGTGTCCCAGAGCTATGCTCAGCTAAGGAGAGTTTTTCTCGAGTATGAGAAACTGGCAGGTCATGACATTGAAGATGCTATTAAGCGAGAATTTGCCGGCAGCTTGGAAGGAGGATACCTGGCTATAGGTAATAATTACTACATGTTATGGAGGTTACTATCACTGTTATAATTTCCAAATATGGCACTATATAAAGCAGAATATGTAAATAATACAAACCACATGTACACAGCATTGTTTTTAAATTTTAGTGCCAAATATAAATACAATTCAGACGAAGACATGATAATAAAAAATATATTTAAGTCAGACTGGTATAGTTTTGAGATACAGTTCATTTCAATTGATAATTAAATTGAATTAAAAAACAAAAAAGATCACTTTGCCTGCAATATGTTCAGTTTTGTCTTCTTTATAACAAATCAGTTCCATAATTTTATGTTATTATGGTAATGTATCAACAGTTTTATTGGAAAAATTTTAATATTAAAACTTGTTGTTCCCTTAGTGAAGTGTGTGAAGAACAAGACAGCATATTTTGCTGATAGACTTCACGATGCCATGGCTGGGATGGGAACAAAGGACAAGACTCTCATCAGGATCGTTGTTACACGCTCAGAGATTGACCTTGGAGATATCCAGGACGAGTACTCCAAACTCTACGAAAAGACTCTCGCTACTGCCATAGAGGTAAATTTCATTTATACTTCAAACCTGTTCACTAACATTAAAGCAATTTTATACATAAAAATGTTGTAGATTTAAACAATTTAATCCACAGGTTGACTGTAAACCATTTTGTTTGTAATGAGTGTATTAATTCCAAGTTTTTAGGAGCCATTCTCCTGACCCAGCGACAAACTGTACATCCAGCAGCTGATGAGTTTATATGTTTTTGCCAAAATAACAGCACTTAGTTTGCATTCTAACAAACATATTTTCCCCTGCCTCATCTTTCTTTTTCAAATTCATTTTTCAAGTAATTCTCGTTCATATTTAATAAACTAGTACAAATGCATTAACAAATTCTAACCATATGCATGGACTTACCCAATCAATACATGTTTTATATTTCATTATTAAAAAAATAACTCAGTGTAGCATGTTAATAGTATATTCTTCTGAACAAACTTAGTAATGTAATATTTTTAATATAATCAACATACTTCACATTTTGAAGTCCATTGACATGCTCAAGTCATATTGTGATTATTTTGTTACAAATATCCTTTAATTAACTGTCCCCATACAATTATAGATCTTAATCCTTTTGAATGTTGCTTCATATTATTTTATAGATGTGCTGCATTATGACATTACTCTTTTTTAATTAAATTATTTTAAGTTGTATATATTATTGCACCATATAAAGCTTGTATATTTTTTGTTATAAATATAATTTAACAAAATTATGTTTCCTCGCTTGCTCTTAAATTGTGGTTTATATACAGGGTACTTTTGAATTATCTTTGGTATATTTAGTTCTATTTTCACAAGTTCTTTGCTTAGCTTACTTCACCTAAACACTGAATGCATGCTGCTTTTCTCTGTTTGTTGTAGGGCGACTGCAGTGGAGACTACAAGAGACTGCTCCTTGCTCTCCTGGGCTAGGGAAAAATCTGAGCCTAGTTGGTGAAGATTTCTCATCCTAGTTTGTAGTTGTAGTTGACTTTATTTTGTGCTGCTTAGGGAGCCTCACACTATTAAAGGGCTTCCCCCCGTGGTTTGTTTTTTATAGGACGACTGCGGCAGCGATTACAAGAGACTCCTGGTGGCTCTGCTGGCTTAAGCCTCAGTCGATAGTGTTTTCTTCTGAGCAGCTAGTAAGGACTCAAACAATGCATACTATATATTAGGTGCCTTTATCGATGTCGTTGAAGTGTATTTCCTACAATTACGGACACAAGTGCATGTTGCACTCTCCTGCAATTTTAAACAAATGTATAAATTTGCCTTAGTATCAGGGTTTGCCATATTGGAAACAATGTAGCTAAGTCATATGAGCATGTCTGTAAGCTTGTAAGAAATGGAATAGAGTGCCTAATATTGATTTGCACCATAAAAATTTCAAAGCACTACTCTGAAATAAAGGACAGACACATAAAAAAGAAAAAAAAAATTTGCACATTAATTTGATGTGTTGTGATAAAGCGCTTCTTGTGCCTGTTATTTATATTGTATTAAAGACTTATTTTTTTAAAACATTAGTTTTGTTTGCAACTTGGGAACATATTTTGTAATACTATTATAAACAATCTATGATTCAAAATATAAAAAAATAGTGTTTATGTAGGGAGATATTTAGGGGGCTAGATGCTTAGTTATATACAATGAATGAAATGATGAACGATTACCAAAGTTAATATTTGTTTCAGTTGTAAATAATAGTTACGAAATTGGTTGCACAAAAGAGGTAGTTAAATAAAAGTTCCATGTTTTTGGTGTTTTGTTAAATCTGTTTGTATACCTGCTATGGCAGTTTCATGAAAATATTGGAAATAAAGTTTTATTTGAAGACTTTTATAATTATTTTCTTTCAGTCATCCACTGTTATCTTATACTCTATCTATAAGATGATGTGTAAATGCTATAATTTTATGCATTTCTAACAGGTGTCCGCATTAAGACTTCCAGGTGTCTTCCGATAACACCCCTCAGCAATTCCGCCATTGAATTTTGATTTTAATTTTCACCTAATATTTAATTCCTCCCATAAATTGGTAGACAACGAGCAGTTAATTGTTACTTTCTATCAATAGTAGTGTCCCACAGGGCTCAGTATTTGGGCCTTTTTATAATCCAAATTATAGTCGTGCAATACCTGTCAGATTAAAATTGTAAGTGCTTATTGAGAAGCTGAGTCACTTGGTGCATTAAAGGATTGGTTCCACTTCCCGAACACAAAAATAATTATTTTCTCAATGAAACAAATTCCCCCCAGATTTAATGGAGTTACATGAATAAAATTACTTGGAATCAATTTAGACTGTAGTTTAACATGGAACTCTCACATTATCTCAGTGCATCAGAAGAGAGTTTCTTGAAGAGCGCTGTGGTTCCAGGTAAGTTCGAATACTAATCGTACCTGGACTTCACTTAGCCTGTGTGCTTACAATGGGTACTTGAAACTGGAGACAATAAGACCACCACAACTGAAGCACCAGATGTCAAACCTACCAGTCCTTCAAGGCTTTGAGGACCTCTGATACTAATCGTACCTGGACTTCACTTAGCCTGTGTGCTTACAATGAGTACTTGAAACTGGAGACAATAAGACCACCACAACTGACGTCAAACCTATCAGTCCTTCAAGGCTTTGAGGACTGTACAAGGACCAGTGAGTCTTGACATTAAAATATATAAGAGCCTGCCTCCAGCTATCACAAAACTCACGCTAAGAACATTAAAACCCTTTCTATTTGATCATCCCATTTACAGTGCTGAAGAGTTTTTTTAAAAAATAAAAAATATATTAGAATATATATATAACCATATTCCATTGTGCCTGTCTTCGATCCTGTTCTCTTAGTATCATTCAGCATGTATTTGGCAGTTGACTTTACCCAATCCCTACCCGTTTTCATTTTGTAACAGTTCACTCATCTCTAACCGTAGAATATTGTCAACATCACTTCTGATCCACAGCATTAAATAATATGTAATGATTATAATGAGACCTCTTAAACGTCCATAAATCTTCACCGACATCGACGGGCATAAGCAGACGATTATGTAGTGACTTTTACAAATACTTGTAACGAAAAAAAAAAGTTAGTAAATGCCTGGTGGCCGATATTTTTTTTCTTCGAAACTTACCAGTGAGACTATCGTTGTGGGTCAATGTGACGATAAGTTGACCTTAAACGTGCAAAAAAAAATATGCACTTCGTCCAACAGGTTGTTCTATCAGGAGCGACAGTGACTAATGAGACTCTGATAAACGGCTTCGGTTGTGAATTACGAAACTAAACCTAAAACAGCTCTTGTCAACTCTGCATGTCAACTACAAGGTGGTGTAGATGGATGGATGGTGACATTTTGTGAATAGATTATTATAACGTATAATACCTCAAGAGAGTTCGATTCGTTGTGTCATCATAATCTTGATGAAAGAATTATTAAGAGATCGGGTTCAGAGTGTTTAGAAATATAGAGACGCCTCATCTTGCAGGTGACATCGGGAGTTCCCCAGGGCAGCGTTCGGGGTCCGTTGTTTTATTTGAACTTGGATAAATGACGTTTTAATCGTCTATTTTGCTTGATAGTCAGTAATTTGTTTACCAAGTCATGTGTTTCTAACGTCAACGTATGATATAACAATTTTAATTGAATTAATATGTAAGAATTATTCTTTTTAAAGGAGCTTAACTATTATAATCTACTATATATTTTTCCTGCTAGATGAATACGACTCTAGTAATCAAAACGTACTAATGGAATAATTTTTAAATTGGGGCCGTTGTTATGGGCTTTTTTTTATTTATAAGACTAGCTTGGGGGTGCCAACCCCCCCCCCCTCCCGATTTGTTTAATTATTTTTATGTAACTCAACTCACGTCCCCCCACCCCCCTAAATGTGTTATCGGCCACGTTGCATTGTTTGAAAATTCACTAAATTAAATTAATAACGTGGTACTTAATTTAGTAATTTTCGAAATTAAATAATTAATTTTTATTTAAATTAAAAACTATTTGTTTAATTTTATTTATTTTTCTGCAAATCAATTTCTTATTAAGCGGGATGATGTTGGCGTTCATCTTACAGTAATTACTGTACATACAATAATTACAAGTGTAAAATTATAGCCAATCAAGTTTTTATTGGTTCCATAAGTTTTCATAGAAAGTCCCACGAACACAATTAAATGGCTGTCTATGACATGGAGAAGGAGAAGAAGCAGTAGCTGGTGTCTCATGCAGTTCTTGTTCTATGCTTCTTAAGTAAAATAACTTCCTACATAACGCACAGACTCTCATAATAACCTTAATAAGGAAGACAGCTTCATTATTAACTAACTATTACTTCACGGTTACTCACCAGGTTCTCGACGTTGACGTTCTCCACGGCTGACTGCAGCCTGTGTGGCGCTGCTATACCATATATGGTGGTGCGGGACATGCTGCGACCTGATTGGCCGCTGAGGATCGCCTGACATTTACTACGGGACATGGACGCTGCGGTCAGGCGATCCTCAGCGGCCAATCAGGTCGCAGCATGTTCCGCACCACCATATATGGTATAGCAGCGCCACACAGGCTGCAGTCAGCCGTGGAGAACGTCAACGTCGAGAACCTGGTGAGTAACCGTGAAACATTTATTAAACATATATATTGTTACATTAGCAGACGATATCATAATATACATACATATATATGTCACATGTAATGTATCAGTATTGAACTTCGAGGTTAATTACACTGTGACCAAGCAGATGTAGTCAACCATCATCAACATGACTGAGTAAACGTTGAAAACATCAAAACAAAAAACTTTCTTCCACTCACACAGCCTGACGATGTTACAAATATGTACAGAAACGTTTTTTGTGTTGTTAATTAAAGATTTTATGATTAATAATTATTTTAAATTACAATAATCGTCTGTTAATGGCCGTTAAGGATGTTCTTTGTTAAAAATATATGACTAGTATTGCAGTGTGAAGAGCTGACAATTTGCATAAAAAGAAAATAAATAAAGAATATTTATACAGATCAAAACATCAAGTGTTTATTACAATATATATATATGTCTGGTTCGACAGTTTAATTTTTTTTAAAATATTAAAATGTTAATGGTAAATGGGTTGTTGTTCCCTGAACCCCGTCCGTAACTTCTATGACAATTCTACTTCTCTAATAAACTGGTTTCCCTCTTGATTAATTTATATATTAATGTGGTTTTCTGATTGACGTAATAATGACTAAGAAAGACATTAAAGGGTAATATAAATACCACACAACGACGTTTCTGGGATACCTTGTTCCTTTAGTCAGGTGCTTAGAAGAGCCTAAAGCGACACAACTGCACGCGTCAGTTGTCAAAACTCCAAAGCGACGAAAACGCAACGACAAAGGGACAGCAGACAATAAGGATTTTCACAGTCTCCCTTTGTACATTAATTGCTGTGTGATCTTTGATTTAATGTGAATCATCTCTGACACGAGCCTGTTTTATTTAAGAACTGTTTCTTTCTCGTCTTCCATGCAACAACATTATTAAAGAATTCCCTTTTATTTGCTTTTCAGTTGGGTATTTTATCTCTGTCTGTCGTGACTAATTCATATCAGTCCTTTTAATTCTATATTATTAATTAAAATATTATATTATATATAATTAATTTTATATTACCCCTTTTTTGACTGTATTGGCCATCTTCATTATTCATTAATTTGGTTTTATTAAGTCTCTGCTTTTATGAAAATCTGTATCATCTTCAGTATTTCAACTTATCTCCGGGTAGCCCCGCCCCTGTGGGTTAAATGACGAATTGAATGTCATCATTAAACTCAGCTACATGCATAAAACTGGATTTGACTCGAATCTTGATTGTATTCGCGTTATTTCCTTGCACTACGCGTCCACCCCCAACCCTAAGGGTGCTCCGTTCCGATGATGTAAGGGGTTGAAGTTATAGTCATATAACATCGGTAGAAACACTAACACTCAAATATCGGCTGTTTTAACATGTTTGAATATTTGCACCCCCGCTCCTGGGGGATGGTAGACGCGTCTCACCCCGACAGTGTTTGTTCCTGGTCGCAAAGAACACGTGTCCGGAATTAGGTGAAATTTGCTCCACCGGTGTAGATTTGTATAAGGAACGTACATACATACATACATACATACATACAAACGCTCTGCTTTATTTATTAGAAGATTAGTAACTCGGTTAACCCAGTCTTAAAAACTAGAGTGTAAGAATAATATGTTATTTCTTACTCCCGTAATTCCGAAGGTAATGGGGTAAATTTGGGTGACAGTAACTACCCTGACGTTGGTTGCAGACAGGTGGGTTTGTTTATTGTAGTAAAAAGTACAAAATGGAACGACATTCCTTTTTTGCGATGGTGTTAAGCGGTGAAGTACTTCTCGGGTATTTCTCTGGAGCGGTAGACCTGGCCCAGGACCTTCGCCGACTTCTTGGGAGTCCTGGGTCTCGCGGTGTCGTTGAAGTCCACCTGGTACAGCCCAAACTTCTCCCTGTAACGAGCCTCCAGTTAGTGGTCGCTGCAGATGCGGCGTTGCCGGCGCTGGCACCTGTGGGGATACTCACGTGTAGCCGCTGAACCACTCGTAGTTGTCCATCAGGCTCCAGGCGGTGTACCCGAGGACCTTGACGCCGTCCACGTGCATGGCTTGCAGCATGTTGGCCATGTACGACTGGAAGAAGCAAGTTCAATCAGTGGTAAGTTCGCACGCAAGGTTGGAGGAGACCCTGACTGGCCTTACCATGTAGTACTCGACCCTGTTGTCGTCCTCGAGGGTGCCGACGTCTCCGATGCCGTTCTCCGTGATGTAGAAGGGGTATCCGGGGTATTCCTTCGAGAGCCAGTTCAGCAACTTCCGGAAACCCGGGGGATTGACCTGCAACTCAGGACTCGGTCACTCGGGACGTTCTTAATATGTTATATGACTTTTATTTTAAGTTCTTTGGGTCTTTATTTGAGTTCTTTGTTCAAACAAAAATTCGGGAACCTTTTAAATGTGAATTTTCTTATTCTTTGTTCCTCTATTTTAAGTTTGTCTGTACGAATGTCGTTCTTTACCTCTCCAAAGATGGTGCTGTTGACGTAAGCTTTGGTGTCTGGCTGGAAGAAGAAGGGAGTCCCTCCTTCGGTGGCCGTCACGTAGTTGGTTCTGTAGTGGTTCACCCCGAAGAAGTCCGCGGTGCCTGTTGACAATTTAATGAAACGACTGGAACAGTTCAAACCCCGAACCGACAACAACAAACAGAAATTTTCAAGGAAATTATAGAAAATCTATAAAAACTAAGCTTTAAAATAAATCCGTAACAAGATGGAGAAGATAAATACTTTTAATTAGGAGACATTGGCCCGGGGTAATGTTAAACGGCGGTCGAATAAATATTTTTTCGGGTTGGGAGGGGACGGAGGAGGAGGGTGGTGTCAAAGATATTGATAGTGTTTCTCCCGATGTTGTTTCTGGAATGGGAACGACGGGAGCACCCTTAGGGGGGAGGGGGTGGGGCCGCTACAAGAAAATAACTCGAAAACAAACGTGATTGGGGTCGAATCCGGCGTCATGGATGTCGCTGAGTTTAATTAGGATAAACCCCGGGCACTCAGATAGCAGACTAATAAAAAGAAGAATTCTCTTAGTGTAATAATAACGTACCACCCCCGTCCCCCTGAGGAAGAGGAAGGAAGACCGACTTAATTATCTTCTATCTTCAAGAAGCTGTTAAGGATCTGGGGTGATTGTTGAGGCCCACTGTCGTTAGACGCCCCACAAATTTCTAACGATGGCTGAATATTATTTAAATAATTTTAAGTAACGTTGTTTGATAATATTTTTGTTTAAGTTTCACAAGTTTGAATTTTCTTTAAATTTCCTCCCCCCCCCCTCCCAAAAAAAAGGCATATATTCTGCTTCATAAATTGTTAAAATTAAAAAAAAACGTAAACAGTCAGTTTAAGTAACTTAATAGAAATTATTGACGATGTCGCAAAATGAGCGACGAAACGTTGTTTAATTTTACATCAATAAATTCTTTATCTTATCCATTGCAATAACCTTATCATTGTTTCCGGCGAGGGTAAAGAGAGAGGGAGGGAGGGAGGGAGGACTCACCCTTGATGTACTGCACCTCCTGCTTGGTGAACACTGGCAGCCTGGATTCCATCCTGTTCTCCTTCTTGCTGAGCCCCGCCACGACTTTCTTCACCAGCAGCGGGTAGTCGCCCTGCTTGCTGAAGATGGGATGCGACCAGAGGCCGGCCTGAAACACGTCACGTGAATTTTTAAACGTTTAGTTCAAAGTTGGGACACACATACACGAAATCATTAAAACACAACAGGATTTTGAATTAATTAATTCTTTTAAATACGTCAGGCATCGTTTTGTCTAAGAACTGTCAAGTGTTGAAAATATACCACCTGTCTTTTAATACACAATAATTGGGTAAAATAGCCACATGACAGTCAAAATTAAATTACTATATAAAAAAACAAATAAAACTTCATTTAAATACCACATAATAATTGGTTAAAATAGCCTGAAGACAGAATAAATGAATTTTTGATTTAAATACTACAGCTTTAAAACATATTTATTGAGTAAAATAGCGAAATAACAAACAAAATTAAATTATGAAAAAATAAATAAATAAAAATAAGTATATAATAAAATAAATAAAAATAGATACCACTTAATAATTGGTTAAAATAGCCGAAAGACAGAAAAAAATGAATTTTTGATTTAATTACTACAATTTTAAAACATAATTATTGAGTAAAATAGCCACATGATGATAAAAAATTAAATTAATATGTAAAAAAATAAATAATAATTGATTTAAATACCACATCATAATTGATTAAAATAGCCAAAAGACAGCAAAAAGTGAATTTTTGATTTAAATACTACAGTTTTAAAAATTATTGAGTATAATAGCCAAATGTCAAACAAAATTAAATTTTGAAAAAATTAGTATACAAAAAATAAATAAAAATTGATTTAAATATCACATAATAATTGGTTAAAATAGCCAAAAGACAGAAAAAATGAATTTTTGATTTAATTTCTAGAGTTTTAAAACATAATTATTGAGTAAAATAGTTACATCATAAACAAAATTAAATTAATATGTAAAAAATAAATAAAAATTGATTTAAATACCACATCATTATTGGATAAAATAGCCAAATGACAAAATAAAGGAATTTTGTATTTAAATTCTACAGTTTTAAAAATTATTGAGTATAATAGCCAAATGACAAACAAAATTAAATTTTGAAAAAATAAGTATACAAAAAATAAATAAAAATTGATTTAAATACCACATAATAATTGTTTAAAATAGCCAAATGACAGAAAAAAATGAAGTGGCAATACTTCTTTTCATTTGTCTACTTTGTCCAATTATTAACCAATTATAATTGGTTAAAATAGCCAAATGACAGAAAAAAATGAAGTGGCAATACTTCTTTTCATTTGTCTACTTTGTCCAATTATTAACCATCAAGTGTTGCCAAACTTCCGCTTCTTGTAATGAACGGGTTTGAATTCTTCCAAGGGAGCAGGAAAAGGTACATTAATAATTTTAAACTCTAAATTAGTGAAATGTAAAAGAGAGGGAAAACTAGAAACCATTTTCGATAGTTTTAAAAACATCCCAAGGTCTTAAAAAAAAATAATTCCTTTCAGAATTTTAATTAGATTCATTTTTGTCCGGCTTTACCAACGTCTAATTAAAGGTGTCTTGTGTATGACGAATGATTGTTATTCGCCGGATTGCTTAATAACTCACCGAGAACTGTCGAGCTCTTTCGGCAGCTTCCAAGTCTTCCTTGCTGCCAGTCTGCGGTTCGACCCAGTTGATTGCCATCGTTATTCCAACTTTACCTTTATTTAAAAACAAAACAAAAATGCTTCTTCGTGAGCGTTGTATTTACAAAGGGGCAGCTGTTGATGGTTGTTGAGGGGAACTCACCGCCCTGCTTCTTCCTGAAGAGGTTGTCGTAGAGGCGGTACGTCATGGCGTGAGCCTTGAGGACGTTGTGGGGGACGAAGTAGTCGCCCAGCCCCGAGGTGTTGGTGGACGGCGCCATGAAGCCGTGCAGAGAGTAGCCCAGGGAGAACACCTGCGGCTCGTTGAACGTGATCCACCACTTCACCTGCGGCCATCAACTCCACTTAGATAACAAAGTATTCATAATACTAAGGTAATCACGTCATTTAGTTATATAAACACTAAGATCTCGTCACCTTGTCTCCGAAGGTCTTGAAGAGCAGCTGCGCGTACCGCACGAAGTAGTTGATGGTCAGAGAGTTGGTCCAGCCTCCGATGGACTGAAGCTTCTGCGGGAGATCCCAGTGGTAAATTGTTACCTGGAAAATACATGAAAGGATATTCACTGGAAAACACCAGCAAGAAAGGAAATTCAGTAGTTGATATTAACTGTTAAAGTACTGTGGTGACTGTCTAAGCTGAAGACTAATCACTTGCGCGGTTCTTTGTGGTTCAAAACCCCCACGCGTTCTCATTTTACGACAAGTTTCAACAAATCTAGTGATTGACTCAGTTGCAGTGGGTCCGGAGTTACATATAATCGAGCTAGAAACTGATCTGGAAAGTCGGTGAGACACTGAATCCATGCTATTGGAAGGTTATGTGGTTTTTAAAAATTAAATTTTGAAAGATGCCTCACGTTTCGATCTGTCAGCATCCGCGGTGTTGACCCGATGAGAATGAACAACGTTACAGCATCAGTATTCGGTCCATGCAGTGTTAATAATCTTAATAAGATGAAGCTTTAAAATGGGAGCCGACTTGACCTTGAAACTCTTCATTGCGCCGACGAATCAAAACCGTGCGACGTTGTCACACACAGTGGCATGGAGGTTTGTTTGTCGTTATCCATTTTTGACGATGTGCCAACGTTTATTCGAGCTGACAGCCGAAACGGCTCCCATTTGTGAAACCGGAATCTAGGTGGTTATTTTTAGACCTCCACACAAACGCGGCAACACACAGTCAGACGACATTTTAGGTGGTTTAAATGAGGAAGCTGCGGACTAGAATATTACACAATTTGTTATATAGAGGTCGAAAGTCTATTAACACGACTGCATGAGGTTAATTTCACCGGAGAACAGTCTATGTCTATGTTAATCATTTTGAGTATATTTTTCCAGAGTCTATTTCAAACCTTTTTTTTATTGAATGAGTCAGGTGACGTACCAGAGGTTCTATGCCGTTCGCCCGGAGTTCGTCTATGAGATTGTTGTAGTACTCGACTCCCTTCCAGTTTACATAGTTGGTGTCTCCGTCAGGCAGGATCCTGGGCCACGAAATGGAGAAGCGATACACTTTGGCCTGGAAGAAAAACAATGGATTGTAATGACACTTTGAGTCGTTTGGTAGCGACACGACGAACTCTTTGGCGGCCACACACACACACAGACACGCGCACATGTGAGAGGAAAAGTCTGTGAGACCAGGTCTGTTGTGAGCGGTCCTGAAGACTCGAGTCCGCTGACTGATGTCCTGATGCGTCTCAAGTTCCCCATGCTCGTCAGAGTCAAGACCCGAGTGGTCCTTGAGTCTTCAGAGATCCTCTCAAGTCCGTTATGGGACGTCGGGGGACGTTCCGACGTGTCTCAGGTGATCTCTGCTCGTCAGAATCAAGACCAGAGTGGTCCTTGAGTCTTAGCAATCCACTATCTGGCACAGGTTGTCGTTCAGTTGTGTCTCAGGTGATCCATAGTCGTCAAAGTCAAGACCAGGTGGTTCTGGTCTGACCAAGACAAAGGCCAGAACCGTGTGTGTGTGGCCCTTATGTTAGAGTACATCAACTCACCCCCAACTCCTTCAACATCTCGACGTCTCTTTTGTACAAGTTGTACGAATTGCACGCGACGTCTCCATTGGACCCATCTTTGATGAACTCTGGATGCTCGTGGGCATACCGGTCCCAGATACTTTCTCCTTTACCTGTAATTAGGAAGATCGTACTTGAACTACAACCAGTTTGGCAAATGGATGATGATCAACTGAAGACGAATACGGTAAATGAAATGATGCTGTTGTGAACCGTCCAGCGACCAGACTCGTCGTCCTCATTTGCTTTAGCAAGAACTTGGAACATATAATATTAATCCGGAGGCCTTTGAGACCACGAGAGTCTTATTGGAACCACCCTGGATGACTCACCGTCCACATTCCACGCCCCTTCTATCTGGTAACTGGACGTCGCACTTCCCAGGAAGAAGTCCTCAGGGAACCTGTTGATGTCCTTCGAGGCCGCGCCAGCCGCCAGGAGCAATGTCGTCAACACCGTGAGGAACTCCATGGCTCTACCCAGTCCCAAGCCCAGCATTTTGCCCTTATATACACACAAATGCACCCGCGTTCGGAAACTTTCCCATTACAATCACCCGGAACCAGATAGCACTATTAAAAAAAATGGAGGGAGACCGTGAACTTTCTTCCTATCCTTTTGGAAGCAGATGGTAATTTTTTTTTCTTGAGTAGAGACTCTGATAAAAGCACCGTTGTCCAGAGCTTCCGAAGGCCCGATAAAACTCCTTCAAATCACGGTCTTTCCAAGATAACCTTCGAGATGGCTTATCCTTGTTGACACTGCATTAGCGTTGCTGGTGGACAAGCGACACTTTCCTCCTGATAATGTTAAGCCGAACCACTTCCTGAAACGTAAATTTCAGACTATTCAGATTTGATAGCAGAGCATTGTGGGACACAACTTTGAGAACTGTGGAGTAGTTAAAACCTTATTTTTAAAGTAATTTGATATATTTATTTATACAAAATAGACAATGGATAATAATATTAGCTTCATAACTGAATTAGGAATTTTTGCATGCTCAGAAAAATAGAAAAACACAAGAATGAATCAGTCACAACATTGAGAGTTTTAAGTTAAACTAATATGACAAATATTATGTTTATATTTCACAGTTTTAAATACACAAACACACAAAATAATATATGTATACCCTATTTTCATATCATGATTTTTTTAATTCTGTTATATGAGTCATTACATAAAATTACAATTGAATGCTACAATTACAAATAATTAGAAGTTAACATAAAAATACTAAATTTCCCTGTCCAACACAAGTAAAATAATATGAATAATAATAATAATAATTCTTTAACTATTCTATAGGGGTATAATATAATATTTACTGTTCAAATGAAAATATTTAATATGTACTGGTAAATATTTGATGATTTGAGAATGAACAATCATGATGTCATGATCTTTCACAAAGTGTCTAAGGAATTGTTTAAAGTGAGTTTCTTCAACCTGTTTTCTTAACTGATTAAATCATCTGCCTGTCATATTTGGCAAGTGTGCACTTCCTCATTCTTCTTCCAATAAATCATTCTTCAATGATGATCAGTAAACATCAACAATGGCTCCTTCCTGACACACTCAAAAACAATTATCAACATTACTTGTATCCTATTTTTTTTTATTTTTTAGGACAACAGGCTACATGAGGTTAATCCACATTGTGGCAACTCCCCTTTAATAGCATAAGAAGGGATTTAAAAGGGAGGGGGGGTGCGGAAGGTAGCCAAGGGTTAACTAGGGCCCCCGGGGTATAGTTTTAAGGATCCTACCCGGCATTCGCCTAAAAGTAATGCAGGGAAAACCCTAAAAAAACTTGCATCAGGAAGGTCGCGTATTGGATACTTGTCCCACACCCTTCCGATAGCGGGAGATGAGTTTACTGTGAGGCCGCAGCATCCCTTCTCCGTACTTCGACCTGTTTAGGACGCAGCTGGCCGACTGTTCCAATGGGATCAGAGAACAACTCTTACCGTATGCCCAAGGTCTGTGACCCCGGAACATACACCTCTCAAAACAGGCCTCGGCATGTGGGAACCTTGGTTCAAAAACGGAGAGGAAAAGGCATCCCCAAAGGTAGCCCCTTCGTGTCTCTCCTACAAGATTCTGCCTGCGAGAGAATAGCCTTCGCAAGTTCCCATTTTCTTGTATCCTAGTTTACCTGGTCTTATTTATTTATATATTCTGACAATTCAGCTTAAAGATAATTTACAACTATTTTAACCTATCACCATTTTTTTTATCTCAAACAATAATTATTTTTTTAATAAATTAATAAATTCTGATTTCATCAAATGGACACAGAGATCCCTGTTAATAAGTTTTTCCACCCCCCTCCCCCCCAATGTTGTCTATAACAATTAAGTCTTCAAATTGTGACTCTTGTTATATCGAGCCAAACTAAAAGAGCTTTTAAACACCAGAAGTAAAGCTGATTTTCAACCTGTCATCTTGTAAACATGGTCCAATCATGTATGTATGATGTCTAATAACAGTTTCGCTTTGGACACAAACCTCCTCCATTTTACTGAGAGAACATCCACAGTATTGGAAAAGATTAATTTCTTTCATGCTGTATATTAAAAATACTCTTAATATTAAACATGGACAGAGAAAGTCTCAACAAGTTATATGATGTTTTAGTTTTATATTCTTTGACTCTGAGGTTTTTATCTGTGATTTTTATTTTGTTGTTCAACTTCAGTCTTAAATTATTGGCCATTAGAAGAAAAAAAGGCCACAAGTTTTAAATTTAAATTTTACTTCTTTTAAGTGTTTCTTTTTTTAATTTTAGTTAATTAAGGTCGTTTTAATATTATGACTGTCCTGATGCTTTTATTGAAAAGAACTTGCAGTCTATTGTTAATTTTTTTAAATTTAATTCAGTGAATAAATTTATCATCCCCCCTTTCAAATCCCTTCCTATGCTATTAAAGGGGAGTTTCCACCATCTGGATTACCCTCATGTAGCCTGTTGCCCCCCAAAAAATTATCCTGACTACCTTTGGAGATGCCTTCACATCTCTGTGTTGTTGTTTTTTTAACTACGGTTCCCACATGCGGATACACCTCGGTCTGTTCTGAGAGGTGTATGTTCCAGGGTCGCAGACGTTGGGGCATACGGTAAGAGTTGTTCGCTGTTCCCATTGGAACAGTCGGCCAGCTACCTCCTAAATTGGTCGAGGCATTGAGAAGGGAATGCTGCGACCCCACCGCAAACCCCTCTCCCGCCATCCAGGGAAGGGCCTGGACCCGACCTACCTGGTGCAGGTTTGTCTAGGGTTTTCCCTGTATTACTTTTAGGCGAATGCCGGGTAGGATCCTTAAACCATAGCTCGGGGTCCTTAGTTAACCCTTGGCTACCTTCCTCTACCCTTCCACATCCCCCCTTTCAGATCCCTACCTATGGGGAGTTGCCACCATGTGGATTACCCTCATGTAGCCTGTTACCCTAAAAAAAATTATCCTGACTGTGTTTTTGGGACCATATTTAATTATTCTACACTTTATAAATAGTCAGATCTTGTTGACGATGGTGTCGTTGAAGTCGACGAGGTACATCCCGAGTTTCTGCCTGCGGCCATAAAGGACTCCAGTTCATCATCTGGTTGCACTTTGTCGCTAACAATATGGAAAGTCTCCAGCAGTTCCAGATTTTGATTCATTTATAAATGAAATTTTGTCCCGTATCCGACATTTGTAATTTTAACCACGTTGTAGGTCGATGCAAAAGTAAATCTACCATTTATTTCCCTCCAAAGATGAGGAATCCTGTGCTCTCTGGTTGGGTCTTAGAGAATCACAACCAACTTCTCTGCGTCTTTTCACGGCATTTCAGAGACATCCACGAGAACGATGTGTCAGAGTGTCGGATGAGACCAACCAACGATCAGACTCATTGCCCTGGCAGCCGCTACCAGGACATGAATAAATCAACCAAGGGTCTTTTGGTGGGTCGTTTTATTAAACATATATACACGTATATTTACAAAGTCGTTGAAGGCGTGTTTCAGAAGTACCTCTTGGGGATCTCTCTGGTCCTGTACAGGTCGCTGAGGACTTTGGCCGACCTCTTGGCAGTCCTCGGTCTGTCCGTGTCGTTGAAGTCGACGTGGTAGAGTCCGAACTTCTCCCTGCGACAGACCAAAGGACACGCTGATTCGTCTCCAGCGTACGTCATCACGGCGGAGCAGGGTAGGGGGGTGGGGGGGGGGAAGGAGAGTGGGGAAACTCACGTGTATCCGCCGGTCCACTCGAAGTTGTCCATGAGGCTCCAGGCAATGTACCCGATGACGGGGACGCGGTCGTACCGCACGGCCTTCATCATGCTGGAGATGTACGTCTGCAAGGAACGCAACTCTGTCATATTATACCTCCAGGATTGACGAATAACACACGGGTCAAATACCAAAAAAAAAATCAAAACAGTAAAGCTCAGAAAATAAGAACGTTTCGGGACCTTTTTGTTACCATCGTCAGACGTAACTGAAAAACAGTCCCTTACTTTATACCACAGAAATTAAATCCATGATCGTTTCAAAGACTCTACGGCATCAGAATAACTTCCCTCCTAAAGCCCTTGAATCTATTCAAGACTATGAACTTTTAATAGTTAAATATAATCAAATTATGTAACTTGTTGTATTTATATATAGCACTATTTTATATCCTGTAAAATGGCGTCTTCTATTATATCATATATTTTATTTAATATATAATATGTTATCCTGAAGACACGAGTACATTAATACATGTGTGTGTGCTTTCAGTGCATTAAAAATTGTATTATAATCAAAGGTTGTATTTTTATCTCTGTGTGTGTGTGCAACGTATGATGCAGTTTCTTTCAGACTAATTTATTAATTAACAACGTTTCGGTATGTAACTGTTCCTTCTTCAAATCTTTCCTAATTATCACTTAAAATGTTAAAAGCTTTTTTCGGGGGGGGGGGGGGGGGTAGTTTTCCGAGGGGGATTTTTCGCTCATACAATCGTGGAAAATCTTCCAAAACTTAGTGAAAAATATTTCAATATGGCGTCAAACAGATTTTAATATTTTCTCTGATAACTAGAAAAGACCCGAAGAAGTTTACAAACGTGTGCCTAAACGTTGTTTTTTTAATTTAATGGATTAAAATTGTCTGAAATTGGTCATTATCTACTAACTATTATGTAACAATAGCACATTTCATTAATACAATTAAAGCATTATATGTTAATTAGTTCCAATTAGTCCTCTGCTGAGGATCCGGGACAAGCCTAATTGAAATTAATCATTTTTAATACATGATATAATCTTACAATAGTCTTTTAATAAATAAATTAGCAATTCAGCCAATATTAAGGAAAAGTAATTAATTAATTAAACTCAAAAATCAGTTCATACGACGTTTCGTCCACAATTTCTTTTTGACTTCTTCGGGAGAAAAAGCTAATGTTCATATCGGTTACAACTGTCGTGGGACGCAGAGTCCACGGTTCATAAATTAATATTTCTTTTAATTTAGTAATTAAAAACCTGCACACTTTACCTGTTAACCTCTAGAAGTCCCAAAATTGTGGCCGAAACGTCTGAATTAATTGTTAATTTTTTTTCTGATACATTGTCTGTGTTGTCGCCGACGAGTAACGTCCGTGGTCTACTCACGAGGAAGTACTCGACCCTGCTGTCGTCCTCGAGTCCTCCAGAGTCTCCGTCGCCGTTCTCCGTGACGAGGATCGGGTATCCTGGGTATTCCTTGGCGACCCAATTAAGAGCTTTGCGAAAACCCTCCGCGTACACCTGGGAACACACAATGTTGCCAGTTCTTGTTAACAGAGCAGGATGTTGAGGACCCAACGTCCTGATTGCTATTTATCATGTTTTAAAGTGGATAATTAAATTTTTATTGACTAATAGGGCTACTATTTTTATTATTTAACTATCTGGGTGCCCGGCGTTGCCCTGCGATTGTCACAATTTAACTCAGCGACATCCATAACTCCGGATTAGACTGTTGTTGTCGCGTTATTTTTATGTAACGCCTCCTCCCCCCCCCTTTAAAGGTGCTCCTCTACCATGCAGAAAGGGGTTGAAATGTTACGCCAAATACATCATGAGAAACACTAACAGTCTCACTGACCCAGAAAAATATTTACCTGGCGCAAATATCAGCCGTTTAACATATATGAAAACTTTCAATCCCACCCCTGGGGGTTTAATGGCACGTTTAATGTCATAATGAAACTCAGCGACATCCATAACCCTGGATTTGACTCAAATCTCGGTTGTTTTTGCGTTATTTTTATGTAACGTCCTTCCACCCCCATTCCTAAGGGTGCTCCCATCCCATGCCAAATGATGTTGAATTTATACGCAATCTTCATCGCGAGCAACTGTATTAATCTTATTGACCCCGAAAAATATTTGTCCGATGCAAATATCGGCCGTTTCCGCACGTTTGAAAATTTTCACCCCTGCCCCTGGGGGTGGTAGACGTGTCATACCCTCACAGTGTTTGTTTCCGGTTCATAAGGAACACGTGTACGAAGTTTGGTGAATTTTTCTCCACCAATTGAGGCGGCTTAAAAAGCAAAGGATCAGTCGGACGCAGGTGTTGAGGCGACAAAGTGAAGAGCTCACCAGCCCTCTGGGCGACGTGGTGTCGTTGGAATAAGCTCCGGCGTCTTTCATGTAGAGGACCGGTTTTCCGTTGTCCACCGCCGTTACTCCGTTCGTCCTGTAGTGGTTTAAGCCGAAAAAGTCCGCCGTACCTGCAACAGCGGGGACAATTAAACGTTTCGTGCAGTAGTGACGCTGACGTCTTGAGAGGCGAGTTCGTGACCGCGGTACCTCTGAAGAACTTGACGTCTTTCTCGCTCAACGTTGGCAGACGGGAATCGACCCTGTTCTCCCTCCTGCTCAGCTCGTGGACTCTGCGCTTCACCACTTCAGGGTAGTCTCCGTCTCTGGTGAAGACCGGGTGCGCCCACAGACCGACCTGCGAAGCAAGTCAGCGTCATCCTTGCAGGGAAACACTCACAAGAGGAAGGCCAGTGACCCCAACCAGCAGATAGATAGCAGTCTTTTGGGAACGATTCACCGCCAAAAGAAAGAAAGAAAACTTAACCTGTAATAGACGTCATAGATAATGTTTACATAATTAATCGCCTCGACCCTAGTCCGTTATATTTTCAAAGCAACGAAGTGTCACTTACTAAATTTCCCATTTATCTCCGCTGCGAAAAAAAAAACATTATCTAAGTTGTCACCTTGACTTGCACAGTGTTTGCGTAACCGTCGTTACCACTGTCAGGTTTCCATTTTCCCACTCGTCGAATTAATGTACTGGCTACTATGTACTGTACATAAGTTTCTAGATAATATACGGAATTCTAAAACGGCCTTTCAAAATAAATATTCACTGACGATTCTTAATGTGTGGGAATGTATGCCATTAAAATAATTTTTCCCAGAGAAAAACGACGAATAATTCAGGGTGAGTGACGTCAACAGTTTACATTTTTGGTGGGGTTGGGAGCGAAGACGCCATGTGACGTAGTTTGTGACGTCATACCCGGCGTCAAAACATTCAATACGACAGACTCATTTGATACAGTAAATCCAAGTCCATTTACTTACCGGGAAAATTCCCGCCCCCCCCCCACCCCCACTCCTTTAAGAGTATTCCGTACAAATTTCAAAATAAGGACTTCTTACTACGCAACGTTTGATTCGAACTTCGTAACACGTCGGCTTCTTGGCCCGTCAACTGGAATATAGTCATTCAGATACCCTCCCCCCCTCTCTCTCTCTCAAATAAATGGCGTGGGGGACAAGGAAGCGTTGCCGAACAATCGCAGTGTATTGTTTTTTCACTCACCAGGAACTGGAGTCCGCGTTCCGAAGCCTCGACGTCTTCCCGACTGTTGGTCGACGGCTCGACCCAGTTCACGACGTTGGTGATCCCGACCTTTCCTGCGGGAAGAAACAGTTGTCTAAATACTACAGTGCTTTAGACCGTAAGTTTCGTAAATTAACTCAATAATCCTAACGTAACTAATTTTTTCTCTATTTATATCATCAGTTTTTTTCCCCGTATTTGCCTATTTTTCGTATTATTAATTTCCAAACAGACGTAAATTTTTCATTTTTTTAAAATATTGTTATTATTGTAGCTGTGCCTGACCTCGCTGCCTCTCCCTGAAGACGTCGTCGTAGAGCCGGTAAGTGGCGGCGTGGGCCCTGAGGACGTTCTCCGTGAGGAAGTACTCGCCCAGCTGCGACGTGTTGGCGGACGGGGCGAAGGACCCGTAGAGCGAGTAGCCCACGGAGAAGAGGTGCGGCTCGTTGAAGGTGATCCACCACTTGACCTGCAACAGTCGTCGTCGCGGGAGCCCTCAGGAAGACCACGGAGGAGGGTGGGGGGGGGAGGGAACGAAGGCGCTCACCCTGTCGCCGTAGAGGCCGAAGAGCAGCTTGGCGTAGCGCACGAAGAAGTCCACTATGAGCGGGTTGGTCCAGCCGCCGATGGACTGCAGCTTCTGAGGAAGGTCCCAGTGGTACATGGTAACCTGCACGCAAAAGGGTAGAATAAGAGGCCAAATTAAATAATTAAATAAATACCACGCGACAACCTTTGTGCAAATCTTGTCGCTTGGAAGCATGGACCAGGTGATGGACTCACTTATCACATAATTGTGGCTGTTATTTCTCTATTTATAAGTAAAATAATAAAGGTCAGTGTCGTAGATTAATAAAAAAAACAGTGCTTAGTTAGGAATAGTTGTGGACGAGCTTGTGCTGGGCTGCGCAGTGAATACTTTACGTGCAACTGCGCATGTCATGTATTTGGTCCGGCTGCGCAGTGAGCATCTGCGCATGCAACTCTACTCGCGTAGTCGTGTCAAGTGACGATATTATCGTTATTGTCTTCGCAATAATCAGACTTGAAAGAATTGGTACTTACTATAGGTGTTATCCCTTTGGCTAGGAGCAGGTCGATGATGGCGTCGTAGTAGGCGACTCCGGCTCTGTTGACGCAGTTGACGTCACCTTCAGGTAAGATGCGGGCCCACGAGATGGAGAACCTGTACGAGTCCACCTCGAAACACACACAAAAGTTGACATTCGCGGAGGAAGGAGAAAAACAAGACCACGACTAAATGGATATTCCCCGAGACTCACATTCAGTTCCTGCAGCATCTCGACGTCCCTCTGGTAGAGGAAGTAGGAGTTGCAGGCCACGTCGCCATTGGACCTGTCGGCGATGAACTCAGGATATTCGTGGGTGAGACGGTCCCAGATGTTCTCGCCCTTACCTGGAAGAAAAACAATATTAAGAAACTAAATTCAATATTCTTCTTCTAATAAAAACAGAGGAACAAATTTCACCAAATTTCGAACACGTGGTCCTTTTGAACTCTGTGGCTAAGACAATAGAAGAGAGAAGCAACACGAGTTATCGTCCTCACCGTCCGTGTTCCAGGCACCCTCGACCTGGTACGAGGACGTCGCGGACCCCAGGAGGAACTCCCGCGGGATGGTGTTGGCGGCTTCGGACGCGTGGACGGTCCGCAGGGCTGCCAACCTCACGCCTACCACGACGACCACGGACAGCAGCTGTCGAGGCTCCATGCTGGACGCTCTGCAGGTCGCCACAACCCCCCACTCTCTCTTTATACCGTCCACGATAGCGCAACTATCGCACACATCGTAGGGGACGTTCTACTTCGACGGAGGTAATTTGCCAACCGATATTATACACTCGGGAACTCGTCATTAACTTCACAATATGCTGCTTTTTTTCTCTCTCTCTTCGGCTGGTGATATAAAGTTGTGAAAATTTTTTGACGGATAACGCGTCATTATCGGCCATTGCTATCACTAATTGGAGCGACACGCGTGGGTCTCGTTACCACGTTCCAGGCTGATTCGCTTACTGCGTGTTTACTTTTTCATTTTTAGGGGGGGAGGTGGGGGAAGACTGTCTTTAGCCCGGATTCTGGAAGAAGCCGTTACAAATATATCTCACTATTTAAGATTAAATTATAAATAAGACACAGCCCTTTGAGAGTCAGAAAATGATTTGTAATTGAAATAGCACAACGTTTCGGCCGTAATTTGCGACCTCTTCAAGTATAGTACCTTTAACAAAAATAAAATTGTGCATTCCGAGCAGAGCAGTCACTCACTATGAAAATCTTGGAAAACTTCTGAAGAGGTCGTAAATAGCAACAAAACGTATTATTTCAATTAAAAATCATTCTCTGTCTTTCTAAAATCTGTTTTTTATTTATAAATCAAGATTAAATTTGTTTTAAAAAATTTTAAATCTTTAACTAAACGATTGGGAAACTGATACGTGCACGCTTAATCTGTCCTACATAACCTCTGTGAAAATTAACGGAATATTCAGCTCTTAAGAATAAGTTTCCCTCTGTAGATTATTATTAATTGAGAATAGAAACGACATTTATTAACATTAAAGAATATTTAAAAATAATTTAATTCATTATACGTGGAATGACAATATGTTTATTTTCATAATATTGAAACTTTACATATTTACAGAGATGTTCCCATTAATATATGAGATATTACTTTAATGTATTTTATATTTTTAAATATTATATTTTATATTAAAAATTATGACTTTATTTTAGTGTTTTACCAACATTATAAATTAATGTAATTAACTGCTCTTTCCAGACATTTAAAAAATGTTTTATTTTACACTTAAATGACGTTTCAGTACGGTTTTTGTGCTTTCATCAAGGTTTTAATCATTATTATTAATAATTGTGTAATTATAATATTATTAATAACTAATAATAATAATATATTATATCATTTTTTATTTATGTATTTATATTTACTTATTTTTTATTTTATTATTATTTATATTTATTTATATAATTATAATAATTCTTATTAATTATAATTATTATTAATATGTTATTACAATAGGAATATTTAAAATCACAGTGTACATATATTTCTTAATACTAAATTAAATATAATATTTAAATCAAAAGCAGAAATATTCTTGAATGTTGCCAACCAGAAAATTAAAAATGACCCTAAATTATTTTTTATCAATTTAAAATTACATATTTATACTGATATACAGTCAAAAATAAGGTATTGTAAATATTACTTAATTTTTAAGCATAATTATGTGAGGTTTAGAGTGTTAATAGTTGTTTTACTGTACATACAGCATTTCTGATAATTGAATACTTTAAAATTAAGTAATACATTGTTTTTTTAACTTTAGATGTAATTATGTAAAATAATTATAGAAACACTTCAGTAGAAATGTGTAATTTAACTTTGTAAAAATAAATTAGGTCCATGTTTAGTTTCAAAATGGTAACATTTTTTATTTTTATTATGTCTTTCTAAAATTGATTTAGAACTTAAGTACTTTAATAGAATAATGAGGAGAAATATACACTGTTAATCTGCGATTTGAAATATTTATTTATTTATTATATATTTTATCTATGTAAGAATACAATGAGAGACCAGCAATTGTTCTATTTAATTTATTAGGACAAAAGAGAAAAAACTTGTGTTATAGAAGAAGCACGTTAAAGGGATAAAACTGTATAAGAACAGAACAGAAGATTCGTGAAACAAATAAAAATGAGACAAGCTTATTACATGACTTATTTCACCACACCTAAACAGAAAACAACATGCTATTTGTCTATTGTCATAAGTGTCACTTGTTTTCACCCCCTTCAATATATATATTTAGGACAAGAAGCTGTTGTAACTGTCGCACATTCCCTCAAGAGTTTACCGTATATAAACCTCCGTTACTCACACAGTCAGTCCCTGTACCTGCACCTGTGAGGAAGATGTTGAATCTGTTTATTATAACCGACATGAAGAAGAAGAAGAAGAAAATGCAGCATTTGCATGTCACAAAACACGATACATTTATTACAATTGTTTTATTATTTACGTAACACTGATCATCGTAGCCGAAAACTGTCTGAATCACAACGAAAGTAAACTTTTAGTTACACGATATTGCGCGTCCATGACGTCACGCAAAGCAATCGGTTTCGGTTCTCGTAGACAGGTAAAGGTTATCTTTAGCTGCATTTTGTAGTATCATTGGCGCCAGAGAAACACTTCAACTACCGCAACTACGTAGGAAACTACAGACAGAGGAAAACGTAAACTATTATGAATTTATTTACTGAATAAAATACTAAACTGTAACATAGAAGTCGCCGTAGAAATTTTTATTATTATTTTCGTTTTTGAGTTCTTCAAATACATTGAGTACGGAGAGAGTAAAGTCTTTCTCTCTCTCTCTCTCTCTCTGGAGCTTGTAACGTCTTTGGTTGTTTACTTCAGTTGTCAGTTCGCCTCGAATTGTTGACGTAGAATCATGTCGTTTGAACAAAATCTCAATGAAGGTAATTTGATGTTACGCTAATAATAATAATACAGTTTTTATCTATCTATCTATCTATATATATATATATATATATATATATATGTAAAAATATGTAATAAATCTCGAGCCGGAAGTGACGTTGAGAATGTAATAGACACACTTTGAATACCGTTTCAAGTGCAGTCGATTTCCCGTACCTGCAAGCGTAGTTCTTAAGATGCATCAATTAAGCACCCTTTGAAATAGCTTAGTACGTAATGTATTATAGGAGTTGCGAGAATTGTTGTCTTTTACGGGTGAAGATATGACGCCATGATGACGTCACTCAGACGCAAATAAATAATATGAAACAATGCTTAAAATGCAGGGGCGTATTCAATGTAGATATAAGTATGCGTGTTTTACGTTTTTCAGTAATATCATACACACACACACACACACACACGCAGCCTCTTGAAAATTGACATCATTTTTCGTATTTATAAATTCAAAATATTTGAAATTTATCACAGGATTTTTCCTTCATTTCGTCCGCATCTTTTTAAATAAATGAGACAAACTAAGTAATATATATATATATATATATATATTACAGTTTTTGAGTTTCCACGTTCACCAAACAAACACCAGCTGTTGCCTTTCTCACGCTCCGAGAGCCACTCAATACAATTAAAATAAATATATATATATATATATATATTGTAATACCCAGTTAAGAAGGACATGAATTTTGTTCTGATTTCATCAGATTTGTTTACCACCTCAGACTGGGGATTCTTGAGTGGTTAGTATATAAAAAAAGGGATAATAATAAAATTATGGATAAGTGGCTTTTAGAGAAGTGGAGGAGTATAATTGGACGTTTAGCAGCTTAGAGCTAATGGTATTGACAGACATCTGGTCGGAACCCTCAATGCAAGATGACAGAAGTTTTATGGACATACAATTATATTAAAGGGAAATATTTATTTTAATTGTATTGAGTGGCTCTCGGAGCGTGAGAAAGGCAACAGCTGGTGTTTGTTTGGTGTACGTGGAAACTCAAAAACTGTGAAAACAAGGGAATATTCTGGAGAGGGGGAGAGCAGATAAATTGAGAGGAGTTGGGCAGGAGCAGTCAGACAGTTGGGAGAGAGCGTTGGTGGAGGTCCGCAGGGCCAAGTTAAGGGGGCCGAGACAATTTTATATAGTCAGAGGGGTCAGGAGGGAGCGTTGATGGTGGGCCAAGTCAATGTGGCCGAAACAATTTTATAAGTCAGTGAGTTTTCATTCAGGAGAGAGCGTTGGTGGAGGCCAAGGTAGGTGGCCGCGAGGAATCAGCAGTCAGCAGTCGGTTGGAGTTTCGTCGTGGAAATCTGTCCGCCAGCAGAGTTGGTTAAATTCGTCGTGAGGGTAACGTCATCAAGAAGCGTGTGAGCGCAACCTGGTGCTCTTTAAGCCTGTATGAAGTGAGTGTGTGCTGGTGTGCGAGAGATCCAAATTGCATGCACCAGAGAGATTTTAAGTTCATGTTTTCTGTATTCATAGTTGTAAATTGTTAAATAAGGGTAAAGGGTCAGATTTCGTTTCATTTAGTTTTTCATTTATTTTAACTGCATTGTTTAATTGTAAATTTTGCGTTCCGTTTCCTTATCAACCCAGTAAAGACCCTGGGGTACAGAGTCTGATTTATTGAAATGTATTCTAGATTAGTAAAATTGTTTTGTTGATAAAATTTAATAACGTGTTTAATTTAATTTATTATGCATAATTATCTACAAGTCGGGTATTACAATATATATATATATATATATATATATATATATATTGTAGTAATTGGTAATTAAGACATTGTTCTAATTGGAAAGTTGGATTGTAGAGGACTCATTATTAGTGGATATAGAGCGGACGCCGCAACAATCCGGCGAGGCAAAGTAAACATTGTCGATCAGTTGAGAGAGTTTACGCGCTCAAAATCTACGAGACGAAGGAACAGTCAGGAAATGTACAGTCGGGCAGTAGGCAGCGAGGAGAAAAGACTAAAATTCCAAGTCATGAAAATTTGAACAGTACAGTCGGGCAGCAGACAGCGAATAGACCAGACGAAAAGTTTTACAATCGGCAGTCAGAACGAAAGAATGTGGTCCAGTCACAAAAATGCTTTCAAATGTTAAGAAGTAAAGCAATATTCAGTCGGGAAGGAGACAGAGCAACTAGTGTGTAGATTCATCATGCTGGCTGGCCATAGACAAACCAATGAAGTCCATTGTCAACTAAAGCCACGAGATCTACAAATCCAGGTTGCAGTAAAGCATCGAGAACCAACCAATTTGTGTTAAACCAACTAACAAACAACGCCAATTAGAGTCTGTGAGAACTTAGAATCAGTGATGTCCCCAAAATTGTGCACGAAAAGCTAAAAAGAGACCTGGGCGGCCGTAAGTAGAGAAAACTTTAAAATTATTTGTAAACTGTGTTTAAAAGATAAAAGTCAGATCGTTCTTTAATTATTTAATTATCGATAAAATGAGATCCTTAATTCTTGGTAAAATTAAAATTGTTTAAATTCAATCTTTAGTGTTATTTCTTCCACAACAAATTTCGTCTATGTTCAGACGCTTTGATTTCCATAAAAGGTAAATGTAATTTTGATTATATAAATTCTGCCTTTATCAAACCCAGTTCAAGAACCTGAGATCCCAAATATCTTGTGTATTTTATACTTGTTTTAAAATTGTTAATAAATCTTGTTTAATAGTTTTCACTTAAGTTCATTCATTTAGAAACACCACAATCACATATTATATTTAATTATTACAATATATATATATAATTAATAAAATAGCTTAAAATAAAAAGATTAATTTTTTAAAACAACAAACAAATTTATTTTAATTCTTGAACAATTATACAATTTAAAATAAAAAGATCTCATTCTCTGAGGGTCTCAACTGGGTTTGATAACGGTGAATCATACAAAAATAATTCAAGAACACAAAAAATTAGATTTAAAAAGAAATATTTACTCGTGGAAACATAGACGAACTTTGCTTATCGACGACATTAATACTAAAAGATGGATTCTACTTTAAACAATATTTTTTATCAATAATAAAGCAACCATATCTGACTTTTATCTTTTAATTCGGTTTACAAAATTTATTGTTTCTCTTGTTACTTACGGCTGCCCAGGATACTTTCAACTTTGGAAGCACAGTGACGGTTTTTTTTCACAGCTTGTATTGAACTCACAGATTCTAATTTAAATGTTTCTATTTCAAAATCAGGAACCAGGAGCCTCGGCTTCGTCTCTCCCTCGCTCGGTTGAGTCACTCACAGCTTGCGTAAATGTAAATGTTTGGTCAACTTGACCAAGGCTCCCAGCCAACTCCAGACTGAACTTTTTAATATAATGTCTCGTCGATTTTCAAACGATCTGTGCTCGGCCTAACTTTCCAGCCGACTCAAGACTCAACAACCGTCTCCTAATATTGAGCGCGCATATTTCCTCTTCCAACAAAGAAACTATACTCTCCTTCATTGTTGCTGTTATGGGTTCGGTACCGCCGTCAATAATGTTTCTGTAACAATTTAGATTATCAATCACAATTAATGCCTTAATTAATAAGCATTACAATATATATATATATATATATATGTGTGTGTGTGTGTGTATATTCGTGGGCATTAAGTTTGGATATGACGTCACTAAACTCGTCTTGTTCCCATGTTTCCAAGAGTTTCGAAGTAAGATTTTTTTTAAAATAATATATATATTATAATGTGTTCCTTGAAAAGATTTCGGGTTCATATACAAGATTTTAAACGAGGTTAAAAATAATTTGACGTCATGTCGATACCCGGTAAAAATTTATATATTCGGTTTCGGGCGTATTTTATTATTATTATTATTATTGGAGTGTCCGAGTCGAGGTTGTTGTCTGCTGAGACGGCCACTGACGCCATAAGACGGGAAATAAATATTTAATGGTAATTAACTGCTTAATGATTGTAATTATCTGACATTTTAATTTTACAACAAATAAATAAAATGGGGGTAACGAGGAAGAAAAATATTAAGCAACTACACAACGACGTTTCGACTGGCCTTGCAGATGGATTTGGAGTATTATAAATAGTTGTCATACATTGCCAAAAAAAATTTCTCTATTAATATCAGGCAATAATTCAGGTTAAATAAATCAATTTTGAGCAGGATTTTAAAGACTGTGGCAAGAGTCTGCGAGGGCTATTCTCTCGCAGGCAGAACCTTGTAGGAGAGACACGAAGGGGCTACCTTTGGGGAAACCTTTTCCTCTCTCCGTTTTTGAACTAAGGTTCCCACAAGCCGAGGCCTGTTCTGAGAGGTGTATGTTCCGGGGTCACAGACCTTGGGCATACGGTAAGAGTTGTTCGCTGTTCCCATTCTAACAGTCGGCCAGCTGCCTCCTAAACTGGTCGAGGTACGGAGAAGCGAAAGCTGCGTCCTCACAGCAAACTTCTCTCCCGCCATCCAAGGAAGGGCGTGGGACAAGTACCAAATGTCCGACCTACGTGATGCAGGTTTTTCTAGGGTTTTTCCTGGATCACTTTTAGGCGAATGCCGGGTTGGATCCTTAAACCATAGCCCGGGGGCCCCTAGTTAACCCTTTTCTACCTTCCTCTACCCTTCCGCGTCCCCCTTTCAAATCCCTTCCTATGCTATTAAAGGGGAGTTGCCACCATGTGGATTACCCTCATGTAGCCTCCTGTTACCCTAAAAATAAATAAAGACTGTGTCCGCCGTTGGAAACCAAAGAAAAAAATAAGAATAATCAACATGATGATAATAGAAGAATTTGACTGATGTATAAATTATTTTTTATAACACTTCAAATCCATCGTACATCTGGATGAAGTGGACGCTACGTTGTGTAATTGTATTTTTGCTTTACAAATTTTCTTTTCTGAATTGTGGCCGATTTTATTTATTGCACGTAAAATTGTAATAATTAAGAAAATAAATAGGATTTGTTTAAATAATTAAATGAAAATGAAAATGGCGGTGAAGGGGTGGTTGTTGACTTTCAGATTTATTAAATATCTCTGAACCAGAATAAATTTAGTAAACAGTTGGGGTTTTTTTTGTGACTGACTGACAAAGACGGCCAACAGTTGTTGTTTCTTTGTGACTGAGGAAGCAGTGGGCAGGAAGTCACAATGTTGACCTTTGCAGACGGAGGTGAGGCGAAGATTCGCGAGGTCGCCGACCTGAACCAGATCCCCGAGGACGTGTTCCTGGGCGCGATGACGTCGGCGTACCAAGTGGAAGGCGCCTGGGACGTGGACGGTGAGTTTGCACATGAGCGACATTGCGTAACAGGTGGCGAATGTATGCTAATTAATTTATCTCTGGACTGGTTTCGTGTTATGTAAATAAAAGAAGGTTCATTGAGCACGTTGTCGCGTCTAGTTTTCACGTTGCATTTATCTTTACGGGTAAGTGGCACGTGACTTCGTTGGATCAAGTACGTAACCAACGGTCACGTGAGCACAGACAAAAATAATGAATCTGTTATTCACTTTGAATTTATTTTTTTTAAAAAAAAAACACCACTTGCGGTCGTGTACAATATTCTTTTTTATTCAATTCGTTATTTACATTTCAGAAGGTTTCGTCACAACCGTCTTTAAAAATACCCTTCGACTGCGTCACCTGCAATCAAGCTTTTTAAAAAAAACATGGAATAATCTTATTATTTTACTATCCACTTACATTTTACTTAAATACTCATCCAAAATTATTTTAACATACATTTTTTTAAAAAAATATTACACATACACAAGATTATATTTAAAATTAATCACATGTATCTTAACTACCTTTTTTTTCAGTCCTGATTTACATTCATTAAATTAATTTGTTTTATGGTATTTAAGAAGAAATTGGCTGAGCATCCACACATCATGAGACAAGGAACCAAAATTCTTATCTTTATAATTATTTTATATTGAATTTAACCAATTAAAATTAGAGAATCAGCATAATTGGTTCCTCTGCTACCAATTACACTTTTCTCATTTACGGTATTATTAATATTAATTTTCATTATAAATTCCTTCCAAAAGGCTCTCTTTATATGGTTTTTTTCCCCCCAAACTTTAACATTTTTTTTCCCCAACCCCCATTTAGTTACTTTTTCTCCTTTTAGATTTTTCTTGTAATTTAGTATTTATTTTTTCTCAGGGTGAGTTGCCTGTTTGTAATCCCGATATATCTTTAATCACATTTAGCCCACATCAGCAGTTTCTATCTCGTCTCTCAAGCTGTTTAAACCAATTTCCTACTTTTCTAATAGGTTTTTAGTCTAATTTTTTGTCTAATTAAACCAATTCTCCTTAAAGATATTTTTGACAAAAATAAAAGAAAAGTGTGAGTTTTTTTTAAAATGTATTTAAAATAAACTATTATTTTTGAAGAAGAGTCCATGGATAATTTCCTTAGTTAAAAGAATTTCCCGCTATCTCTCTTTTTCCTAAGTGCAGGCGCTTTTATGGGCCAGCGGTGAGTGAGATTACAGCGGCCATTAGCACAAGTAATTGCATTTTCCTTTTTACAACAACAAAGAATACGTACTTATTACACGTTATCGTGTGGTAATTATAAGATTGTGGTAACAGACTTTTTTCTCTCTCTCTCTCTCTCTCTGTCTTTTTTTCTGGTGGAATAAAATTACAATAATACGCAGGTAAATCCGAAAGCATCTGGGACGTGATGACTCACCAGCACCCGGACTTCATCCGGGGACAATCCAACGCAGACATCTCGTGCAACTCGTACTACCTCTTCGAGAGGGACATCGAGATGGTGGACGAACTAGGGGTAAGGCAACATCTCAACCTGTCCCAACCATCTCAGTTCTTCGCGATTTCTCGTCCTCCTCAGCGTCTTCCCTGTCTTCGGCAGTCACAGTTGTGGCTTGGTTTACCGGCCCGACCTTTGCATCGTTCTCTCTCTGAAGGTGTCGTCCTGATGGACTTCTTCCAGATTTTTTTTTACTTGTTGTTGTCGAATTTTAGCTTCCGTTGGATACCCTGGTGGATTTCATTTCACACCTAGCGTCTATTCTTTTAACTCATTCCCCGGAACCTTAAAATGACATTGTTTGACCTCGTGATGGTCAGATTAACGTCATAGGGTAAGAGAATGGGTTGCGCATCACGAGATTGTCTTGACAAGTCTCTGGAATGATGAGGGATTTTTGTGGAATGTCGTGGACCAAGCAGTTTTCTCTATTGTTAATATTTCAGTCGCCTCTGATTACATTTGTGTGGTTCCTCAGGCCAACGCGTACCGTTTCTCCATCTCGTGGCCGAGGATCCTGCCCGAGGGCGACTCTCACAGGGTGAACAAGGCGGCCGTGGACTACTACAACAAGCTGATCGACGGTCTGCTGGCCAGAGGGATCACGCCGATGGTGAGCGCTCGTCGTCGCGTCGGGCGTCGTTGACTTTGGCTGACGTTGTGGTTGTTGTCGCTGCAGGTGACGATGTACCACTGGGACCTGCCGCAGAAGCTGCAGTCGATCGGAGGCTGGACCAACCCCGTGGTGGTCAACTTCTTCGCGCGCTACGCCAAGGTGTTGTTCAACCTGTTCGGCGACAGGGTGAGTTCTCTGGTGGTGGTGGTGGTCGTGCGTGGTGGTGAGGATCTGTGCTGAGCCCGACTCGTCTCGTAGGTCAAGTGGTGGGTCACGATGGACCAGCCGCAGATGTTCGCCCTCGGGTACTCCGTCGAGGGCTTCATGGCGCCGTCGCAGAACGCCAAGGGCCTGGGCGAATATTACGTGACGGACAACGTCCTCAAGGCGCACGCCTTGGTCTACCACCTCTACGACGGCGAGTTCCGGGACAAGCAAGGAGGTGAGGCCGGCACGTTTATCACCTGCCAGTTTAAGACATTGTTTGGTCATAATAAAGCTGAGGCTGAAGGTCACCGGATCTTCACAGAGTGGTGGCTAAGTTTCTTTTCCGTTTACGCAGGTAAAATTGGCATCACGATGGCCGCCAACTGGATGGAACCACTCTCAGCATCTCCCAAAGACAAAGAAGCAGCGGACCGCGGCTTGCAGTTTTCGGTGAGTAAATCCCTCAAGCAACATTTCAACTGAATGGACGAACAATTATTTTTTTAAAAAAAAAATTGTAGATCGGGCTCTGGGCGCACCCAATTTTCACCGAAGAGGGCGACTACCCGCCCATGGTGAAGGAGACGATCAACAACCTCAGCTGCCTGGAGAACAGAGCCGAGTCCAGACTTCCGGAGCTCTCCGTCGAAGACGTCAAGTTCGTCAAAGGTAGTGTTGTAAACCCGCGGACGGTAAAGGAATTTCCGAAATAAAAAAAAAATTGTTTAAAACGGCTGGTGATAAAAACACAGGGCGGAAATACAGTTGAAGTATTTTCGGGAAGGAAATTGAACATATTGAGAACTAAAAACGACCACGTCTGTTTAGAAAATTAATAATAAGATAAATAGCCAAATACAGACGAAAGAAGTGACAACGTTGCTGGGAGTTTTTGTCGACTGAATTGTGCAGTTGTGTCGCTCTAGGTTTCTTCTTCGTACCTGAATGAGAGGAACAAAGATCCGCAGAAACGTTGTTGTGTGGTATTTACATCATCAGTTATTTTGTCTGTATTTGGTTATTTATCCTATTGTGAAGTAGACAAAATAAATACCACCACAACAACGTTCCTGCGATCCTTGTTGCTTTGCCCCAGGTTATTGGAGAGACAGCTTTTGTAAAACTGCCTCAGATTCCTTGGTTCCGAGCCACGGAGGACTGTGGTAGTTAACTTCTTTCTCGTGTCGCAGGCACTGCGGATTTCTTCGGAGTGTCGCACTTCCGGACGTCGTACGTCACCGCCGAGGACACGGGCAAGCCTTTCTTCTTCCAGAACGACTCCGGCGTCTTCATCTCGAGGAGCGGCAATTGCTTCGGAGAGGTTGGTGCAGAAGGATCTGTTTGACGCCTCAACCTTTGAATGTCGTGGTCAATGTTTCTGGTAGATAATGTCCATCCCGAAGAAATTTATATTAGGCGCTGTCAGGTTCACGACAGAGCCCTTGTCCTCATATGTTGTCCCTATATGCTTTTATCTTTAATTTTAACTATGGGAATTATTTTACTAATAATTCCTTAGTGCCTCTGACTTGCCCGTCTAATAATTGGTCATGGTCGTTGGTGCTGATAATTGGCACTAAGCCTAGTTATTTAAAAGGAACATCAATAACCAGTTAATCGTTTTGTTGTCGCTCTAGTTTATTATGTTAATTTGGAAAAATATCTGAAGAAGATACAGAAAGGCATCGAAACGTCGTTACAATGTAAAGTGTCTGCACGAGGGTTTTATTAAAAGGAACAAACGTCGCAATTCTTAGAGGATGATGCAAGGACTCTCAACCCTAGTCGAAAAATGGGGATTGGGCCTTTGTGGGTCTCGATTTTTCACGTTTATTAACCCGTTATTTTATTCTAAATTTGTAATTTTATTTTTTGTACATAACATAAAGATTTTAATAGAATTTATTGTAATTAGAAAACTATATATTGAATAAGAAAGATGGCCAATTCAGAAGAAATACCACACAACGTTTCTGGGATCCTTGTTCCTTTCGTCAGATGGCTTTTGAGTGTTGTCAACTGACAAAAGTGCAGTTGTGTCGCTCTAGGCTCTTCTTAGCAGCTGAGGAAAGGAACAAGGATCCCAGAAACGTTGTGTGGTATTTATTATTACCCTTTTTTTCTTCTGTAATTCTGTCGTATTAATAAATAATGAAGAACAACGTTTCAGTCCGTGTTTGACGACATTTTCTCTCTCCATTCACGTACTTGCTATACGCCGAAAAAGATTTTATTTAGCTTCATAATTGAAAGAAGAAGTCGGTCTGAGAGAACGAGCTACGGCAGCCGGACGCAATGCCGACATTCTTACTATTTCGTAATAAATGACAATACACTTGGTAAATCGTTTGCCTCTGTTGCAGATCTACCCCAAGGGCCTGCACAAGCTCCTCAACTGGCTGTCCAAAGAGTACCCCAACTACCCCTTCCTGGTGACGGTCACGGGCGCCTCCGACTCAGGGGGCTTGGAGGACGACGCCAGGGTGGACTACTACATGGTGAGTGCGCGTGACGTCATCACCCCGCAAGCTCCGGCTGTTTCTCTCTCCCATTGTATGTGCAGACTCACATGGCTAAAACGTTGACGGCGCTCAAAGTCGACAACATCCCAATCCTGGGCTTCGTGGCCTACAGCCTCATGGACCAGTTCGAGTGGACCCGCGGCTACAGGCAAGTCACATACCAATTATGGTATTAATTTAATTATAATTAATTAATTCGTATTAAGAAATATTATAAATACATATTTTAGTAATTTAATAGAATTAATTAATTAATTTAACAACGTTTCATCGCTTAATTTACGACCTCGTCAAGGTCACGTTTAAAACTACAAAAAGAACAAAACAATTACGATGAATGACCTGACTTGAGCATCAAAATTTTGTAAGTCTAACAATAATTTCTTGTCAATTCTAATCACTATAATTTTTTTTGTTCTCTTTTTAGTTTTAAACTTGACCCCGATGAGGTCGCAAATTAAGCGATGAAACGTTGTTAAATTAATTAATTAATGCTATTAAATTACTAAAATATGTATTTATAATATTTCTTAATACGAATTAATTAATTAAAATATTTTAATTATAATTAAATTAATACCATAATTCTAATTTTTATTTTAACAATTACAAAATAGTTTCATTAATTATCTTAATCAACATAATTTGTTAGTGTTATTAAAAATTAACATAATTTGTAATTGTTCTTGAAAAATTATTTTAATTATGATTAAATTACTAAAATAAATATTTATAAAGTTTCTTAATACCGATTAATTAATTTAATTAATAACATTAGTAATTCTAAGTTTTCATAATAACAATTACAAAATAGTTTCATTAATTATCTTAATCAACATAATTTGTTAGTGTTATTAAATATTAACATAATTTGTAATTGTTCTTGAAAAATTATTTTAATTATGATTAAATTACTAAAATAAATATATATAAAGTTTCTTAATATCGATTAATTAATTTAATTAATAACATTAGTAATTCTAAGTTTTCATAAGAACAATTACAAAATAATTTCCTTAATTATCTTAATTAAGATAATTTGTTAGTGTTATTAAAAATTATCACAATTTGTAATTGTTGTTGGAAAATTATTTCAATTATTATTAAATTAGTAAAATAAGTATTTATAAAGTTTCTTAATACCGATTAATTAATTTAATTATTGACTTAAGTAATTCTAAATTTTCTTAAGAACAATTACTAATTATTTTAATTAAGATAATTTGTTCTTGTTATTAAAAATTAACATAATTATTAATTGTTCTTGAAATGAACTTTAAAGTAATGATAAAAGTATTTATAGGTTTTTAAGAACAGTTACAAAGTAATTTAAATTAAATTAATTAAAGTAAGTTGTAATTATTCTTAAAAAATTATAAATACTTATTTTTATTAGAAAAATAATAAGTTGCAATATTTCTTAAATAAAACTTTATAGATATTTAAGTTACTAATTTATTCGTAGCAGATTAAAACTGTCCGACCTGAAGAGGTCCTAAAAGACGACGAAACGACATTAAATCAATTTTTGATAGTAAAAGCTATAATTTTCTGACTCATTATTGTAAATAACAGATATGTTTTACATATTAGTGGAGGAGAATTTTAATGACGACAGTTGACAACGATGTTCAGGGACAAGTTCGGCCTGTACGAGGTGGACTTCGAGGACCCGACCAGGCCTCGCCGCGCCAAGAAGTCCGCCAAGGCCCTGGCCGAGGTCTTCCACTGCAGACAGGTGCCGCAGCACTTCTTCGCCGTCACCCACGACCAGGACTGTCCCGCGGACTGCTCGTGCTCGGGCAAGGGCGGCCTCGCCAAATAAATAACATGTCGCTTTGAAGGAAAAACAACCAGTGGTTTCACTGTAGAATAGTTGTCCCGCGAGATTAGGAACAACGGGAACACATTTCTTAATTATTCATTGCCATTTTTTTTAGGCGAAACGTTTTCTACTTGAACGTTGTCGTCACGTTTATTACTGTCGCTTCTTGGCCAATGACTGGTTCACGTTCACTCGACCGTCAACGAGACTCCTCGGGTTCAATCCCTGTTGAGGATTAGGGAAGATGTGACCTTGTAATTACGAGTCAGTATCAGACGAGGGCAGAGCAACAGTTGTGCCAACGTGACAATGTTACAGGTCGGAGGGGAAAAAAAATAAACACACCAACAGTGTTCATTAATTGATCCAATACATTAAAAATAATTTGTTAGTGACATTCCTAAAGAATGTATTATTAATCGTAAAGAAAATAAGACACTCGTGTCGTTTATGAATTAGCACCAATGAAAACCCTCGTGACAATGTCATTAAATCAATGACAAAAAAATATACTTTAACCCTTATAAAGAAATTGTGTTATTAATCAAAATTCGCGAATATCTTTTACAGAAAAATATTAACAAAAATACTACAAAAGAAAAAAATAGGTTATTGGGGTTTGTAAAGTTGTACCGATGACATTGCTTAAGAAACTGTTGATAATTATAATAAAGTGTTGTTATTTGAACTTTTATAAATAATTACTAATAACATTCCTGGAAAATTAGGGTTTTTTACCCAAAGACAATTTTTTTAAAAAAAGAGAAAATATCAGACCGTATCCAGAGGTTTCCTTTAATTCATTTTTTTAGGGTAACAGGCTAATGAGGGTAATCCACAAGGTGGCAACTCCCCATCAATAGCATAGGAAGGGATCTGAAAGGGGGGGATGCAGAAGGGTAGAGGAAGGTAGCCAAGGGTTAAGTAGGGGCCCCCAGGCTATGGTTTCGCCTAAAAGTAATACAGGGAAAACCCTAGAAAAACCTGCATCAGGTAGGTCGGGCTCTTGGGTACTTGTCCCACGCCCTTCCCTGGATGGCGGGATAGGTGTTAGCTGTGGGGACGCAGCTTTCTCTTCTCCGTGCCTTCACCAGTTTAGGAGGCAGCTGGCCGACTGTTCCAATGGGAATAGCGGACAACTCTTACCGTATGCCCAAGGTCTGTGACCCCGGAACATTCACCTCCTCGGTTTGTGGGAACCTTAGTTCAAAAACGGAGAGGAAAAAGCATCCCCAAAGGTTGCCCCTTCGTGTCTCTCCTACAAGGTTCTGCCTGCGAGAGAATAGCCCTCGCAGACCTTATCCCCTTTAATTCATATTTAATGTATAAATGAATGGAAAGAAATTTAATAAACTGCCTCGAGTTAGTAAATTTAATTATTTATAAACAAAAATTAACTTTACGACGTTTCGACCTCATTTGATTGGACACTTTTGATATTTAGAAGTTAATAAAAAGGATTTATTAAGTTCTTATACAGTTTATTTTTGATTAAAAATTAAATTAATTAAAAATACTTTGTGATTGTTCTTAAAATATTATTAATTAAATTAAATTACTAGCATAAGTTTGTCAAGAACAATCAAAAGTTATTTTAATTAGATTAATTTAAACGCCTTTCCAGAGATAATCTTTATAATTAAAATTGTATATTATTTGTGTCCTTCCCGTGGACTTGACCTTGCGCTGCCCTGGTGTGAGGTAAATGACTATATTTGGAATATGAGATGTAAAATAAATATACAACTGTTTTTAATATTTTATTTATGTATTAAAATTAAACGTAGAAAGTGTGGGGGTGGGGGTTAAGTGACTTTCGGGTCACCTGTTGAAGTAATCCGTCGGTATTTCTCCGCTCCTGAAGACTTGGGACAAGACCTTGGCGGACTTCTTCGCGGTCCTCGGTCTTGCGGTGTCGTTGAAGTCAACTTTGTAGAGTCCGAACTTCTGACTGCGGGGCAAGAAACACAGACAGAATCCAGAGGAATTAATTAATATTTACTGCATATATCAAAGAAGAAAAATTTTAATCGATTATAGATTAAGAAATGTATTACCATGAGTCAGAACGTTATAGTCAATTGATAATTAACAGAAATTAATTATACGACGTTTCGACCTCGGCCTGTCCACGTTAGACATTTTTAATCTACCATTTAGAAATAAATAACAAATATATATATACATTTTTTTCAGAAAAAATTATTTTATAATTAAATCAATTAAAATCATTTGTAATTATACTTATTTTGATTAGATTAAAAATAATTTTTAATTGTTCTTTGAAAATTATTTGAATTATGATTAAATTAATAAAATAAGTTTGTATAAATTTTCTTAACACCAATTAATTAAATAGAAATTATTTAAATAAAAACTGAATTTAAAAAATATTACAAAATATTTTCGTTAATTATCTTAATTAAAATAATTTGTAATTGTTCTTGAAAAATTATTTCAATTATGATTAAATTAGTAAAATAAGTGTTTATAAAGTTTATTAATTACCAATTAATTAATTTAATTATTAACATGGGTAATTCTAAGAAATTTTAAGAACAATTACAAAATATTTTCCTTAATTTTCTTAATTAAGATAATTTGTTGGTGTTATTAAAAATTAATATAATTTGTAATTATTATTGGAAAATTATTTCAATTATGATTAAATTAGTAAAATAAGTATTTATAAAGTTTCTTAAGACCAATTAATTAATTTAATTAATAACATGAGTAATTTTAAATTTTCTTAAGAACAATTGCAATTTATTATCGTTAATGATTTTAATTAAGATAATTTGTTATTGTTTTTAAAAATTAACATAATTATTAATTTTCTTGAAATGTTATTTTAATCAAAAATTAATTAATTTTAAATTAATGATAAAAACTTTAACAAAGTATTTTAAATTAAATTAATTATAATAATTTTTAATTATTCTTAAAAATTGATCAGAATTAAAAATAATTTGTAATAGTGTTAAAAAAAACTTTGTAGATATTTAAGTTATTAATTTCTTCGTTGCAGATTAAAATTGCTCGACCTGAAGAGGATCGTAAAGCGAGGACGAAACGTCATAAAATCAATTTTTGTCGGTAAAAGCTATAATTTTATGGCTCAAGGCCGTATATATATGTATATATATATATATATATATATATATATATATATATATATATATATATATTATTAATGAGAGATATTTTTTTTAATTATCACCATAATTTTTAATCGATGCTGGACGAGAATTTACTAGATTATTTGATGATATTTACGTGTATCCCGCGGTCCACTCGAAGTTGTCGATGAGACTCCAGGCCGTGTACCCGACGACTGGGTTCTTGTCGACGTTGACGGCTTGCAGCAACGCCGCCATGTACGTCTGTGGACACACGAGAGCGGTAAGGTGCGAGGAGCAACCTCCTGAGAGTGACTGTCCCAGGTTCCTCAACATTGGCTTGCTTCTACACATCAGGTTTTAGTCTTAAGCTCACCAGGTGGTAGTTTACGCGTCCGTCGTCCTCCAGCTGCCCCTGGTCGGGGAAACCATTTTCCGTGACGATAATGGGGTAGCCTTTGTAACGCTCCGCAATCCTGTTGAGCAGCTTTCGGAAGCCTTGGGGCGACACCTTGAGACAGAGAGAGAGGAACACGACATGAGAGGGTCAGGTGCTCTCGAGGGTAAGAAGGAGAGACAGAATTACCGCGCCGCCGCCTTCCTCAGCCACGTCTTCGATGTAGACTCCGCTGGATGGCGGCAGTTCCAGGCCCGAGGGCTTGGTCGTCACGTCGTTGGTGCGGTAGTGGTTCAGCCCGAAGAAGTCCGACGAGCCTAATTTCAACACACAATAAGGACATTTTCAACCTTAACAAGTCTGGCATTGCTGAGGTAAACGTATTTGATCCACCCGCTTGTGGTAGAAGGTCATCGTGGATGTGGTTGGGACCAGAGGTCGTGGACTACATTCACATCTTTGCTCTGGCTCCAGTGAAGTCACAGGAAGATAAAATGCCACCAAATTCCTTAGATCTCAAAACAATACTGATGCTAACCGGGAAATTAAATAAGGATCCTGATACCAGGGTCAACTAAAGCTTTAACACAAGTAATTATTGAACCTATTGCTGTGTGTCTGCAGAAAAAAATTATTTATAAAAATCAGAATTTTAATTCTTAATTTATTTAATAACATCTGTTGTTTTTTTGTGGAAAATTTGGAGAAGTATTTTTTCTATAAAAGCCATGAATAATAAAAAAAAAAGGTCTAAAATTTTCAATGAAAAAAAAGAGCTTGATAAATAAATTAGTAATTATAATAAATCATTTATTCAGCTTCCACACACATGCCACAAGGTTAAGAAATAATCTGTGTAAATTACAGTCCTGAATCTCAGGAGCAAAAGGTCCTTAAAAATCAGTGTTTTAACATTGGCAAGGACCCCTTCAAATAGTGACCAGTTTTAGTGACTTTGCTATTAAGGCGATGGAGGAGACAGGAATAAAGGTAAATCGCCGCTAGAAGCAAGAAGTCGGGCAGCGCGGCCCAACACACGTGCGAACCACAACACATCACGCACTGAATACAATGGCGGACGGAGAGACGCGTCACTGATACAACAGAGCGACTCACCGCTGATGAAGCTGACTTCTTCCTTCGTAAACTTTGGCAACAACGGTCTGGCCCTCTGTTGGTCCTTGGTCCTCCGCCTGATCCAGTCCTTGACGATCCCCGGGAAATCCCCTTCCTTGGTAAATATAGGGTTCGCGAATATCCCGAGCTGTGAAAGGGAAAAGAACACGACCTGTGAGGACGGCTCCAAAAAAGAGCGGCTTCCGCCTGACTCTGATCCTGGTCCATTTCACCAATGGATGATTTTTTCGGAAAGTTTCCTCCCCTTTCACGCGGCCATCTTTGACGGCGACATCGTGTCGTCCCCACATTAGAAACTTACCCAAAACTCGAGGCCCCTTTCCGCGGCCAGAGCGTCTTCCTCAGAGGCCGTCGCTGGTTGCAGCCAGTTGCTGTTGAGGCTGATGCCCACGGAACCTACACGGGAAACCAATCTCACTATTAACACTTAATTAAAGAAATGCGAACTTCGAACAATGTGTCCATTTATTTATTTTCTTACCTTGTTAAAATTCGTCGTTTGGTCCACAAAAATAATAATAAAAAAAATTGTATAACTGTCAATTAGTAAAGAAAAAAACCAGTTATTTCATAAATAATTAAAGAATCGAGTCAACGTGTCAGAAAAATTTAATTAACTACTACAAACAGTAGCCCTGACAGTCAAACTTTAACAATATCAAACACGACGTTTCAACCCCTGATTGGGACATCTTCAGGTGTGTGGCTGTTACGGTCAATTATAATTCTTATAGGAAAAAATTGTGTCAGCTAAAGTTATTTCCTTATAATAATCTATACACCTGAAGAAGGCCCCAATCAGGGAACGAAACGTCGTGTATGATATTTATATTATTGTTTTTCCGCTGAATAATTGAAGCTGTTTTTTTTTCGGTACTACTATATTAATTATTTAATTTCAATGTGAAGTCAGATTTTTTTTATAATTTATTAATTCGTTAAACCACGTTTCGAACCCAAATTTTTCGTTTTTTCTTCAGGTTACAACTGTCAATGCAGTCCGTGTGACTCTAATTTCGTATTCTTTCTAACCTAACCACATACATTCATACGTTCCAAAACTGTACGTTATCTGTGTTTTTTCCCTGAAGAAGTCTCAAAAATTGTGTACGAAACGTCGTTTCATCGGAAATGTTGGTTTTAATGAAGTAATAAATTTATTTCTGGCATATTGGCTGAAGTGTTTATTTATTTATCCAAAGATACTTGTCAGATTATATATTTATTATTTTTTATAAATAATTTAATACGTTATTATTGAACTGAAACAACAACCAAAATAATAATAATGATAATATTACGACGTTTCGTCCACCGTTTTGGGACTTTATCAGGTAATATATATATATATATATATATATATATATATATATATATATATATATTCATATAAAAATTATGTGTACAAATATTGTGGGCTCATGTGGACGAAACGTCGTAATATATATCATTATTATTTATTATCACGACGTTTCGTCCACAATTTTAGGACTTTATCAGGTAATTTTCTGTACAAAATCAAATTTTGTGTCATCATATTATTTTCCTTTTTTTTCTGGCAAACTAACCGTTTTATTGTTGTTGTCTTAACTACTTGGTTTACTCACCCTGCTGCTCGCGCCTGTACTTGTCGTCGTAGAGGTGGTAGACCCTGGCGTGGGCCCTGATGATGGTGGCCGTGGTGAGGAGGAAGGCCTCGTCGGAGCCGTTGAGGAACGGCGCGAAGAAGCAGCACTCCTGGTAGCCCAGGGCCACGATCCACGGCTCGTTGAAGGTGACCCACCACTTCACCTGCGGAGGAGGATGGTGGTCGTCAACACGTGGATGACGTCACCTCACACACACACACACTCACACACACTCACTCACCCTGTCCCCGAAGTTGTCGAACAGCACCGACGCGTACGCCACGAAGTAGTCGGCCAAGATGGCGTTGGGCCAACCTCCGAGGTTCTGCAGGAACTGAGGGAGGTCCCAGTGGTACATCGTCACCTGCCACACAGGGGCATCATGGGAATCATGATCGTCAGCAATATCTCTGACTTTAAGACATAATCGAATCGTAAACATCTTAACACAAAACTGTGTACGTCATAGTATCAGATCTTATTACATTACATATATATATACTGTAGTAAGACTATTTATAATAAATAATTAAAATAAATTGTGGACTTGGATTGTTATCAGCAGACACAAGAATGGAAGAGGCCTGAGGCATTGTTGGACTGTTGGCGCGCTGAGAGGAACGTGTGAGGCAGTTGGCGGCGAAACCTTGCAGAGGACTAGACGTGGTTAATGTATCACCAGATAAAGTAAAGCATTCACGGAAGTGTTGGAAAAGTAACAGCAGCTTCGTCAGGAATGAACTTTACTAAATCTTCGTCGTGGAGGAATTGTCCAAGGATAACATTGGTAGACTATTGTGGAGCGGAGAAGTCAACGTAATACAGGCAAATCTTAAAGTGAAGTGTAGAATCAGTGGAAACCAAGACCTGATATTATAACTACGTGTGTGAAAGTGTCTGGTCGAGGTAGAAATTGATTGTCCTGTTACCAGAGAGAGGGAGACAGAGAGAGAGAAAGAGACACAGAGAGAGGGAGACAGAGAGAGAGAGAGAGACAGAGACAGAGAAAGGGAGACACAGAGAAAGACACAGAGAGAGGACGACAGAGAGAGAGATACTGAGAGAGACAGAGAGAGGGAGACACAGAGAGAGACAGAGAGCAAGAGATATACAGAGACACAGAGAGAGGGAGACAGAGAGCGAGAGATAGAGAGAGAACAGTAAGTCAAATTAAATCAATTATTAATTGTAAACTATTAGGTAAAGATAGATGGTCAGATTATGGATTATTTTTACCAATTGTAAATATTCTTTTGTAAATAATTATTACAAGTGTTCAGTTTTCCTAGAAATTTTATTGTTTAAAAAGAGGTTTTTTTTAGGTATAGCGAAGCAACATGAGGCTAATCCACATGGTGGCAACTCCCCTTTAATAGCATAGAAAGGGATTTGAAAGGGGGGATGCGGAAGGGTAGAGGAAGGTAGCCAAGGGCTAACTAGGGGCCCCGGCTATAGTTTAAGGATCCTACTCGGCAATTCGCCTAAACGTGATTCAGGAAAAACCCTAGAAAAACCTGCATCAGGTAGGTCGGGCATTGGGTACTTGTCCCACGCCCTTCCCTGGATGCCGGGAGAGGAGTTTGCTGTGGGGACGCAGCATTCCCTTCTCCGTGCCTCGACCAGTTTAGGAGGCAGCTGGCCGACTATTCCAATGAGAATAGCGAACAACTCTTACCGTATGCCCAAGGTCTGCGACCCCGGAACATACACCTCTCAAAACAGGCCTCGGCTTGTGGGAACCTTAGTTCAAAAACGGAGAGAGGAAAAGGCATCCCCAAAGGTAGCCCCTTCGTGTCTCTCCTACAAGGTTCTGCCTGCGAGAGAACATCCCTCGCAGGTTACCTGCGAGAGAATCCTCTCGCAGGCTTTCTTGCCCCTATGATATCATTAAGCTAGTATTATTCTTTATATCTTAGTTCAGCAAACTCCTCTCCCGCTATCGGAAGGGCGTGGGACAAGTACCCAGTGCCCGACCTACCTGATGCAGGTATTTCTAGGGTTTTCCCTTCATTTCTTTAGGCGAATTTCGGGTAGGATTCTTAAACCATACCCCGGGGGGCCTAGTTAACCCTTGGCTACCTTCCTCTACCCTTCCGCATCCCCCCGTTTCTGATTCCTTCCTATGCTATTAAAGGGGAGTTTCCAAACGTGGATTAGCCTCATGTAGCCTGTTGCCCTAAATATATATATATATATATATATATATATATATATATATATATGCGGTGTTGTTGTTGGCACCGAGAGTAAATGTTAATAACTTTAAGTCTAAAGTCAAGGTGATTCTGTTTAAGATCCATTGTGAGTCCTTTGCGGGCCTGTATAAGACCACGAGGTACTCTAAGGACTTGTATATTTGTGAGGACGCACGTGACTCACCATGGGCTGGATCCCCTTCTCCAGCAGCAGGTCGATGAGGTTGTTGTAGTACGCGATCCCCGCTGGATTCACGAAACTGACGTCGCCGTTGGGCAGGATCCTGGACCACGAGATGGAGAAGCGATACGCCTTCACCTGCAGCACAACAACAACACAACGTTCACAGGTAAAGAACGTGCTGTGGGACTCTTGTTGTCCACGTCACGTGGCCGCTGGATGTCGTGGACGCCCAGAATTACTTTGCCCTTCATTTACTTCAGAGAGAAATTCTGCGGTATTGACTGCAGTGGCGAAATCTGCGTCTGTCTTTCCCTGTGCTAGAGGATACATTGTTGTTCCACTTTAACCTCAAGGCCCCTTGCGATAAAGGAGAAACAATAAAAATGTAAAATGTTTAAGTGCTCGTGGAGTTTGTAAACGAGTGGCAGTAAAACCCTGACAGGGAAAAACTGCATCAGTAATGTTTCAGATAACAAACCACGGTCAGGTTAGGCGCGCATCTAGCAAGTAGCTCATTATCAATGCAACGAAGACTCCGACCAGATAAACTGTGTCTTGTCACTTTTAACAGTCCGTTTATTTTTTTTGTCTCTCACCAGCATATACACACATAACATTCTATTAAATTTCTTGGTAGTCAGTCATTTATGATTTTTTCTAATGGAATTTAGTTATAAATCAGGGAAATATCCAGGGAAGCTGTCTGCGAGGGCTGTTCTCTCGCAGGCAGAACCTTGTAGGGGAGACGGAAGGGGCATAACTTTCGGGCTGCCTTCTCCTCTCTGTCCGAGACACCTCTGTATGTTTAGAGGGGTCAGAAACCTGCTCCCATTAAAACAGTCAGCCAGCTGCCTCGTAAACTTGTCGATGCACGGAGGAGGTAATGCTGCGTCCCCACAGCAAACTCTTCTCCCGCCATCCAGGGAAGGGCGTGGGACAAGTACCAGATGCCCGACCTACCTGATGCAGGTTTTTCTAGGGTTTTTCCCTGCATCACTTTTAGGCGAATGCCGCGGTTAGGATCCTTAAACCATAGCCCGGGGGCCCCTAGTTAACCCTCCGCTACCTTCCTCTACGCTTCCGCATCCCCCCTTTCAAATCCATTCCTATGCTATTAAAGGGGAGTTGCCACCATGTGGATTACCCTCGTGTAGCCTGGTACCTTACAAAAAAATGATTTCATAAGCCTGCGAGGGGATTCTCTCGCAGGTGAACCTTCCCTGAGAGGAGGCTTCCTTTGGGGATGCCTTCTCATCTTTTTTGAACTAAGGTTCCCACAAGCCGAGGCCTGTTTTGAGAGGTGAATGTTCTGGGGTCGCAGACCTTGGGCATACGGTAAGAGTTGTTCGCTGTTCCCATTGGAACACTCGGACAGCTGCTTCCTAAACTGGTGAAGGCACGGCGAGGGGAAAGCTGCGTCCTCACAGCAACCGCCCCTTCTCCCGCCATCCAGGGAAGGGCGTGGGACAAGTACGAGATGCCCGACCTACCTGATGCAGGTTTTCATAGGGTTTTCCCTGCATCACTTTTAGGCGAATTGTTGGGTAGGATCCTTAAACCATAGCCCGGGGGGCCCCTAGTTAACCCCTGGCTACCATTCTTTACCCTTCCGCATCCCCCCTTTCAGATCCCTTCCTATGCCACCATGTGGATTACCCTCATGTAGCCTCCTGTTACCCTAAAAGAAAAGGCGAATTTCCACTGTCACATGTGATATTAGCAGCTGAGTGGCCCCCGGCGTTGCCCGGATATTTGTTTAAAATTAACCTGGAGTAGGAACTGATTCGACGCTAAACCTTTTGGTGAACGTTTCATTTAACCAGCATGCAACAGCGCCCTCGGCAGCTAACTACAACCACGTCGATGACTGACGGAACTACGCCAAATAAAAGAGTCTGGAAAAGTCACGACGAATTTAAAACTTGGTAAAGTCTACTCCAGGAACTGTTAAGGGAGTCAGTTAGCTGAATACTGTGGAGGGTAGAAGAAGAAACTCACCCCCAGCTCCTGCAGGATCCTCGCGTCCTCCCTGTAGAGGTGGTAAGAGTCGCACGCGACGTCCCCGTTCTGGCGGTCGGCGACGTACTCGGGGTTGAGGTGCAGAGAGCGGTCCCAGATGTTCTCCCCCTTGCCTGGAGCAGCACCGGAGGGCGGAAATCATTTTCAATGGTCATTACGCTACAACCTTATTTTGTTTTTGTATTTGTAAATAAAACATGGCTACAGTAAAATAAAGTTCGTCGAAAATGAAACGTCTGAATGAAATAAAGTTTTCTTAAAATGATTACAGCACTGTACATACGATTATTATGCAACAAATTTAATTACGTCTGATGATTGATCAATAATTGGATGATGTCAGTGTAACTAGAACACTCCCGGCTTTAATTTTCTTTCTTGAAAAAAAACAGTGAAAATTAATATTCTGAAGGGTAGAAAAATCTGTCCCTTTTCGGGGGTGGGGGGGGGCGGGGTTGACTCACAGAAAGCTCGGACAGGCTCGTTGTAACACAATTTAGAAACCTGCAGATGTCTCAGCGGGGGGTGGGGGTTGATACTGAGAGCTATGGGGCAGTGAAGGCTACGGGTACCTTGGGGTGGGCCGCGTCCACCTTTTTAGTCTTTAAGTTTTGTCAACTGACGCTCTTATTAGCACCTGACGAAAGGAACAAGGGTCCTGGATACTTCTTTCGTCTGTATTTGGCTTCCTTTATTATTATTATTATTAATTCTCAATCAGACGTAAATGTTTGCCTCCACAGTACCTTGAGGAACCTCCCTGGGGGCTGTGTGCGCCCTGAGCTGGGGTGAGCTTAGGGAAAGGGGGGATCAAAGCCTCTTAGCAACGTAAGTGAGAGTAGTTGTGGCCTCACCGTCCACGTCCCACGCTCCTTCTATTTGATAGGCCGACGTCGACGTGGCGAAGATGAAGTGTTCCGGGAAGACGTTCTTGATGACGGCCGCGGTCGCCGCAGTCACCACGAGCGCCGCCACCACCAGGGAAGACCGTCGCAGAGCCATGCTGCTGCTGCTGCTGCCTCTCCTGCCAACCACACACATATATATACTACACCTGCTTGCACTTCCTCCGCTGATAGCGACGTCATTGGCGGAGGTGGTGGAAGGTGACACGGAGCTCGCTACTCAAGATAGCGACTTTCTACATGCATGGACTCAATAACATTTCTATATATTAAAAAAAAGTATTTATTTAATTTGAAAATGTTTAGCAGCAGCTCAAGGGGGTGGAGCTGGCGCCCTGGTCTCGTCGAGGTTTTTCCATCCTCATACTTTAATCCAATTTAATCCATATGTATATATATTAACTAATTATTAACCTCCTTCTTTATCAACAAGCAATTATTACATTTTTCTACAACAATTCACCAGGAATCATCCTTATTATAATTTAATATCCGCCTTATTTACAAAAAAAAATCCCAAGTTATGTTAAGAATTGTGAAGGACCCTTTGATGTTTGTTACGTACAAAAATTGAATACAACGGTCGCGACGCCGTTTATATTGGCCAAACTACAAAGGCGCGAGAAATAAAGGAACACGGAGAGAAAAACGAATTACCCACCGACAAGCACTCGGTTATTTAAAAAATATCTTCAACTGGACGGATGTCACGATCCTTGACTGGTAATTGGAAATGATCAACAATCCCTATTAGTGTCCGGGGGGGGCGGCACCGTAGCTCTTGGTAAAAACGTATTATCTTTTGCTCAGTGAGTGATGTATCTTTGTTATTGTCTTTGGTTGGTTTGATTGTCTTATCTAGAAATTCATAAATGTCATTAATTGGCAGATGAAACGTTGTGAATGTCTGTCTAGAAATTCATAAATGTCTTTAATTGGTACATGAAACGTTGTGAATGTCTGTCTAGAAGTTTACAATTTTATTTAATTGGTAGTTGAAACTTTGTTAATGCCTGACTAGAAATTCAAAAATGTCTTTAATTGGTACATGAAACATTTGAATGTCTGTCTAGAAGTTTACAATTTTCTTTAATTGGTAGGTGAAACGTTGTGAATATCTGTCTAGAAGTTTACAATTTTATTTAATTGGTAGTTGAAACTTTGTTAATGCCTGACTAGAAATTCAAAAATGTCTTTAATTGGTACATGAAACATTTGAATGTCTGTCTAGAAGTTTACAATTTTCTTTAATTGGTAGGTGAAACGTTGTGAATATCTGTCTAGAAGTTTACAATTTTCTTTACTTGTTGGTTGAAACGTTGTGAATGTCTGTCTAGAAATTCATAAATGTCTTTAATTAGTACATGAAACGTTGTGAATGTCTTCTAGAAATTTATAATTTTCTTTAATTGGTAGTTGAAGCGATTTGAATGTCTGTCTAGAAATTCAAAAATGTTTTTAATTGGTACATGAAACGTTGTGAATGTCTATCTAGAAGTTTACAATTTTCTTTAATTGGTAGTTGAAACATTGTTAATGCCTGACTAGAAATTCACAAATGTCTTTAATTGGTACATGAAACATTTGAATGTCTGTGTAGAAGTTTACAATTTTCTTTAATTGGTAGGTGAAACGTTGTAAATTTTCTTTCTAGAAATTTAAAATGTCTTAAATTGGGCAGATGAAACGTTGCGAAGTTTCCAACCAGAAATAAAAATTTTCTGTATTTATATATGTTTGTGTGTTTTTTTAATTTCTAGGTTACGTTCTTTATTATAATGTAACCGTATTAACCTTGATGACGTCACCGGGGCGTGTGTGTGTTCACGTGTCCCTTTCTTGCATGAAGATATGGAAGCTCACGGTTCCCGTCTTGAACAAGATAATAAATTAAATGGCAGCCAGTGAGTGAGTGAGTGAGTGAGAATGTCGCGACTGATTAGCCTTGAAACGTTTGAACCTACGTTTTACCCCCCGGGGTTCTTGACACACACAGATTGCGGTATCGGGCGTGAGTGAATGTCAGCCATCTTATCGGAAAACAATTTCTTGTTGTTGTGATTTCTTTATTTTCTCTTTTCTTCGACGTTTCCTGTTTACTTTCATGAGATCTGCGACTGAATATTCATTGAACTTATCCTCTGGTCAAAGATAACAAACAGCCGCGACTGAGTTTAATTTTTGTTAAATATTCAGAACGTTGACACCGTGAAACGTTTCAAAAGTTTGTCCTCGAGGGGGTTGATAAGTTTTTGTCCGTGTTGCAGGGAGACGTGGAAGGGGCGGGGGCGTTGCGGGGGTTAAAAAAAATTTGGAGCAGAGCAAGTCGTTGAGGACATCCACGCGGGTTATCTCCGTCGTTGCTACATTGCTCTGGCTCTGGCTCTGAACCACGCCATTGCGTTACCGTACCGTCTTTCACAAGGCTTTCAGCGTAACCGCTGTAATAAAACTAGAGCAACTCTTGTTGAGGGGGGGGCGGCGGGGGGGCGAATACGTACTTAGTCTTCATCCAACCCGGACGTTCTACGTCCTTCTCACCGCGCTAAAGGTTCTTTCTACATGCTGTGGCCATTATTGAACCCCCAACCCCAAGGTTTCCAACTCTTAAGGCCTTGGCGAAAAGTTTCTGTGCCACACTAAGAAACCCTGAAATATTGGCACCTGTGTTCAGTTTGTCGCTACTGAACATTTAGTTCGGACGCAAGCGGACTCGGGTGGTGGCCTCGGACCGTCTCCGTCAAAACACGACCCTCTTGTCGACAAAGACCTTCAGCAGGCTGACAGCTCCCAGTGTCGCCAACCTGATTAAGGCGTGAATAACGGAGCTGACGGGCAGGGGTTAATTAAAAATATATGCCGACGGAAATTTCAAGGGGGGAGTGAAATCGAGGCAGTGAGAGAAGCCAGCCACGAGCTTGAGCGGTCGATGACGAGACTCAACTACGCAGAATCCAAGTAATCCTGCGGTGCTCACGAAACCATCCGCCACCATTTTTTTAAATTGCGGTCAATTTTTTTTGTATAAATTCAACTTTGTGTGTATCGTCGTTGCCCGGGTTGTCATGTATCCATAACCTTCCTATTTGACTCCAATATCGGTCCCGTTATTTGAACGTAACGTCCCTCCACCCCCACCCCTAAATGTGCTCTCCCTCCCATGTCGAAAGCAGGTTGAACTCATTGACAGCTGCGATTGCTGGCGCGTTTCCAACTGGGGGTGGCGTTTACTAAGCACGACGTAGGCCTACACACGTGGCGCCAACGTCACTCGGTTCAAATCCCCCGACCACAACTCATTTATCCATAACCCCCCTATTTGACTCTAATATCGGTCCCGTTATTTGAACGTAACGTCCCTCCACCCCCACCCCTAAATGTGCTCTTCCGCCCATGTCGAAAGCAGGTTGAACTCATTGACCGCCGACGAATATAACGGCTGTTTTAACACGTTCGAAAATTTCCACCCCACCCCCCGGCCATCCCCGCTTGGAGGAGTTAAACGTCAAATTAAACTCAGTGACAACCTTAACCCCGGATCGGCCTACAGTCTCGGATGTTTTTGCGTTATTTTTATATGATGCAACAACATCGTCACTGACCCGACGCAAATATCGGCCGTTCGAGAGTGTTTGAGAAAATGCAACCCCGTCCATTCCCCTTGTCCTACGAATGGTAATTGTGTCTTCCCCCCTCAGTGTTGGTTTTAAGAAAAGAAAAAAGGCTTAGCGAAACGTTGTGTCATCACTTCAATTTTCCGTATTTGGGTATCTTTTTTATTATTATTATTACTAGCTGGGTGCCCGGCGTTGCCCGAGATGTCATTTATCCATAACGCCCGATACACTCTAATTTCGTTTCTCAGTTTGTTATAAATAGTCTCAGCGACATCCATAACCCCGATTTGACTCTAATCACCGTTGATTTGGCGTTAATGATATGAAACGCCCCTCCACTCTCTCACCTAAGGGTGCTCCCCTCGCATGCCGAAAGGAGTTGAAATTGTACACAAACAGCATCAGTAGAAATACGATCAATATAATTAACCCTAAAAAATATTTATTCAACGCAAATACCTGCTGTGTTTACATGTTAAAAGATTTCCAGCCCACTACCCCTGCATATGAGGAGTAAATGCCAAGTTGAATGTCATAAATAGACTCAGTGACATCCATAACCTTCGATTTGACTCCAATCTCGGTTGTATTCGCGTTATTTTCCTGTAAAGCATCTCCACCCCAAACCCTAAGGGTGCCCTTTCCTCAGGGAGTAGAGGATGAAAATTATATTCAGATAACATCCGTAGTAACCCTATCCATATCTCGGAACCCTAAAAATATTTATCCGACTAAAATATCGACGGTTTTAGCATGTTTAAATATTTCAACTCCCGTTCACCCCCGCTTCTGGGGGCGGTAGGCGCGTCTCACCCCGACAGTGTTTATTTTCTGGTCGCAAAGTACACGTGTACGAAATTTGGTGAAATTTGCTCCATCGGTGTAGATTTGTATAAGGAACATACAAATATACATACAAACAAACACTCCGTTTATTTATAAGATTAATTTTCAATCAGACGTAAATTTTTCATTTCATATTTATTTATTCATTTTTCTTGTCTAATCCTCGATAAATCTCCTTGTTAAATTTCGGCGCAGTGACAATAATAACACCTGGCAAGGTACAGAGGAACAACTGCCGGCTACCTCGGGCGCCCTTCGTCGACCTCGTCCAATCATTTAAACAATTTACATATATTTTATTTTAATGTTTATATCCACCTAAACACAGGGACACACACACACACACACTGACGGTCACTCGTGCAGTTCTTGTTCACAGAAGAACGCCAGCAGAGCGTCGCAGTCGTAATCGTCGAGGCCCCCGTTTCTATGAAGAACTCCACAATTCTGACCGTCACTTTTCTCATCGAGTTTCGCGTTGTCGGGTTGACTTGGGTCGCTCCATTTTGAGAATCCTGCTTCTTTCAACGTTTCATCTGCATCGGGGAGAAAATCTTTAATTAGTTTTTATTACGTACTTACTTTCAAATGTAACAACTTTGTGTGTATTTTTTCTTTGTGTAGACAGGCTATGTATAGGGTGGCAACTCCCCTCTTATAGCATAGGAAAGGGGGGATGCGGAAGGGTAGAGTAAGGTAACCAAGGGTTAACTAGAGGCCCCCGGGCTATGGTTTAAGGATCCTACCCGCCAATTCGACTAAAAGTGATGCAGGACAAACCCTAAAAAAACCTTCATCAGGTAGGTCGGGCATTGGGTACTTGTCACACGCCCTTCCCTGGATGGCGGGAGAGGAGTTTGCTGTGGGGTCGCAGCTTTCCCCTCGCCGTGCCTTGACCAATTTAGGAGGCAGTTGGCCGACTATTCCAATAGGAATAGGGGACAACTCTTACCGTATGCCCAAGGTCTCCGACCCCGGAACATACACCTCTCAAAATTCACCACTGCCATCCTTAGTTCAGAAAACCCGAGAGATGTGAAGGCATTCCCAAAGGCAGCCCCCGCCAGAGCACTCTGGGAAGGTTCACCTGCGAGAGAATCCTCTCGCAGGCTTCCTTCGAGAATCTGTGTGTATTTAAAACCCCTGTAAGGTTAATAAGCAGCTGTCGGGTTTCCAACCGGGGGGTGGCTGTGTTTACTAAGCACGACGTAGACCTACACACGTGGCGTCACCCCCGGTTCAAATCCCCCGACAACAAATCACAAACGTCAACAGAGACCAGGTTCGTATATTTCATACTTTAATCTGTCTGTATAATAATAATAAAAGAAAAGCATCCACGTTCGTTTTCATATTCTGCAAAGAGACTCCATTCATAAAAACACAACTGTACTGCAAACAATTACAATTTTTAAAAATTGTGATCAACTTTATAGAAAAATTCCTGCGCGCACGCGCGCGAGGGCGGGGCAAGAGGCCGTGACGTCACAGCCTGCGCGAGAGAAATAAATTAATTATATCAAAAATTGTTTTGGTAATTTCACTCAAAAAATTACCTGGCGCCCTGAAATCTAAATGGAATCGAAAAAGGACTTAATGTCGTTTGCTATAATATATATATATATATATATATATATTGTAATACACAAAATAAATTAAATTGAATCGCCCCACGTTGAGCGCCAAATTATGTAATTTACAAAAGATTTTAATTAAATTAAATGAATTAGCCTTAGGTTGATGTTCCAAAGACTGTAAAATATACAAATTAATTTAATTAATTAAGTTGATGAATTTATTATTAAATTATTTTTTAACGACAGGATGTTGAAATAATTAAAGGTTTAAATAATAAGAACATTAACCATAAATTTGTTATTATAAATTAGAATAAACCAATTGTTTCAGAGATTTAAACCTTTGTAATTATTTCAAAATCCTGTCGTTAAATTATATTTTAATAATAAATTAACTTAATTAATTTAATTAATTTGTATATTTTACAGTCTTTGGAACCTCAACGTAAGGCTAATTCATTTAATTTAATTAAAATCTTTTATATGTTACATAATTTGGCGCATCAACGTGGGTTAATTAATAAATAATACAGTTGTGTATTACAATATATATTGTAATAACCAGTGTAGAAGGACAGGAATTCTGTTCTTATTTTTGTCAGATTTGTTTACGAACTCAGACTGGGGATCCTTGAGTGGTTGGTACACATAAAGATAATGATAAAATGACGGATAAGTGGCTTTTAGAGAAGGGGAGGACAATAATTGGAGCATTTTGCAGCTCTCAGGGCTAATTGGCTGTGAGCAACATCTGGACGACGGAATCGTAATGGCATAAAATGACAGAAGGTTGTTTGGACGATGTAATTATATTAAAAGGAAACGTTTAATTTAATTGATTGAGTGGCTCTCGGGGGGGGGGAACGGCAACAGATGGTGTTTGTTTGGTGAAAGTGGAAATGCAAAAACTGTGAAAAACAAGGGAAGATTCTGGAGCCAGGATATAAATAAGAGGGCAATTGGACAGTTGGGAGTTTGCAAAAAGGAGAGATCATCGGATGCTAGGCCAAGCTAGGCAGGCGACCGGGAGTAAATCAGCTGGACATCAGTCGTCAACAGTTGGTGGGAGTTTCATCGTGGAGGTCTGTCTGAAAGCAGAATTGTTTGAATTCGTCGAGAGGGTGACGTCGTCAAGAGTGTGAGCGCAGCCTGTATGAAGTGAGTGTGTGAACCAGAGTGCGTGTAAGTTTATTTTTCTGAATTCATAATTGTAAATTGTTAAAAAAGGGTAAAAAGTCAGTTTTTGTTTCATTTGTTTCACTCCTTTCAATCATTTCGCTTCAATCAATCGTTTCTTTTCGCTTCAATCATTTCGTTTTTCATTTATTGTATCTGTATTTGTTTGATTGTAACATTTTGTTCCGTTTCCTTATCAACCCAGTAAAGACCCTGAGGTACTGAGTCTAAGTTAGCAAATGTATTCAAGGTAAATAAAATTGTTTTGATTTTATAAAATTTCATTAGATTATTTGTGTAATTGTAAATGCTGTCTTAATAAATAATAATTGTTTGTTTAAATTGGTAGTTTTATTTTATTTGAGATAGTACAATATATATATATATATGTGTGTGTGTGTGTGTGTGTGTGTGTGTGTGTGTGTGTGTGTCTATGATTTTTGTAATCTGACTAGTGCAGTTGTGTCGCTCTAGGCTCTGCTTAGCACCTATTCCGACTTATTTGGCCGTCTTTGTTATTATCGTCTTCATATGTAATTATTTTAATTTAAGCGTGTGCAGGTGTTGCGGCGTGGCCTATGAGCCAGGCGCCGGATACTCACTGAAGAGCGTGACGTGACGACCTTCGAAGAACATGTCGTGGAAGCCGATGTGCGCTCTGTCTGCGTCGTCGACTTCAGCGGGAGCCTTAGGTACGGGTCTACGGAAATATTTCTTCAGAAAATTGCGTTCGAAGACGGAGTTGATGATTGCAAGGTGGCCCTCTTCCGCTTCGCAGATGTGCCGGGCGACGTCCCAGACTTGCGGCGTGTTGTGGAACCTGTAGAAGCCGAACCCGGCGAAGTACTCGTAGCCGGCTGACGGCTGGGTCCTGTGCACTGTTGACAGCGTCCATTATCATTACCCACAACCCCCGATTTGCCTTCCCTATGCCGAAAGATGTTGAACAACATCGGTAGAAATACTGTCAATCTAATTAACCCTGAAAATATTTATTTAAAGCAAATAAATGCCGTGTTTGCATCTTTACAATCTTTACCACCCCCCCCCCCACCCGCGCTTGGGAGAGTTAAACGACAAATTGAATGTCTGAATTAAAACTCGGCGACATCCATAACCCTGGATTTGCCTCCAATCTTGACAGGTTTTGCGTTATTTTTATGTAATGTCACTCCACCCTCAACCTTAAGGGTGCTCGCATCCCGTGCCAGAAAGGGGGTTGTCATTATACACACATAAATTGTAGAGAATTTTTATTGAATGTCATTGACCCCCCTCCCGACAAAAAAAATCGGCCGGTTAACATGTTAGGAAATACCTACCGCCCCTCCTACCCCGGCCAGACCCACGCGTCGTCCATTTTGTCATAATTCAACTCAGCGACATCCATAACCCAGGATTCGACTACAATCCCGATTCTTTTTACGTTAATTTTATTCACCTAAGAGAGTGGGATGGTTCAACGACCTGGTCATAGACCTGTGTAGATTCAGAACAGGGTAATTTACACTTTTCTTACCATCCCCTGCAGTGTGCATGGTTGATTCGACCCCTTTATAAGGTCCATTGTTGTAGTTAATCTTTCGTTCCGGCGGGTATTCACTGAAAAGTGACGTTCAAGAACAAAGGTTAGATTCAATTTTAAAAAATAGAAATTGTTGTATTATGGCAAGTCGCCATATTGAAAAGATATGCTGATGAGGACAGCAGAAAGTTAGCAAGACATGAAGTAGTTACTAAAGCTCGCGCTCGCACTGGAACTTGTATCCGTGGCTGCAGGTGGCGTCGTTGAGCACCCGACTGGAGGTGACGGTCATGCAGTCTTCGCCCGCGAGGCCCGGGAACTTGGAGTTGCTGATGAACACGACGTCATCAAATCTCTCGTAAGCGATGGTCGCTGGTTCACCTTAAAACAAATTTCATTTAGGATGAAATGTGATTCAAATACTGAATTAAATACAAGGAAGCCTGTGGGGGGGGGGGATGCCTCCTACTCCCTCTGTTTTTTAAAAAATAAAGTTCCCACAAGCCGAGGCTTCCTTTGAGAGGGTGCATGTTCCGCGGTCGGAGAAGGTAATGCTGCGTCCCCACAGCAAACCCTGGTCCCGCCATCCAGGGAAGGCCAATGACCGACATACCTGATGCAGATTTTCTAGGGTTTCTCTTGCGTCACTTTCAAGGCAAACGCCACAGCCCAGTTAACCCTCGGCTACCTTCCTCCACCCTACCGCATCCCCACTTTTCAGACCCTATCCTCGTTATTACTCTTAAATAATAATAATAAAAATCACATCGTACCGAAAATTGTGAGATGTTCCCCTTCGTTGAACATGTCGTGTATTCCTATGAAGGATTGATCTTCTTCTCCATCCAACTGACTTGCGAGGAACTTGATCTCGTCGTCAGAGTTGGGGATGGCCAGGTGCGCGCCTTCGCTGACGCACGTTCTCCTCCCTTTGTCCCAGAAGGTTATTGTCTTGTGCAGCTTGTAGAGGCTGTCCCCGTGCTGCACGTAGCCCTGGCCCGCCATCTCCACGATGATTTCCTCGGCCGACGGAGGCTCCGGTACCGGGTCTACACATCGGGAACGAAATCAACGGTCGGACAATCTCATACATAAAACAGAGTGTTTGTGTGTGTTCCTTATACAAATCTACACCGGAGGACAAAATTTCACCAAATCTCATGCACGTGTTCTTTTCGACCAGGAAACAAACTCTGTCGGGATGAGACCCCCCCCCCCAAGGAGCATTTTTAGGAGTCAAAGATATTTATAGTGTTTCTACCGATAATATATTACCATAATTTCAATTCTTTTTAAACAAGGGAAAGGAGCACCCTTAGGGGAGGGGGTGGACGCGCGTTACAAGAAAATATCGCGAATACAATCGATATTAAAGTTAAATCCGAGGTTATGGATGTCGCTGAGTTTAATTATGATATTCAATTGTCCATTTAAGCGCCAAGGATGGGGGGGGCAGTGGTTGAAATATTCAAACATGTTAAACGGTCGATATTTGCGTTGAATATATATATATGTCTGGGTCAATGACATTGATAGTGTTCTAGTATCTGATCGAAACAACCTTGATACTAACTTTCACTTTCCGAGTTTTCTTTCACGAATGTGAACAAACTATGATAATAATAGTTATTTAAGTGTTATTTCTTTGTAAACATTATCACACTCTCTGCTCACCTGGTCCAGGCGACGTGTCGGATATGTTGTGCTTTATAAAGTTAACCGCGTCCTCTTCGGTACATTTCTTGTCACTCACGTAAATCTATTAAAATGAAATAAAACATTTATGAAACACACTGAGTACTTAAGAGTGCAGACAGTGAAGATTATGTTCATACTCAAGATGGCGCTGGCAGAGCACAGCCCCACGTATGTATCAATAACACCTTAGTATTATTCAGCTGCTATTCGGAAATTCAACTGTCTCTGCAAAGTATGTGACGTGACAGAGCATGCAGCATCTGTGACACACCTGCAGTCAACTGTCTCTGTAAAGTATGTAACGTACCAGAGCATGCAGCAACTGTGACACACCTACAGTCAACTGTCTCTGTAAAGTATGTGACGTAACAGAGCATGCAGCATCTGTGACACACCAACTGTCTCTGTAAAGTAAAAGAAGTGACAGAGCATGCAGTATCTGTGACACACCAACTGTCTCTGTAAAGTATGTAAGGTACCAGAGCATGCAGCATCTGTGACACACCAACTGTCTCTGTAAAGTAAGTGAAGTGACAGAGCATACAGCATCTGTGACACACCTACAGCCAACTGTCTCTGTAAAGTGTGTGACATAACAGAGCATGCAGCATCTGTGACACACCAACTGTCTCTGTAAAGTAAAAGAAGTGACAGAGCATGCAGTATCTGTGACACACCAACTGTCTCTGTAAAGTAAGTGAAGTGACAGAGCATGCAGCATCTGTGACACACCTACAGCCAACTGTCTCTGTAAAGTGTGTGACATAACAGAGCATGCAGTATATGTGACACACCAACTGTCTCTGTAAAGTAAGTGAAGTGACAGAGCATGCAGCATCTGTGACACACCTACAGCCAACTGTCTCTGTAAAGTATGTGACGTAACAGAGCATGTAGTAACTGTGACACACCTACAGTCGACTGTCTCTGTAAAGTATGTGACGTAACAGAGCATGCAGTAACTGTGACACACCTACAGTCGACTGTCTCTGTAAAGTATGTGACATAACAGAGCATGCAGCATCTGTGACATACCAACTGTCTCTGTAAAGTATGTGAAGTGACAGAGCAAGCAGCATCTGTGACACACCTACAGACAACTGTCTCTGTAAAGTTTTTTTTTCATTTTCAGTGCACTTGACTTATTTTAATCTTTCAGTTTATAAATCACTTCACCCCGTACTACACTCATCAGATAAAAATTAATAATTGTAATAAGAATATACTCTGTATAAAGAGTTCTCGGTTTTCCGGTCGGGTAACGTGATTTGAACACAACGTTTCCATGGCTGACACCGCCATCTTCGTCAGGTGAACTGTTGTCGAGATTCGGGAAGTGTGTGTTATATACTCCTTTGAACGACTGGGGTTGAAATTTAAAAACATGCTAAAACGGCCGAAACTAGTGTCGGTTAATTACTTTGCGGGGTCGATTAGGCTAATAGTTTCCTATAAGATGTTTTAGTGTATAACTTCAACCCTTTAAAGCACCACTAAGGGAGGGGGTAGAGTGACGGTCCATAAAAATCAACCGAGAAGGCTGTCAAATCAAGGGTTACGAAAGTCACTGATTTAAGATGTAGTGAGGGTGGAAGAGGGTGAAACAAATTTCCGTGTACAATCTTAAATTCGTAGACCAATTTCAATCAAACTTTACACAAACGTTATTTACGAAACAAAGGGGTTAAGACACACCTACCACCTCTAGGGGTGGGGGGGGGATTTATAAACATTCCTAAACGGCCATTATTAGCGTCGAATACAGGGTCCTCTGGGCCATTAAAGTTCTTGAATTTTGAAGTGTTCAATTTCGACTCGTACAGGCAAGGGATGGAAACACCCTTGGAGCAAGGGTGGTGGTGGAAGGGGGTTACTGGATTACTGGAAGCACCCTTGGAGTAAGGGTGGTGGTGGAAGGGGGTTACTGGAAGCACCCTTGGAGGAATGGTGGTGGTGGAAGGGGGTTAGTGTCGATTCCGGCGTTATAGGAGTCGCTGAGTTTAATTCTCGCATTAACCACGGTGGTTGATGATATTCTATGTTCCTCCACGTGCAGTATTTTTTACCCTCTTGCGTCACCGGGTCAATTATTGATTCTTTTACAGTTCGAGTTGTTTCGGCGTCTATCCAGTTACTCCTTTAAGGTACCCAGAGTAATATTAGACTTTATTTTTTACTTTTTAAAATCGTCGTTATTTTTAGACACCTTTACTTTACGTATCAGGAGAGTTCCCGAGTGCTGTCAGTCATGGTCGTCGTGGAAGATTTGAAGTTAGCTGCCGAGGGCTTAGGTCGGGCGGGGAAATGTCCCAAACACTGGCGCTGTTGCACGCTGGTTACGTGAAACGTTTAGCAAAAGGGTTAGTGTCGAGTCAATTCCTATTCCGGGTTAATTTTATGAACAAATACCCGGGCAACTTCGGACGTCTCGTCCATGGTTAATTCTTTTATTCACTTCGTCTTCAGAAAACGTAACTTCAACGAGGGGAAAATACTTGAAATATCAGTTTCAGAGTGAGTAATGTGCAATGACTCACACTTGCAGTCCAGGTACCAGGTTTCACCCTGTTGTGGTCAGTCCAGAAAGGAGTGTGACCTTTCTGATCAATGCAGGAGCACTGGAACTTCTCCAGGTTCACGAAACATTTCTCCAAAGCTTCCACGTGTACAAAAACATCCAACAGCAATAAATACAGCAACATTCTGCAAAGGACAACCACAGTTTAAGTCATTATTACATCATTCTAAAAGTAAATATTAAATAAAATTACCTGTGTGTGTGTTCCTCATACAAATCTACACCCGTGGGAAAAATTACACCCAATTCCGAACACGTGCTCCTTGCGACCAGGAAACAAACACTGTGGGGCTTCAAACAAGCTAAAAGGGCCGATATTTTTGAATCGGGTAAATATTTTTTAGGTGTCAAATAGATTAATAGTGTTTCAACCGATGTTAACTGTGTACAATTACAACCCCTTTACAGAATGCACCCTTAGCGGTGGGGGTGGACGAGCGTCACAAGAAAGCAACGCTAATAAAACCCAGACTGGAGTCAAATCCAGGGTTATGGATGTCGCTGAGTTTAATTATGACTTTCAACTTCCAATTCAACCCCCACCCCCACCAGGGGCGAGGATGGACAAGGATGGAAATTACGAAACATTCAAACACGGCCGATATTTGCTTCTAATAAATATTTTTGGTGCCAGTGCGATTCAGTAAATTTCTCTACATGTTGTATGTGTATAATTTCAACCCCTTTCGGGATTTGGAGGGGTGCAGCTCTAAAGGAGGGATTCGAGTGGCGTTACAAAAAAAAATAACGGGGAAAAAATCGTGATTGTAGTAGAATCCGGGATTATGGTTGTCACTGAGTTCAAATTATGACCTTCAATTTGCCGTTTAACTCCCCCTAGCAGGGATGGACAGGGCGGGGGGAATTTTCAAACATGTTAAACGGTCGAATTTGCGTTTGAATAAATATTTCTCTCGATTCTGTCTGTGTAGAATTTCAACCACTATTGATTTGGGGAGGGGATCACCATTAAGGGTGGGGGTGGAGTGGCATTACATGAAAATAACGCCAAAAGCATTCGGGATTGGAGTCAAATCGGGGATGGGGGGGGGGGGTGTATGGATATGTGGCAACGTCGGACACGCAGATAGTCTGAATGATGATAAAACGGATGTATGTTTGTTTGTATACTCTCTCTATACAGTTTTCAACGCGCGGACAGGTTGCAAGAAAACTTCGTACATATATATTCGTAAAATCAAGGAGAACAGTGCTGTGAGGGTGAGAAACCCCCATGACAAAGGTGTTGAATCAAAGTACCGTGACGTCACGACCAGACGCCGACCTCGTTGGCTGCAGAACAACTCTTACTAAAAGTAAGTCTGGCAGGGAAAGAGTAAAGAACGCGCCATAGTTACCTTGCAGATGCAGCCGCAGCCGTAGAAGGCTATCTCCATGTGTGTGTGTGTGTGTGTGTGTCATTTAAGAAATGCTGCTTTTTAGCACCAATTACGTTTAATGCCTGTACAGACGCACTGAGGGTCCTGAGTATTCATAAAGAGTTTTCTTACCACTCAACCGTTGATGGAGTAAAGAATGTTGGTCCAGCACTTGCTGGAGCCCCGAAGTGGTGGTGGTGGTGACTGTTGTTCCTGGCTGGATGACGTCAGGCGCATTGCAACCGTATGTCAGGAATAAAACCGAAATGTCTCAGACGGAGAGAAATGAAAATGTTTCAAAGTTATAAACAAAATGGCGGACTTTATTACAATCTTACAGCGTTGGAATACGAAGAAATTTTACAACAGCAGTGCATTAAAATAAACTTACAATTTACCTGCCAAATTTAAAATGAAAAATGTGCTTGTGATTGAAAATTAATAATAATAATAAAGACAGACAAAATAAATTATGGATGCGTTGGGGTAGTACCGCGTTTTTATATGACCTTGCGGGGGTAGTCTTGTCTCCGATTGGTTGTTGAGACGTTCGGTGGAGGCGGTCCGCAGTCACGCGGTCGTCTCCGATTGGTTGTTGCCCCAGTCGTTGATGTGTCATGCTGCTCCTTGGTCGACCCATGGTCAACGGGGACTGTTGGGCTTTAGCTTCGGTTGCCGCGTCCCTCGTAGGTCTTGCCTTCATCCCTTGGCCGCCTCGCATACCCATGAATAGAGGACTCGAGGCTCGACTAAGGTAGATTGTCTTGCAGAAGTATCTCTATTGCCTCTCGGAGGACACAGTTCCAGTAGTCTGCTGCGTGGGCTAGTTTCTTTGTTTTTTCTAAGTCTAACTTGTGGCCCGTCGTAATGGCGTGCTCGGCGACCGCGAATTTTGTAGGTTGCTTTAGTCTTATCGACCTCTGGTGTCGTAAATGATAACACAACGTTTGCTTGTCGCTTTCGTCAGGTGTTGAAGAAGAGCCTAGAGCGACACAACTTCACTAGTCAAAGTGGCTTTCGTGCTGCACAGTGCAGTTGTGTCGCTCTAGGCTCTTCTCAGCACCTGAGGAAATGAAACGTTCTTGTGTGTTTCATATTAATAATTTTCAATCAGCCGTAAATTTTTCGTTTTAACGTCATCAGGTGCTAAATTATTCCGTAGCGTTGGCAACACTGCTCGCTAGTAGCTGGAGGGCAGCGCGCCGTCTGCGTAGACCCGGGCCAGGACCTCTGCGGACTCTCTGGCGGTCCTCGTCCTCGCGGGGTCCGTGAAGTCCACGCGGTAGAGGCCGTACTTCTGCCTGCGGACACAGGGCGCGTTACGTTACGTTACTCTGTGACGTCACGAGGAGAGGAGAGGAGCGGCACTCACGTGTAGCCTTGGTTCCAGACGAAGTGGTCCATCAGACTCCAGGCCACGTAGCCCAGGACGTCGACGCCGTCCTCGAGGACCGCTTGCAAGGTGGCCGCGAGGTGCGTCTGCAACAGTGCAACAGAGGAGGAGAGAGAGAGAGGGGGGGTCAGCGATGGTGGTGGTGGTGACGACGACGACCGTGGACCCTCACCAGGTGGTACTCGACGCGGTCGCGGTCCTGCAAGGAGTCGTCCGTGCTCGAGTAACCGTTCTGCGTCACGAAGATGGGGAACCCGGGGTACTCCTTCGACACCCAGTTGAGCAGCTTGCGAAGGCCTCGTGCGTTAGACTGGAAAGTGACGTCACCTCGGTGAGGGCTTCCTCTGACGCTTTGTTTTCGTTAAAAACGCATGTTCTTGAATTAATAAATCAGTTAACGACCTTTTATTTTTCATTTACAGAGTTAAAGACGTTTCTGCACGTGTTTGGTGTCTTCTTCAGGCACTATCCTAAAGAGGAGATATTTTACAACTTGGTCGGAAGAGAGAAAGAAGGCCTCGAGAGGGAGAAAGTGAACATCTGCAGGAGCCTGCACGTGGGGGTGGCGCATCTTCAGGAATAAATCTTTCCTCTAGACCACAGCGACGTCCTAAACCAGGCCGTGCTGTTTTTATTAATTATAATTTTTTTTTTGAAAATAATGAATCAGTAATTTTTCATTTAAATTGCAGATTGATTAAAAACATTGAGGAGGGTGAAAATGTAACAGTTTATCAATTTACTACTATTTTAAATTCTTAAAAGAAAAACCACTGTAAATTAATGCTGGAAACAAACGCAGTAGGACCAACCAAAAGGAGGAAAAAAGATTATTTAATAAAAAAAACTCCGCAACGTTTCATCCCGACCGTTTTGGGCCCTTCTTCAGCTGCTACAACACAATAACTTTATTTTTAAATTCCCAGAAAAAAATCTGAAAATAAAAATTAATTAGAAATAAATGAACGGTATTTCGCCCGTCCCCCACTGTTGTATATAAATTTGTAATTTTGTTTAAATGTTTATTTAATTACATTATTTATTTATCACATGCTTTCGGAAGGTAAAACCCTTAATTAATAATTATAATTAGAGGGAAAATCGGCCAACAGTCTGAATAACATTTACCATAAAATAAAATACGTAACGTTTCAATCCCTTAGTTTAGGGGCGTCTTCAGGTGTACATCAATAAATCAATAAATTTCGTAAATTTGGATAGAGACAATCCAACAGGGGCGGCGGGTGGGGCTAACTTCCATGGCCAAAGATATGGCCCACTGTACGCTGCAGATAAAAGTAGCGTTACTACGGCAACGAAGATGTAAACAGCAGAGAGGAGAGAATCCGTCACGTGGTCCTAAACGTTTAATTATCATTTTTTTCTGTTGAATTTGTTTCATAGCTTTTTTATTTACTTAATTGTTTAGCAAGATACAACCTGAAGACGCCGCAAAACTGAGGGATGAAACGTTACACCTTTCCGTTTGATGTTTTGTGTTGTGAATGCAGACTAATTATATATTGAATACACGTCAAATGATGTTCAATTTCTAATTATATTTAATTAATAACGCCTGGACAAAGATTCCAAAAGTCGGGACGAAACGTTGTGAGATTTATTAAATATTGAATAACGTTTTTAAATATTTAAAAATGGGTGGAAAAAATAGGAAAATAGTTTCGTCAACTCAGTAGTGCAGTTGTGTCGCTCTAGGCTCTTCTTCGCTCCTGAGGAAAGGTACAAGAATCCCAGAAACGTTGATGTGTGGTATTTATAAGATGACTTATTTTGTCTGTAGTTGGCTGTCTTGCTTATTAATTAACATAAAACACTTGATGAAAGCATAAATCTCCACCCCCCACCCCCACACCCTGGGTGATCAGCGACGTTTCGACGGCTGTCACTGGTATCTTTGTCCAGCCTGTACGAAGATGACAGAGTGTCCCGTCGAAACGTCACCGCGGGGTGGACACCCGAGATGACTTATAAGTTTTCATAACGTGTATAATTTCACCCCCGTGTGAATTTTGTGTACCGTAATTTGAGTTATGCAATTTTTAAATGTTATTAATTCTAGGGCTTTTTAATAAAATATATTGAGAGTGTTGAAGGGCGCACAGCGGCTAAATGGGAGCTGATGGAGTTTCTGCAAGAGCACAGGTGGGACTCTGCGGCCATTTTGAAGGCTTTGGGGAGGGAAATCCGACGTTGGGGGATGTGAGGACCCCCTGTGAACCTGTACTCACGTATCCTCCGACGGACGAGTCGTTGGTGAAGACGCCGGCGTCGTTGAGGAAGTAGAGGATGTTGCTGTTGTTGACGGGGGTCACGTACGACGTGTTGAAGTAGTTCACCCCGAAGAAGTCGGCGGCGCCTGATGGTTGAAACAGAACCATCAGAGAGCCTGTTAAGGGAGGCAAGCAACCAGCAGCCAACCAGCAGACTCACCTTTACAGAGCTCGACCTCCTTGTCATTGAGCAGAGGCAGTCGAGATCTGGGTCGACCTTCCCGGCGACTCAGGTCGATCAGGAGGTTCTTGACGGATGTGGGGTAGTCGCCTCGAGGGCCGAATATGGGGTTGGCCACGAGTCCTATCTGCAAGTAGCAGACACTCGCAGTCACTACGTCACTGCGGCGCAGGACTGACTGGGGGAAACACTCACCATGAACGTCAACCCGAACTCGGCGGCCGCGGTGTCCTCGGGAGAGGCGCTCGCAGGTTCCAGCCACGGGCACAGGAAGGAGATGCCCACTTTACCTTCAAAGACAGGGGGTCAACGTCACTGATACTTGTTTTAATAAATGCCTTTTTTTAGAGCAAGAGGCTACATGAGGGTAATCCACAACTCTTCTTTAATAGCATAGGAAGGGATTTGAAAGGGGGGATGCGGAAGGGTAGAGGAAGGTAGCCAAGGGTTAACTAGGGGCCCCCGGGATATATTTTAAGGATCCTACCCGGCATTCGCCTAAAGAAATGCAGGGAAAACCCTAGGAAAACCTGCATCGGGTAGGTCGGGCATTGGGTACTTGTCCCACGCCCTTCCGATAGCGGGAGAGGGGTTTGCTGTGGGGACGCAGCATTCCCCCTCGCCATGCTTGGCCTGTTTAGGCGGCAGCTGGCCGACTATTCCAATAAGATAGGATTGAAAACGTTAACATAACCTTTCAAACAACCGAAGATGAGTTTTTTTTTTAAAAAAAAAAAAAGTAATGAAGCAGCGGATTTAGTGGAACGTGAGAAACATAATTAAAAAAAGGGGAATGGTTGCATGCACTGAGGGAGAATTATTTCTGCACCCCCTTGCATTGAAATAATAGAATGCTGAATTAAAAAAATTATCCCTCCCCGTGGACGAGGAACGCGTACTGGATCTATAACAAATAAATCGTCAGCAACAACTACACAACGTTTCGACCTTAATTTATGACTTCTTCACGTGTACAATAGAGTGGAACTGATATAAATAATATTTATACAATCGCGATATTTATTAATGTCGGCCCAAAAAATATTGAATGAAGTGAACGATTGAATGAGTTTTTGTCAGCGTGGAAGTGAGGTGGTTGTACCCTGCTGCTGAGGCGCGAACTCCTCGTGGTACATGCGGTAGACCCTGGCGTGGGCGATGAGGTTGTTGTAGGCGGCCCAGTAGCCTCCGTACCCGCGGCCGTTCTGCGACGGCGCCAAGAAGCCCGTGGACGCGTAGCCCAGGGCGATGAGGACGGGGCTGCTGAAGGTCACCCAGTACTTGACCTGCAACAACGGCCATCAGCACGGGCCACGGAGGGTCGCGTCCGACAGAGGGACTCACTTACCCTGTCGCCGAAGCTGCGGAACAGCAGACGCGCGTACTGGACGTAAAAGTCCACGATGAAGGGGTTGGGCCAGCCTCCGAGGAACTGCAGGTACTGCGGCAGGTCCAGCTTGTGGATGGTCACCTGCGGACAGCGGATAGTCACCAACCAGGACGGTGGTCGCATTCAACGTCACCTTCCAGCTACGACCAGATTTGGGGCCTGATCAAGGGAAGACTGATCAAGGACTAACACCTGTTGACGTGCAAGATCCATTCTGTCTTCCTTCCAAGTTGCTTCACGTTTCATCAAGGCCATGGAGAGAGACTAAATGTAGGTCTCCCGTTTTTATTTATTTTTAATAAATATCGTACCTGATGAAGCCTCAAAGTTGGGTCGAAACGTCGTTTTATTGTATTTTCATGAAATTCATTCGCTGATTTTTGTACGAAACCATTGTCAAGCTAATGTGGACTTATGCGGGCGACTCAAGACTGAAATTACGAAACTAAGGCCTTTGATGAACGCGCCAAGGTACGTCCCTTCTTCATTAGTGATCTAGGAAAAGACGCTGTTGGGGAAACAACACACACATGTAGTCATCGACGTCGTGAACATCCAAAGAAACTTGCTATGTGTCTGTTCGAAGAAGATGAAGACCCACGGCGACCCAAAAGGTCTGACCAATCCCATAGACCTGTAGAATAGTTATTTTGTACTATTTTACGTTACTTACTGACTGACTGACTGACTGACTCTTTGAGGTTACGGTCCTTGTAGAACCTTGGTCTCCGCAACTATCTTCTTCCATCTCTTGACTCCTTCCTCCAACGCTTTCTTGGTGTCCTCAACTATCTTCTTCCATCTCCTGACTCCTTCCTCCAACGCTTTCTTGGTGTCCTCAACTATATTCTTCCGTCTCCTGACTCCTTCCTCCAACACATTCTTGGTCTACCTCTGTATATTCTGCCACCTCTTGTATTCTCCATCCGATGTACGTGTCCTCGAGCAGTTTTTATCACAGATATTACATCCTGCAGGTCTCTAAGCTCCTGATTTGTTCTGATACACCCATGCCCGTTCTGTTTTCGTTGGTCCAAAGATCTTCCTCAATACCTTTCTTTCCTATGACATTAACCTTTTTTCTTTGAATTTATTTAATATCCATGTCTTCGCTCCATGTGTGACCACCTGGTCGATTACGTTACTTACGCATAAGTTAAAACTGTTTAAAGAAGTCGTCAGTGGACTCCCACAAGAACTTTATTTAATGTAATCCCAAATTTACCAACTGTCTATAGCCCATATTGTAAAGAAAATTGAGACTAAACAAATATGGTCCGCGCCAAGGAGATCAGATAAAATTAATATTTGTTTCTTCAAGAGTCGCAGAGTCAGGGAGAGCTTGAAGTCATTCACTGATATTTCCAACGTGAGGGGAGGGGGGGAATGGTTGGCCCTAAAATTGTCAAAACGACTCACCACTGGCTGGATCCCGTTGGCGAGGAGTTGGTCGATGAGGTCGTCGTAGTAGGCGAGACCTGCCTTGTTGATGGTGTTGAGGTCGCCGTTGCTCAGGACCCTGGACCACGCTATGGAGAAGTGGTACACTTTGGCCTGCAACAGGAGCCGTTGTATCATGCGTGTGTGAGAACGAGGACCAGCACCTTGGACCAGGAGGATCACTCACGTTGAGTTTCTTGAGGAGCTGCACGTCCTCGCGGTAAAGGTCGTACGACCTGCAGGCAACTTCTCCCGTGGACCTGTCCAGCACGTACTCCGGGTTCCTGTCCAGGAGGTAGTCCCAGATGTTGTCGCCCTTTCCTGAAGACCAACAGTTACGACCAATGGTTCAGAAACATGCAGCAATGAAGACCATGATGATAAAAAAAACAAGTGCTTAATTTTTTATATTTTTTAGAACTATTTTTGTGAGTACAATACGGTAAAGATAACAAAAAAATATGGTCGTAAATTAATTTTTTTTAGGGTAACAGGCTACATGAGGGTAATCCACGTGGTGGCAACTCCCCTTTAATAGCATAGGAAGGGATCTGAAAGGGGGGATGCGGAAGGGTAGAGGAAGGTAGCCAAGGGTTAACTAGGGGCCCCCTGGCTATGGTTTAAGGATCCTACCCTGCATTCGCCTAAAGAAATGCAGGGAAAACCCTAGAAAAACCTGCATCAGGTAGGTCGGGCATTGGGTACTTGTCCCACGCCCTTCCCTGGATGGCGGGAGAGGGGTTTGCTGTGGGGACGCAGCATTCCCTTCTCCGTACCTCGACCAGTTTAGGAGGCAGCTGGTCGACTGTTCCAACGGGAACAGCGAACAACTCTTACCGTATGCCCAAGGTCTGTGACCCCGGAACATACACCTCTCAGGACAGGCCTCGGCTTGTGGGAACCTTAGTTCAAAAACGGAGAGAGGAGGAGGCATCCCCAAAGGCAGCCCCTTCCTGTCTCTCCTACAAGGTTCTGCCTGCGAGAGAACAGCCCTCGCAGACCGCCCCTAAATTAAGATATTATTTGAACATTTTTATAATGTTGCATATATGACGTCATGCACATGCAAGTCATCAATCTACAACTTCAAGTTTTTAAGCTTTGTTGTTGTATTTGTTTGTAAATAAAATTTGGCAACTGTAAGATTAAATATATTTTAAAGTATAGGAAATGAAAATTTAATCGAAAATAAAAATTCCTAATATAATTAATAAAAATTTTGATCTATAACGAAATAATTAAATAATTACAGCTCTATTTATATATTAAAATTTTATGCAGCAAATATAATGTCAATGATTCACATTAAGTGGATGATTATAATTAGATTACCCTTGAGACTAATTAAATTAAAACACAGAAAATTAATACTATGAAGATGAGTATAAAAATCTGTCCGCTCGGGGGTTGACCCACAGAAAGCTCGTACAGGCGTGTTGAAACTCTGAGGTGCATGTTGTTAGCTCTCTTAGGAACCAACAGATGTCTCTGGGTTGAGATATGCTACACTAGGCCAGTAAAGGGTTGGCGTGTGAAATCAGAATCCACCAGCGTGCGAATGGAACGTAAAATTGGACAATATGAAGGAAAAGAATCTCAAGGAAGCTTCGGCCACGACGATATAAAGTAACAAATTTAAAATAATCAAGAACTGGAACTGGTGACCCAAGTTGTTTACGAGCGATCAGATCTTGGAATCTTAGCAAGGATCCATTCTGGTAGAGCCAGACGTTCAGAGACACGGAACACTGACTGCGTGGCTGATGAAGAACTGTTGGAATGAAGTTTGGAAGATGATAAATAACGAAGAATTGAATCCAGATGTGGCAGGGACATGTTGAAAGAGTGGAAGAAGGTTGACACGAGGAGATTGGTTTCCATGTCGTTTACTGACCATCGACGTTTCGTGCGCCTTCGACCTGGTACGCAGACGTTCCAGCTCCCACCAGGAAACCGTCAGGGAACTTGTAAGACCCCGAAGGTTTGGCCGCCGAAACCAGAGCTGCGGTCATCAACAACCTGACCGCGGAGTATCCCGACATCTTCATTGGTCGCAATCACTTAGCAAGACTAAAAAAAAATTATTCCGAGACAAGTGTTATATATAAGAGTGTGGCTGACCTTGTGGTTGACGTCGATGGTTGCTGGTTCAAAGTGGGCCATCGTTGATACGTCCCGAGGGCCGGCAAGCTTTCAGAAGGCTGTGATTCGGATAAACTCCACGAAACAAATAATATCTGTAAAGTTGTCACAGTAAGACGTGGTACGTTTAAGCAACAAGCAACAGTGAATTCATGAGACTGGCTCACCGGAACCACCAACAGCCATGGACATGTTTTCATCATACCTCACTAACAAACAGGTTTTTTTATAAAACAAAAAATTCGACGTAGGTACGTGAAAGCACGTAGTCTCCCAGTTGTTCACTCAGCAACTTTCGACCTCACATTTAAAAAAAGAACATGATAATTTTATATACAAATACATTTTAAATACGTACCGTCGTCCGCGTGTTTACACGCACAGGTCACTACGTCACGTCAAGCGGTTAAAAGCAAAACATGTGACTGGTTGGTCTTCGATATCAATGAATATCGATATCAGGTCGATATAAATTATACGAAATGATTTATAATTGACAAAAAGCACTTAAACAGTTCCGTTACGTAATTCCTCTGGTCAGTAAGTTTATAATTTGAAACCCCTTAGTTTCTACACTTAACAATCGTCTCCGTGTTTAAATTTATATTCATTCAGCTATTATTCTACGCTAAATTCATTTCTGTGTACAATGGCTATTTCATCATAATTCATGACGAAGATGTACAATAGGTTTTATTACAATTTAGGTCAGGAATTATGTAGTTTAAATACTTTGTTTATAGCTAATTCATTTTATCTTTTATTTTCATTAATACATTCTGGCTATAACGTTCTTATATAGAGTAATTATAATTTTGTACGTAAGACAGTGTAAGACGTATAACAATAACTTTAATTACAGTAAAATAGCCTATTTTACAACAGAAATATCAGATCGATATAAGAGTGTAACGATATTCAGGTTCGTTAATATTATCACAATTTGTATACTTCTATTGTTGGTATATTCTCTGGCAGAGAGTCTCATAGCGTGATGATATAATCTTTGATGAGTGATAGTTGTGTGTTAGAATCTCTTTCTTTCGCTTTAGTTACGAGTGTATTATGATGTTGTTGCCGATAAAAATACATGTATAATAATATTGAAAAGTGTCTGCTAAATGAGAAGAGGAATTGCGTCAGGATTAGTTGTGTAAATATGTTCGACAGTGCACGGAAACAACAAAGGTGAGAAAGCATCAAAGGTTATGTAGACACTGACTGGTCGTGTTTCGTCCATTTTGTCATCATATTAACATTAAAACTAAATTAATATATAATTTCGACGAACACTTACCGTCATACAGTGTGCTACGTTACGAGTGTGTGACGTTTGTTCTGAGTATGTTTATAATTTGAGCGTCCCAATGTCCACAGTTAGTGATCGTCGCTCTGTTTGAAACTTATGGGAATTGATTCAGGTATTGAAGGTTTGATTTTAAATTCATTTCTGTTGTAAAATGGCCTATTTTGCGCCATAATTAAAGTCATTGTTATACGCCTTACACTGTCTTGACAAATACAAAATTGCAATTATTTTATATAAGAACGTTATAGCCAGAATGTATTAGTGTAAATAAAAGATAAAATGAATTAGCTAGAGACAAAATATTTAGACTACAAAATTCCTGACCTAAATTCTAATAAAACCTATCTTGGAAATACAACAACAATGTACATCTTCGTCGTGAATTATGATGAAATAGCCATTGTACACAGAAATGAATTTAACGTAGAATAGCTGAATGAATATAAATTTAAACACGGAGACGATTGTTAACTGTAGAAACTAAGGGGTTAGACGTTGCTATACTCAAATTATAAACGTGCTGACCAGAGAAATTACGTAATGGAACTGTTTAAATGCTTGTTGTCAATTGTAAATCATTTCTTATAAAATTATATCGACCTGATATCGATATACATTGATATCGAAGACCAACCAGTCACATGTTTTGCTTTTAACCGCTTAACGTGACGTAGTGACCAGTGCGTGGACTATGGGTTTGTAGATTTACGGTTTACTAAACAAAATCACTTTGAACTGTTTGCTGATCATGGGTATGTGTTTTTAAATGTTTTTGTATATATAAATGTCAGGTCTGTCCCATATATAGATCACTAATGTGCTGTTCAATGCTTCTATACGACTGTATCCCTCTCTCTCCCCTCCTCTCTCTCTCTCTCTCGCTCTCTCTCTCGCTCTCTCTCTCTCGCTCTCTCGCTCGCTCTCTCTCGCTCTCTCTCTCGCTCTCGCTCTCTCTCTTTCTTGAACGTCAGCCTTGTGATTAAACAGCGCATCTTTTGGGCGTCTAAACAAATCTCAAAACCTAAATTGTGACAAGGTGTTCGAGTCTTCCGCAGGAGGTCAAGGAAGGAAGAGATATCTACGACTCACGTGATTAGATAGATTCCAAAATTAAAAGTAGGGAAACCCAAGGAACTGTAATCAAAGTGTTGGAGAGTGTCGATAGTTCTTATCTCTTTCCCATTAACCAAAGCATCCGTCTACATTATAATTTTTTTTGGGGGGGGGGCCAAAGGCCCTCAAAGGCCGTGCCCCCTTGAAAGCACTCACGGCCAAGCATGGGGGTCTACCACTTTCTACACGCCCTCTGCACGTGCTGTTAGTAAACTAACTTGGAACACAAGGATTGGGAACTTGTGTTTGATCCGCACCTGAGGGCATAATACCCTTTAATACGGTCATTCACGGAGATAGCTTGTGAGAGAGACAGAATGAAGAGCGTAGGGCTGATAATTCAACCTGAAGGGTCTCCTTACCGGGAAAAAAAACCTCAGCGATAGTTAGATGGGTTGAAGGGCACAATGAGCTAGGATACTGCTCTTGTGCGACAGGAATAAGTTAGTAGTTGGTTGCGGGTATCATGCACGTCGATCCTCTTCTCGTCGAGGAGTCCGGATCTCCGCACACGTCCTGTGAAAACCGTAAACAAGCGTGGTCAGTTAATCGTTATGATTATAATTAATTTTCTGGCCTTTTTCATGTTTCTTCCATATCATTTTTCATAGGTACTTTGCTTCGTTGCTTTTTTTTTTTACTGGAATTTGAATATTGATCTAGAGGGCACAACCACTCCTCTTGTAGTGGCTTTAATATCATTTGTCTTATATAAATGTTCCCATTTATCGATCGATTTAAATAACTACATAATTGATAGTTGCAAGTCGCTGGAGGTCTCAGCAGGTCAGCGTAGTTTCTTTTCTCTTCTAGGCCTTTGTTGATAGTATTTAATAATTGTTCCTGTGTTTTTCCAGAAAGCCGAATTTGTGATCCGATATAACTGTCGGTAGTTCCAGATCTGTTTTAATTAATTTTATCAGGAGTCCTTAGACAGACTACGGAGGGTGCGAATAGGTCGATATCTGCTTGCTAAAAAAACAACTAACAAATGGCAGATGTTGATATCCTGAGAGCTGAGGAAAGGCCCCACTATCCTTGGCCACGATAACACTTGGGACATGGACACTTGCATAAATTTACGACTCGGTCAGATAATTTTTTTAATACTCATTACGGACGTAGTAACGGTTTGTACATTTCCCTTTGGACGATAAAGTGATTACGGTGTCACATTAGAGAGATAGTCTTCGGTTGTCGTTGATTCGCCACACATTTCTATCGGGCCACCACCTCCCGAAAATAGAAACAAAGGTCGATGAACCCAACATCAACGTCAAGGTTCCCTTTAACGGTTCCACTTCCAGATTACGCAACGACCACGTGGGGCATCAGAGCCTTCTAAATTTTTATCGCAGTATAGTTCATCATTTAAGGACATAACTGGTAAATAAATCTCGTCAATGAGAGACGGAAATCAGCTTAAAACGTTTCCTTGTGGGGGTTTTTCCGTCTTCAGGAATGGAGGAGCAAGGAACAAGTCGCCATATCATACACGATGAACGGATTAAAACTTTTATTCTAAGTTTTACAAGAGTGTGTTCACTGTTTGCTGGTCGTGTCCTTACCGAAGTAGGACATGGGAACTTCTCCTTTGCCGTAGACGTCCTTGAGAGCCTCCACAGACATCTTGGGCGTCCTGAGTCTGTCCGGGTTGGTGAAGTCCACGTGGTAGAGTCCGTAGCGTTCCCTGGAAGAGGCAATCATTGTCAAACACAAGCAACAATTGACAATAATTATTAAAACAGTGTATGTGGCGTTTTTAAATAATTACAAAATAAATTCAAGTCAGAAAATATTTAATTATTTTATTTTATTCATATCTGAAAACAAAGATCAACGCTTCCTCCCTTATTTTGGAGACTTTTTGAAGGTGATACAGATTAAAAATTTTCAAAATAAACGTCTAAAATTTATTTTTAATTTAATTGTAACAATTATCTTCATTTATGTGAATTTTGCACTCCAAAATTTGTTACTATTAAACATTTGAACTGTATCTAACTTACATTAAATATTATTAGAGGACACTACACAATTCAAATTACATATATTTTTAATTATTACGTCTTGAGACACAATAACAATTAAAACATGTAGAAAATTTGAATTAAAGGGTTAAATTGTTTTATCTTTAACATATTTAATTATTTTCTTATTAATCTGCCTGAAGACGGTCGGAATTAAAAATGGGAAGAAAAGTTAGAACGTATTAATAGACCGTATGTAAGAATAAATTTATTAGAAAATTGCCAATATTATATTTTTATAATCCGTATCACGCTGAATAATTCCCAAAACACGGCTCGAAACGTTTTCATGTGTGACGAAACAGTAAACTGCTGGTTAAAGCGTAGAGGATGTGCCACTCACGTGTATCCTTTGCTCCACTCGAAGTTGTCCATGAGACTCCAGGCCGTGTAGCCCTTGACCGGGACCTTGTCCACGTTGATGGCTTGCAGCATCGCGGCCAGGTGAGTCTGAAACGTGAGGCTGTGGAGATCATTTGATCTAAAATAAAACTACAACTTCCTGTAAATCTTCCTGATTCTGGTTTCATCAAAGGGACACAAAGATCCTATTAATAATTTTTCCGCTACCAATGTTGCTTATAAAATTAAATTGTTCTAATTGTGACTTTTGTTATATCGGGCCAGCCTTAAAGTCGGTAAACATCGCGTCAGATTTAATCAGAACGCCTTGAGAGTGATGGTTACCATGAAATACTCCTTGCGGTCGACGTCTTCCTTTCCTCCGGCGTCCGCGAACCCGTTCTCGGTCACGACGATCGGGTAACCAGGATATTGGTCGCGGAGCCACATCAGAAACTTGCGGAAACCTTCCGGCATGATCTGCAGCAAACGAAAAGGACACAGATAATTAGTAGGACGAACGTGGTCAAGATGCGCAGACACGGTTGGACGGAGACGACTCACGTATCCGGCGCTGGTGGTGTTGGTGAAGGTTCCGATGTCCGGCAGAGAAAAGATTGGTATCCCCGTGTCTTGGGCAGTCACGAACAGCGTCCTGTAGTAGTTGAAACCGATGAAGTCCGCAGAATCTGCCACAAAATTCGTGTGATTGGTCATTAAATACAACCTCGTAGGCGTCTTGCACGACACGTTTGGCCTTTATAGAGTGCACAACGTTTGTAAATGTGGCTGATTGTTGGATTGACGTGAACGACATCTGGCAACACAGCGTCACGCGCGTATTTTAATCATGAAAATTAATCAGAGATACAACGACAGAATTCTAAAATCCCGAATGTTAAGATACTCGTTTGGATGGCGCTAAGCGGAAAGACGCTGAAGTGTCGTCATAAAACCGAATAATTGTACTAATTAGACAGATAAATAACTGCTACAGTAAATACCACACGACGTTTTAAATCACCTGACGTAAGCAACAAGGATTGCGGAAACGTTGGCTATTTCTATTTAATGTTTTACCACGCCTGCTAAATCCCGCGCTGCACAAACATTGGGTCACTCACCTCTGATGTAGTTGACCTGTTCCGGGGTGAGTTTTGGCAACCGCGTGCGTCTGCGCCCTTCCTTGGCGCTCAACTGTGCGATGTGCTCCGTCACGCGCTTGGGGTAGCCGCCCTCTTTGGAGAAGATGGGGTGAGCCCACAGGCCCATCTGCAACGGAATCGAATTTAAATTATCGTACGGTTTCAAATAGGACCCTCGTATGCTGTAAATAATAAACAAGTCAATCAGGTTATGTTGAATGTTTTCCATAAAATGGGTAAGTACCTTACGAAACAATTTGATAGAATTTTTAATTTTAATTAATCATTTTTATATATTTGTAAATAAATATGGATAGGAATTTTGATATTAATTGCCAGACCATCTTCGAAAAGGATTGGGTGGCCTGATCACGAAGCCCTCACCGAGTATTGCAGCGTGGCGTCCACTGCGTCCAAGTCATCCGGAGTCTTCATTGGCTCTATCCAGGTGCTCGTCAGCGTGATGCCAACATTTCCTGAGAATTGACAAAAGTTCAGTCAACATTCCCCGTTTTTTGTCGTGTACTAATGAGAGGGTTGCCGTACCTTTCTGCGTGTTCTTGTACTTCTGCACGTAGAGATGGTAGGCGCTGGCGTGCGCCATGAGCACCGTGGGCAGGATGTGGTACATCCCCATGCCGGTGGCGTTGAGCGACGGAGGGATCACGCCGTACTGTTCGTAGCCGAGTCCCACCACCTCCGGCTCGTTGAAGGTTATCCACCATTTCACCTGCGGGGCAAGACCAGACCGTCACTGCTGCACCTTCGTCGCCGAGGACGGTTTCTCTCCACTTACCCTGTCTCCAAAGAGACGGAAGATCAGGTTGGCGTAGTCCGTGTAGGTTTGAATGATGGCTGGGTTGGTCAAGCCTCCCATGTGTTGAAGGGCTTGGGGAGTGTCCCAGTGAAATATCGTTACCTGGAAGATCAAAGACGGGGATTTGATTTCCGTTTGAAATTTAAATTTGGTCTGGTCTGCTTCTAAGAGAAATTTATATATGAAGATAAAAAAAATAGATTGCAATAGGAAAGTGGTGCAGGGAGTCTCTGGAGGCGTCTGTGTGAGAAGTGGCAACCAAGACGTGTTGTTCCGTCATAATTAATGATTGCTTTGCGGCCACCAAATCTACCAGCAGTCTTAATACAAGGAATCGTCATTGTCATTTGTTCTGGCAAACAGATTTCCTCCTAACTTAATCGTATCTTCCGCTGCTCCCTCTAAAGCTGCTCCTTCCAACAGTCACAAGGAATTCAATCTTATACATTTTATCCCTTACGAGTTTGTCGAGTAAATTGAGGTCTGTGCAGTGAAGGAGAAGAGTCTGTTAAGCTTTGGACTTACCATGGGCTCGATCTTGTTGGCCACGAGTTCGTCGATGAGGTTGTTGTAGTAATCGATTCCTTTCTGGTTGACGACTCCGAAGTCGCCGTTGGGCAGGATCCGGCTCCATGATATGGAGAAACGGTACACGTTAGCCTGAAACACCTTTACTGTGAACCAGTCCGCGTCAGTGGGTTAGTCCTGGAGGGTTGTGTCTACTCACGTTGATGCTCTTGAGGAGCTTGATGTCTTCCTTGTAGAGTTGGTACGAGTTGCACGCCACGTCCCCGTTGCTGCTGTCGACGGCGAGACTGGGGATGAGGTGGTAGTAGTAGTCCATGACGCTCTGGCCCTTGCCTGAAAACTAGGACTTGCACTATCCCTGTTTGCATTTAAACCGGTACTTGAAAATAATAATTAGCGTAATTTTCAAAGCTGAATGTTTGGCTTGTAGTGCCTGCTACACAGGTCAGACTAAACGAATTCTTCTAAATAGAGTTCAAAAACATTTTGCATCTTTTTTAAAGTACCCAATAGAAAATTAATCTACACACTAGAATAATCAGAGAATTGTCTGGAGTAATATAAAAATCTCAGCCTGCATATTTGAGTAGAGTTGCGTGCGCCGTGACGTCATCCGTGCTTGTGCCATTTACCAAAGGGGTAAGGTGAAATAATGGCAAAATACGAACTTGTGCAATCAATTATTTTGATAAATAGTTTTATATATATATATATAGATATACACGTATGTGTTTTGACCTCAGCCTTTTACTCGACTGGCGTTGCAATTGCAGTGACGTCATCCGCGGGTGCGCATCGCTCTAGTGACTCATGCCTTATCATCAATTTCACTTGAACTCCCCGCCCAGAAGTTTCCCAAATTAAATCCCGACAAACTTAAAGTATTATCTTAATTTATCTGCAAAAGTTGTATTTTTTTTATATTAAATAGAATGAAGGGATTTCTGTGCACGTCGCAAGTGCTTCTGTTGAGAGTTGCCCCTCGTATACTCACCGTCGACGTTCCACGCGCCTTCTATCTGGTACGCGGAGGTCGCGGCTCCCTTGAGGAACCCCTGCGGGAACTTGTTGACGTCGACGTGCAAGGCCGTCGCGACGCCCGCCAGCGCCAGAAGCAGGACCGCGAATCCTCCCGCCATCGCCAAGAATAACCAGCGACTCCTCCACCATGGCGCTCTTATAGGCCCGCTCCTCCGGCTATCGCAATCCTTTGCGCAAAAATATTCAGAGGATCACGAAAGGGTTCTCGCAACGCCCCTCAGACACGTGCCGTCTGTTAAAAGGTCTCCAGAAGAGGCGCCATTACCAGCGACACTCGCTAAAAGCCACAAATTATGAAACTGAAAATCTAAAAAGCCCCCGTAATGCATCACCGCGCTCCAAGGCGTTGCGTCAGAGATGACGAACTTCCTGTCCTTGGCTGTTTGTATTAATTAATCGGCAATTTAGTAATTAATAATAAGAGACAAAAAGTATTTTATTAATTAATTTTTAAATAAAATTAAACTACACAAAGAAGTAAAAATTTATTTGTAGATTGCATTTATTAAATAATGCTTAATTAATCTGTGGTGAGAGTCCTTAATAGGAACACGTGACTGAACTAAGAAAAATTTGTAGGATTAAAGATCTACACTTCCAAACAGAACGTATTGTATCATAATTTATAACATCTCTGACATTTAAAAGTTCATAGCATAATTAGGAGATAAAAATAAATCTCTAAAAATAAGATTGGCATTTGAGAAATATATATCAATAATTTACTCCCATCATATATATATATAAAAATGTTTAATTAAACAAAATTACGACAACTTGGTAAAAAAAATATATCGTGTACAAATTAATGACGTTTCGCCCTGTTAAACTTTAACATCATCAGCAGCGTGTCGGAATAAATTTTTTTGCTAATTATGAATGTGTTGGATCAGTTTTTGCACCTTATTTGATGGTATTATTTATCTGGATTAACGAACACAAAAAATAATGCAGTTAATTTCAATATTTACTTTGAAGATGGTTTTAGCCCCTCCTCCCCCCCCCCCCACCTTTACAATTTTATTTTTAACTGAAGAGGCAGGAATTTGCACAGAAAAATTGTAATTTTACTTTATTAAAATTTATTTTTTCTGACTTATCTGACAATTAATCATTATATGATAGTAATTAAGTCATTTTTTTATAATTATTGGAAACTTGCATAAAGTCAGAATTTTTATTTATAAATTAACTAGTATTCACAACGTTTCATCCCTTTGTTTAGGGACCTCTTCAGGAGGTGTAGGAAAAAAATAATTGGGGGGAAACCATTTAATTAAGGGGTTGAAACGTTAACTGTAACACCTACTGTGCAAACCTTGACTGTAACTGCTGCTACACGGATCAAACTAAAAGGTCACATTATTTTAATTGGCAAAATATTTCAGATGTTGAGCCCAGCCTCCGGGCCTCTGCTTTAATTGTATCATGTAATTACTTTATATTAAATCTAACCTACAAAGTGATACAGTGAACCTCAAACAATAACTTGTTAAGATAACATCTTTGCCTTATATCATAGGATTATCCTGAGTCAACACCTGAAGAAAGCAACAAAGTTACCAGAAACTCAGTTGTGAGGTGTTTAATTTCATGTTCTCCTTCATTTTCAACTAATAGACAATTATTTATAAATTTGGCAATTAATAATATAAAAAAAGTGACATGTTAGAAGACAATTAGGCAATGATGCAGTCAAAACACTCATTAACTAATTCTAAATTAAGTTAATTGTATATAAAAGCCATTCAGCCTTAAACGTTACTCAGAAACTTAATTAAGAATTATAAAATATTGTTGTAAACTTTGTTGTTGATGGAGGTTACAATACATGTTCCTAATCGGTCGGAAAATGCATTTTGTGATCTTTATAGAAAACAATGTGAGCGTGCGACCTCTGACCATTGATGCGACCCAGTGGTCCTAATTTGTTCCGTTGAAATATTCAGCAGCCTTCCTTTGCCAGTAGGTATTTGTGTCGTGCATAAGTGGGACTTAACCTTCAAATCTCAACAAAAACAAAAATGGCCGCTGTGACTGTGACTGTGACTCCTCTCGTCCACGTTGTCGATGTAGAATCAACGCCTTCCGTTTATTTAACACCTTTATCTCCTCCTCTTTCTTGTATTATTCTGATTGTCCTGTTATCTCGTCTTTCACTTGATTAGAATGGAAGCTGATGCCTCAAACCACGCAGTTGTCAGTCTACATTAAGTTGCAAGTAAAGGTTTAGCAATAGAGTTTGTGAGAAATAGGGGCGAGTCAACGCTGGTGGTCACAAAAACTTCTTAATAGTAATTAATTAAAAATTGGAAACGTCACCTGATTTGTTTTAAACATAACTAGAGGAAAATATTTATCTATAAAATATTTAAATTTACATTAAACTAACGTTTCATCCCCTCTGTTTGTATGGAAAGGGGTTGAATCCCAAACAAAATAAATTAATTAGCTGTAACATGGTTTACTTACATTATTAAGGAGACAATTTGAGCAAAACAACTGAACTGAATATAAAATTACACCTCCTCCATCAACTTCCATACTAATACAATGTAACAAAGCTTACATTTTTGAAACACAATAATTAAAGTTTCAAGATTGCAATAATATATTATTTCAACCCCTAATCAACCTTGATACAATTTTGAGCTTCTATTGTCACATTAATTTAATTTTTTTAACATAAGTGTTTCACTCATCAAATGTTACTTTCAACATGTTACATTGTTACATTAATGCAGTCAATTATAACTGATTCTTTATCTAAAGGGGGTTTTTTTTTTCAAAAAAAATTAGCAAAAATCTTCCTCAGTTCTGTTTGGAAGCTTTGCAGTTTTGTCTGGCCCATGTAACAGGCTCTACAAAACAAACATTCAGGTTTCAGTGGAATTTTTAAGAAAATTTAAATTATTATGTGCTTTTAATATGATCCTTGTTTGGCAAATGTGTTAATTGATTTAAATTGGACGCTTTCTAGAAATTCTAGGACAGTTTATCAGCGTAGATTCTTTTCCTATTTGTGGTTGTGGGGAAATTGAATTTTTTTTTTTTACAGATTAATTCTGACTTGTGGCAATTTCATTATCCTCTATCAAATTCTATGTTTATTTGAATTATATATATAAATATATTACTAATTGTGTCTTTGCTATAATTTCCACTTATTTATGAACATCACTGGTTAATATCCTGTAAATATATATTAAAAAATTACATCCATTTTTCTCACACTGGTCGTCTGTAGTTCTTTGATCCAACGATCATTTAGGTGGCGTTGTGGAGAGACGAGCTCTGCCAGGAGAGTAGGTGGACAGACCAAGCTGCCTGCGAGGGCAGAACCTTGTAGGGGAAGCCTCCTCCTCTCTCCCTTTTTGAACTAAGGTTCCCACAAGCCGAGGCCGGTTTTTAGAGGTGAATGTTCCGGGGTCACAGACCTTGGGCATACGGTAAGATTTTTTCTCTGTTCCCATTGGAACAGTCGGCCAGCTTCCTCCTACACTGTTCGAGGCACGGAGAGGGGAAAGCTGCGTCCCCACAGCAAACTCCTCTCCCGCCATCCAGGGAAGGGCGTGGGACAAGTACCCAATGCCCGACATACCTTATGCAGGTTTTTCTAGGGTTTTCCCTGCATCACTTTTAGGCGAATGCCGGGTAGGATCCTTAAACCATAGCCCGGGGCCCCAAGTTAACCCTTGTCTACCTTCCTCTACCCTTCCGCATCCCCCCTTTCAAATCCCTTCCTATGCTATTAAAGGGGAGTTGCCACCATGTGGATTACCCTCATGTAGCTTGCAGCCCTAAACAAAAATTTCTCTCTGATTTTAAACTAAGGTTACGAGAGTAAGAGTTGTCCGATGATCCTATTGGAAGAGTCTGCCTCCTTCAACTGGTCAGGGCATGGAGAAGGTAATGCTGTGTCCCCACGTCACCGTAAGGGAAGGACGTAGCAAGACCCCTCGACGTACCTCTGGTTTCTCTGTGTGTTAGGTTAATGCCGACGGGTGGGATCCTTTGCTTTCCCTTCCGCATCCACACTTCTATTCTATTAATCGGTGTTTTCCACCACTCTCAATATTCCGAATATTTTTTACACTCAGATGTGATCTGAGATTACGTGATCCCGTGAATAATAATTACCTATAGGTTGACGTGTACGTACGTGGATGGCGGAGCAGCCTCCAGCAGCCAGCAACGACGCTCTTTCCTCCACCTTGGACGATTATTTGTTTTTAGTTCTGAAAGTTCGTATCAGATAAAAGACTAAATGACTTCATTGGCCAAAATTAAGCGAACATTTCAAAGAATAACTACTGAAGATGAGTCTCTGTTTGTTAAATAGTGATGAAGGTTGTGGACAGAGGACTCACCCTTGGTCGTGGACTCGCCTCGTAATCTCTCTGGCGACTACGTCAGGGCTGCCACCCGCTAAGGTCTCGTGGTTCACAGACCCGGGAATTTTATTTGTATTTAGTTTGGGCCTGAGATAAAGAGCCAGCGCTATCTTTGGTCCGCCTCCTCAGCTGCTGCCGGGAAACAGTGTTAATTCTCGTTTGCAGTTTGACTGAGGAGGCCGTGAATATGTTTCCAGTGACCTCTGGCGAAACGTAACCATTTGTTTTACTCGGTGTAATTGATCAGAGGCTGACAACCACAAGGAATCCTCAGAAGTGTATTTAACCTCCGTCAACACCCGTGGTGTGGACGTACAACATTATAATAATTTATAATTTTTTTAAAAAAATTCTTTTAACCTATTTGAGGATTTTTAGGGGTTGTTTGTCCTTTAACTTAATTCTGACTGTCTTGATGTTGATATTGTCCCACAGTTACTCACACGTGCCGCCAGATGTCAGCTCAGTCCTCTGGAATGTTGGATTTTTAACGTGCTCCACAGAGATATTTTTTTTAAAAAAAACCTGAAGAAATCATCAAAACTTCTAAACAGTTAAATAACTGTATTAAATCGAGAGGTGAGAAATGTACTCTGATTGTCCCTGGACGCGTTTATGAAGATTGTTATGTTACAATATACATATATACTATGGTAATCAATTATAGAGTGATAAATAAAACAGTGCCCCACGTTGGGCGCCAATTTGTGGTAATCACCAATTATAGAATAATTAAATGAACACAATGCCTCACGTTAATAAAAGTAATAAATTAATTTGTTTGTTGAGTTAAAAAAATCTTATTTATTAAATATCCATTCATTTAAAAGTTAAATTATTTAAATTGATGCATTAACGTGAGGTTCACTGTTGTTTAACTTTCTTTTAAAAGTGGAATATCACAAATATTGGCTTCCTTAACGTGAGGACATTGTGTTCGTTCTATAATTGGTGATTACCACAAATTGGCGCCCAACGTGGGGCACTGTTTTACTTATCATTCAATTATTTGTGATTACCACAATATATAGCGACACACTCTCATGTCCTACGTATATTACCGTTGTCGACAGAGACTTTTCCTCTTAAATACGTTGAATTATTTTTATTAAACGGGAAAACATTTTCCTTGACGACAGAATGCAAAAAAAAAAAACAAGAAACTCCTTGCCTGTTTGTTTTCTTTTTTTAAAAAAAAAATTAACTACACTTAGTTCGAGCGACGTGGCTTTTACAAATGAAAGTGCTTATTAAAAACTAAAGATGGAGTCTCGTCATAAATAATGTCACAGGAATGTTCGCAGGTCTCAGAATAAGGTCCGTATTAAATTCTTAGCAACCAAACAGTTCTGCAAGTTGACACCTTTGAAGTGTTGCTTCATCTCTGGAAGTGGACTTGCACAAATCACGTGCTCCTAACAAAACTATGGACAATTTCAGAGATGTAACTATATTTGTCCTCGTGTAGCCAACCTTACGACAGTAAAACCATGAATGAGTTTCTCGTGCCTTAACCGTCCTCGTGTCCACGTCGAGGACCGATGGAAACGGAAGCTGCTGGAGTTGTCTTAAATCCTCGGGGGTTCGTTCCTGGGCCGTAAGTGGCACAATAACAGTGACGTATCACTAAGACGTTGAGTGCTCTACATATTAATATTATGGTTGAAGCAAGATTTTGGATCCTGTTGACGGGCAAAGGAGCGGATCCTGGCTGCGTGTAATGAAGAAGACGTACGTCACGAGGTTGCATAATTTATTTTATTTGCACCGGTAATACAAGTGTGTGTGTGTGTGTGTGTGCTTTCAGGGCTCCTTGAAGAACTCGAGCGGCACCTCGCGGCTGGAGAAGACTTTGGCCACAGCCTTGGCGGAGTCCTTGGGCGTCCTCGTCTTGGTCTCGGAGTCAAAGTCCACGTCGTAGAGGCCGAACTTGACTCTGGAAGAACAAGAACAGGTTGAAGGGTGACCACGGTCTCGCGAGCGCCGAAACAGCTCCAGCAGCGGCGGCGACTCACGTGTAGCCCTCCAGCCACTCAAAGTTGTCCATGAGGCTCCAGGCCGTGTAGCCCATCACGGGGACGCGGTCCTCGTTGACCGCTTTCAGGACCTCCGCCATGTAGCGCTTCGCAAGCGGGAAATCAAGACCGTCTCAGTTAGTCAGCAATTGGGTTGTGCGCGGATGAAGAAGCACTTACGTGATAGTAGTCGATGCGGTCCTTGTCGTTGCGTCCTCCCGAGTCTCCGATGCCGTTCTCCGTGATGAAGATGGGGTACCCGTGGTACTCCTTGTTGATGTAGTTGAGCAGCTTCCGGAGACCCTGAGGGTTCGTCTGCAATTCACAGAAGTTATGAAACACCTGCTGTTGCAGACTCAAGAACAACTCACTGGGATGACGCTAGGAAGGTAACTGCCGCTCACGATCCTCGGGCTTCTATCCCATAGTGTCTGCGCGACGTTTCGATCACGTTCTCTGTCATCGTCCTCGTACATGGAGACCGCGCAGACACTTGGTTAGAAGCCCGAGGAGATGTTCTTCCTTCTTTACATTCTCTATAACTCTATATGACTTAAAGCGACGACGTTTCTGTCTGCGCTTTCATCAGGTTTTTCCTGAAATACTGTGCACTCTGTTCTCAAATAAGTGAAAAATTATAAACAAAGATAAGAACAAAAACAAGAGTGCGTAATACTCAAGGTAGTTACGTGAGGCAGACTAAATGTGCTCTTCAACACAAAACCTCCACTTTTGACGGTGTCACTACAACGTGAAGCATCAACAGCTCGAATCGTGAAGAAAAAAGGTTAATGTCATGGAAAAGAAAGGTATTGAGGAAGATCTTCGGATGGACCAACGAAAACAGAACTGAGATGGTGCATTAGAACAAATCAGGAGCTTAGAAACCTGCAGGATGTAATATCTGTGATAAAGACTGCTCGAGTGCGTTGGCTGTGCACACGTGAACCATCCAGGTGGCAGAACATACAGACGAAGACCAAGAAAGCGTTGGAGGAAGGAGCCAGGAGATGGAAGAAGATAGTTGCGGAGACCAAGGTTCTACAAAGAGTCAGTCACAGTCTCCCAAATATACGTCATCAGGGAAACCGTGGACGAGGTCTCAAGTGTGCGTGTAAAAGAAGCTACTGTATTTTCATCCAACGTCGGGTTAGGAGGAACAAATCCCACTCACGATTCCGTACAAGCTGGTGTTGCTGAAGACGCCGCTGTCCGTGAGGTACACCAGAGGATTGCCCGTGTCCGTGCTGGTGACGTGCGTCGTCCTGTAGTGGTTCAGCCCGAAGAAGTCAGCGGTACCTGCGGGCGAGACAACAAACAGACAGTGCGGCAGTCACTGGAGTGGGGGCCGCGTCAATCCCGACTTCTGGCGAACCAGGTTTGGAGGCAGCTTGACCACAGGACTCGAGTCCTGATTCTACGTCTATTTCAACGAAAAATTTAAATCCATTAGGTTCTAAAATAATTAATCACATTGAAAGCAGTTGACTGACTCGTTGTCCGTTACCAGCCTTGAAACAAGCGAATTATGAAGACGAAGGAGACCTTTTACCTCGTATGAACTCGACTTCTTCAGGACTGAAGTCGACGAGTCTCGACCTCGGCCTTCCTTCGATCTCGCTGAGGCGCGCCACGGCCTTCTTCACCACCGCGGGGAAGCCGCCCTCTTTGGAGAAGATCGGGTGCGACCAGTAGCCCAGCTGAGGAACAGAGAGTCACTCACAGTCACACGGACGCGGCCGTGACGTCACGCGGTCAACTCACCAGGAACTGCATGCCTTTGAGGACCGCGAGCTTGTCGGAAGGGTTGTCGTTGAGCGGCTCCAGCCAGTCGGAGTTCATGGTGATGCCGACCTTGCCTACGGTCAAGGCACTCACAGTCAGAAAATACGAGACAAATATTAAGTCAGGTATTTATGAAATGGAATTTAACAATTAGTCTTTGTTCGTCCATTTCCAGTGTAACAAGATGAAGGGTCACCTTTCTGCTTGTCCCTGAACTCCTTGTCGTAGACCCTCCAGGCGCCGGCGTGGCTCATGAGCAGGGTGTAGCCCACGTGGTAGAAGCCCACGGTGCCGAGGCCGTAGGCCGGGGGAATGAACTTGTCCTGCTGGTACGAGAGAGCCACCACGATGGGCTCGTTGAAGGTTATCCAGAACTTGACCTGCAAGCAAGCAACGGGTGGGTGTCGACGCCGCTCCAGCTCCAGCTCCAGGGACTTTCACTCACCCGATCGCCGTAGGTCTCGTAGAGGAAGCGCGCGTAGTCCACGAAGTGGGTCACGATGGCGGGGTTGGTCAGTCCTCCGAGCTTCTGCAGGAACTGAGGCAAGTCCCAGTGGAACATGGTCACCTGCGGGTCGCTTGTGTCAGAAAATTATCACGTTTGTTAAGAAAAACAAATATGTTACGACGTTTCGTCTTCTTTAAGGACCTTTTTACATTAACCAATAAATGGCGAAAAACTATTTCACACTGTATGTAATAATATCAGTAAAGTTTTGTAAGTTCTTCCGGGCCACGTTTCTCCTGATTATAATTTTAAAACAAATCATAAAGTTGATGACGGACCGTGAGAGCCGATCCTTACCACGGGCTCGATCTTGTTCTCGATGAGTTTGTCGATGAGGTTGTTGTAGTACCTGACCCCCTCGACGCTCGCGTTGTGGACCACGCCGTTGGGGAAGAGCCTGGCCCAGGACACGGAGAAGCGGTAGAACTGGCACTGGAACCAGAGACGTTACAGCGGAGGCTCTCGGGACGCGGCCGAATAACAGAAGGTGCTGTGAGACTTACGTTGAGCTCCTTGAGCATCCTGATGTCTTCCTGGTAGAGGTGGTAGGAGTTGCAGGCCACGTCGCCGTTCTTGCTATCCTTGGCCAAGTCCGGGAACATGTGGTACGTGTAGTCCATCACGTTCTCGCCCTTGCCTGGAACAATCACACACACACGTTGCCTACCGAAGTGTTCTCTGCACTTCCCTGTACAGCCCGACCCAAGCTCTCACTGGAGCTACGGCGCCGACAGCACGTGGGAACAGAGCAATTATTTAATACAAGTTTAGATTTTATAAACCAAAATAGCAAGCGTGTATTTTGGGAAGTTTTTTAAGAAAAAATTGCAGTCAAAGGTTACAGAAAAAATTCAACCTAATTTCCTGTCCTTCTGGACTTCCTAAAAATTTCTCTTCTTTTCTCTGTGTTCCTGAATTGAGAATTGTAAAACTCCTTCCTTGATCAATTTACATATACAAAAATCCGTTCTTCATTTGAGGACCTAAAAGTTCAGGCAGCCAGTGGTTTAGTAAAATATCGTAGGTGAGCCTGGGGTAGCTCAGCTGGTAGAGCAACGCCCGGTAAGCGGAGGAGGGCCGCGTTCCCGATTCTTGGTCCGAGTCACTTTCATTAAGGCGGGAAAAAACGTCGTGGCTTAACCAAGTCCTCACCGTCCTGGTCCCAGGCGCCCTCTATCTGGTAGGACGACGTGGCCGACCCCAGCAGGAAGTTCTCCGGGAACTTGTTGACTTCTGCGGCGTTGCTCGCCAGCGCCAGCAGCAGCAACAGTGCGAGGAGCTGCTTCGGTCTGTCCATCTCGGCTGTTCTGCTCCTGCGGCATTCCTCTGACGCTTTTATACCTTCTTTTTCTTCTTCTTGTCAAGACTTTTGCGCAAAGTGGGTCGTGAGGACTCTGAGGTTACGGGCTGTCGCAAGCAGCGGCGTTGCAGATAACGTTGTTCAGTTGCAGCTTCCGGCGCTTCTTCGTACCACAACGCGGATCATCTTCAACATCCCACAACCGGAAAAAAAGACGGTCAAAATTGCAAAACAAATCTTTCATAATTATGATTCTGATTCCTAATTTAAATAAATTAAAATCCTTTAGCTATTTTAATTATGATTCTGATTCCTAATTTAATTAAGACCGTTATCTATTATCATTTTGATACCCAATTTAAATAAATTAAACTCCATGAGCTATTTTAATTACAATTCTGATTCCTAATTTAATTAAGACCTTTACCTATTATAATTATGATTCCAAATTTTAATAAATTAAGCTCCATTAGCTATTTTAATTACAATTCTGATTCCTAATTTAATTCAGACCGTTAGCTATTATAATTACAATTCTAATTCCTAATTGACAATTTAAATGCCATGTTTAATTGCCACATTAGGTTTAAAGAATTATAATTCTGTTTTGTAATTTGCATAAATTAAAGTCCGTTAGCGTCTAAACGGGTTTGACTAAATTATGTCCTGTGATTCTTTTTTTATCAATTTATGTCACATAAAAATGACACCTTAGATGTTTCATCTTAAATTATTTTATTAGGTTACACGAATAAAAATATATATTTAAAGTTGATGTAATAAAATGGAATTGTTTGGTAAGTTGTTTATTTTTTAAACAGCCAGTCACGACTTCCGAAATTCACAATATTCCTAAGTGTTTTACGAAATAAGTAAAGTTGCAGCCATTTTATCTAGGCTCTTCCTTGTGCAGGTTTCAAAGAGGGATTTACACAAAGAAAATTAAACATGTACGCTTACAGATACTTTTATTATTATTATTTTGATGTATATACACAGTATATATCGGAAAATAACAGTTAAAGGAGAAGCAGTGCGACGAGAACAAGATGGTGCTAGTGACCTTCTAATTTCTAATCGACGAAGTACTCCTGAGGCACTTCCCTGCTGGCGTAGATCTCGGTCAAGGCTCTGGCAGAGGCTTTGGGGGTCCGGGTTCGGTTCGGGTCGTTGAAGTCCACGTTGTAGACGCCGAACTTGACTCTGCAAAGGAGGAACATTTGAACAGCTGAAGGGCGTGGACACGGTCAAGGCTGAAGAATTCACTCACGTGTAGCCTTCGAACCACTCGAAGTTGTCCATGAGGCTCCAGGCCGTGTAGCCCACCACAGGCACGGAGTCCAGGTTGACCGCCTTCAGGACCTCGGCCAGGTGAGTCTGCAAAAGGTTCAACGTCTTGAGATCGCGCTAAGAATCGCGGGCGGCCGCAGAGGGCGTGACGTCACTCACGTAGTAGAACTGCACCCGTCCCGCGTCCTCGAGGCCTCCTTCGTCGCCGATGCCGCTCTCTGTGATGAAGATGTCGTAGTCGGGATACTCCCTGTGGACCCAGTTGAGGAGCTTGCGGAGACCTTGGGGAATCACCTGCCAGGACGAGTAAGAAGAAGATTGCTCAGGATCTGCAACTAACTGCACTCGAAAAGGTCCACCAGATTGTGAACTGCCTGTTATATTGGCCATTCTATTTCTTTCTTATAAACGGCCTTTAGTCAGAAAATTGTTTATTAACAAAAAAATGAAATATAGAGACGTTTCGGAGTCGTTTTAGGACCTCTTCAGGTTCAGAAAATTCACGTATAAATCATACAAAAAATGTTGAGCAAATTTTGCAACAGTTAAAGCAGCATTAACCTGAAGAAGATCCTAAAACGAGGACGAAACGTCGGTACATTAATTTTTTTTGTTAATAACCATAATTTTCTGACTCATTGCTGTTCATTTATAAATGAACAATTGACGTTCGGGTGAATGAACATGCACAGGGACTGACGTCACAGAGTAAATGACTAATTGAACGTTGTCTTGTGTTTAGAAACAACTCAGTACAAATGGACCAAGTCCTGGACGAATACAGGAATATTTTAATATTACAATGGACGGAGGTGGCTGGAGATTCGTAACAGGGTCACTCACGCTGCCGTAGAAGGAGGTGTTGCTGTAGACTCCGCTGTCGTCAATCATCAGGATTGGCGATCCCGTGTCTTTGGCGGTCACGAACGTGGTACGGTAGTGGTTCAGCCCCAAGAAATCTGCGGAACCTGTGAGTGGGCGCAAATAAACACATCAGTTACGTGGACTGTCCACGCCTGGCCGATGGCCGATGACCACCACAAAGTACCTCTGATGTAACTGATCTCGTCCTTGGTGAACGGTACGAGCCGAGATCGCGGCCTGCCCTCCTTCTTGCTGAGCCGGTTGACGATCTTCTTGACGACGTCGGGGTAGTCTCCCTCCCTGCTGAAGATGGGATGCGACCAGAAGCCCAGCTGCGACCACAGAACAACAGTTACGCCAGCCAGCCACCACCGAACCAGCCACGGTCCTCACGAGACACTCACCCAAAACTGCAAGCCTCTGTTGGACGCGGCCACGTCCGCGGGGTTGTCGCTCATAGGCTCCAGCCAGTCGCTGTTCATGGTGATCCCCACTTTCCCTGCAACAGAGCGAGCGTTACCACGACGCTGCTGACGACACGAGCCAGCGTCCCCGAGGGTCCTCACCTTGCTGGTCGCTGCGGAACTCCTTGTCGTAGACGTGCCACGCCTTGGCGTGAGCCCTGATGAGGTTGTAGCCCACCAGGTACATGCCCACGTTGGTCAGGTTCAGCCCCGGAGGCAGGATGGCGTAGGTTTCGTACGCGAGGCCGACGGCGACCGGCTCGTTGAACGTGATCCAGTGCTTGACCTGCGGAGCGGAAGACAAGACCAGGTAAGGCCAAGGTTCGCGAGCAGCACCCCGGAGTCCAGGGGAAAGAGAACCCACCCTGTCGCCGTACGTCTTGTACAGGAACCTGGCGTAGTCTGTGAAATACTTGACGAAGAGCTCGTTGGTGAGGCCGCCGATCTTCTGCAGGTACTGGGGCAGATCCCAGTGGAACATCGTCACCTGGAACAAGCGCTAGCTGGTTCACTTGACCACGGGTGGACGGCTGAGGGCCTGACTGTACTCACCACGGGCACGATGCCCTCACGCAGGAGCGCGTCGATGAGGTTGTTGTAGTACGTCACTCCTGGTTCGTTGACGCTGTGCACCTCGCCAGTGGGGAATATTCTGGGCCAGGAAATGGAGAAACGGTAGAATTGGCACTGGAACAGAAACGTCCACGACTTCAACGACTTTGCGCCAGCAGGGAATAACCGTTGGTGCAGCACTCACGTTGGCCTCCTTGAGCAGCCTCACGTCCTCCTGGTACAGGTAGTAGGAGTTGCAGGCCACGTCGCCGTTTAGGCGGTCCTCGGCGAATTCCGGGAACAGGTGGTAAGTGTAGTCCATCACGCTCTCTCCTTTGCCTGGAACAGATTCACAAGTTGGAGGAGCAGCAAGCCCAATGTCCCAGGCGCTCGACGTCACGTCCAAGAACTTGAACCGGACAATTCTGGAATCTGTTTCCCTTTTTACCGGGAATTTGTGTGTCACGAGCAATCAGGTTCAATTATTCAGTGTCAGCGATATTCTTGCGCGAGTGTCAAGGATAACGCTGGCGTGAGGTTCTAGGCCGAGGTTGTCTTTATCTCGTGGCGTGGGAAAGTCGCGCACGACTTCGGCGTGTTTCAGTAAAACCTCACTTATATATATTGTAACATCCTTCATGCTGGCTCTTTACACGTAGATTTATGAAAAATTACCAAAACAATTATGTTTTAATATTTAATTTATTTTTCGAGACATGAAATTACTGCAGGGCGCGGACCTTAATACGTTGATGACACTTAGACCTGAGGAGTGCTACGCAACAATGTGCGGCGAGGCAACAGGACAGCGACAATGTAACGTAATAATGTTACCCTGCGAGTCAAAATATACCATTGAATTTCAGTTCTGCAACACGCTGGATGTGAGCGAAGGCGGCTTCAACGTACAAGAGTCTCCACCGAACCGGGAATCGAGTCCTAAAATTAGGATGTGACCTGGTAAAGTGTGCAATAGCTCAGATGGTAAGAGCCCCCACGCAACAAGTGGCGTCGTCCCCGTCCAGGATTTTTTCCAGCCTGATCTTTTGAATTCTGTTTCACGGCCTTTATAAAAAATTAATTTTTATAACCTTTAGTCAAAGGACTTTACAGTATTTACATTGTAAATAATTAACATGGAGACTTGCGATGTTGAAAATGTCCGGTGATGTGACGTGACAAGTTACAGACGAGAGAAAGAAAGGGGGTTGGATGTGAATTTAATGTTAATAAAAATAAAGACAGCCAAGTACAGACAAAAAGAAGTGAAGCCTTCAGGCGCTAAGAAGAGCCTAGCGCGACACAACTGCACTCGTCAGTTGAAGGAAATCCAAAGCTTTGAAAGAGTTTTGTCAACTGACGAGTGCAGTTCCTGAAGAAAGGAATCAGGCTTTTTTTTTAAAATTTCTACTGAAGATTTGATAATTTGAATGTCCTTCCTCACCGTCCACGTTCCAGGCGCCTTCTATCTGGTAGGAGGAGGTGGCGCTGCCCAGGAGGAAGTCGTCCGGGAAGCGGTTGACCGCCTTCTTCGCAGCAGCCGTCGACGTCCCTTGAGCCGCCAGCAGCAGCAACGCAGCCACCAGGTAGTCGTAGTCCATCTTGAGGAGTGACTGTCGTGGTGGTTGCTTCTCCGGGCGCCATTTATAACGCCCAACTATCGGACATTTGCGTAAACTCAGCCCTCACTCGATTACGACGGTATCGCGACACGGTCAGGCCGATCGCCCTTTATCTGCGGGACCATTGGCGCGTTATCAGGGACACTTGTTGCGTGCAGCCATCTTTATGGTCGCTTCTTGGAGACAACAGCCGTAGTTGAATAATCGTCAGGCCCGGGTGATAAATTAATGCACGCCTCGTGTCGGTCTTGCGTTACGTCACGGCTTTGTCTCCTCGGGGGCCGCAGTCCCGCGATGTCCCGTGCAAGCCTTGGACGTCCTCTAACTTCACTAGAAAGCTACAAGAATAAAAATGTTCCGCCCTCTCTATGTTTATTATTTGTTTGAGAGCGAAAAAATTATCCACCTCACTTGAGGAATCTTTTTAGGTCACTTTTAAACCTTGCTTCAGCTTCAAGATTCTCCTCAGACACTTAGAATCGTCTAACGGCTTGTTTGACAATGAAAATTTCCCCTACGTCGGTTTATTTTTGGGGTGGCCTAGTTTTTGTGTAGTTTTTCTCCGCTTAAAATAGGATTTAAAGTCTTCCTGACTCACTTCCTTCCGTTTAGAACCAGCGTGTGCTTTGTCTTTCCCCTCGGACGTGGGCTCAACGCCAGTTTAGCTCAGTGATAAATAGTTTCATCTTGCAATTTCGCTTGTTGTTTCGAAAATAAAAGGAGAACATATGGTTTTTTTTGACTGAGGGAGTCGTCTAGGTGTTTGTGACAGAGGCAATACCCGTCATTGTGTTGACTCTCCCTGATCTGTGGCCAGGAAGTGTTTGCGTCTTGCAGCTGGCTCCTGGAGCTGAAGCTAGAAGGCGCAGGAGTCGGCCCACAACTTGAGGTCGCCTACAGAAACCAAACTGAGCGAAGTGGAGGGAAACTGATTAATAGGGATTTAGGGAGCCAAAATAATTAGGGAACTGTCGAAAAAATATATTGCTTACTGTCGATGAGCAAAGAAGTTGAAAAAATAAACAAAACTGTCCTCGTGAAATTCGGTTTTATTGGGACTCGCGGCTTCGAAGCCATCTTGAAGCGTTACCAATACAAAGACAATGCAGGTGAAAGGTGTTTGGACTCTTCCTTGGACGAGCATCGAGAAAAAATTCATTTGAATCATTTAAGGCTGTTGAAACAAGCCAATAAACAGACTCGTTTGTGTTTTACTTATTTAGAACAGTTCGCTGGAGCTGACAACGTCTGGGACCAGCCTGAAGGTGGCGGAACACTGAAAAGGTGCCAATTACTTTTCTGGAGTGTGAGAAACGTTGACGACCGCCCGTGGAATATACTGTAATGCCAAGACATTAATTGTGAAATTGAAAATCTAAATTGTTTGAGAAATCCTTTGTAGCGGCAGGAGCTTTGGAACAACAACAGAAAATCCGGCTCTGTTTCTTTGTCGGAAGGTCCGTCAAAATGGCGTATGCGCGCTCAAGTTGCAGGACGAGAGTGCAGGAAGGTTTGGTGAGAGAGAGTCCACGGAAAGACCTCGTCGAGCTTTTGGAAGGAGAATTCAACAGGGTTAGCAATATAAAACATTCATAAAAGTATAACGTCGAAACCTGCTAAGAAAAAGCAGTTTTTGTGTCCATAACCGGCCAGAAATAGCAATAAAGACTACCCAATCGACAAATCGCAAAAGTCAACCGATAGATGACGAAAGGAGGATCATCCGAGTTCCTGACATCATACAAAATTTTAGCTTAAAATTTGGTGTAGAATCTGTGAGTTTAGAAGAAGCTGTGTAAAACCCCACAACAGTGTTTTCGAAAATTAAAGGTGCGCCGGGCAGACGTGAGTAACAATTAATTATGTAAACGTAATTGAAAGATGGCCGTCAGATTTCGTTCTCTGTTTGATTAAAATTGTTAATCAGAGTCAATCTTTTTACTTTTAATTTCGTTCCAGTTTAATTGACGAGTAAATTTTCTTTTAATTGTAATTTGTTGATGACAAGATTATAAATATTAATGATTCGTCCATCTTCAAACCCTGAGAGATTGTTTGAGTTATTGCCACAGTAAATCTGTTGTTTCTAAATTTTATTAATTCTTCCATTCATTTAAGAAGCCAATCACTTGTGTTCGTTACAATATTTTATGAGCCTCCTTGACACGTCTTGAGATAATTAACCGTCCGTAAGTGAAGATAAGTTTCACCATCGCGACCTTAATGACACAACGAACGCGGATCATTTATATACCTGCCAAAATGTGATGGTTATCCAGCGCCGTCCTCGCTCCCGATCAGCTTCGGAGAAACCTAAATACTCTGGCATGGAAACCAGAATCGTGGCAGCCTGGAGGAGGGACGTCGACGAACCTGCTTGTCCCGACTAAAGGGAAGTCACCTGAAGACCTCCGTCATAGGCAACATCCTTCAAAGAATAAGCAATGGCTCGGCTCTGGAAAGGCTCAAGACGCCATCGACCTCCACTTGGTATGGTAAAGTTTGGATCCGTCCCTCTTTCGTCGTTGACAGACCCTGTTTCGTCTCCATACAAGAAATTCCTCCTCCAGGCGAAGGTGCAAGCCAATGCACTTGTACAGTTTTCAGGATTCATGTAACCAACAAGCAGGTTTTCCTGCATCATTTTTTAATTACTATATTACATATTATTTATTATCCAGTCTGACATAGGAATATGAGATCCCACTGAAACAAAAAAGGAATATTTGCAACGTGCCGTGTGAATGCACTGGTGTAATTATAAACGTAATAACACAGAAAAAAAACCACAGAGCGTACATGAACAATTAAATAATATTGTCAGCCTCAAAATCACGGCATACGGACAGGGACACTTGTGTCGAAAAACCGTTAAACACTACCTGCAAAACGTAATTAATAAATTTGTTGATAGTTGCATAAATAAATTACGCTAAAAGAGGAGTTTTAGTTATGAGAATATTTTCTTTTACTCCTTCGTCAACGGCAACCCGCAAGGAACAAACACGAAACGTGTAGTAACAGTGCAAACTTTTCAGAAGTAGGTCGTCATGCCATCTGTGGGATTTGGGTCAACCCGAGGTCTTTGTACAGGCATCCGGGGAGCAGACGGCCTTGTCACAACTGCCCCTTCTTCCTGCTCGCGTAATAGTAAGAGGCGTTGCAGGGAACTGCGCAAAATGGCGTCGTCGTTCTCTGAATTCCTCAATGCTATTTTCTTTGAATATTAATTGTATTTAGTTAAGAGGAACATTATTTAGTACAATAAATGCCACCCTTTGCTTTTTACCCAATGCACGACCTTCCTGATGCAGGTTTTCCCTGCATCACTTTAAGGCGAATTGCCGGGGGCCCTAGTTAATCCTCTACCTTTCCGCATCCCCCCTTTCACTCTCTTTCCTATGCTATAAGAGGGGAGTTGCCACTACGTGGATTACCCTTACACGTAGCCTGTCTACACCTCAAAAAAAATCGTGTGTGATTAGTTTTAAAGGAACAGCCGGAAGTGACGCCATCTGAGAGACTTTCTGCGCATGAGTCGTGCAGTGATTGACAATTAACAGCAAGCTGTCGATGTAGTTTTGGTAATGATCCTATTAAATTCCTCTGTTTAGCCTATTTTATTGTTAATTTTTCTCATCTGCCGCTACGTAGAGACAAGTGAGTGACCTTCGGCGTCAAAGGTATTTCCAAAAATAAAAAAAAGCAGGCAGAATAAGTTGGTTGTATATTTTAGAAATATTCCGCTCGGAATTGAGTAACAGATAATGTAACAAACTAAACCGTAGTAGCCTACTTTAGAAACCTTTACATTGCAGCAATTGTTAGGTTGGGCAAGTCCCACGACCACCACCTGTCAGCAAAGACATTGCACTGCATCGTGATCTACGTGGTGTCGTTTGGTCCGCCCCAGCAGACACGGCGGCCATTTCCTTCCCAGTCTTCTCGTCACATAATTTTCTAATAGTGGTTGTAACTACGGACTATTGGACTTTGTGGCACATCCGTAGAACGAAGAACCGTTTAAAAGCAACAATACAAGCTTGGGTCGGTGTGACAACTTTAGGAAGCCAGAGAAACCAGCAATGGCGACGAATCCGCTCCCTGGATGTCTGTACAAAGACCTCGGTTTGAGCCAAATCCCACAGATGGCATGACGACCAACTTCTGAATAGTTTGCACTGTTACTACACGTTTAGTGTTTGTCCCTTGCGGGTTGCCGTTGACGAAGGAGTAATAGAAAATATTCTCATAACTAAAACTCCTCTTTAGCGTAATTTATTTATGCAACTGTCAACAAATTTATTAATTACAAAATTGAAGACGTTCTAAAACCTCCATTGCCAAAACTGGAGTCAATATCACCTCCGAAGGAACTAAAAAAGATGTTACAGCAGCCTACTTTAACGCTCTAAATAATGCTGAAAGAACTACCTAGAATAGGTGAATTACGTACTCGTTTCATTACAATGCATTGTTGGCCAGACCAACTAAAGCTAGCGGAAATAATTTTAAAAGTTAACAAACCTGGAAAAGATGCTTAAGAGTTTTTACTTCCTAACGACCCATTTGTCTCCTCTCAAAACTCCTGAAGAAGGGAAACGAAGAAATGTCGCCATGCAGTAGTAAAACATTGTCACTGGAACTAAATACAGAGAGATCAAATGTTGTCTCCCCATAACAAGGAGCAAAGACACACATACAAACAACATAGACTGGACAAGTCGCCGCCATGTTTTATAAGGGCTTTACTACGCCGCACAAATCAACATATTTTTTAAGGTTTAAGTAAATATAACACATTTAGGGCATTGAAAAACTATTGACCTTTAAATAATATCAGTTTTGTATTAAATTGCCTAATATTGCGTCCTCTTTCATGCATTGCTTTTTCTTCACACATATGACGAATTCTTTTTTTTTTAGGGTACCAGGCTACATAAGGGTGATCCACGTTGGGCAACTCCCCTTTAATAGCATAGGAAGGGATTTGAAAGGGGGGATGCGGAAGGGTAGAGGAAGGTAGGGCCCCCGGGCTATGGTTTAAGAAATGCAGGGAAAACCCTAGAAAAACCTGCATCAGGTATGTCGGGCATTGGGTACTTGTCCCACGCCCTTCCCTGGATGGCGGGAGAGGAGTTTGCTGTGGGGACGCAGCATTCCCTTCTCCGTGCCTCGACCAGTTTAGGAGGCAGCTGGCCGACTATTCCAATGGGAACGGCGAACAACTCTTACCGTATGCCCAAGGTCTGTGACCCCGGAACATACACCTCTCAGAACAGGCCTCGGCTTGTGGGAACCTTAGTTCAAAAACGGAGAGGGGAAAAGGCATCCCCAAAGGTAGCCTCTTCGTGTCTCTCCTACAAGGTTCTGCCTGCGAGAGAACAGCCCTCGCAGTCGGTGTTGACGAATTCTGCAATGAAAGTAATGTTTCAATAAAACCTTTATTAATATTGAGTAGCGAGGTTCCTCACCAAATTCGGCCGAATCTATTAAATGGTCGAATTCACTAAATAAAATTTGTTTATGTCCCAACATCCGGAATACCTGTGTGTGTTTCATTATTCCTCAATACTTTTCCAGCAACGTCTCCAGACGGGTTGATTAACTTGTCTTTAAAGTCTCTTATTTTAATCAATCCTGTTTCTCTTTGAGAGTGAGGAGCAACGAGAACAACCTGAGGATGAGAAGAGCACATACAACTTATCCCGCCTCATATTTATTACCCATTGTTTTGTTAGCTCCTCGTTTTTCAAAGGAAATCTATATTAAAAAAGGTGGGGTTGACTAGATTATTTCCAGTACAGAGAAATACTTAAATAAAAATAAATCTGACACTGATTGTAGATGATCATGAAGAATAAGTTAAGTTAGAAATGAAAAATGCTGATACGTCGGAAAAATAATAAGGAAGGTCGTCCAGAGCGACACAACAGCACGTCCAAAGCTTGTCAAATGGCGAGTACAGTTGTGTCGCTCTAGGCTCTTCTTAGCACCTGAAGAAAGGAACAAGGATCCCAGAAACGTTGCGTGAGGTATTTATATGATCACTTATTTTGTCTGCATATGGCTGTCATTATTATACCTAAAGTACGATACTTCAACTACGGTTATTACAATTGTAGGCTGAACACGCGCTTGGCACGATCAATATTAACAAAACAACATGTCTTTGGCGTAAACACAACTAAGGATTTCGGTGAAAGTAGACCTACGAAAAAATGGCGGTCAGTGTTGTTTGTTGCTGCCACCCAGAGCGCCACTCTATTATGTTCTTATATCTCTTTGAAAAGGAGAATGCATACGATTGGGGGGGAAGCGCAGACGTTGCCAGCACTGCTCGCACTGACGTCAGCTGTGACGTCGTCTAGGCCGTCTCTCATTGGTCCATTCCGTGGTACTAAAGTTTTTATTTTACTTTCTGCAGCAGGTCAAATAATATCTAAAAATTAAAATTTCATGTTCTCGAAGTAATTAAACAGATAAAACTAAACGTGAAATTTCATTTCCTCCTCACAAAACAATTACAAACTTGTTACGCCGCCAAACTAGTCACATAAAAATGATGTTATTCTAATGATTGTAACTGTTTTGTTCTTGTATATAGTTTTAAACTTGACCCTGATGAGGTCGCAAAATAAGCGATGAAACGTTGTTTAATATTACATTAATAAATTATTTTTTTCTGACTTAATAATAATTGGCTGATGTTTATTTACCTATTAGTTTTCTCAATAGTCACAACATGTAATTTATGTGCATCATAAGAAAGAAAGTTTGAAATAATTACAAGCAAATTTTTCAAACATGGGTTTATAAGATTTTAAAACTTTTAAAAACGACGTTGCAATATTTTGTTGACAACTTCTTATAATAATACTTACTGCAGGATGCTGCAGTTGTTATTACACGATGATTCAATACTTGAAAACTCCATCTTCAGATGCTCGTCGTATATTCTTATATTTCTGTTGCTGTAAATCTCCACAATGCAGTCCGTCAAGCAGACACGTCACAGGCGCTTGACCAATCACCTCACAGAACTACTTCGGGCTGCAGTTTTACGCCAAAGATTGTCATTACATGTTGTCAACGGTTTTAATTAATAAATATATTTTTTATTTGATTCGATTTTAATTTTATTACTAAAATATTGAAACAATCATAGTATAAAAAGTCTGCGGATCCCAAATTATGAGTAGGGCTATCCAGGAAGTCCAACGGCGAGATATAATAGTTTAAATAAAACGCAAGTAAACAGTTTGACAGAGAGACTCGCAGTTTGAAAGCAGAAGTTTTGCTTCACAAACTGAACAGACTTTGAGGAGACCGACGTCCGGAAACTGGCTGAGGGTGAGATAATCCAAGTTCCAGGATAGCAGAGATCCAGAGCAACTACCCCGTGTGTTCGAATTCGAATGAGTAGAATCAGTGATATCCCCAAATCGTGTGCACAGAAAACCCAAAATTGAGACCTGGGCGGCCGTAAGTAGAAAACTCTAAAATTTATTGTAAACTACTTTTTAAAAGATGTGTCAGATCTTTCTTTAATTATTTCGTGTCTTTAATTATTCACTTCGTTAATTATTTACTTATTTAATTGTTTAGTTCTGTAATTTAAATTCATTCTTTAGTCTTATTTTCGTCCCCAATTAATTTCGTCGATGTTCAGACGAATTAATTTACCTAAAAAGCTAAATGTAAATGATTGTAAATTCAATTCACCCATTTATCAAACCCAGATAAAGACCCTGAGATTCTAAATATTATTGTCAAAGATTATTGTGTATTTAAATTTTTATAATAAATTTTGTTTAATTGTTTCACCTAAAAACTTCTTTTTATTTGAAGACGCCTGTTTATTACAATATATATATATATATATTTGTCCTCATGTGTGCACACACCGCTGGTACATACTTTTAAAGCAGAATAGTTCTATATAGTTGAGGTATTTTGAAAGGGATTAAAAATAAATAACAGTTATTCAAGACAAGTCCTCATATAATCAGACACTACTGTGTTTATTTCTTTTTGTAGATACTTTTTGATAGAAATTGCCTTTAAAGCTTTGTTTTTGTAATTTAGTGTTAGATCTTTTCTAATGATGTTTACGGGGTCAATATATGAAATTAGGAAACTCTTTCTGCTTAATAACTTTGGTTAGGATCCATCTTTCAGACCAAACAATTCGCATATCCGAAAGGTAAACATACAGGTGTAGTTACTTAATGGTTTTCATTTACGTCGTGTGCATTGCCCGTCTTTATTAAAACTGTCTTAGACTAGACAACAGTAATTATTGTCATTCCCGAGTCGTTGGTCTTCACGAATCCTCGTACGTTAACTTTGCTACCGTTAACATTACATCAACCGAAGCAAATCTATAGGATTCTAACTGGTGTTGTGCTGTATTCAAACTGTGTCCGTGTTAGTAATCGTATTTATTCCACTTTTCCAAGACGTATCAATTATTTTTTTAAAGCAATATCATCATTTGATTGTATACATACACATGATCAAGTTTAATCCCATTATTTACTTTCTGTTTTCACTTCATAGAATTGCGATTGAACTTGCTGTGTTATGTGAGGAATTGAAGCGCTGTACTGTGACAGTATTTCTCAGAGGAGCCCCATTTCTAGATATTAGTACATACTTTGTTGGTGTGTGGTACTTTTGGTTTCTAAACGTGTTGTGACATCACAACATCTGACTGAAGTTGTGGCTTCATTAATGTCTCAAATGCTGCTGTCCTTATTATTAAAATAGTTTCATTTCACTGCATGTTTTGACAAATAATCAGTCCAGAAAAAAATCTTGTTGATGCAAACATTATTTTATTTAACAACATAATTTCAGAACAATACAAATATCTCGGCCACTTCCAGAATCGATTCCTGATATTCTCAGCATTGCCAATGTGATTTTACTTCGCATAACATTTCGTATAACTGTCGTCAATTAAATTCCCTTAACATTCCACATACTACAGATTGAAATTTTTACCTTTGGATTGTTTGACGCACACGTCAAAAATAAAATGTATGTGGCCTTATGTTAGGTTATTATATTTATAAATGAGAGGAAGTACCTTTGCATGCCGGCGTTTTAATTCAATGCAAGTTTCTAATCTCATTGCTTGTAGAAAAAAGTTTTAGGCATTAATTTGATATCGTAAGAGAAGTGGTTATGCTACCTTTATCGAATGCACGTTCAAATATGGAGTAGTTAAAATAGGAAATTTTCTCAAAATTTCCAGGTTTTTTGGATCATGCAACTTAAAAATAACATTTCCAGTAAACATAGTTGTGTTTCTTGTACAGCATATCTTCTACTGACATCTACCTGGTCTGCTTTATCTATATTTGTTTGTCTGGATTTAAAAAAAAATGTTCATGATCTGAAAAATTGTGCACTTCCAAGCCACAGTCTCTGTTGTACAGTTATTTGTTGTAATTACTCACTTGAACATAACAATTTGCTACATATATTGCATTGATTTTGCCACATTTCTTCAATTTCAAATATTCCTGCATTGTTTTCATTTCTGCCTCATTGCAGTTGATCTTGGAAAAAAAATTCTTGATATTTCAAATCATTAACTTCATTCTAGTGATATTGCTTTACTTTTGCAGGTTCTTCTCCACACCAGTTTTAACTATCAAATCCCACTTTTCACGCCACTTGTAAACTGAAAGTTGCACACAGTGAATTAATTAAATTAACTTCACAAAATGGGTGGCTGGAAACTGGAAGTTGCAAAGATGGCTATGTACTTGTCATTTCCCGTAGCACTGTTTTATTACTTTAACCGGCCAGATATGTATGAGGAATATGTCGTCAAAGCAAGAAGGGAGGTGTTTCCTCCAGACAGTATGACTCATGATAAAGAAATGAAAGTAATCATTAAAGAATTGCAACATAAACAACAATTAGAAATGTTAAAGGCCTTGGAAAAGGCTGAGAAACAGTGATTTGTATAAAGACATTAGTGCAGTGTTTATTGTAAATTGGACTGATTTAAATAAAATGTATGTTGTTAATAAAAAAAATATGGAAACAGAATATTGTTTTAAACAATTATTTTTTAACTTTATACAAATATATTTGTAGATATGCCAAATGTTGGCAAATCTATAATAAATATCACTTAACTTGTGAGCTTTGTATAATTAATTTACACCTATCAAATTGATACTGCATGTATTTTCATGACTTTGAAACCAAAATTAATAATATTGATACATCATTTTAAAATTCAAAACCAAGATTATTAATCAAATGATAAATCAAAGATTGAAGCCTTTCCCGGTGCAGTAGTTCAATATATTGTTCTCAGAGTTCAACGGGGTTTTGCATAATTATAGTAGAACGCATTGTTTTGACGACTAAAAGCTCTGTCGTCATCTTCTAGGCGATTAAGACTGAGCTTTTAGTCGTCGGAACGTTGCGTTCTAATATAATTATGCAAAACCCGGTTGAACTCCGAGAACAATATATTGAACAAATGATAAATGTTCGAATTATCCATTATTCTAGTTTTGGTATTTTTCACAGTTTACTCAGCAAATGCTGAGATAAATTTTCAATAAAAACATACTTCTCAGCATGGAAAGAAATTTTTAATATAAGTTAGCCTTTGAATCCTGATTGTTACCATTTCAAACATCCGTTATCTCCCAGAGTGTTTCACTACAGTTAAATTGTCTTCACATTCAGAATATAAGGATAACGAAATTTTCAAACTAATAAGGACAGAAAAAAGAGAATCATGGTCGTACCTTAAATTGAAGGCTGAGAAGCAGCATTTCATAGTGTGACAGCTGTGTCCACAGAGTTGTATTCAAACTCCAGTCATCACCCATCGTCACTTCAACTACTCTTTTAAGGAAAGGACAAAGCAAAAGAAAATTTGTGAGTAATAATGGCACTAGTGTGCATCTCGCCTGAGGAAGTCTGCTAATTATCACCACCAAACATTTGAAATACTCCTCCTTGACCAACTTTGTCTTACTGTCCCTCAATTTAAGATAATCCTCGTATTCTATGTGTCTCTTATCTTGTCCATATTAATTATATAAGTGCTTAAAGTACACATTAAGTAACCTGCCATGGCAGTGTTTTTGAAGAATGTATCAAGAGACAATTTGAGCATATTAGTGGCTGAAGACAATAATGTAGAAAGTAACTTTCCTATACACATCATTTGAACACACAATGTCATTAATTAAAATCATTTGATATTAAACACATCAGATTGTTTTATTTTGTACAAAAGTATTTTTGTTAAGAAATTAAAAGACTGGCCTGAGTAGAAATTGAAAGTTTTGTGTTTTTATGCACTCATTATTATAAATTAGTCATAAGAAAATGCAGAGTGAAATAAGCAGTACTAAATTTTGTGCTGGGGGAAAATATTATTTTCAATGAGACATTACTTCTCTATAAGTTCATTGTATAATAATTTTGTTGCACTTTTCTTGTAGTTGTGATTATAATTGATTGAGAAACAATTGTAAAAAGAAATTTTTGTATGAGACTAAATTAATTTTGGTTGCAGTTCATTACCCCTGAATAGTTGATTACTCTTACCTTTCCTTAATTAATTCATCCTTTTTCTTATACTTTTATATTTTACAGTAAACAGCACCCAATTATGGTATGGGAGGCTGTGAAGATTTTATTGTCTTTGGTAAGTTTATAACAGTGCGAATTTAACAAACCACATTTTTATTTTGTTTCAGTGGTCATGATTGATGAAAGGAAAATTTCTCCCAAGTAATGGCAGAACTGGTCCATACCTCCACACACAATAGAAATGGGATGAAGAGTTCCTGCAAGTTCCACAATGTGGAGGAAACTTCTCACCCCCAAACCATTCTTTCGGCTCTGAAAACATTTTCTGCTAACAGACTCTTAACAGATGTTACCATTTGGACAGAGGCGAAAAAAATTTATGTTCACAAGCCACTAATCCAGTGTTTCAGCACCAACTTTGCTGAATTCCCAATAGATGAATCGTGTAACCTGTGCATTATGATAGATGATTTGTACTCCAGTCATGTCCAGTCCATTGTTGATATCATTTACTTAGGAGTGACCAAAGTATCGAGTAGTGTCACACAAGATATTTGTGCTTTGAAAAGAATTTTCAAGTCTGACACTCAATTAACTTCAGAACTAAATGCAAATGAAAGTACAACTTATTTTATCTGGCCAAACTACGAAGAAGCAATATTCCAGCATCTTTGGAAACTCAGGTCAGATTCTTCAAAGTGTGACGTCGTTTTCGTAACGAGTAACTACGAAAAATCCTACACACACTCTTGCATACTCGGTGCTTGCAGCAACTATCTGCTCAATATATTTTTGGAACATTTCAATAATGGCAGAAAACCGTTCGTTTTTATTTTGAAAAATGTTGACTGTGAAGATTTGGAAACAGTATTAGAATTTTGCTATAGAGGTTCTGTTCAAGTTATTGATGACAAAATGAAATCAATTTTCAAAATAGCTGAACTTTTGGGCATGCATGCTCTGTGTACCAAGTTATCAGAAATAGACCCTTCAGTATCAGAGTGTAATCATTCTTCCAATACATTTTCGAATGATGCTTTTAATCTCGTAAAGAAATTTCATGGTGAAAATGAAAGTGAAATTAGGAGGTCAAAACTGTTACAGGATACCCTCTCTAACTTGTTTGGAACTGAAAGTTTAGTAGACGTCACATTCTACATAAAAAATCACAAATTCAAAGCACACAAAGTTATTTTAAGTGCCTTCAGTAAATATTTCAGGAATTTGAATGAGTGTCTCAAGCTTTCGTCACATGTTTTTGTGCTAATTCAAGAATTTAGAACACAAGACCTTAAAGCATTTTTAGACTATATTTACAAAGGTGAAGCGTTGTTCTGTGGAACAAGTGAGCAGTTCTTGGCTTCAATGTTGGATTGGTTAGATTTTGATTTGATGCCAATCAACCATAGTGGTACCACTCAGAAAACTGACAAGACCAGAGCCTCCTTTCCAACACCAACTTCACTCCAGGAAGTGCACATTGAGGGGACAAAAGAAATAGTCCATATAGCCAAAGAACAGGTATTTATCTCCAATTTAAACCATTAATTATTACTTCAACTGAATGGACCTTTTAGGACTTGTCCTATAGGTTCTGTGCATTGTCATGTATTGTTTCCTTATTTTGTCAAATGAATAAACTGTGTATATTACAATGTTTCAATCTCCACAATCAAATTTTTATAACCTATAATTATTTTGTGTTCCAAATTTTGAACCTTTTTGTAAAGTGAAAAACCAGCTGGCTTGTAACATTTTATTTAACTTACAGATAAAAAAAAAGTTTTCATTATTTCATTCAAAGATAATGTATTTAATTGCTCATCTTAAGTTTTTAAAGTGATATTGTACTGAAACTTTAATTCTAAGTCAGTGAGTGACACAGCATGGGGTTTAGCTGCCTCGGGTAGAGGCCAAATTGATTTAGGTATTTAAATCCCAAATGTACAGAAATTTTGTCATTTCCAAAATGTGCTCTCGCCATGCTACACCACCGTTCTAAATATAATATACGCTTATGTTAATATTTTTAATCTGTTAAAACATCTGTAGCATACCGTCAATTGTAAATAATATAAATTAATGCAGCATAAAATATACAATTATTCAATTTGCTTTGTAATACAAATAATTCCTTGTTTCTGAGATTTCAGTTTTGGATGTTAATTTTTATTCTTAAAAATAGTTATAGTAAAGAATAAACTTTTTGTTTTATAGGGAAATGAATTCATCTCTCGGGAGTCTCAAGAACAAATGATAGAATCAACAGTTAAAAAGAAACTGGAATTTATTAAAGAGGTATTGAAAGTTTTCCTTTACTTTCTTGGTCTTAACTCAAACATTATTAGATTATTGGAATAATTACTTATTTCATTTTCTCAAGGCAAAAAAAAAATGTTTGCAGGTGAAGCTGTCAATCAAAGACTCGTCAACAGATGAAGATATTGACAATGATATTGATGATGAAAATTTGAATCAGATGTCAAAACAAATGTGGGAAGAAAACAAACTAACTTGTCAAACATGTAATAAAATATTCGAAAGTCGACAGCAGTTCAGAGAACACCTCACTATTCATCCAAATGCAAGAGTTATGAAATGTAAGTTTTGTGATAAAGGCTTTGATAAACCCAGTCAGATGAAACTTCACCTCCGTATACACACTGGCTCGAGACCTTTCCAGTGTGAAGTCTGTGGCACTCGCTTTGCTGCTAAAAGTGCTTTGACGAAACACAGCAGTATACATGAAAAGGATAAATCCAAGACTTATGTGTGTGACATCTGCAAGAAATCATTTTCTCGCAAAGAATACATTGAAGAACATTTGAGGACACATTCTGGTAATAAACCATACAGGTGTTCAATTTGCCACAAGGCTTTCGTGGGTCGGACTGGTCTCAACCATCACATGAAAACTCATGATGACACAGAAGTGAAGAAATGCACAGTATGTGAAATATGTGGTAAGAGTTTTAGCAGGCATGCTCTGTGGACTCATATGAAATCCCACAACAAAAGCCACAGTTGTGAAATTTGTGGCAAACTATTTGCAACGAAAACAACTCTCAAAATGCATGTCACTGGGACACACTTGGGACACATGAGCCACCAGTGTGATATTTGTGGAAAAGGCTTCATTCAAAAGAACCATCTCATAAGACATCTTAAAGTACACGGCAACAGCAAGAGTTCTACTGGACTGAATGATTTTACGTGTGAGAAGTGTGACAAGACCTTCAAGACTCATTCGAAACTTGAGTCACACACAATTCGTGAACATACTGTACCCGGTGATCGTCCCTATTCTTGCAATATATGTAACAAGAAATTTGCTGGTCGAAGCACTGTGATATATCACAGGCGTGCCCACACTGGAGAACGGCCACACAACTGTGCTATTTGTGGGAAAACCTTTGCTCGTCCAGATGCCCTCCGCCAGCACCTCCGCTCACATGCAAGTGATAAGTTGTTTGAGTGTCAAATTTGCAATACAAAATTCAGTTCAAAAGGTTCTTTGAACAAGCACATGCTGACACACAAAGGAGAGGCAGTTAGCAAAGCTTCATTCCAGTGTGGTGAATGCAATAAAGCATTTAACTCAGAAAAAGAATTGTCACTCCATACACAAGTGCACACCAGTTCCAGGCCTCACAGGTGCAACTTCTGCCGAACATCGTTCCGTTACGTTGACAGTTTGGTCAAACATGTACAGATACATGCAGATGCCAATACTTCACAGATCCCTCCAGCTACCGAATTACCTGGCATCTTTTCCTTCCATGTGTGTGGTCCTCCATATGAACAGTGTGAGGAGCTAGAATGTAACAAGGGATCAGGTGATTCAAATAATTTCTGCTGTGCCGGGACGGAAGTACTCGTACAAGATGGGACACAGTTTGATATCGGAACTTCTACAATCACAGAAGGCATGTGCATCAACCAGGAAGTGAAGAACCTTTCAAACATGTCACGTCGTCCCTTTAGCATAACTATGGATGGAAATTTGTGCTGCAACTCTGAAGCCATCATCCCTAGTGAAGGAAGCATAGTGAGTCTGGTCCCTGCTTTGCCAGAAGAGATGGATGGACACAGCATACAGTCCCAGCAGCCCCATCAACACCTCCTTCCACAGGCTCAGCCAAACCTGAACATTCCACCAGCCGACGAGATCCAACAGCATCTCGCTCAAAATATCACATCTTATTCCTCACTGCTCTCCAAAACATTTGTTCTCTAACAATATATACAATTACTGAAATGTGTTATGTAACACATTTTATATGATATTATGCACTGAACCTCAAGTAATAGCTATATATATATAAAATATATATTAATAAGATATTATTTATTCACATATTAATTTATTTTTCTATGGAATTATATATTTTTATAATAAAATTGCTATAAATGGCAGCTATATTTAATTAATGTTACATTTTTATACAAATTATATTAATATTACTCAAATGGATATTTTATGTTTATGCTATGATAAATATTGTGTGTAAATATTGTAGCTTATGTTATTTTTATACTTAAATGTTGTTAACCTAGTTAACAAAAAAATATGTTTTTTCTTCACATATTGCTCACAATCACAAATGACATTTATATTTGCTGCAAATAGTTGCGTATTATTAAAATTAATGTCTGATAGTTTCTAAAATTCTATTTTTATGCACTTTCCCAATGTATAAAATTGGTATATGTTACAATAAAAACCATTTATAAATATAATATTTCTTTTTATAAAGTTCCAAATTACAAAGACTCAATAAGTTCTTTCTGTTTTTTGTATATTTACTTGTTACATCACTCTTTTAAAAGAATTATTAAAAAATACTAGCAGCTTCACTATATTTCTTACTGTTCCTATAGTGGTCATAATAATCTGACAGAAGATTGGTCAATTTTTACACAATATTAACTATAGGTAACTTATCCCATTTTCCTTCAAATGATTATGACCACTTGAGTTGAACGCTCCTAAAGCAATAGGAATAAATGTTGTGAAGCTGATGGTTTCTTTTTATTCATTTTAAATTCATATTTAATAATAGCATTTCATATATCTCATAATTCAGACTGAATTTAAATATGTCTTAGTTAATAATCAACTGTTCTATTGCACAAATGTTGAATGGTTACAGACAACCATAAATTTTGGCAAAACTCATATTCATACTGTACTTATTTTTTCCTCTTTTACAGGAGGGAACATAAATGTCATACGAACTAGGTATTTGTAAGCATTAAAGAAATACTGAACTTATGGAGAATGAAATATGTGCCCAGTAGTTTTCCAATTACAGATAAGTCTCATCGTCATGAAATACACACACTCGATAAGACTCAGCATGCTGAAGCCTAAGAAGAGACCTAGCAGGCCTCCACAATTTGCTGAAAGAAAAGTCTACTTTAAATTTAATTTAAAAAATACATATTTGTATATAACTATATATTTAGTGTTCATTGTGATCCTATTTTTTACTGCGAAAATATTTGATCAAAGTTGGTCTCTCATTTCTTAAAATGCTTCCCATTGAATATATTCAGAACTAGTTTCTTTATGCGACTACTTTTTCAAATATCTTCATAAATACTTGCTAATATTTAATAGGTTATCTTTGCTAATCAAGTATTTATTTTTTAGTCCAAACTAAACTGCAACCACTCAATTAATATTGATTATTACTGAAAATGTGGATTGGAAAGTTTTTCATAAATTGTAATTGTGACCAATTTATAGGGGGAAAACCTCAAAAAATATTAAGTTGCAATATACTATTACCCATGAAATCTGTGAATCCATAAAGCTCACTTCGATGACTTCTAATGAATTGATTTTCTTTGAAATACACAAAGACACGTCCGAATGTCTTGCTGTAATTGGAAACAAGAAAATATTACAGAATTTCATAGAAGAAAATAACTATATTTTAAGTTGGATTTACAATTATTAAAAAATCACTTACTTGCTGCTGAGCTTATTTTTCCCGCTTCTTGTTTCAATGCTCTTTTTCCAAGAAATCCCAGCATGAGACAGTTCGACATCATACTTGATTTCTGTACATGCTGGCAGGCATTTGCAGGCTGCCAATCCATCATCTAGTTCATAAAAGTTGTCTGAAACAAAATATATTAAACTACAGATAATTTATAAAACACCACACTTAATATTTGTAACACAATAAATTAACAGACAATAAAATAAATTAATTTTGAACAATAAAAGTTAAAAGTGGGTAGACTTTCAATCAACTGTTTTGTTCTTTGTCAAACTGGTCATTAATTTATTGTTATTTAGACTTAACTATCAATTAACAGTTATTGTAACTGATTAGTTTCAGCTATAGTGGTAAACTACTGATACTTACAGATTTTGCAGTTTGACTGTACTGTGTATTTTTTTTAAAAAAAATAAAATCGTTATGGATGGTATATTGATCACTATGAAACAAAATTTGCTGGCAAACAGTCTATTTGGGTTAAAAGAAGAATATTCATCAAAAAGGGCCATTTTCATTTTGCAGAGGAACCTTGGAAGCATAAAATCAGAAATAATATTAGGAATTCTCTGTGGCCATAGTATATTGTTAAAAGAAAAATTATTCTAAAGTTATTGATTAATTCTCTGAGACTATACTTTTTGTACAAGACACTAGTATTTTAATTTGAGTAGACCAAATAAATGAGATAAAGTAGTTTATTGAACTAATGGTTTCATTTGTTTTCAGATGACAATAATTGAAGAAAACCCATTCCATTACAGTCTGGAAAAATAAATTAAATTGAATAATACATGTTAATAAAATCAGTCACTTATTCTATTGGAATAGTGTCATATTTATGTTATTTAAACAAAAATGTAGGCTTGCAAGATGAATCTGCTAAAACACCACGATTTCCAATAGCTGATGAAGTTGGTGAACACTAGAAGCATTTTGTAACAAATACTGGACTTAGTTGGAACATCAAGAATATATTATGTATAATAAAAGGTTAGTGTGAATCATGTAATTTAATATAAACATAATTGATGTTAAGACCTGCTCACTTACCTTCAGCCTTGTCAGAACATTTAATGCTACCACTTCCACAGAGAGGAGTAGTTCTCTTTCCTACAAACAGAAGGTTGTTAATGGTCTTACAATTTTTTTTCACCTAACGAAAGTGGCAAAAAAGAAATAATTTGGCTAGAACATTAGTAAGCTTACTGGAAAGCTAGAATTTAATTATTTATTTAAATTAAATTCAATCAAAATAGTCTACCAGTGGAAACATTGGCACTTTATGGAATTCCATGCATGAATTAATGGAGTATAATATTTATTTTTCCTTTAAACTTGTTCAATAATATGTACAGGGATGAGAGGTGAAAACATTAAAAAACACTGATGTCAATAAAGAATGCCCATAATGGCATACAGAAAAAAATAAAGTTTAAGAAAATAACAATTATCCACACAGCATCATACGACATTAAAATGTTGAGAAATAGTTTTTGGTACTGACGTGGCATATAGAAGGTGGCACAACCACATTGGTGGATGGTGAAGTTGGTAAGGCACTCAACCTCACAGTTGCCCTGAGTGTAGTAACGGAACAAGTGCAGCTGTCTCTCTGTGGAGAAGTAACATTGACGCCTCTCAGGAGAGTATGACACGAGCTTGGTCGAGGTTGTCATCACATTTGGTCGTACGGTCACCACCATATCTCGGTTTTCAGGGATGCGAAAGAACTGTGTCTTCACCTTTGGGAACTCCACAGGGTTGTGCAAGAACATCTAGCGTAAATGAGACAGTTCATCTATATCAAATTGATGTGTAATGTTAAGAAATGATTCCATCCATATAATTTAACAATTAATTGAATGTCATTCAAACTGTTCAGTAACAAACCGAAAATTTTTTGAAATGTTGCAAATAAAACCTGAATACAACAGCAAAACATGTGAATCAACATTAAAGTTAACAGTTGTGCAAATGAAAAACTATTCACACAAGGGGTAGAATAATTGGGAAACAGTATTTACATACAAAAATACAACACAGAACTACTGTGGTGTAGTAATCAGCGTCATTAACTCACAATCCAGAGATCACACGTTCTTTGTTATTATCGTGGCCAAGGAAAATCACTGTAAAGACTTTGGAGATTCAGCACCAGAATATGCCATATAAGATGACAGAGGACAAGGCTCACAAAGCCAAGGAATAACAATGAAGGAAATATGGGATGTAGATCAAGTATTAGGAAGATACGGAGCACAATACCATCAAATTTCATTAAACAATAAATTTCGAGTCATTTTAGAGTAGTTCTACAAAATGTGAGTTGTATCACTTTATATTTTTGTGAATGATGTGTCACTCCAATCACCTTGAATCCTTGGACAGGATACCTACACACGCCATCCTCATCATCAACGTTCACCTCAAGGTCCATTCGAAGACCCGCCTTGGCTCCAGCTGATCTTGTCCTTCTTGGGAAAGTGTCCATCCCTTCATCTTCTGGGTACCCATCTTCTAGGGTCCAGCCCTGAACCGTGATATTATGGGGAAACTTTACATGAAGGTGTTCAAACCTGAAAACACCAAATTTGCTATCAATTACAACTAAACAAATGCTGTAAGCATTACAGTAATCCAAATTTTTTGACAGTAAGAATTTACCATGAGCAATACTCATAAAATGAATAAAGTAATAAAAAATAATAAAGCTATGGTCCTAAGTAATCATAATATATACATTATAAAGCATGTTAAACAAAAATGGAAACCAGATCTTTTATAATCCAATTACACGTCTTCACAGAAAAGTCTGCTTACCCTTTAGGTCATTTATTGTGGAAAGCTGAAACTAACATTTAATTTTGCACTAACATGGCATCTGAGAAGAGGTGTGGAGAGTCCAAGTTGTTGAAAGTGTAGCAAATACCTTCATCTGTCAAAACAGGATTGAACAATTGAGAGCAATTCCTCTGATTCGACTTCCAGTAGCATGCTGTCAGCATTTCGTCAAGAGGAGGAGCTGCCTGAAACAAAAGGGAAACCCAAAAAATATATGTACAACTTTGAAGCTTTCCGAGTGATAAACTAGAAAATAAATTTACACAGAACTGGTCAAATTTCATAACTTCACCTGAGATGGATTCGGAAACTCAGTTCTCTAGATTCATCAAAACAAATGATTGGTGTTTGATTAGTATTTCCTGGTTATAACACACAGCTTTCACATAAAATTCCATATATTTATTTTTTATTTGTGAACAGTCACTGTTAAAGCAGTTAAGAAGCTACTCACAGAGATGCATTTCTTCTCTCTCTGATTCTGAATGAAGATTCATATAAGTCAACACACCTATTTATTGTGGAAAGCATTTAATTTTGAACTAATGTGGCACCTGATGATGGCGGAGATGGTAAACTCTTCACCCAGTTGTTGAACCGAGAATCTTTTATGAAAAGGGAAAGACATTCAGCAAACCTCGCTCCAGGAATTGGAAGGTCATGGGACAAGGATTCTGGCGTACCTGATGAATGTTTGTTTAAGGTTTCCCTTGAGTTACGCTTAGGCGAATACCAGATAGCATCCTTTAATGGTCACTCAGGATCCCTAGTTAACCTTATGCTACCTTTCAAAGCCAATAGTTTTTGGGGTCGCTGAGTTGAATGCTGGCATTTCCGTGTCATTCAACCACATCAGCTTATAACTAGAGACGGTAAGGTCTAAATGGCACATATTAGTGTAAAATCCATAGGCCTCCTGGTACCGGTGAAGTCACGTGTTCAGGCTCGGTCAGTATACTGTCGAGACATTAGTGTCGAATTAATTCCTTTTTGAGTCCAATATAAAAAAACTCGGGGCAACTTAGCGAACTTATCCAGTCATTAATAAAAGTCATATTATATTAATAATAATTCAGACTGAACAATTTACATCTGATTGAAAATTAATAATATATATTTATGCTACTTAATTAATTAATAATATTTATATTATCACTTCTTTTGTCTATATTTGGCAATCTTTGTATATATAAGAGTAAATGAAAGGTCTGACCTCGGTAATGAAGTCCACAGCTTCCACAGTCGTGGTTTCGTTTCCTTCCGTGTATCGCATCAAGTCGCAGACCAAGGACGCGTGTTGGAGTTCCGTCGCCCTGTAAAACGTCACAGGAGATGAGAGACGCGTCGCGTGACTGAGGAGTACGACTGACTGACTGACTACGGACTGTTTGTGCGAGCGGTCGTCCTCGTGCGTGGCGAAGACGTCGGCGTAGGGGAAGAACGACCGGCGGACCTTGACCTCGCTGCAGATGGTGACCGCGGGGAAGGGCAGCATGTGCACCGGCGTCGACGTCTGCGCGAAGGTCACGATGACCGGCGTCGAGTCCCACTTGTGCTTCACCTGGACGATGAGCGCCGTGCACAGCGCCAGGCACATGCAGAAGGCCGCCAGCCAGCACAGTCTGCGGGAACTCGCAAGTAGAGGCTGGCCACGTCCACCAGGGGCAGAGGCGGGGACTGGGATTCAACGCACCTTTCCGAAAATGTCCGCCGAGGTTCCCCGACGTACCTCAGGCCGTGTAGACTAGTGTTGGAGCAGAAAGACTGCAGGTACTTCACGGCCAGGCCTCTGTTCGAGGCCCTTTTCCTGAAATTAGAAAGGAGAAGCTTGTAAACACTCGTATAATTTACAATTTTGAGTAATGAAATATAACGGTCAGAATGCATTCTTTAAATAAATGAATTAATAGCTACATTAAAAATATTTTGTTTTGGTTGCAATAACAAATTCAAAGTAAAAGACATCGTTTCATCCTTTTACTTGAAACCTCTTCAGGCGTTTAATATTCGTATAATGTATAATTTAGACTTTCATCAACAACTATAAATGGATAATCCTGCCAAATTTGTCAGAAATATATTTCAATAAAATTAAAAATTAGGACATATTAATAAAATAAAAATTTGGCAAGCCGTTTTATTGATAAAATTTCTAAAATGCAACTCAAAACACTTAGAAATTTTTTTCAAAAATAAATAAATTGTTAGTAATGTTCAATAAATTTTAAAATGAAAAATATGTCTGTTTTGAAAATTAGTGTTAAGAAAAATAGCCAATTACAGAGAAAAGAAGTGATGATATAAATACCACACAACGTTTCTGGAATCCTTGTTGCTCTCTTCAGGTAATAAGTAAGAGTTTTAAGAACGACACTGCATGAAGATAGTTTGATAAAAAAAATATACTAAATTAAATAGGCCTTAATTATTGAATTGAAATTTTATCTGGCATCCTCAAAGTAGGCCTATAATATTACTGGAGGCATAAACGTTTTTTGGGGGATGTATTACCTCAGTGAAGTGACACTTTATCTTGCTGGAGCACTTATTATTTAATATATAGATTTTTGTACTATTGCACTTCATATCGTGTGAAATCTGTTAATTTAAATTTTATCCATAGAAAATATTTTTTGAGAAATTTTAAGTCATAAAAGTACATTTCAATAATTAATAACACCTTTTCCACATAAAATTTAATTATATAAAGGATTTTTAGTGGAATGACAATAATTTTTCTGCAGTTGGTATTCTTGTTAGCAGTTCAAAAAAATGCACATGTAAAATTTTAAAATCTATTTTTTTTATCTTGAGAGCATAAATTTAATTACATGGTTTTTATAGTTGAAACTGGACAACGACATCAAAAGTGTAGATGATTTAATATTTGTTTTAAAATTGTTATTACCTGAAGAGGTCCTAATTTTAGGACGAAACGTATTTGATCTGACTCACATGGCTATTTGTCTTAATATAATATAATATATGAATGACCTGCTGGTGTCGTCCATGGTCCGCAAGAGCTTCCGCGAGACTGCAGCACCACGCCCAGCGCCGCCCTTCCCGTCTCACACCCACCCTTCAGGGACGGTCTCTCCCCGCACGCCATCAGCACCGCGTCACGTAAGACATGGAAGGGAAAACAATATTTCGTTAGTGGTTTTTCAGAAAACGGGGCGGAATTCGGATCCGGACACGCGGTCGCGATGACGTCACACTCGGACAATACACACGCGCTCATAACCGCAACAAAATTACACGCGCCATTGCGAAGGATGTTTCCTTCATCCAGAGCTTAGAATCGACGTCTCATAACCGCAACAAAACTTAAGTATTAAATGAAACCAACATCCTTCGCAATAGCGCGTGCATTCTGTATCAGTGTGACGTCACGTAAGCAATTTCAATTGGCCGTATCTCTCGCAATTATCGTTAGTCTGCTAAAAAAAATTTAGCACTCATCCTTTACTTGTGAAAATATTATGAAAAAAAATTTTTGTACCAAAGAAGAAGGGCAGTAAAAGAAACGGACGTAAATGTCGGTTCGTCTTAATTTACTACGTGGCTTTTATAAATGGGCTCAGCGGATTGGAGAAATGAACTGGTTTCGACTTTGCACACAACCTTCATCATTCACTCATATATGGTTCTTTTACTACTATATTTTCTTTAAAGCAAACACCAAGTATTTCATCCACACTGTCAAACAAATATAAGAAGGTGCGATTCTTCAAGTTCTGTCGTAACCTTCAGTGACGTAAAGACAACAAAACTGGTTCACTTTGCACAGTTTTCATCTTGTTTTCTCTCTATATTCAACAGGTTTCTGCTCGTGAGCAATTACTTACGTATATCTAAGGAACATCACAGAGACAACACTTCTTCCGTGACACGGCATTTGTTATGAAAACACTCACAAAAATATCTTCTCTCGACACAAGTAAAAATACACGACGATAAAGTTAAAGTGGACTTTGTTTTAATATCAAACACATACAACAATCAGCGCTCAAACCAATTAATCATCTCTGCAATCGACTCTTTTCTTTATGTAATCGATTAATTCTTCGAAAACTATTTAAGAAAAATTCTAAGTACAAAGTGATAAAACAAATTATTATCATTAAATGTGTGTAAATAAGCAGAAAAAGGGTCCACAGTCAAAATATATATTTAGAAATATTAAAAGTTGCATATAATATTAAAATTCCACGTATTGTTTCTTTGTGTAGGGAATTATTCAGACTTTATCAGAATGATACGAGGATGGAATCCCAAAATAAAAAAAAAATAGTGTGAATATTCTGACTGTCGGTCATTTTCGAATCATTTAAATTAATGTAAGTTCGATATTGTTTTAATTTAAAATTAACTGTCGTATAGAGAACAATGGAACATGTTTTTGACTGAGGGAGTCGTGTGTATATATATATAATTTAATTTATATTATTTATCTGTGCTTCCTAATTTTCAGACGTCCAGACTGAGTTTTGTGTGGTCGTTGCCTGGCTGTTTCTGCGCGCCACCGGTGACCGGAGACCCACGTCGTGATCCCACCGCCGTCTTTACACTACTGAGAAGCAGCGGTGACGTAAATAACTGCCGTGATATCTTCTTCTTCCTTTGTACGGCGACAATCTTAATTATTGTTCACTCCGAAAGACCCCACAATACGACCCTGAGGTACGATTTCTTTTATTTCAAGCAAAATTAAAAAATGGTTTTTCTTCTTTGGATCTTTATATAACCTAACTGTTTGAAATATAAAGGAAATAATAGGTTAAAGGAAAAGTTAGGGACTTTTCTCAAGTGAGTTGCAGTCATGAATATGTTGTCTTCCCCTCGTACTCGACATCTGAGGAAGAGTGTGGCCACAGATGTCGCGCCGAGAGCGTCACGCCTTCTGTGTAACGTGACGGGTTTTTCCCCTTTGTTTTCAATTGACACAAGGCATAAATCATTACAGTAAATGCGGTTTAGACGGTAACTTTATTAATGAACGTTACACGCAGCCAACTCCTTCTACTTGAGACCTGCGTTGATGGCCGTCAGGATGGGGTTGGCTCCTGCTCCACAGAGGTCGTTGAAGTCGTCGGACTCCAGAGCGTTGACCATGGCTCCAGCGAGGCCGAGTTTCTTTATGTACGCCGTCTGCAACAGTGAAGACCACTGGCGCTTGTCTGACCAGTTCTCACCTCACCACAAAGTGGATTCTTCCGTCACGTGCTGCTTACCTTGACTGCGATGCTGTCGGGTGTTTGCACCGACGCCCACTGGTCATCGCTGACGCCGTAGACGTTGCCGTCCACGGTCTTGTAAGTCCACTGGTTGATGCACACCTGCAACAAATACTCTTCGGTACTTCCCACGAGCGGAAGGTACTTGTACGTGTTGTGGCCCTTCACCGGGGTGTTTGTGACGCACGAACCTCGTAGTAGGCGAGCAGTCCCGCCTCCTGGGTGTAAGGACCCGCGACGCCCGGGCCTGAAGTCTTCACCCCGACGCCGTTGTTGGCCTCCGCCGCCAGCGTGTAGGAGCGGGCGTGGGTGGGGATTCCCAGGACCAGCTTGTTCTTGGCCATGCCCGCAGACAGCCACAGGTTGACGCTGTAGTTCTGCAAACAAGCGACAGCGGTGAAGCCGCAGGCCCAGACCAGAGGGCGGCGTCGCCCGCCGACGGACTCACCACGTTGAGGGGGTGGTCGTCCTGCGGCTGCGCGTACAGGGGCGCGTGGAAGGCCGTCACCTGGTCGGCGTAGGAGTGGTAGTCGAAGGCCATCAGGTTCACGAAGTCGACCAGCCTGCCGGGCAAATTAAATCAAGTCGTTGAGTGCGGGTTTCGCACGTGAGGAGCCGGAACTGCCTTCGGGCCTCACCCCTTGAAGCCCGCGACGTCGTAGCTGGTCTCCAGCATGTCGTAGGACGCCCCGGCGGCGACGCTGAGCAGCAGCCCCGCGGCCTTGAGCTGCGTGGACAGCTCCTGCAGCAGCAGCACGTAGTTGGCGCGGTCCTGCGGGAGCCCGTCGCGGAGCCCGGGGTACATCCACACCAGGTCCAGGCCCTGGAAGCCGTAGTCCTGCAGGAACGCCACCGCGCTGCTGGCGAAGATGCGGCGCGTCACGGCGGTGGACGCCATCTGCAATCACACATCTTTATTATTATGCGGTCAAGTGAAGCGATTTATAAAAACAAAGATAAAAAAGTGATAAGAAATTAGGGGTGTTCCAGTTTTTTATTTTAAAAGACTTATTTGAAAAAAAAAAACTTTACAAAAACCGTTAGTGATCTATTTAGTAAGTTGCATTACGTTATTTTTGTAGATGTAGCTGCCCAAAACTGGCTAAAATAAATAATAATAATAATAGTTAACCTGCTGAAACCAAGTTTTTAGTATTTGGATCAATAGTTTGTCATTGAGTAACTGGTGAATGCATCATGTGATGAGAGTATAAACATTCAACACTGGAAGTCAACTGTTGCCAGGTTTCTCCAACAACAACAAAATTCAGAAAGTTGATAACAAACATTTAAAAACTGAAAAGTTTGGTTTGAGGAAGGAACATAACAGACTTGTCCTCTTTGTCATATCATGAATCACTAAACCAAGAAACCAGAACCCATCAAGAATATTATTGTACAAATGTGATTACTGTATTTAATCAGAAAAGTTTATGGACTGTAGAGTTGGTGCTTAGGAGGCAGAGTGTCTCACAACCAGGATTGAAAATTCAGTTTAATTGAGAACAATTTAATAGCCTGTGGGATACCACAAGGTTCTATGTTGGTTTTTGGATTCAGTTATTTCCCAAAAAGTATTTTATAGAGTAGGAGTGACTGCAGTTCACTGTTGAATGAAAGTTTAAGGTTTCTTAACTGTTAATAGTTTATATTCCTGTTTTCTTCCCCATTTTTGTGCAACCAACACAGAGTTGTAGTTCTTACATAAATTATTTTATTTTATTAATTGTTGGTACTAAATTTATCATAATTCCATGCTTGAGTGTATGGACCCGAGAGAGTAGTTACCCCTAGAGACCTAGTGTTCGCTTGAGGAAGGAACATAACAGACTTGTCCTCTTTCTCATATCATGAAGCACTAAACCAAGAAACCCATCAAGAATATTATTCTTCAAATGTGTTTACTGTATTTAATCAGAAAAGTTTATGGACTGTAGATTAGATGAAACCTCATGCTTAGGAGGCAGAGTGTCTCACAACAAGGATTGAAAATTCAGTTTAATTGAGAACAATTTAATATCCTGTGATATACCACAAGGTTCTATGTTGGTTTTTGGATTCAGTTATTTTCCAAAAAGTATTTTATAGAGTAAGAGTGACTGCAGTTCACTGTTTAATGAAAGTGTAGTGTTTCTTAACTGTTAATAGTTGATATTCCTGTTTTCTTTCCCATTTTTTTGCAACCAACTCAGGCTTGTAGTTCTTATATAAATTATGTTATTTTATTAAATGAATGGCTGTCAGCATTGATACTAAATTTATCATAATTCCATGCCTGAATGTATGGACCTGAGAGTAGTTACCCCTAGAGACCTAGTGTTGCTTTGAGGAAGGAACATAACAGACTTGTCCTCTTTGTCTTATCGTGAATCACTAAACCAAGAATCCAGAACCCATCAAGAATATTATTCTTCAAATGTGATTACTGTATTTAATCAGAAAAGTTTATGGACTGTAGAGTTGATGAAACCTCATGCTTAGGAGGCAGAGTGTCTCACAGCAAGGAATTGAAAATTCAGTTTAATTGAGAGCAATTTAATTGCCTGTGGGGTACCACAAGGTTCTATTTTGGTTCTTGGATTCAGTTATTTCCCAAAAAGTATTTTATAGAGTAGGAGTGACTGCAGTTCACTTCTTAATGAAAGTGTAGGGTTTCTTAACTGTTAATAGTTTATATTTCTGTTTTCTTCCCCATTTTTTGTGCAACCAACACAGAGTTGTAGTTCTTATATAAATTATTTTACTTTATTAAATGAATTCCATGCCTGAGTGGATGAATCTGAGAGAGTAGTGACACCTAGAGTCCTAGTGTTGGCTTGACCCATGGGTTTTCAGATATATTCTGAAGTTTGTGTGTGTGTGTGTACAGACACTGTGTTGACGCATTCTTTTTTCTTTTTTAGGTATAAAGAAGGTTGTTCCTGTTTCTCACTGAAGAAAGAGACAACGACGAAGGGTTTCACAAGCAAGGATTTTTCCTTATCTGATTGTGTGTGACAGCTGAAGAAGACGGAGAAACGTTTAGACACTTCAGATAGGAAAATAATTAGTGAGATAACGGCAAGGAAAACCCCAAGAGATTAGCTCGCAGATTGAGCCAACTTCACAAAGCCCCCGTCACACTATTCTCGTAATTAGGGATTTTTAAATGTTGATGACTCCTTTTTTACTTTCTCTCACCACGACATTTACTGTTACCAATAACTTCATTCATATGCGCTCTCGCTTACCATATTTTACCATTAACCTGGGAAAATTATCTGTAAGCGCGTTTTGACTTCGTAGAAAATGTCAATTTACACAAATAAATATGCTGATATTATTGTTTACGGTGGAAATAGGAAAAATCTGATATAAGTAGAAAAGAAAAAAATGTCCTCCTCACAAACAATGTGGGTGACATAGGAGGCCCGGGGAAGGGGGGGGGGGGCAAGTGAAATTTTTATAAAGGTCTAGCTGACTGTGTCGGCGTTGCCAGCGACTCCTATAACCCCGGAATGGACCCAAATCTCCGTCCTACCACAATAGCGCTTCCCTCCCTTGCCTTGTGGAGTTAAAATTAGACACTTAAAAAAAATTCTCTAATGACACTATCCAATTAAGGGACCCAGAAAACGTTTAATTATACGCTAATAATGGCCGCTTAGGAATGGTTTTTTTAAATCCCACTCCCACCCTGAGAGGTGGTAGCTGTGTCTTGATCCCTCGGTCTTTGTTCCTGGACCGTACGTAACATGTGATTGATATTGCTGTACTCGTTTAAGACTGTCCACGGATGTTTGTCTCCTAGGAGCTCAACTACAGCTTAACCTGTATGGTAAATGTCACAGTGACTTCTATAACCTCGGATTTGACACCAGTCTCGGTTGTTTCGCGTTATTTTCATGCAACGTTCCTCCACTTCTATTGCTGCTTTAAAGGGTTGAAATATAAATTTAAAACCGTCTGGAGCGAAACTGTTAATCACATAGACCCCAAAAACTAATTATGCGACGCTGAAAAACGGCCGTTTTAGCGTGTTATTAAATTTCACCCCCCCTTTCCGGTTCACCTCTCGGGAGTTGCCTAACGCTTCGACAGAAACACAAGGCAAGGGAGGGAAGCAGTATTATGTTAGGGGAGGTGAAAGGTGTTACTTAAAAATAATGCAAAAAAGGACGGAGATTTGTGTCCGTTCAGGGGTTATAGGAGTCGCTGAGTTTCATACTCGCATTAACCATGCCGGCAAATAAATACCCGGGCGACGCCGGCAAAGTCAGCTAGAGATTTATAAAAATTTCACTTGCCCCCCCTCCTCGCCCCCTTTGTCTGTCACATTCTTTGCGAGGACCACATTTTTTCTTTTCTACTTATATTAGATTTTTCCTATTTCCATCAAAGTTTCATCGCCATAGGAGGGATGGGTTAGGAGCGCATAAAGACCGGGCACGGATGCACTTCATCGCAGAGGATGCGCAGTGACGTGATCCGTGCTTCTGCGCACGTCATGTTGCAACACAGCCAGCGCTCGACTTTTCCAGTGAACGCAGTACCTGAGAGTACTTGAGGGAACCTTCGTTCCAGCCGCCGACGCCGAGCAAGGGCACGACGCCTTCCAGGGCGGTGAACTTGTTGTAGTTGCCGAGGTCGACGTCGTTCCAGGGGTCCAGCGACGCGATCTTGCCCGTGCTGGTGTCGAGGCCGGCGAAGGTGTACACGACGTGCGTGCACAGCGACGTGTCGATGGTGGCCACGTCGAACTTGGCCGGGAACGGTCTGTAGGTGGCCCACGACCCGTAGTAGCAGAACACCGTCGCTGCGGAACACCACATTCATAACATTACACTGGGTTCTCAATAATCATCAAAGTTTGCAGCAATTGTGACTTGCCTAATAAGAAGAAGTGGTAATAGAAGCACCACACAACGTTTCTGGAAGCCTTGTTCCTTTCTCTTCAGGCGCACAAAAAACTGCACTAGTCAGTAATGAACTTATTACATTTATAAGTTGATAATGATAAGAAGATGTGTGGTTGGCTTTGTATAGTTGTTATGGTGATGACGAATCGGGATCAATAAATTAAACTATACTAAGCTTATTTTTTTTAAAAAAAAATGCATTCCCTGCTGTATGTTCAAATGAATTGAATCCTGAATTTGAATATTAATTGAAGAGTTAATTATAAGGAGGAGAAATACAGGAGTCACTTGACTAGAGCAGTTGTCTCTCTCTCTCTCTATCTCTCTCTCTCTCTATCTCTCTATCTCTCTATCTCTCTATCTCTCTCTCTCTCTCTCTCTCTCTCTCTCTAGGCTCTTGGGCTTTTCCTGCTGCAGAAGAAAGGGTCAAGGATCCCAGAAACGTTGTCACTTCTCAGGTCTTCTATTTGGTTATTTTACTTATTAATAATTTTCAACGAGACGGATTTTTTTTTTCCGTTTTCCTTGTCCGCAGTGATTGTGGCGCAACTGAAAATGCATCACTGCACTGCCGACGAGGCGCATGCGCAGTAGGACGGGTGACGTCACTGCGCATGCAACGACTCAAGTAGGCAATCTCCCACAATTGATGAGAGAAATCAAAAAAATTAAAGTTTAGAATTATCTTATATTGGAAATTAAATACTTATCAGCCAAATTTTTAATTCATAGCGATTCGAACGTTTTATGTTAAATGTTTTGAGTGATAATAATGCAGTTGTAGTGTGGAAGACGGTCACTCAATTTAGACAAAGATGGAGAATTTCTTAATGCCAGATTTTAAAGCTTCCCACACATTCGTGCCTTAACGTATTCAAGCTTATCACAGAATTAGTTCGTTTGCAGGTGAATTTATTTAAATGAAGAATTTTAAGGGAAACCCCGCAGATGTTCGAATGAAGGAAGCCTGCGAGAGGATTCTCTCGCAGGTGGACCTTCCCAGAGAGCTCTGGCGGGATGCCTTCACATCTCTCTGGATTTTATGAACTAAGGTTCCCACATGCCGAGGCCTGTTTTGAAAGGTGCATGTTCCGGGGTCGCAGACCTTGGGCATACGGTAAGAGTTTGGAATAGTCGGCCAGCTGCCTCCTAAACTAGTCGAGGCATGGCGAGGGGAAAGCTGCGTCCCCACAGCTAATCCCTCACCCGCCATCCAGGGAAGGGCGTGGGACAAGTACCCAATGCCAGACCTGCCTGATGCAGGTTTTTCTAGGGGTTTCCCTGCATCACTTTTAGGCGAATTGCTGGATAGGATCCTTAAACTATACCCCGGGGGCCGTAGTTAACCCTTGGCTACCTTCCTCTACCCTTCCGCATCCCCCCTTTCAAATCCCTTCCCTATGCTATAAGAGGGGAGTTGCCACCACGTGGATTACCCTCGTGTAGTCTGTCTACACCTCAATATATATACATATTCGAATTGATTTAACGAAAGACTCGTTACCTTGTGTAATTAATTATAGATTTTATGACAGGACGTTAACGTGTCTTCCGTTTGATCATTTCGAATATATGGGTTATTTGTTTCAAGTTCTTAATCTAGATAAATTCATATTTTAAGAGTAACAACTCTCTTCTGGTCCTGGTGGCTTACCTTCGGCGGTGAAGCTGGCAGCAGCCAGGACGAGGAGGAACGTTGCGGCCATGTCTGGCTTACGAGGGGGACCTCGCACTTATATATGCACCTACGTTATCTACGAGATTTCATTGATCTCTTATCTCAGTCGTTTACGTGCGTCATAGAAATGAAGACCTTTCTCCAATACATTGTTCTCGGAGTTCATCCGGGTTTTGCATAATTATAGTTGCGTTCTACTATAATTATGCAAAACCCGGTAGAACTCCGAGAAGAATATGTTGAACAACTGCACCGGGAAGTCTTCAATCTTAGACCTTTCTTGTTGGTCCACAGCTGCCATCTTCCTCCAGCACTGTCCAAGCATCAAACATTATAACCACCTTATCGACTAAACTGGTTGTAACGGGCGGCATGTATTGGAGTATAATACATTAGGAGTTCAGGATCGGAACAGAGATTGCATTGCACATCGTGGGCCTTCAGATGCGCTCACGATAAGGTTGTTTGCTGCTCTCCCTTATCTACCGTCGTCCTCGTTGACCAGCCTCTCGTGACGTCAGAGGAACACTTTGTGCGTCAGGCACCTCCGAAACGTCCGGCAACGTTCAAGGTCTTTCGAAGCCGTCGCAGAAAAAGAGGGAACTTTCGATTAAAGGACAAAAATGGATTCTCATTTATAATAACATCTTTATTTTTTTTTCAAGTTATCAAATATGTAAAATTACAATTACAGATCAACAGAAATGAAACAACTGAGATTTTTTTTCTCCCTTTGATGTGTGCGTTTCCTTTCTCTCTCTCTCTCTCTCTCTCTCTCTCTCTCTCTTTCTCCCTCTCTCTACTTTGCTTGAGATTCGTCACATTGACTTTCCTTAACCAATTTTTCCTTTCTTTCAGCCAAAAACAAGTGTCCAGTTAATTACAGAATCTAATAATCCTTAGCTCTAAACGAAAGTGACCCAATTTCGTCCCCTTCATCACAGACGCGAAAAAACCACGACGATGATTCAGTAATTTATTTTCCCGTCAGCTTGAAGAAAATTATGGGGTAAAAACGGTGAACGTCATGAGTCTTACCAACACTGGCCATTCAAGCAAACCTTCTCATGACACTGACAATTCTTCAGGCTAAAGAGAAAATAATTTACAGTTTGTTTGTTTTTTGTGAAGAAAGAACTTTAAATTCTCCTCGGGGTGGTTCACAAGTATCACAGACAGTTGCTAAACAACCTTCACTACGTAAAGGTGAGAATTACAGCGGCAGAAGAAGAAGAAGAAGCCTGGTCCAAAGTAAAGTCTCGCTGTGCGTGGGAGCGAATCACGGAAGCTGTCAGATGCTCTAAAATAGACGAGGCAACAAACGGGGAGACAAACACAAAAACGTGGTGAGCTCAACTGGGAAGACGTGAGAGGAAACCCACATCCGGAGACGTGACGTGTCAGGAAGGAAGCGCAGAGGAGGAAAATGGAACAAACTAAGTAAAATAAAAATGTGGAATCCGAATCCTTTCCCCAGCATAATTTGACGCTCCATTTAGTTTTCTCAACATGGGACTGGTCAAGAGAAAGGAATGGCAGGGAAAACACTCCCGGCCTTATGACGTTCGTCCTCAATCATAGTTGAGAACGAGGCAGAGCACGCCGGCGAAACGTTGTGTGTATCAATAAATATGTAACCCTCTGCAACGTTCCAGGGATCCTTGTCCCTTTCTTCAGGTGCCAAGAGGAGCCTACAGCGACACAACCGCACAATTCAGTTGACAAAACTGAAAAGCTTACTGGAGTGATGCACACTTGTCGACATTCAACTTTAGAGTTTTGTCAACTCAACTGTGCGGTTGTGTCGCTATAGGCTCCTCTTGGCACCCTGAAGAAAGGGACGAGGAAACGTTGCGTGGTATTTATGTTATCACTTATTTTGTCTGTATTTGTCTTATTATTAATTTTCAGTAACAGACGTAAATTTTGTTATTTTATGTATTTAACCCACTTGCTTCATTCATATGTTTTTAGAAAAGTACAGCTGCATCTCGCTGGGGAAAGGAAGAACAGAATAGCAGTCAAAGTTCCTCTCAGACAACGGAGTAGAGCAACTGTTAAATAGTCATAGATAAGAGCGGAACCAGGGCGACGTAGAAGAAGATGAAGACAGCTGCTCCAGGCCAGGCTCCACAACGTTGTGATTGCAGACAGAGGAAGAACAGAGCTGAGGATATTGCCACCTTCCTACTCTACTTTAGAATTTTCCCGTACACGTGCAGTGACTAATCTCTCTGGGATTACAAGACTACCTTTGGTAATAAATAGTGTCAGGACTTCTTGAGCAGCAGGATGGGCCAGTAGAAGACGACGAAGAGCAGGAAGAAGGCGGGGAAGATGGTCCTGGAGTGCCTGTCGATCTCCTGCCAGAGGACCTTCTCCCTGCCCGTGGTGTGGTCCCTCCACGAGGTCTGCAGCAGCCTCTGGCCGCGCATCCTCAGCACGGAGCCTCGCCGCCCCGAGGGCTGCGCGGGCGTGGGCGTCGCCGCCGTCTCCACGTCCCACGCGGACAGGCACGGAGGCTTCTCGGCCGCCTGGATGCGCTGCTCAGGGGCAAACAACCAGGGTTACCTCGGGGCCCTTCCTCGGGAGCCTGGCGCGGGCTGAGGACACTCACCATGGGCAGGATGCGCGGCAGGTTGGCGCCCTTGTTGTTCTTCTCCCGCTGGTAGCGGACCTCCAGCACCTTCACCACCACGAACTCCCCCAGGGCGGCGAAGACGAACACCATGCAGCCGGCCATCCACAGGTCCAACGCCTCGAAACAAAACAGCAAAAGCCCTTCTCAAACAGCGCCTCGCGCGGGGAGCCTCGGGGAACGGCGCCGTACCTTCACGTAGGCCACGGGCGGGATGTCGGACTTGAGGCCCGTGAACATCGTCACGAGGGTCAGCATGGACGTGACGAGCAGCGTCACTCTGCCCGGGATGGCGTCCAGCCCGATCCAGAAGCTGAACCACGAGAGCATCACCACCAGCGAGCTGGGCGCGAACGTCTGGATCAGGTGGTGGCCGATCTGCCGCTCGAACCGGAAGAACAGCACCAGGCGCGAGAAGTTGGCTGCAACACAAATAAGCTCCACTATTCTGCATTTCAAATTTGTTGACAGTGGGGCGGGAACATTATTATTTACATTTCTCGGGAGTTCCATTGTCTGTGACCAAGAAAGAGGTACAAAAGTGAAGAAGTAAAGAAAAAATAGGAAGAGGCAAGTTAGGTTACATTGACGCCGTGGCTCATGGTCGACGTCCCGACGCTCCGAGCAGGGAGAAGAATAGCCTGTCTTCGTCTACTCCAGACAATCTAAATAATAAAGAGTGCCGCTGTAAATTAATTAATGTTAATTCCTGTCTTCTGTTGCAGTGCCGAGAGCCGCCATCTTGAACCTTGTATTGTCATGGCCGTCGGTAATTCCCACTGGCTAAATGCTTGCGCGTGTAGTGTTAATTAATCTCTGGTTGCTACGTGATTCCACAATCCTTGACTAAATCGTCAGGGTAAAACATTGTGTACTTTACAGAATCTCTCGCTCTAATTGTAATTGCTGCTACATAGGGCGGACGAAACGTTCACTTAATACCCGTATCAGGAAACAAACTGTTAGTCTCCAAACACATCATCAATCCGAAACATACATTTGATTGGCTCATGCAAGAGATTCTTCGCATTAAGTCAAACATCACAGATATTAATGTACAAACATAGTCGTTGCGTTTTCTTCGCTTCTGAGTTTTGTCAGCTGACCAGTGCAGTTGTGTCTCCTCTTGGCACCTGAAGATGACAGGAACAAGGAAACGTCTTCCCAGCAACCTCCGAGGATGTGACGTCACCTGTGCGTCTAGGGACGGACGGACAGACAGCGCTTGCGACACGAGACGAGAGATCGGGTTTCTGCACAATGACGGCGATTTGCCCCGGCGGGAAGCAAACAAACGCCGTGTCATTAGGCCCATTGAGGTCGTTGGGCCACTTGCCGAGAGCAACGCGCATCAATCAGACGCAGAGCGGCGACAATTAGCGGCAAAACACCTCAGTTACAAACATATTCATATTACTGTCCTTCTTTACTGAATTACTACCGTAGAAGGACCGCGACACACAAGTTGAAATTAAGACTTTTTCTACGGATGAGTTAAATTTTTTAATATTAAAAAATATATGTATTTTACGCAGGGTTGGCATTAGAAAGACTAAGGTTGGTTTTTTTTGCGGGGGGGGGGGGTAACAGGCTACGTGAGGGTAATCCACATGGTGGCAACTTCCCCTTTAATAGCATAGGAAGGGATTTGAAAGGGGGGATGCGGAACGGTAGAGGAAGGTAGCCAAGGGTTAACTGGGGGCCCCCGGGCTATGGTTTAAGGATCCTACCTGGCATTCGCCTAAAAGTAATGCAGGACAAATCCTAGAAAAACCTGCATCAGGTAGGTCGGGCATTTGGTACTTGTCCCACGCCCTTCCCTGGATAGCGGGAGAAGAGTTTGCTGTGGGGACGCAGCATTCCCGTCTCCGTACCTCGACCGCTTTAGTAGTCAGCCGGCCGACTATTCCAATGGTGAAGCTGGACGATCATAGGCTGGGGAATACATGACGTGACTCTGAAGTTCACGTAAACAACGATCCTGGTTGTGCAAATTCAAATTCTATCAGCGCAAGAAGTTCCCCAGCCTCCAGTCACAGTAATTGCTTGTTAATTATTCAGTAATTTTGAAACGCCCTCTTTTCCTCTGCACCTGGCATTATGTTGGGCCCTTTGGACCTTTGGACGGACGAATTTTCCCACAGATCAGATCGGTTGAGTTAGAAAAATGACTCCTCGTTCGCCCCCAAATGATCTTCATCCTGTGCCGTCACGTGATGACCTTGGGGGAGGTTTGGCCATAAAAAGGACCCCCACTCACTCAACTCACGCGAATTAAGATCGCTCGTTTCAAGCGGAAAAAAACCAGCTCGCGTCATAAAGACTCATTTAAGGTGCCGGAACTACACAATTACCTCCTGGTTCAGGTTGTCAGACCTGGACGCGGTCCTTCAGGAAACCTTTGCTATGAAATATAAGAATTACATGAAATAGCTGGAAACAGACAAAATTAAGAGATGATGGAAATACCACACAACGTTTCTGGGATCCTCAGGTGATTCGGAAAAAAGACACGAGGGCATTTTTGTATCGTGTATGTACAAAAACATGAAATTCATATTAAAATTCTTGAAGAAACATTTGAGAAGTATTTCAATGGTTGTGGAGAGTGCGGAGGCAACTCAGTGACTCACCCTCTCTCTCGTGGACGTATCCGTGGGTCTCTTCTATCTGCAGAGGCTGACCCACGTTGTACTGCAGCAGCTTCAGCTCAGGATTCAGCATCACCGCGTCCTCCGCCCACCGCAGACGCATTTTCTGCGCGTTGTACGAAACTGAAACACACACGTTATCGTTCTATTTTTTTAGGGTAATCCACATGGTGGCAACTCCCCTTTAATAGCATAGGAAGGGACTTGAAAGGGGAGATGAGGAAGGTAGCCAAGGGTTAACTAAGGGGAAAATAACACTCCCCTTACCTTAAAACAATTACAATTACTTCACATATGTTAAGGGAAGCGAGTCAAAGTTTCTTCATGGACCTTGACAGTGTAAAGTAATACTCTCTTTGCCCCAAAACATTCCACATTATTTCCCATTCCTTAAGAGAGTCAAAAACCTCTCCTACAACCCGTAGCCTAAGGGAGTCAAAATTAATAATAAGACAGAGTAAGTGATGATACCAGACAACGCTTCTGGAAGCCTTGTTCCTTTCTTCAGGTGCAGAAAAAAACGCAAGAGCCTAGAGTGACACAACTGCACCAACATGTGTTATTTATATCATCACTTATTTTTTTGCCTCTATTTGTATATCTTTATTATGATTAATTTTTAATCAGACGTAAATTATTGTTTTTTAGAGTCAAAATTTTGTTTGGTTTCTACAAGATGGCTTAAAACACACGCTCGGTACGTTAACAGAATCAAAAATACTTCACGATAATTTAAGAAGGGCAAAAAATCCTTAAGAGTGTCAACCCTAATAGACATCCCCTGCTGTATGTTCAAATTAATTGAATCCTGAATTTGAATATTAATTGAAGAGTTAATTATAAGGAGGAGAAATACAGGAGTCACTTGACTAGAGCAGTTGTCTCTCTCTCTCTCTCTCTCTCACTCTCTCTCTCTTTGTCTCTCTCTCTCTCTTTTTCTCTCTCTAGGCTCTTGGGCTTTTCCTGCTGCTGAAGAAAAGGACAAGGATCCCAGAAACGTCGTCACTTCTCAGGTCTGCATTTGGTTATTTTACTTATTAATAATTTTCAACGAGATTGAATTTATTTTCCGTTTTCTTGTTCGCGGTGATTGTGGCGCAACTGAAAATGCATCACTGCACTGACAACGCGGCGCATGCGCAGTAGCACGGGTGACGTCACTACGCATGCAACTACTGTAGTCTTAATAGAGTAAAGAATAGTCGTGGTGCCTTGAGGAAGTCACAAAGACCCCCCAATACCTTAAGAGAGTAAAAAACACACCCGGTCTCTTGTGCGGGTCAAAATGTTTTAAACAAACATTTTTATTTTTATTAGATAGATATTTCTATTCTTCCTCGGCTCCACAGCCCATGAAGGGCCTTGGCCTACCAGACTATCTTACATGACACATTCTGGATCCACGAGTGACACCTGGTGAGAGCGTGGACCACAAACATCCACGCTGGCCACTACGTCACAGCAGATAGATATTTATTTATTCTTAAACCTTGGTCACTTGAAGCAGGTTTCTTCCATGTTGTGGAGTGTAACATTTTTTCAAACTTGTTCCTTCCTCTTGCACAGCGTCACGGTCATAAGAGAGCAAAGCAGCGTAATGAAAGCTTACTGTCGGCGTCACGACTCACAGCTTTCGATGTACATGGGGCAGACCTGGATGTCCATGGGGTAGAGCTGGAACTCCATCTGGCAGGCGATGATGGCGTGCATCCTGGCCGCGTACCTCACCGTCTTGTTGCGGAAGAGCGTCACCGACGAGAACTTGTGCGTGAGCCTGGCGATCTCTGCAACACAGACCTACTCAGCTCGTCCGTCGGGGCCCCAGGGCGAGAGGCCGCGCGGCCGCGTCACAGACCTGACACTTTGGAGTTGAGGATGTACGGGTCCGGCTGCCAGAGGTTGTCGGAGAACTCGGGAGGCAGCGTCACGTAGTCGTCGCCGTCCTCGAAGATGTCTTCGGGGAGGTGCAGGCGGGATTCATTCCACCGCTGGCGCACGAACATGTCCACTCTGAAGTTCAAGGAATTCACATGTATTGATTGACCACACACAGTCTCGTGCATTGTTTTTAAAAAATTAATAATTGGCAGAATCTTTCGAGCTACCTGCTCACTCAATGACAAATTATAACTTTGAAAAAGGCCTTGCGACTTGTCACATGTTTTTAAACTGTTATAGTTTGTTCAAACTATCCATTACGTCGACATTTTCCGCCAATTAACTTTTTTTTAACAATATAAGAGATTGAATGTTGTGTTTTGTTTACCAAACTACCTGGATGCCCTGCGTTGCCCGGGTTTTCATAAGTAAACTCGGCGACATCCATAACCACGGATTTCACTCCAATGTCGGTTGTTTTCGTGCTATTTTCTAGTAATGTAACTCCCCACCCCCCTCTAAGGGTGCTCCCGTCCCATACCGAAAGGGGTTGAAATTATACACACACAAAAAAAAAGCTGGAGGAACACTATTAATCTCACTGACCTCGAAAAATATTTATTCGACGCAAATACCGTCTCTTCCATCCCACCTCCTCGCCCCTGCACGTGTGTCTTACCCCCACAGGAACACGAATTTGGTCCAATTTTCCCTCCTGGTGTATATTTGTATTAGGAACACGCACACAAACAGTTTATTAATGACAGATAAAAAGATTGTGGATATTCTTAATTAGTAAATAAATACACTACGTTAAAATCTATCGGAATATAAAAACCCTCAAGTCACGTTTTTCTTAATAGAAAATTCAACAGAAATGTATTCAATAAAAAAACAATTTCAAACAAATAAATGGGGTAATTACGGTCATTTAAGAACTCATTTCATTTTTTTTAGGGCAATAGGCTACATGAGGGTGATCCACATTGGGCAACTCCCCTTTAATAGCATAGGAAGGGATTAGAAAGGGGGGATGCGGAAGGGTAGAGGAAGGTAGCCAAGGGTTAACTAGGGGCCCCTGGGCTATGGTTTAAGGATCCTACCCGGCATTCGCCTAAAGAAATGCAGGGAAAGCCCTAGAAAAACCTGCATCGGGTAGGTCGGGCATTTGGTATTTGTCCCACGCCCTTCCGATGACGGGAGAGGAGTTTGCTGTGGGGACGCAGCTTACCCCTCGCCATGCCTTGGCCAGTTTAGGAGGCAGCTGGCCGACTATTCCAATAGGAATAGCGGACAACTCTTGCCGTATGCCCAAGTTCTCTCAAAACAGACCAAGGTGCCTAGATTTTTTCCAGTTTTATTGGAGCTGCTTTCGGATAATGACCGTGACCGTCTTCTAGTTGTAAGTAAAACCTAAAAAAAATTGTGCAAGCAAAACACGAAATTTAGAAATAATTATTTGACAGTCTTTACTATGGACAAAGCGTAACAACAGAAACCACGGGATTGAAACCTTAAAATAATCTTAAGATTCGTCAGAATGTTGGGGTATTGTAGAAGAAAATGTCGTAAACTAAGTGGAAGAACTTAATTAATCAAGTAAGAAAAAGTAAGACATGGTGGAAGGTTCAAAACGAGAATATAATAATTATTTAGTGTATTTGAAGTAATTGAAGGCACCTGAAGTCCATGTCCTCGACGTTGATGGAGTTGATGTCCACCACGTAGATGCTGAACTCCACGCCCACGGCCTCCCCGTCCCAAGATGGCGGACGAATTTCTGCACAGAGCACATGACGGACAACAGGCACACGGAGCTTGCTTGTTATAAACAAGTGCACGGTGTTTGCTTACCTTTGACATAGTTCTCCGGGAGGACGACGCGCGGCTTGATGGTGTAGTTCTTCTTGCATGTGACGCGTGTCACGCTGAATGCGAAAAATAAAGAACAATAACTTGGGAAGTTTATATTTGCAATGTAATTTCGTTTGAATAACAAAAAATTATCGGTCCTTGAGGTCAGAAATCAATTTTAATATTGAACTTGTAATCTAAAACGTTTCATCCAGGCTACAACTATGTAAACAAATAAATTGAGGAACAAATTCTTACAAAATGATAAATTTTTAAACGTTCAATTATGTATGAATATAATTTATACTGTTGGTTGAAAATAAATTTAATTTCTAACATGCGACGTTGCGGCCTAAATGACTGTTATATTGGCCCAGCTGTTACGAGCATCGTCGATACTTAAGAATGCAACACACAGGACACAATAATAAAGAGTCATAAATTTAATTTAAATTATTTGTGTAATTTTTGAACATTACCGTAAATGTCAGTGATGCTCGTAACAGCTGTGCCAATGTAGCAGTCACTTAGGTCGCAACGTCGCAGGATTAGTAATTAAACTAATCTTCATACGTAGTTGAACGTTTAAAAATTTATCATTTACTCAATTTATTGGTGTAGATGTTGGTAACAGCTGACGAGGTTACACTGGTTGTAGTTACCAGAGGCAGAGAAGCGAGGTCAGGATGAGCGCTGTCATAGCGTCAGTGCACACGCATCCTGCAGAGGCTTTACTCTGCTGCGGCCACGTCCATGCCTGCGGGAAAAATTAAATACTGTAATAACACAAAATATACGTCTCTGGTAAGAAGAATGTTGTGTCGCTCCAGGCTGCTCTCAGCACCTGAAGAAAGGAACAAGGTCACTTCTTTTGTCTGTATTGGGGTATTTTTCTTATTATATATTACTAAAGATATTTTGTTCCACAAGATGTTAGCCACGTGACTGCCTTCGTCCACGTGCCATTTCGTCTCAAGGCGAAGGGAATGAATGTCCTGCCTTAAATTACAAGCTCTCCTGTTCTTTCTCTCGTTATGTCACATTCTGAAGGTTTCCTTTGACGCCCTCCGCCCTATGCAGTAATAATGATGAAGGGACGAAGGGGGGAGGAGACGAGGCAAGTTCATTCAACTCCTTACCGTTGAACGCACTGTGGCGTATGTTGTCAATACTGTAAGCAAATAACAGATATGAAACACAATGTGTAAAGTAATTTGGGTCACTCTGTCATTGAGGTAAACCTTGTGGATATCTGTCACACGCCATTATTCCACACACCTGGTTGATGAAAAGCTTTTCGATTTACAAATCTTCATCATGGCGGTGGTCGTCCCATATCTGGTTCTTCTTTTCCTCTAGTCCTTGGATCACGTGTAGATGACAAAGTTAACCGCAGTCGTGATGGCGGATATTTAGAGACACACAACTGCGTCTTCTTCACAAAAGTTGCTTTTATCTTTTCAATATCAAATAACAGATGCATATGGCTCCTGTTTCGAGGACTAATAAAGGTCTTCCTCCTGCATTTCTACGAGCAAGACAGTTTACACGTCCATGGTAAAGTAAAACACGTGGTTGGACACACAGGTCAGGAATTGGTAAAGCATCATTCATAAATAGAAGAATCTGAACAGTTTCCCTGCTGCACACAAGGAAATTAAACCAAATAAAATTTTAATTTACGGCCAGGGAGAGAAAGAAATTGTTAAACATGATATTTTTTATTTCTTGTACAAGTGAATGTAACAATGTCGCGTCTAACAGTTTTAAAATCATAGTAAATACAGTTTCTTAGTTTCACCTTCCGTGGCTTGCTTACAACAGTCTGCTGTTAGAAATGGGGTTTAAATTATTTAATTACGTATAGAAATATTGAAGCCATTTTAGATAAATTAATCGAGTTGATCGTAAAGCCGCAGTCGAGGGTCAAACTAAGCCGCTCAGTAAAGATACGCTTAAAACAACACAAAAACAATATAAAAAATAATATTCAACATTATTATTCTGGGTAGTCAAAACACGTTTACTTAAAGAATCATAAAATAGACTGGTGTAAGGTACGAAGAGAGAGAGAGAAGAGAGAGAGGAGAGAGAGAAGAGAGAGAAGAGAGAGAGAGAAGAGAGGGAAGAGAGAGAAGAGAGAGAGAGAAGAGAGAGAAGAGAGAGATAGATGAGAGGGAAGAGAGAGGGGAGAGAGGGGAGAGAGAGGGGAGAGAGGAGAGAGAGGGGAGAGAGATGAAGAGAGAGAAGAGAGATAGATGAGAGGGAAGAGAGAGGAGAGGGGAGAGGGGAGAGGGGGGAGAGAGATGAAGAGAGAGAAGAGAGAGATAGATGAGAGGGAAGAGAGAGGGGAGAGAGGGGAGAGAGAGGAGAGGGGAGAGGAGAGAGGGGGGAGAGAGATGAAGAGAGAGAAGAGAGAGATAGAAGAGGGAGAAGAGATAGAAGAGAGATAGAAGAGAGATAGAAGAGAGAAGAGAGAGATAGAAGAGAGAGAAGAGAGAGACAGAAGAGAGAGACAGAAGAGAGGGGGGAGAGAGATGAAGAGAGAGAAGAGAGAGATAGAAGAGGGAGAAGAGATAGAAGAGAGATAGAAGAGAGATAGAAGAGAGATAGAAGAGAGAAGAGAGAGATAGAAGAGAGAGAAGAGAGAGACAGAAGAGAGAGACAGAAGAGAGAGGAGAGAGACAGAAGAGAGAGAAGAGCGAGAAGAGCGAGAAGAGAGAGGGGGAGAGAGGGGGGAGAGAAGGGGGAGGGGAGAGAGGGCGGAGAGAGAGAGGAGAGAGAAGAGAGAGATAGAAAAGGGAGAAGAGAGAGGAGAGAGCGATAGAAAAGGGAGAAGAAAGAGAAGAGAGAGAAGGGAGAGTGATAGAAGAGAGAAGAGAGAGATAGAAGAGACAGAAGAGAGAGAAGAGAGAGAGAAGAGAGAGAGAGAAGAGAAGACAGAAGAGACAGAAGAGAGAGAGAAGAGAGTGGGGGAAGAACTTCTCCGGGTTAATAACTCAAATGTTACATATTACATCAGTATAAAATAAATGACACTAAGAATTAACCAAAATTTATTACACTTCGCTTTTCTAATTCATTAATTGACATAGTGTTACAATTGTAAGTTGTTCCTACTGTAATCTGTACTCGACAAAGTAACTGAGTCGTTGTCGTTTAAATTTTGAACATTTCGGCCGCAGCAGTTGGCAATTATTCTATTTCTTTGCTTTAAAATGTAAAACTTCTAACCCGAAGAGGTCGAAAAAGCGACGAAAATATATAGAATTATGTATCAAAATCTATTCATATCCTGAAATATATTTTTGCTGCAATAACATTTAGTTTTATCGAAATATAAGCATTATTCCTTACTTTCGTGTATCGTTTAATAGTTTATTTATATAATAAATAGTTCTCGGATTTTGCATATTTATATTAAGACGCAACGTTTCGACGACTGAAAGCTCTGTCGTCATCTTCTAGGCGAAACGTTGCGTGTTAATATAAATATGCAAAAACACGTGTGCACTATTTATTGAACAACTTCACCGGGAAAGTCTTCAGTCTTAGTTTATTTATATTTTGTTCTTCTTAAATTAAAGAAAATAACTAATCGTTCAAACTGTATGATTATTCAATAAGGTAAAAATAGCCAAGAATACAGACTGTAAACAATTGAATTGAAATATTAAACACACACACACACACACACACTCACACACACACACACACACACACACACACACACTCACCCCGTGACGTTTCTGCTAACTTTGTCGCTGTCTTCAGGCGTTGTAAAGTAGAATATAGTTAAAAGCTTTTTGAATGAACGGCGGCACATTTTTAAATGGCGTTAACAAAAATGCACTGAAGACTTTTAGGACGTCCGCAGTATCCATGATCTAAGTAATGAAACTTCGCCTAGAAGATGACGACCGAAACGTTGCGTTCTACTATAATTATGCAAAACCCTATTGAACAATATGTTGTGATGTGCACTGAGACGTTCTTATGTCTGAATTTTCAATAAATGCAATCTTACGACGACCTGTGAGCAACTTAAAGATTCAGGATTTGAAATTAACTAATGCATAATTACCAACAAATAAAAACAAATTGTGTTACAACGAACAATGCAGGTTATTAAATTATTTCCCACTAATTTGGCGTTTATTCATAATTATTAGTTCAAGAAACCTGTAAAATAACGCTCGTATTTTATAAAGTATTTCCACACACACAGATATCAATTAATCGCAGCTAATTAAACCCACAGCCGGTGTAGTGCATTTGTAAGCGTAAAGTTTGTTACACTGTCACACGCTGAAGCAACTCGGTACGCAGCATATGATTTAGTTATCACTGATATGTGAGTCAGGAAACGTTATCATGATTATTTGAGGGTACTTTAGCATATTCCTTGGCGGAGGCTACCTTTGGGGATGCCTCCTCCTCTCTCTGTTTTTTTTTTGAAGTAAGGTTCCCACATGCCGAGGCCTGTTTTTCAGAGGTGCATGTTCCGAGGTCACAGACCTTGGGCATACGGTAAGAGTTGTCCTCTATTCCCATTGGAACAGTTGGCAAGCTGCCTCCTAAACTGGTCAAGGAACTGCGAGGGGAATGCTGCGTCCCCACAGCACACCCCCTCTCCCGCCATCCAGGGAAGGGCGCGGGACAAGTACCTAACGCCCGACCTACCTGATGCCGGTTTTTCTAGGGTTTTCCCTGCATCACTTTTACGCGTATTCCGCGGGTAGGATCCTTAAACCATAGCCCGGGGGCCCCTAGTTAACCCTTGGCTGCCTTCCTCTACCCTTCCACATCCTCCCTTTCAAATCCCTTCCTATGTTATTAAAGGGGAGTTGCCACCTTGTGGATTAGCCTCATGTAGCCTGTTACCCTAAAAATTTTCCTTGTCATTAAATAAAAAAAATTATTCAAGATGCTGTCGGCCTCTATAATTTTTTATAAACTGCGATAAAGACCGAAGCTATTAATAAAGTCACCCTGGTCTTCATCTCAGCGTAATAAAAACATTTACAGGATTGTTTTATAAGGAACGGAGGTTTTCCTGCTGTACCTGCTGGATAAAGTTGTCTCGGGGATTCCAACGTGGTAGCGTCGTTTCGATTGCTGTGCACCGCCATCTTCAAATCAGGTGAAGAAGATTATTTGCAACGATTTTTTCCATTGTAGACCTGATGATGTCGTAGGTTGAGGAACGAAACGTCCTCGTGTTGATTTGATTCAGGTGAAGAAGGTGACGGTGCGAGCCATCGAAACGTCGTGGAAAATTAAACGACGCTACCACGTTGGAATCCCCGAGACAACTTTATCCAGCAATCCCGAGAAAGGATTGTGACAGTTGAAAACGGACAAGAGGCCGAAGGCTTCTCGAAGAAATTACCCTTCCGCAGTTACTACGTACGTTTGCTCTGAGTGTTGTGGATCTGAAGATGATGCTGAAACTTCCCGCAGTTTGGCTGAAGATGTCGGCGCAGCGCAGCTAATTGCTGCTCGGAACGTCCGTCCTTGATTAGCATTGGGGCGGGATCTTTGCCAGAGGCAGAGGCAGGTATTCTTATTCTTCTCGCACGTGACGACGCGCTGTTATGTCGCAAGGAACGTCTCAAACGCTGCAAAAATTGCGTAGATTTTTTTTTACGACGATTTTTCCACTGTAGACGTGACGATGTCCTAGTGTTGAGGCACGAAACGTCCTGGTGTTAATTAGTTTTTATGTCATTCTCTTGTTTTCGTTGAATTGTAGCTGATATCACCACTGTGGAGGCATCGTCATTGCACGATCCGTCGTGTAGGGAATTAATAATAAGAAAGAGAAGAGAAGTAATCATATAAATAACACTTGTTCCTTTCCTCAGGTGCAGAAAAAACGCCAGAGCCTAAAGAGACGCAACTGCACTAGTCAGTTGACGAAAGTTTTTTTTTGTGGACGTACTGGACACAAATCGTCTCACTGAGAGACGGCAAGGATAATAATAATATTAGTAATAGTTGCACTGGTATGCGAGGGCTATTCTCTCCCAGGCAGAACCTTGTAGGAGAGACAGGAAGGGGCTAACTTTGGGGATGCCTCCTCCTCTCTCCGTTTTTGAACTAAGGTTCACACATGCCGAGGCCTGTTCTGAGAGGTGAATGTTCCGGGGTCACAGACCTTGGGCATACGGTAAGAGTTGTTCGCTGTTCCCGTTGGAACAGTCGACCATGTGCCTCCTAAACTGGTCGAGGTACGGAGAGGGGAATGCTGCGTCCCCACAGCAAAACCTTCTCCCGGCATCCAGGGAAGGGCGTGGGACAAGTACCCAATGCCCGACCTACCTGATGCAGGTTTTTCTAGGGTTTTCCCTGCATCACTTTTAGGCGAATCGCCGGGTAGGATCCTTAAACCATAGCCCGGGGTTCCTCTTGGTTACCTTTCTCTAGCCTTCGGCATCCGCCCATTCAAATCCCTTCCTATGCTATTAAAGGGGAGTTGCCACCATGTGGATTACCTTTATGTAGCCTCGTACTCTAAAAAAAAAATCATATAAATAACACTTGTTCCTTTCGTCAGGTGCAGAAAAAACGCCAGAGCCTAGAGAGACATAACTGCACTAATCAGTTGACGAAACTTTTTTTGTGGACGTTCTGGACACAAATCGTCTCACTGAGAGACGGCAAGGATAATATTAATAATAGTAATAGTTTAGTGGCTCTACGGGCCTCTGAGACTTTCACCTCACGTGACAAGTTCTGGATGATTTTTTGGAGTGGCTCGAGGACACTGAGGCAATTCTCCTTCAGCCTTCTTGATAAAAGAAGAATAAAATGACAGGGACAGCGCAGGAGGAAGTATCTCGATGGAATTCCTTTGAAGCCGGCACAGCAAAATCCTTTTACTACATCTTCTTCAAGTCCAGTGAATTGAAATTCTGCTGGAGGAGTCGCACGTGGGAGCCTCCGCTACCTTCCCCGTTGCATCAGAGGACGACTGCAGGATATTGGGTAATGACGGCCACCAGAGCAATGAAGCCGTTTAACCGGGAGCCGCTGCGGTGGGAGGAGGAGGGAAACCCCCTCGGGTCCTCGCTTCGAGTCCCCGCTCGGTCCAACCTCAATTCACTCATCAGAGGCCTCCCAGCCGAATCTTTGAATTACCTCGTCGAATTTTTGACTGAGGGAGTCGTGTATCTACTATTCACTTGTGCTGCGAAAACCAAGTGAGAAACAATGAATTAAAAATCTCATCCATCTGTTTTTTTTCCTTTTAGCTGCGTGCATGAGCCTCATGTGTCAGACTGACCTGCGCGCCACCGGTGACCGGAGCCCACGCTGTGATCCCCGCCACACGCGCTCTCACAGAAGCACCGGCGACGTAACATCTTTCTCTTGCTTGTACAGAGATAATAATGATTATAATAACCTCATCTCATATTTAAACCAAATAATAAAAATAGCAGCCTATTAGACAGATGAAAACTTTAATTATTGCATTTCAAACATAACAAAAGAGAATAATAAGATAAAATAGCCACCTGAAGAAAGAAACAAAGTTTCCAGAAACGTTGCGTGATACATCATCACCTCATTTCGGATATTATTTGGCTATTTTATCTTATTATTACCTTTTATTATGTTTGAAATTGAATAATTAAAGTTTATTCCGACTAAACAGGCCGCTATTTACATTAATTTATAATTTTATATTTTTACTTAAAGGTCCACAACACGACCTCGAGGTACGATTTCTGTATTATTTCTTGTTTTATAAAAACATAAAGCAGTTTTTTTTATCCTTTGTTACCATCAGACAATTTCGTTTCATGAAAGATCATCACAACTACTCCAACTGTTGGGCGTTGCGACGCCATCTAAAAGCTCAACGGATTTCACGATTCATTTTCTGCATTTTATTCGGCAATCTGACACGCTCCAAGTCCAATCGTCCTGAAAGCTAATCAGTGCAAGGAAGATGTCGCCTTGTTATTACCACAGTACTATAGTCCGATTAATAATTGGCCGTTATTTCCCGCGACCAGGTGTTGGACCTTTGAATCGAAGAAACTCAGAATAAAGGTGCGGGACAAGCAGCGTTGGCGAACAATCGTAGTGTGTGGTGTTGTCGGTGACTCCTTATCGTCGCGGAAACCCTAAGCGACTTCCGCTTTGCCAGTCTCATGTCTGACAACTCAGTACATTCGCAATATAGAATAACGTCTGTGACCGTCGGCATTTTCTGGATTCCCTTTACCTGGAGTTGTTCATGTTAGCGAGTAGTGAGTGAGGAGAACGAAACTCAGCCGACGACTCGCTGAACGACGCCCTGACCTCAATCGCGTGAATGTACACGGGAAAAAGGGATAAGCAGATAATCATTTACCAGCAAACTCCGTTAGTGTAATTGTGATAATTACGGGTAGAAACAGAAGAATCCTGCAGGCTAAGTGTTGTGGATTGACATAACCAGGCCTTATGACATCCGTCATTGTGGACAGAGTGACGTAATAAGAAACAGTGGAGCGGCCAAAGATCGAAGACTTTCCCGGCGAAGTTGTTCAATAAATAGTTGACACGGGTTTTGCACTGTCGTCGAAACGTTGCGTCTAAATATGCAAAACCCGGGTGAATTCCGAGAACTATTTAGTGCAGGGACGTTTATTACGGTGACGACCAAAGATACGTGAGTAAAATTAAATATTAAAATAACCCAAATATACAGAGAATTAGAACAAACAGAGAACTGGAGCAACTCATGAATAACGAGGACATTGTTAGGTTTATCAAGAGCAGAAGGTTGGTACTTAGGATGGATGAAAGCAGAACACCTACACACGGATTATGGCCTGGAAGCCAATTGGGAGGAGGAAAAGGGGGAGACCCCGGACAAGATGGGGGCAGATGACATAGGAGAAGGATGTACAAACCATGAAAGTAAGAGGATGGCGGAGACTGACACAGGAGAAATTGTTAATAAGGCCAAAACTCACATTGGGTTCTAGTGACAATAAAAGAATAAGACGGATTATGGACTGGAAGCCAATTGGGAGGAGGAAAATGGGGAGACCCCGGACAAGATGGGGTAGATGACATAGGAGAAGGATGTACAAACCATGAGGATGGCGGAGACTGACACAGGAGAAATTGTTAATAAGGCCAAAACTCACATTGGGTTCTGGTGACAATAATAGAATAAGACGGATTATGGACTGGAAGCCAATTGGGAGGAGGAAAGGGGGGAGACCCCGGACAAGATGGGGTAGATGACATAGGAGAAGGATGTACAAACCATGAAAGTAAGAGGATGGCGGAGACTGACACAGGAGAAATTGTTAATAAGGCCAAAACTCACATTGGGTTCTAGTGACAATAAAAGAATAAGACGGATTATGGACTGGAAGCCAATTGGGAGGAGGAAATGGGGGAGACCCCGGACAAGATGGGGGTAGATGACATAGGAGAAGGATGTACTAACCTTGAGGATGGCGGAGACTGACACAGGAGAAATTGTTAATAAGGCCAAAACTCACATTGGGTTCTAGTGACAATAAAAGAAGAAGAAATACACAGACAAAAATTATTTGAATAATTAAAACGACACTTACGTAACGTTTCTGCAAACTTTGTCGCTGTCTTCAGCAGTGGAAAAACGAAAAAGAAAATGTAGTTAAAGGCTTTTTTAAAAAAATACATAGCGACTCAATTGAGCGCCTTAAACAATAACACAGAAGTTACGATCCTTTACTTCGAAGCAAATAGACGCCTTTGCTTCTTTGTAGCAAAGAGAACAGACATATCAGCTTGTAGTAAACAATCTTAGCAATACGTGTTAAACATCTGTGAACTTAAATTGTGCCGCTGCTTATTCAAAAAGCGATTTGAATAATTTTCGTCGTTCCTCGCTCAGTGAAGAACAACGACGAAGTTTCTGGAAACTTTTACGTAAGCGTCGTTTTTTAATTATTTCTTGTCTATATTCTCATATTTATTATTCATGTCACGAAATAATAATAATAATAATAATATAACATTGGTGTGCTACGTGTTACAGAAATAAATAGCAATTACGGAGATCGTAGTAGTAAAATAGCTTTAAACCCAGTCATTACGTTTATTATAATCCAGGGACAGTAGCTTTCGCTTTATTCATTCGTATAAAATAAAGAACAAACAGGTTATGATCGTTTTTTTTCTAGTTTTATGCAGATGAACGCGGTCCTTAGATAACCTAAGCTAATGTCCATGTTTAATAAGAAATGGAATGACTGATTTTTAATGTATTCTTCTTCTAAATGATGGATAAGAAACTGTGTTTTATATTAAATTCCCTCAGTATAAAATCGAACGTACGAACAGAAACCACTAGATGTTTATATAAAAAAAAAAGTTTAAGGTAATTTAGAGGGATCAATTTTTAAAAATCGACATTAAATTTAATGTATTCTTTTAATTTTATTCATTTTTTTTAAAAAAAATAGCTCATGACATATAGTTAGTACCTTTATAAGAGTTGTGCGAAATATAGACGATACTGAGAAGAGCTCGACACACACACACACACACACAAAGTGAATAATGCTGATTGTCGGATCCCTTTTACTCATTTGTTTCTATCAACGCGGTCCAATCCAAGAATGTGGGGGGGGGGGAAGCGAAAACAAATTGTATAATAAGGTCGAGAAAAAAAAATTATATCTCGTAAACAAGTTAAGTTGTAACTGGAAAGAGCTGGATTGCAGACACTTATTCTCTATTTTTTTTGATACAAGAACAGAGGTTCAAGGCTTCTTTCCGAAAGAATTCTGACGGAAGTTGAAGTGGTCGAATCACTTCGTTATATAGAGAAAGAAAGAAAAAAAGGAGACGTATAAAGACTAATCTTTTCTTCGCTATGAGACAGCAAACAATAATAAAATGATTGACAATTGTTAGTAACGTTTTGTGTCGCTAATCCAATAAAAAAAATAGTTTATATTATATTAATAGATTGAATATTACATTTACTAATTTAAATTTTATATTATTAAATATAATTATCAATCCATTCATTTACTAACATTGTTTCTGACTTCATTGGCCATACACTACTTTTCTATTTTATTAATGTCAGATAATACTTGAATATTAATTTTTAAATTAATAATAAAAGTATCAATCGGCAATGAGTTAATTTAATTGTATATAAACAAATAGGTGCATGTGTATTATTAAGGCACGCTTTTTCTGGACATCCTCAGGTGTATAAAGACCTTTAGGTTAGGTTAATTCAGGTTTTTCTAGGGTTTTCCCTGCATTACTTTTAGGCGAATGCCGGGTAGGATCCTTAAACCATAACCCGGGAGGCCCTAGTTAACCCTTTCAAATCCCTTCCTATGCTATTAAAGGGGAGTTGCCACCATGTGGATTACCCTCATGTAGACTGTTGCCCTAAAAAATAATAAATAAATAAATAATAATAATAAAAAGAGACCAGTCCATGCATTGTAACTTCTTCATTAAATTTTTTACACCTATTTGGAATCCAAATTTGTATTTAACAAGGTTTTTTTCATTCTTTAGATTTAATTTAGGTCTCATTTTTGTTTGTCGTTGATACAGTAACTGGTGAAGAAGCAACGCTGGGTCGAAACGTTGTACACATTTTTTAAAAATATTTTCATGACATGTAAGCTCTAATTTAATTGTATTAAACAAATTAATCTGACTTATTTCTTTAACTTGTTGTATTTATAATTAAATTTTAACTTTACTCATTGACCATTACATGTCAATTAATTCTTACAATATGCTTAATCCTTACCCCAATAGTTTTTTTGTGTCACTAATTTTTTTTAATAAATTTCAGCATAATTAATTATTAATTCTTTTGGACCAAATTCTAAAATAATAAATAATTTTGCATATATTTAATAATAAAAATAATTATTAATTGGTGAGTGATAAAAAGCCATTTGGGTATGATATAAACATAATATGATGAACATCAGTCATATTAATATTAAAAATACGTAAATTTTTAGTGACTATGGGAAACTCCACTCCGACAAAATCCCTTTAGACACATTCGGTAATTATGGGGGTCGATGAAGATTCCCAAAGTCTCTTCAAAAGTCCATTTGATTAAAAAAAACAGTGTTTCGTAAAACACGTGTAAATTGTTATTCAGAGATCCACGAGTCTATTATGAAAATTATAATTCGGCGGAATAATTAACAGGATTTCGATTTCGAATGAACACAGAGCTGCTTACAGAAAGGTCAAAGTCGTATCGTGTCTCTTAAACAACTTAGTTTTGCTCTCAAAAAGTAATAGACCCTTCGAACTGAGGTGGAACGGATCTAGAAAATGGTGACTTTACATGATCTGGAAGAAACGCACAACTTCTCTCTCAGAGAAACGTCCATCACCCTCATCCTGTCCCGCGATCCTCGACGCAGATTGGAATAAACACAGAGATACCCAATTCTCCATGACCATCCAGTGAGTTTATTATCGCTAAAGTGCCTGATTATACTTTTTTTTTTGGCGGTGATCATCGTGGTTTTTACCGATATGTGGATAAAACTGGAGTCATGCAGAGTAATGACTCACTCGGCACTGGACGACGTCCGTCTTGGCAGAGCAGCTGGCCGCGACTAACAGCAGCGTCGTGACGCCTCCGAGGGGGGGAAGAGGACGAGGAGGAATGGGAACACGTGCCGCACTCGCTAAACCATACCAACCACTCCGCAATGGGAACTAATTAAGTATCACTCAAGTCCCGTGGGAGAAAATCCAAAGTATGTCCACTTAGACTTCGAAAAAATTTAGCAGAGTCGTGTAAAACGGAATATTAATTTATAACAAACATTCCAGTTCATCCACTCCTACGTAAACCTACTCTATAATAGAGTTTTTGTAAAAAAAAAAAGTTGTATTTATAAATAAACGCGGAATCTTAATTGAATAATTTATTATTCAAAGAATTATTATATTTTAATAATTAAATACTTAACGTTATAAATTATGAATTAAAAGTTAAAAATAACGAATTTTAGCATTCATGAAGCTTTGCATCTCATTAGGAAACTATTGTGATCACAGCATTACCACCAAGCATAATACTGTAATACAGGATGTCCCACAGGGTCATATCTTGTCTACAAATGTAAATCACAAGCAGATTGTATTGTTTTCAGATTACAATATTTTCATTTACTGGGTTGTCAACTGCTTGAATTCTGATACAATTTTATCTTGTGAGTGTACAACACCCTTGTTGAAAGCTAACAACCTCAATTACAATAAGGACAATGTTCCTGGTGCACATTTATAAAGTATCCACACGCCAATCGAAAATGCTTCCAGATAAGCTCTTTAAATGTCTTAATTAGTGAAAGAAACTGCAGTCTTAATATGAAGAAACTTGCAGATAAATACTAGACCAACCTAATGCAGCACTGGTTTCTTATATTACAGAAAAATGTGAATTATCATGAGCAAAACACTAATCTGAAATTCTAAACTGTTAATATAGCCCACTCATTGTTGGCGATTACCAATGGGACATAAAATGTTCACCTTTAGTTACGATGTGAAAAATCTCTCGACGTTCAATCGAGTAATATGTGACGTAGCCTACATAGCCAATAAGGGTCGTACTACCTAACTTCTGAACAAAATTCATCGTACATGATTTTGCTTTTTAGGTGGATGCCCAATTGAATAAGAGTTCTGGCCAGTTGGGTTCTATCATTTATGGAAGCTTGACCACTTCAACATCAAAGTGTTAAAAGTGAATTAAATAAGCAGCCAAATTCAGGTGATTCAAGAAACAAAAGAGCCATACAAACAACCCTGCTCAAACCTAGTAAAACTTTTTAGATATAGAGCAACATAATTGATCAATAATTCTAGTTTCTTTTAATCTCCTGACAACAAAAAGCAACAAGGATGGTAAAAAGTCTTTGTATTTTCATCTGTTATTTGGTTACTTATTTAATTACTAAAGACTATTCATATAAATAAATTCACAATTACACAATATTGTTTTTTATTATAAACATTATTGGAATTCATTTCTGATACACTTGAAAAATAAATATCATTTGCCACTTCAGCAAAATCTACTTATACATTAATCCTTTTATTAGTTACCAATTAAATGTAGTTTTTTGTTGCTATCACAATATGTGGACAGTAAAATAAAATAAAGGTTCTATACTTCCACCCTGTTCATCTTTAAAATGCCAGTAAAATACTAAAAAAGATAATTAATAAGAAAGATAGCCAGGTGCAAATAACAGCCTAGTGAGGAAAGGAACAAGAATCACAGAAACATTTTTAGGTAGTTATACAAACACTTTTTTGTCTGAATCTTTCTTATTAATTATTTTAAAACAGATGTATTTTTTTCATTTTTTCAATTTAAAAGCATTGATAAGTACAAATATTATAATTGTTTAAATGATAACACTAAATCACAATTTAATTTAAAATATTTCCACAGGTGGCAAGTCCACAAAAATCGAGCAATTTATAATGAATATCATTTTATAATTGTTACAATTTCTCACTGCATTGGTTGATTTGGATCAAAGAACAGAGATGTAGCGGCAAAGAGCAGGAACACTACACCTCCAATCAGAGTCACTGGAACAAACAAAACAATTACTAGACATGTAAGAGAGAGGAAATTTTAAAATTATAGACATTAAGCTAGGCACATATTTTTGGCACCTACACAATATAAGGTTACACAAAGTGACTGAAAAGGACTGTAATACTGCATACTCCATTTCACCGAAAATACACCATAACCCCCCAAAAATAAATATAAATTGTTAAAGGTCCAATCACAATTTACTAGTCAAGTATGTGTGTTTCTTTGCAGCAACTATCAGCAGAGAAGCGTTTGTGAATTCTATCTCTATATCTTAGAACTGTTGTGCCCGTTATAGTGCAAGCATATCTTAATTTAAGCCTTTGCAGCCCAGTGGTTACCCCACTTTGAACCTCTATAATTTTCGGCACGGCACTCTCACTTTGCAGCTACCTATTAGACCCCTCATGGAACTCTTTCTTTTTAGTTCCCACAAAATTGAGGGTAGTGTTCACAGTTTTATTAAAACCACAAAACTAATGGTCCTGTGCTTCAACGGGTTAAGCAAAATGATACTTGGCAAAAATTTGTTTCGTACCCGTTCTAACAGAAATACGTTGAGCAATCACTCTTCCTCCGAGAACTGCAAGCCCTGTACATAACGCATGGCCAATGCTACCACCGATTGTGACACCAAGAACGTCCTAGAACAAATGGAAAGAAAAAATAATGGATACTAAACTATACCTAAATTTACTGGCTAAAATACAGGTCTAATCACATTATATCATTTTAAATCAAAATTCACTTTAACTAGTTAATGACACAGTCAAAACTTTTTCACAGACTTAAATAAGCTTCGAATTTAATAGCAGATTTAATCTAAATAGTTTAATACCAAGTCTAAAAAATTTATTTTCATTTTCATCTCCAAATTTTATATTGTGAATAAAAATTGGATTTACTTTTGACGTGAATCAAAAGTTAAAATGGACATACCTCTCTTGCGGCAAGTATAATTGTAGTAATCTGTGAACGATCACCCCACTCTGCCAAGAACGTCATACTGAAAGATTCCAAGAATGTTCTTGACACAAGCATCGAGAGTTTTTGCCCTGTCCTGGTTACTCTACGAGCAATACCCAATTCTGGATCTTGTACTAGTGAAGCTGTAGCTTCTTTTTCATACTGTAACATAATTTTAAAAATGTTTAAAAACAGACTAAACCAATTAATTCATTCATCCACTTAATATAATAAATATGAGAGTATGTTCCACATTCGTTAGTAAATTCATTTCAAGCAGGCTCGGTAGAAATGTAGCTTAACGTCTAGGAACAAAATCAAGAGGATATGGTGCATTAAAAATAATGTAACCATGCTGATTAAGTTGTATTTTGGTCCTTATTGGCATAGTGGAGAAGGCAGGGAACAAAGAAGACATTAGTGGCTTTTCAGCATCGTCTCCCCCCTGAGACTGGTCAGAATCCAGAAAAGTGGTTCATCACCTGCGCAATCAGTTAGTGATGCAATCAAATTTATGGTGCAACTGAACGGTAAATATAATGACCGGGAAAGATTAGGAAATATATTATTTATTCATGGGCAAGACATATGTGTATCATTTGTGTATATTCTACATGTGCAACAAAAGTAAGGTATATCTTGCATATAAATATATAGATGGTGAAATAGTTTATCAAGCACATGCACCTGAAACATTCCATATTTCGGCTTAATTTGAATAATTAAAAATATAATGAAAAATCAAACAGATTCCTACAGGAGTTGATAAATTCAGTGAACACACTGTAATATCACAACTAATTTTCAGCTGTGATAATTAGCACAGATGTCAAAATACAATAAGAATTTGACAATTTTTATGTTAGAAAGGTATTATGCATTTTAGTACCAACATAATGATCATTTTCAACAAACTTCACAGCAAACAAAAATTCATAGTCACATAAAATGAATAGGTACACGCATACTTATAAGGTATTATCAGTAAAATTGAAATGGAATTATGAAAATCTTATTACAAAATGGTAAATAATTTAAAACAAATCTTGAATAGGCAATTATTGAAACAGAAGTATTAAAAATGTACAAGATGTATGTGCACAAATGTATTTTTTTGGTTCAGTACAGTTATTCATCTAACTACCTATATTGGGCACAGCTAAAAAAATAGAGTTTGAGCACTTTTGTGGTGGCAGTAGCAGTATTTAGGCCATTTGCTGGATCTGCCAGCCCCATCATCAGGAACGGGGCACCTAAATTTCTGCCACAAATTATAAAAGTGTTAAAACTGTGGGTAACATGCATATTAATTCATCACTAACATAGAATAAACCATAAATCATATTTCTTATTTCACCAAAAACAACTCCACTGTTACGACCAGACTGTCATTTACAATAATTGCTTCATTCACAGAATTGCAGTATTTTTGAAAATTTATAGTAAAACAATATAATAACATGGAATTATAAAAGTATAATAAATTCAGTTAGAAAAGAATCAACAAGTTTCAAAGAATACCAACCTCATCTTCACGCTTACGAATATCAGATTGTACTTCTTCAAATTCTTCCTGGCCACCACTGGGAGACATAGAATAGCCTTCTTTGAGCAGTTTAACACCAAATATAAAAAACAGGGCAGTGGAAATGTAGTAAGTAATAGCACGAGGTATTATAGTAACAGCTAATCCAAAAACAGCTGAAACAAAAACAAATCCGCCTTTAATTTTTCATAAAAATGAAAGCATACATAAGATTTTATACAAAAAATAACAAGTGTCCATTGTGATTATTTAACAATTTTGGGAAAAAATTTGTAAAATTTTCCTAATATTTAAAATATATGTTTTCTATTGTTCATGTTCTACAGTACACATAAATGCATTTACAACTAAAAAGCAGAGAACTTAAATTAATGTCATTATGGCACGTGAATACATACAAAAAGCTAATATACACAGTTTAGAATGGTTAATTTTGGCAAATAACACGATTCTCACTTTACGTTAGCCATCGAGCTGAAGAATAACACTGAGTCAGTCACTCAATTGAATTGATGAAGTTGAATGAAGAAGAAGTCAAAGTCAGTTTGTCAACAAGATGACGACGAATGTAAAATCACTAAACAAATGCTTCAAAATTATGATAATGAACCTGTGTCTGTGACTAGAAATTTTTTGTTGGCTCCAAGATCACCAAGCAGGGTGTGATGACACCACATTGATAAAGAGAGTGCACACCATTGTGGATTTTTATTTTTTTAGGGTACCAGGCTACATGAGGATAATCCACGTGGTGGAAACTCCCCTTTTTATAGCATAGGAAGAGATTTGAAGGAGGGGGGTTCAGAAGGGTAGAGGAAGATAGCCAAGGGTTAACTAGGGGCCCCGGGCTATGGTTTAAGGATCCTACCCGGCAATTCGCCTAAAAGTGATGCAGGGAAAAACCTAGAAAAACTTGCATCAGGTAGGTGGAGGATATTTCATTCATTTAACATTTAAAAACCTTGTCTGAACTGCAAGAAAATTTTCGGTAAGATGATTTTTTAAGGTGAATGGGGGAAAAATACTTTCAAATAGTGTGCATTTTCAATGTAAAATCATTGTATCCTGCTTGGCGATCTTTAAGCCAACAGAAAAAATAAATCTTGTATGAGGTGTTCAAAGCATACGTCTGCTTTTGCAGAACTTACATAATTTGGGTACAATTTCATTTGTCAGAAGATAAGCACAAAATTATAAACTGATTTATTAAGCCAGTTTCTTTTGCTATGTGTGTGTGTGATCCCAGTTATAAAAGAAGGAAAAACATAACAATTAATTCAATTAGCTTACCTGAGAGAACTGTCATCAGAACCAAAGCAGAAATCGCTCCGAGAAATACAGTGAGCCGAGAATGTCTCATTGCCATAATAGCAGCAATGAAAAATGTCTTGTCTCCCAATTCTGACACTATGATGACCGACAACGACGCGACAAATGCATGAATAAATCCCAGATCATTGGTACTTTCACTCTCTCCACGAGTATTTGTTTCAGGGTTTTCATAAGTCACTTTCTGAAAAGTAAATTTTGGATGTGATACTACCAAGAATAAAACAAACAACTGTCTCAGTAAATAAGTAGATACTTACTGCAGATGGGTTGCTGTCTTTAATGACTTCATTTTCCACAGGCTCCTTTTCTGCCCCAATTGATACAATCAGAAGCAGCAACACTGATGCACGCAAAAGCATATTCACTGACGTTTTCAGTCGTTCCACCATGATGCAAAAATAATATATTCCAATGTATCACAGCTCAAACATTATTTGCATGTTTCGAGATCGAAAGTCAGGATAACGGCAGTAGTTTTCGTTAATTACTGCTGCCCACTGTTAAATCACAACTAAGTGGCCCTTGCAGAACTATTACCGTGGCATTGTACTTGTGACGGAGATTGCTTCACCAACGGCGAATAAAGTTGATATCGGAAAGACGTGGACATTAGAAACTTGATGTATTTGGTGACAAAACAACGTGTGACCGGCGATATAATGCGATGCAAAAGTCTACGTCATGTTGGAAGCACCACGAGCCCTTGAATTAAGGTTAATAGAGTGACACGTGAAGGCCGATAACGGCATCGACTGCTTCTGTGACGTTTACCGACATTGGCCAATCCTGAGGTGAAAGTAAATACACTTTTTAATAGTGTACCAAAGACCATCAACCACACAGACAAAATCAACTTCTTGACGTTACCTAATTTAAAAGAACAACCCGGTCAGCGATTCAAAAATTACAATTACAATTAATATCTTTGGATAAAAAACAGCCTTTCTTTATCTAATTATTATGTATGTAACACATTAGTTTTATATTTTTAGTGTTGAAGTTACTTAAAGCACGCTTTTTTAGGTTAGTATAAATAAGTATAAACGGAATATGTAAAGTAGATTTTTATTATAATTCATTGTGAAATAAAAATAATACCGTATTAAACCGAAAAAGAAAATAATTTTTCAGTATCATTGAAGTAGTAATAACGTTTTGTTTCCTTAAAAATGACCAGTATATAATTGAAACTAATTTAACACGCTGACAGCTCGGTGTAAATAACAGAAATAATTCTTTACAATTAAAAAGTAAAATATTCACAAATAGAGCTTTCTGTTATATTTGCCATTACCATTTTTCTTGACCTTGTTAATATTGTAATACCACTTTTCTAAAATGCTACATAGGCCTAATATAGAAGAAAACTCTCTTATTACATAATAATACGAAAAACTGCTTGTTAACCGTAGTTGATATATACCACCTTAAGTGGTTATAAGGCAAGGTTTGGCAACATTTAAATACAAAATTATTGTACCTAAAGTGGTCCTAAAAAAGGATAAAACGTCGTTTATTTATTTGTTGTCTGTAAACATTATTTTCGACGCTAGGCGATATATTTATTTATTTATATTATAAATGAAGGAATAAATTAAACGGCCACGTGCGTTCGAGAGGCCCCAAGAAGCCGCGGGTACGCGTCCCCTTTTTTTGCGTCGTTTGGGGGAGGGGGACACAGTACGAATACATACTCCGAACCCGGGTGAAAGTGGTCGCACGGACAGACAGAGAAGTGAGAGAGGACTAAAAGTGGAGTGACAGAGGCGAGAGGGTGGAAAATTTGGCGAGCGAGAAGCAACAAAGGTTTTTGACAGACGTCCATAGCGGGGAGGCCGAAGAAGGAGATCGTGTGCTGCTTACTACAAGACCAGTGATCCACTGCTGACGCCACAAGTTAAAGTAAGGGTCACCATTTCTGTAAAGTGCCTTCAAAAGTTAATTTTTTTTTCACAGTACGGAAATAGGCTCTGTTCTTGAACAGCTACCGAGCCGCCCACATCACCCTGTTGAGGAGGAGGATTCTATAACCAAGCCGGAGCTAATGATAATTTTTTTTTGCAGACTATATACATATATATAGCTGCTGGTGCCCAATAATATTTTTTAATGTATTTTTGTATTTTCATGTAATAAAGTTTTTTTATATTTAGTAAGAAAGTATAATCATTACAATATATATATATCTTACTGATAGTATAATATATATGTAAAATATTTGTACATACAGTTTAGGTATATATAATTGAAATAACATGTTGATAAAATGAAATATAACAAATATTTTTTTAATGTAATAAATTTATGTTAGTACAAAAATGTGAAGATAAATCCAGTTGATTAAATCAACTTTATTCAATCTAACCTTTAGTGACAACGGTTCTTTAAATTTAACCTAATTCTTCTAGGGTTTTTTATACATATTAATATGAGGTTCAACATATTAAGATTCTAGCACGGAAGGAAATTTTTGATAATTTCGATTAGAAATAATTTTAACTGAGTTAATAATTACAGACGCAATTATGTAAATTGACTACTGTAAAATAAATGGGCACTTTAGTCGCACACAAATTCATTACAAATACATTTCGGATTCCATAGAACCTTTATTACAGTCTCCTTGTTTCACGAGGAACATTGCTAGAGGATTAACTTGAATCGCTCACTGTACAAAGTTGGCCTAAAATTATAGGATTAGTATTATTTGATTGAGATAGTTTTCCAGAACTCTTGTGTTATGAGGGTGGAGTCGACTCTCGTCCGTGCTGACGGCGTCATTTGCGTCGGTGCTGGCTGCGCGAGGAGGAGGCTGCTGGTTTACTGCGGTACGGTGAGATATTTACAACCAGTCTTGTGTTCTCGCGTGTGCAACTGTACAATCAAAAGTGAAAGGTCACTTTGGTTGTAATGTATTTATCCTGATATGCACTCACTTTCGGTTCGCCCCCTCGGTTATCCTCGTATCCCTAAATTATTCCTGCGATCAACTGAAGAATGTTTAGGTTGTAAGAAGAAGAATGTCCACCTTGGACAGCGTGCTGTGTCCAGGGCCGAGGAAACACGTATCAATGAACTATTCCGCCATCATTTCGCCGCATCTCCTATTTTGATCGTTCCAGGATTATAAACCTGAATAACGTGTTTCCGATTAACCATCAGGTTCCTGCATCATCTAATATATTGAATATTTGTGCACAGAATTTAGCGACGGCAGGATCCAGGGAGTCAAGCCCGCTTCATAACCTTTTACTTCACGTTAACAGAATGGCCGTGGATGCTCTCAAACTTAATCCTGAAAATCTGAGAATTTAACTTCAATTTAATACTGATTGACATAAGTTGAATTAATAAATAAATGGAAAGTTCTGATTTAGGATTTAATTCCTCCGTGAAACCATTAAATTGTTTGTAATGTATTGGCCATTTGATTTACTTATTGAAGTAACTACTTTAAAGTATTTGAATCCATTTCGAACGATTTAAATTAATGTACTAGACCTATAATTCATTCACGGCCGCAGGCTTCAGTCAGTTATTATAAATTAAGTAATTTACTTTCTTCCAAACGTTTATTTAAATATACAATCTAAACGATAACATCAAATTTTACTCTCATACAATAACCAAAAATATCCATTAAAAAATACCAGGGTTTATTTACCTTCATGCTGACACCTTAAAGTTTCATTTTCTGTTCTTTCATAATGTAGCTAGGCTTAAGTAATTGATTACTTACTCTTATTACTGACAGAAGAATAATGTGAAAACCCATTCTTACTGACAAAATAGGTCCACGTTATTAAGAAACATCGTCCTCAAATTAATATTTTGAAATGAAACGCGTTACTGATGAGCAACTAAAGAATATGTAGGTTATAACTTGTTACAACACGAAGAATGTCATGATTTACTTGTATCGATATAAGCGATACGAACTGCGAGTATTCTGATTATCGACTCGATATCTATCGAAGTGACGCTATGAAGATTTTACTCTATTGAAATCTAATACAATTCCTTTATATTTTAATTAAATACGTTTCCTATTAATCGTTAAATTGGTTAACTGTTTGAGTATTTCATTATAGACGTATATACAACTACGGTAGAGTACATATAATGGATATAACTTGTTACGACACGAAGAATGTCATGATTTACTTGTATCGATATAAGCGATACGAACTGCGAGTATTCTGATTATCGACTCTATATTATCGAAGTGACGCTATGAAGATTTCACTCTATTGAAATCTAATACAATTCCTTTATATTTTAATTAAATACGTTTCCCATTAGTCGTTAAATTGGTTAACTGTTTGAGTAATTCATTATAAACGTATATACAACAACGGTAGAGTACATATTATGGATTGAGGGCTGAATATAATTTCCCGTATATTGAGAACAACCTTGTAGAGTCACCGTTGGAGCTTCTGACCTACAGCCAGGGATTACATATAATTATACAATGAGATTAACATGGGAATACATATTTAAAATGTTTTCAGTCTCAATGGCACCATTTGCTTTATTTAGTATGGCGGTGTCCCCCACCCCCTCCCCGGCAGTGTCACCCTTTCTGTGTGTTTGGTGACGATGACTCACTTCGACGCCGCATCACCAGGGAAATATTTTTCACCGACACTTTACCTTGAGAAAACTGAAGTGAAAGGCCTTATCAGTCTGTATATCCAGCCATACAAGAGAAACGATTTGTTTTTAAAATTTTAAAACGATTTATTCAATTTTTTTTATCTTTCGCATCAACTCTTCTCTTTTCCAGGAATGATGACCGGCCTCACGACTACAAACTTGGGTCAAAATACAGGTAAGCTCATTTCCCGTGAATAGAGACTTAATGGACGAGGTAGATAACATCACCTCAATGTGCATTGTATAGATGAGCTTACTCCGTTGATTGAGTCTTCTCTTCGGTATTTTCTCCTTTTCCTACCAACCAATTCCTCTGCATCACTCCAAATCGCTGTTGTTCGTCTATGACTGCGAGTCCTACATTCTTAAATGTAACGTTAGCTTGAAATAATGCATAAAAAGATCGACAACTGCTTCCAAACATTACCAATTTAACATACAATATTATTTAAATCTTCACTAGTATAATTGTATTAAAATCAAATCTGGTGGCTGATGAGAAAAGAAACTGTAAATGCAATCATTGAATTTAAAAATAAACTAAATATAAATTTTCTGCCTTGGCTAATATTTTTATTTCGTAATAGTATTTAAACATAATTTATGGGAACCACTTTCAGAGGAGCTTTTCTTAAAAAAAATAGTGCTTACCAAATTAGGATTTGAAATCTTATTACAATGGTGGCTAGTGTTGTCGGGGCTCAACAACGACAATGACGCTGAGAGCTCGTGCAGACAGACTCCAAGATGGCGGCGGCCGACAACGCGGACTTCGGCACAGTAAAACCTCCAAGGAGACGCAGCACTACGCGACATAATTGTTTAGAGAACCATCGTTGCTGGATATAGGACTCACTGTACAGACGCACTTGATGCCTTCATCCACCTGCTAATCAGTTGTACGAGTATGTCATCGTGAATGAACTGTCTGTGACGTAGATATTAATTGCTCTCAACAGCGTCTTTTCGGGGAAAATGCGCGATCGTTCGTCATTTTTTAGTCTCCCTTCATAACCTATCAGTTTTATGCTCATTGGAGAAACCGTAATATTCATTACACGACGGAAAGAAATAGCCAGCGCAACAACTGGTAGTTTTAATACAACGGTGTTGATAAAAGTAAAAACATCTGACTTTTTAATACCTTTCGCTAGTTTGCGGCAGTCACACTTGGCGGCAATTTCAAACATGGTACGTAAGGTTTACGAGCATATTTTTAACCTTTCTTTTAGTATGGTCTCAAGTTTCACTTTATTACATTCCAGCACACCAAGAATTCGGTGACTTGCAGACGAGGCTTCTAAAAATTTACCTGGGAGCATCTTTCACCATGTACATGACTACGACGCTTCAGGTTGGTTTCATAGTCGCACAAAACCTGCTGCAGATTTCATATTTATAAAAATAATTAATGTCGAATGAACAAAAAAAATTCACCAGTTATGATAGCGTTATGTGAAATTTGTAGTAAAGCTGTGATTTCATTCCCTGATGAATTTCTCACTAACTTAACGTTTCAGATGGCACAGTTGGCACCCGACAGCCCTCTCATGGTGCGCTTGTTTAACAGCTTCAGAGATTCAATTAATGAATTGCAGAGAGCTGCTGCAATTATGTTTCATGTGGTAAGTTGTTCAGGTTTCCAAAATTGTAATATTCTGCCACACAGGCGAATTCCCTCTATGCTCAAGAGTTTTTTAAAATTCTGTTGGCAAAATATTTATTGGATTCCAGATCCTCCTATAATTTTTCCTGTGAGGAAATTGCTCTAGAGAGTTTTATTGAGAGAATTATACTTTCAAGTAAAATAGTATACTATCTTTTCTACTTTCAGATTGTCAGCCAGAGATGTCCACTGATGTAAGCATTCAACATTTTTGTGTTTATCTTTCTAATACACCATAAATGGTCATACCTGAATATAAAAGTTACAATTTGAAATAAGAAGAGTTTTTTTATGGCAGTATGCCCCTCCTCCATCAGTAACAAACCCTCTCCTCTGTATTATAAAGTGAACAGTAAATGCATCTGCAAAGGTAAACTTATTTTGCAACAACCTCATTCAGTATTAATCTGCCGCTCTCTTTAAATTCTATTTCATAAATTAGAATGTCGCTTACATGTATACAAAACTTCTGATTTCACAGATAATGGAAACAAAGTAATGTTATCTTATGAGATATATGTAATGGCTTTCAATCTTCACTGACAAGTATGCGGTAAAGTAGAGTAGGCCCTAAAACTGTCCTACTATTTCTCGAAATTAGTACACTAGTGAAGATTAAATTAAAATAAAGCTAAATATAAGTTTCTAATTACTTCTTACACTTGATGCATCCTCTTTTTCTAGATGCATGTACTCTGAGATTGAAGTATTTTGTCTCTACTCTCTCATTTTGTGTGGTCAATTGCTGCAAATCCAGGATGCAATAGTCCAAAGTGAATTTGATGTTACAGATCAAGAAAGTGGTAAAACTGCTGTCTAACTTACTTGTTAAAATATTTAACCAATTAGTGACTACAAAAATATTTGCACAACTCATTTTTTTATATAAAAATAAAAGTGAGTAATTTAAATGTTAAATTACTGAAGACATAATTGTTGCAAGTAATAAATCAAGAAGTGAACTGATTCAAGTTGAAATAATAATTAATATTGCTAGTTACATAATAGTGATGCCCATTATAATAAATAACATTATTACAATTATATGATTATCATTAAAATAATTAATAATACATTATTAATAATTAATAACATTATTACAATTATAACAAATTGTATATACACATTATTTTATTAAAATTATTATTTGTCTTTTCTAATTGCAAATGATAATTTTTTAAAGTTAGCTTGTAATACCTTTTTCTTTTAAAAATGTTCCCTCTGTTCACTTTACCACCAATAATCAGGAGTTGTAAGTTGTAATTTCATCTCATTTCTTCGAAGATTGCTTATAAAAGATATATCATATACGACAAGAAATCAAATTTGTAATTATGTAACGTTATGCAAATTTGATTCAAGTTTGTATTTTTATGTGAAAACCAATCAATTCAAAAGAATTAGGAAATAGCCAATTAACGGACAAAATTAAGTGATAAAATAAATAAATCAATTTTGTCCGTTAACTGGCTACTTCTTTATCCAATTTGTCTTGATCTAATACACACATTTCTTTATATTTTCAATACCTACTTATCATGTTTATATATTATAATTTTTTTGTAAAGTATTACTAGTTAATTCTTTTTCAGACGAGAGGAATGAGACTGTTAAATTACTTTGGTTGTTTGTCCAACTGTGAAACCTTTTCTGTGTGATAAAATTTATAGTAAAAATAAGTGGCTGTCAAGTAGAATAATTTGGTACCATTTTTATACTTGCATCCTTTTGTTCACACAGGATTTAAAATGATGTAATATTTATTATATATTAATCATTTAAATTAAACTATTGAAATTCTGTCCCTCCTGTGCATTTCTTTTTTCATCACCTTCGTTTCACCCACATTTATTTTTATTCCTAATTCTCTTCCTACTGCTAGAATTCTGTAGTTCGCCCTTGCTAAGATTGACAACCAGTAGTACCATTCTTCTGCGTATTATATTGACCGTTGAAGACAAGATGACCTTTTCCTTCACTGTCGGTCGCCCTCTCTCTCTTTATCCCACCCCCCACCACTTTCTCACCTACACCTTTCATCACGTGCTTGCCAGCCGGTTTCTGTAATCACAAGGGCAGCCTCGATGGCGCTGGAATGGAAAACCGTGTTCATCGTGTTCTCGTTGATTTGTCTGTGTTTTGTCGGGATTCCGATTAGAGTGGATAAAAGTGTCGACGCGCAAACCGAGAAGCAGTTCCAGGATTATATGAAGCAGTTCAACAAGACTTACGACGAGGAAAGCACCGAGTACGCCGTAAGATTGTCCAGTTTTCAGGTTAGTCACCTGTCAAATTCACAGGCGTTTGAACGGTAAATATTGCGTATTATAAATAGACTCGTGTCTGTCGAGTCTAAAATTAATAAATACTGGACAATTAGTGCTCCAGATACATCGAACTGCACAAGTTGCAAGTTATGTAACCATATTATATTGATCATAACTGCAAAATTCAGAATTATTTCTCATTAAGAAGGGAATTAAATAAATTAAATCTGAATTTTGTCTTGTCTTTATTATTTTACTTCTGTAGTTCAACTCTCTCATTTCCACCTTTTCTGGCACTATTACATAACATTTTTTTTGTTCCTACAGGAGTCCTTGGATTTGATCAAGACACTGAATGCTGAGAGAACTTCCAAGTTCAGTGCACGTTATGGAGTTACAAAATACTCCGATCTGTCCAAAGACGAGTTCTCACGCAGGCATTTGCAGCCTTTGTTACACAAACGCTTGATGAAATCTAGGTTTTGGCACAACAGGTCGCACCCCCACCAGCGAAGAATCGCCAGAGCTTTGGACTCGCTACCTATGAAAGTCGACTGGTAAATTACAATAATAATTTCCTTCACACTTTCATCTATTCTGTTTCTGAAAAAGTAACCAAGAACTTGGGTCCAAAACTGCATACCAAAATTAAACAGAATAATCTTCTTCCCAGAAATTGTAAAGTGAACGGTTTAACTGTTTTGGTTTTTGAATTGTAAATACACACCAAAGTCTCAAAGAAAATAATTAATAAATAGATAAATAAATAGCCAATTATCAGACAAAATTAAGTGCTCAATAAATATCGCTGCTATGTTCATCTGGCGATTAAAAAAATGCAAGTGTGTTAAGAACGACACTACACAAACCAGGTGATGAACTCAAAAACTCATTACCTTGTTTGTGTCATTCTTATGGTTCTTGAATTTTTTTAATCACCTGATGAAAGTGACAAGAATTGCAGAAACATTGTTGTGTGGCTATTTATTTATCTAATTAGTATACTTTTAACAAAGACATCTTATTTTAATTTTTTGGCCCAATACATTAAATTGAAAGTTCAATTGCAAATTTTACAATACTCTCATTTTTGTGACATCATTTTTAATTTTGTTGAAAATATTAAACCCTTTTACAAACGATTATGACAGAGAATTGGGAAAGCTTCTGTTTATAAATACTCACTACTGTTAATGACATTTTATGTATTTGTGACTGTAAATAAGGAGTTTAAATGCTTAGCTGGCTATGCAAACACCCTTCTCCACTGAATTTGTGAAATTAAAAATCATGAATTTTAATTTTATTTGCTGCACCTCCTTCCATATTTTAAGGCTCTTTTACTCTAGATGTGTCATGTATTTTAAATTCAATCTTTGATTAGCTTTAGTTCCATAATCTATTATTTTTATAATTCATTATGATATGCAACCATATATATATATCTTCCACCCGGAAGATGGCGACATAAAGCCATGTTCCTACAACGTCACCTGGTTGGAAACCCAAGAACTCTTCCAACATGATTTATATGATTAATTTTGATTATATAATGAGTATAGTTGTGTGGTGTCAAGGAAGAAAAACACTTAATATTTAACACAGCATCGTCAAAATTTGTGAAAATAATTCTGCAATCAAGTCATTTTTACTTAAGTTCTTTTTGTTTATAAATATCTTTAGTTTTATTTTATTTTTATTTTTTCACAGGAGAGAAAAGAAAGTAATCTCAGGGATAAAGAATCAAAAGACATGTGGAGCTTGTTGGGCTTTCAGTACAATTGAGACCGTGGAAACGATGAATGCTTTAAAGAAAGGAGTTTTATTAAATTTAAGTGTTCAAGAGGTAGATATTAGCTAAAGAAAAATCAATAAGGGTAGATTATTATTAATTTTTAGTTCCATACCAAAAACATAAATAACTTAGAACAATATTTATATTAAGTAATCTTCATTTGTAATTTTACTTGTCACTGAACTTTATTCAGTGTAATTGCAAGTGTGACAAAATTGTACCCCAATTTTTCTTTTCATAATTACATTTTACAAATTTCCTTTTTCTCACATATTATATTTTAGAATACCGTTTTCCTTTCACTCAATTTTCTCTAGCCTCGTTTTTGGAATGTACATTTGGCATCCAATGTCATCCGTAAACAATAGTCTTGGTCTGTGACTGGCGTTTTTATCCTCAACATCTTGTTCTATTTTTATGTAGTAGGCCTTAGACCTCAAACAGGTGACCTACCTGTATGCATCCATATTATTTGTAGTAACTTCCACAAGCACTGTGATTTTTCTCTTCTTCCACATAGATGCTCTTTGTTTTCTGTAGCACCTACCCTCCTCTTCTCTGCCTCCAGGTGAATGATCCTACCAGAGGTTTTCTGAGGCCTACATCCATGCCGTTGGAAGTGAGGAAGTTTCTCTCATTCTTAAAGGCTGTCCTTATGGCTGACTATCTGCCTTCAACCTGCAATCACTATATTTATTATTATTATTAATTGAGACTTTCCAATTATTGGCTATGGGAGTGAAATTAAATCGTTTAAAGTTTCTGATCAATTTTGTATTACTATAATATGTATTGTTAAATATTGTGCAGGTGGTGAAAAAGTGAATTAAATTAAGTAACATACATTTAATGCCAGTAATTCCAGCTAATAACTCAGATAAAAAATAGCATTGGAATGTTCAATTCACTGTTCTTGTTTCAGTAATATTATTTATTTTAAAAAAATCGTGAATGAGAGATAAGATCAATTATTGCTTTAAATTAAAAAGCGCTTGTTTCAGAACTGACTCATTTTGTAAATATGTGTAATATATTATTTTTATATGGTGATTTTCTGCATCAATTGAGTAAATCATGTGTAAATGCTGTGCAATTATTGTCATTATTTTTGGTGGAAGTGTAAACTCTTTAAAAATTCAATTCTTCAAACCTTTTTCAGATGATAGACTGTGCCCGTAATGGAAATTTGGGTTGTGCCGGCGGTGACACATGCAGTCTAATCGAGTGGATGTCTCTGAACAAGATTCGTGTTCAAGAAGAAAAGCAATACCCGCTAACTTTGGAAACTCAAGCATGCAAAATGAAAAGGTTAGACACAATACTTAAAAAGTTTCTTTTACTGTATAGATGGTGGAAGACACTTAAATGTGATTGTAACAGTTTGACCAGCTCAAAATTTTACCACAAGCTTTAATTCCTCATTTCTTTACATGCCAAATGTTGAGTTCAATATTTTCATTGTATTATGTACTAGTGCCCCTTTTTACAGTCCAGTTGGCCTTTGTCTTATGTCAGAAGTGCATTTTGTATATTATTTCTGACTTATTTATTGAGCAATAACAGTATCATTTCACGTTGTGTGTATGGGTATCTGGAAAAAATAATCCATTTCTGTGTTGTGTGGATTACATGACTGTGCCCTTAAAATATTTGGCTTTTGAACCGTAACTGTAAACTCATAACAAGATGTTTCCTATTGGCCATTCAACTGTCTACGAGTCTATCGTGGATTAATTATTTTCCATCCTCGTAAGTTGCCTTAATCATTATAATAACATTTTTTTATTTAATCTAAAGCAAAATAATTTTTCAGTAGTTTTCTGTATTAATATCCAATATGGAAAATATATTTGATATCATGGTTTTATATTTTCAAATTATATTTATATGTTTCAGTGCTGCGTCAGGAATTCAGATATCCCCAAATTTCACATGTGAATAGTAAGTAAATCAAGTGTATTCTGAGAATGACTATTTTATTCTCATAATTTAAAATTATGCTTGTTAACATTTTTTATAGTTAATAATTAATATTCTTCCTTTCAATGTATTTTTTTTACTTTCAATATTATATCATTTTCAGTCTTGTCGGTAATGAAGAAGAACTCTTACAAAAATTAGCGAATCATGGTCCTGTTATAGTTGCTATAAATGCAATAAATTGGCAGAATTATTTAGGAGGCGTGATACAGTTTCACTGTGATGGAGCCCCCGTTCACATAAATCACGCCGTTCAGATCGTGGGTTACGATAGGAGTGGCCCCATTCCTCATTACATCGTCCGCAACTCGTGGGGACCTGAATTTGGCGACAAAGGCTACTTGTACATTGCCATAGGAGGAAATTTGTGTGGTAAGTACTTGGGAGTTCGTCTTTGTTCTAAATGCATAATTATTTGTTCCATTATATTCTTCTACTTAATTGCCTAATACATGAACTATTTATTCAGAGTAAAGTAAAGACTGTCCAAATTCAACATTGTAAGTTAGTTTAAGCTTTGGGCTTAATTGTATTATATGTGAGGCTTTTTTATGATAATTTTATATTAATGTAGCATGTTTTGCAGAGAAGATAATATTTATATCTTATTTTTTTTATCTAAATTTCAAATAATTCTATTTGAATGACACATTTTCTTTTTCAGGATTGGGCACAGAAGTTTCAACCATAAGTGTTCTGTGAGTCCTGAACAATTTTTTTAACAGAATTTTCCATACCTCAATCAAAAGTTTATGATTATTCTGTTAAACATGTATTGGTGTAAAAACCATTTAAACTGTCATCTACTTAACTAATGATGCAGAATGTTGGACATTTAACGTGGTATATACATCAAACGACGCCTATCAAAAGTGTAACTTGTAATTCTCAAAAGGTCCAGCTATTTTAGCATCTCAATGTGATCTCTTAATCGGATGACTTTTTAAATGGTTTTCACAACAATCTGTGTTTAACAAGCAAAAGTCTCACTCACCATGACATTATTTTTTGAGTGTGTAAGAATAATTGAGAAACTACAACCACACTAAAACCTTTGACTACATAGTTTGAGTTATTTGTAGTTAATAATCTTAACAATGTCATTCTGTTGAAGTTACACATTTCATTTGTACCTCCTCAATATAACATAGGATAGGATTTAACAATATAACGATAATTCCAAAGACATTTGTATGCATTTAATTTCAGTTACTGCCTATGTCAAGGTTCCCATTAACAGGTTAAAAGAAACTAGTCCTGTGTACTTTATTATGTTAAGGTTTCTTAAATATCAAACATTTTATTTTACTAAAATTATTCCAATACTGATAAATATGACAGTCTCCAACTCACAAAATTTCAGTAAGCTGTTTCTTGAAATGATGATACTAACTCAATTCCTGTTCAGTTTGAAACTGAATTCAACGCTTTCATTTTAAAAATGAGAGTAATATTGTATCTTTCCTGCAATATATTTTTTGTTCAAATTTCCTGCAAAGAAAATTACGATTGTGCTTAGAAGTTGGTTCTCTGATGTGAAAAGCATTAAATTTAGCTCCTGAAAAGAAATGCAATTAGTTTATTAGTGTACAATTATCTTATTTTTTCTGTTTAGAAGTAAAATGTATCTTAAGAAGAGCAGCTTTAATCAGTATTGTGCATTAGTTTTACTGATTGATTTCAGAATTGATAATGTATTTAATATTAAGTTTTTTGTTTGTTTTTATGAAGAGACTGTGATATTGTTAAATGCAGTAGTATTTACTCGACTGTAGTTTTATAAAGTGAAATGTTCTACTTAGTTTGCTAGTGTGAAATGTCATAGAGCAGGATTTTCTGTAAAAAAAGAATACCGTAACTAAAATTAAGCTTTTATATTTATACCAACTTTAAAATCAATCAAGCCTTCATTCCTTATGTGATAATTATGTAAATGATAATAGTTTTCTTTGAACTTGTATATTTTGTAAAATATTGTAACGGTTGACAACCATCCAGGTAATAATTAGAACAAAAATTGTAATGGAGTGTAACTGATTGATAAAAGTTCTCAGGTTTCTGCGCCAAGTGTGTGATTTTAACATTACACATTTGATGTTTTAATGGCAATACACATAAAGCTTCAACACAGTTATTACTTTAAAATGTAATACATTATTACATTGTTAGTTGTTTGATAATTTATTTATTGAAATTTTATAAATGTTTTTAGTAGTATTTTTTATATTTGGAATTTTTTATTGTATTTTTATAAAAGTATAAATGCAAATATGTACAAATAAATAATGTTTACCAGAGTAAGTTAATAAATTTTCTTTAACTAACTATGGCACACAATATTGATATCCTTTAAAGTGGAGTATTTTTTTCTTATTTTTTGGTGCTTCAGTGCAAGGCGGGCTTTTAAATTATTCCCTACTCTGGACCTTCTCGCACTATCTTTCAACCTGTATAATCCCTTTCTGTGGCCTTTGTCATCTGCTCCTTCCTTCCAGCTTCCCATGCAGCAGCTTGTTTGGCCTAGCCGGGAGAGCCGTCAGCGCTTCACTGATCTCTTTATGTCTTTGCACCAGAGTATTGTTTCTATTTTGCTTTACTTCTTCCACTCTGTTTTATATGTCCATAAATTATCTTTACAACTTTATGTTCAAATAAAAGTAAAGCAATCTGTTTACACCTGAAGGAAGCATCAAGTTTTGCAAGCTGTATGTTACTACCGCTATAGTAACTGTCTTATAAAGCTTTATGTTTTATAGAAAGTAGTTTAATATTAGCAAACCAGGCTCTGTGGTTGTTAATTTCAATAGAAACATTGTTTTCTTTATTGAAAGCAGTTCCCAGATAAAACAGATATCTCTTCCAAAGTTTAGCTCATTTTCTATTCCTAGATGCTATATTATCACTTTTTTATCTGAATTGGCTAAATTTAGTTTTCTCTTTGTTAATTTGGCATTGGTTACGTATGACAGCGTGAGATGAAACTATTTTTACTCACTGCCATGAGATATGGTAATTTTAGAGAAAGGCTTAGACACTACTCCCGCTCACTTCTTTCTTGGTATTACAGAACAGAATTTATGTTAATTGCTTGACCAAAGCTGTGAGATATGTCAGGATGTGATGACATTTCATTTCAAAAGCATTTCTTGTATCTTTCTTACATTGAAATCTGTACATAGCATACAAAATCTCCGAAAGAATAAGTAATTTATGAAAAACTGAAAAATTAATTTATTCAGTACAAACAAACTTATTGGTACTGAATTTTTTCGGGGAATGTTTTACCTGAAAGAGGAAAATGGTCATCATCTTGAATAGAATAAGTCATTTAAATCTTCAGAGTCTTGTAAGGAGACATTTGCTTGTTGACTTCAACCATTTTCACTATATACATATTTTCTTTATAAATTTGGATCTATTAATAAATGTCCTTGAACTCCAAAAGCTGATTTTTTAAAGGTAATTTTATAATTATTTTTTGACAATACTTTGAGATAAATATATTTTAGTGAGATAACATGTTTTTGTTGTGTAAATTTTTAGATTTACAAAAGTGAGCAAATATCAGTGAAACACAGCATTATCATGGCACCTACAAAGTAGTTCCATCAGTAATTAGTGCAAGCAGTTTCTGATTGGAACTACATAAAATTTCATATTATGGAAAATTGCTGATGAAATGATTTTTGAATGTTAATAATATATATAAAAAAGACTTTATTCAAATCAAATTTTGTAAAAAAATCTTGATTCTGACATTAATCTTATAAAAAAACGACAAAGGTAAAAACCCAGTGTTACAGGATATAAATTTAAAAGTACGGGATGGTATTTACCTTTGTGTGTTATTGAGCTTAAAAAATATTTATACACTCCTAACAAACTTTTCTGGATTAAATATATTCTGTGTGTGACACTAGGATAAAAATGAGAGGTCATAGGGAGACTTCAGCAAAATCGTTGACGCAGGAACTGACGTCTTCGTCGTCTGAATCGTTCTCCTTGCTGTTTTCTTTCTGGTCTACTGACATGGACAATTTGCTCTTCATGTTGCGAGTCAGTTGGGGAATGTAAGCGCGTGGTATCAGGAATGTTGATAGATTGAACAAGTCCAGGAAGACTTTGTAGCGATCGCTGAAGAAGTATAAAAGTAATAAATATTAACAGCAGTCTGATAATTTAATTCTTCACATGCAACAACTAACTTATGCATTTGGTTTGCTTTCTGGTCTCAAAGTAGCATGAATAAAAAACTGGAAAAGTGATTATAAAATCTTATAATTTCACCAGATTTTAGAAATTGTTGAAAACAGTTCTTTAATTTATGTTCTAAACTAATGTCACAATATTAAGGATAGAAATATTTAACAAACAAACCTCAGAGTTGAGCGAAGATATTGGTAACCTGAAGACCCTCCTGTTCCAAGCTGTGCAGAACCGATCATGCGTTGCACCATTATCACATGGTTGTCTAGAAGTTAATATGTTATACCAACTATCACAAATAAAATGTAGTAGCATTTGAAAATAATTAATTTCCAAACAGTAATTATTTAAAGCCAAATTTTTAGGAAGAGTAATTGTTTATTAACTGTGAATATATCATCTATTGGTCTGATAAACATGATTTTTCTTTACTTTGTGTACACGAAACAATCTGAGAAACACACTCACATCGCCATTTTGTAATGAGAGAATCAATATCCATGAGCAACATGAGAAGTTGATGAGGCTGACTGAAGCGTGGCTCATCACGGTAGAAGGTGATCATGATAGCGCCTTGGAAAGCTCTGTGGGAAAACCTCCTCTCTCCACGAGAAACGAGAGCCGAGTGCATCGCAGGATCAAATATGGACTGGAAGATGTCCTTCTTCTTTTCGTAGGATGACAGACGTTGTGTTCTCAGAGCTTCATTGGATTCTTGCTACACAAAACAGGTCTGTTTAATTTAATTCCTGTGTGTTACTCGCTTCTGTAATGTGGAAGCTGTTTATTGCTAAGGAGATGTAAGAAATTACATTTTTCCTCAATGTGGTAATTAGATTAAATGCATTAATCTTTATAAATTCTAGACATTTAAATTTTAGTTTAAATTCAACAAATATAATATGCATTTACAAAAAAATTTTAATTAAAAAGTGGAAAGTGTGATAATTGTCACTATATTTTAACATTTATTGTTTTAACATCTTATTTAAAGACTTAATTCTATTGAAAACTTTCTCTCTCTTCTGTAGTCCTGTCACTAACCTCAGCATCTGTCTTTTGTTGCTCCAACAGGATTTGAACAGTCCGCTGGTACTTCCCCCAGAAATTGAAGCCTTCTGCTTCAAGACCCGGAGTGCGTTCGAGCCAACGTTCGACCAGATCTGCCAGGGACGGCTCCGTTTCTGAGCGTTCTATTGCGACGATGGCTTTGGGGTCGTTGCCGAAGACACGGGAGTATTGCTGATTATATTTCACTCTGTGTTCCTGTTGGTTACATTACAACTTACAGTTAGTTGAGAATTTACTTAAAATGTAAATATTGAGACCTAAATTGCAATATATACGGTTCAGTATAAAATAACTCTCTTTTCTTCTCATAATTAAACCCAGAAGTACTTTGTGTCGTGGCAGAATTAAAAACAAAAAAGACGTCTTGAAACAGTTCAAGCCAAAGTGTAAGAAGTATTATATAAACTTGAACAATAGTGATATTAAGCTGGCAATCTAGTATTTTATTATTGCATCTCTTACCTGCTTTATGCCCAGTTTATTTTCAAGTAATCGGAACTGCAAACTTTGAAATCCTGAGGCAGGTGACAGGTAGTTCCTAAATTCCATGAAGTCTAGAGGAGTCATAGTCTCCAGTATCATCACTTGGTCGACTAGAAGCTGCAACAACAACCTGGTTCGTCAGAGAGTACGTATGACTTTAAATTAAAAGAGCCATAAGTGTATGTTAAATATCTTTCCCAATAATCTTTTAGCCACTCTTTTAGAAACTACAATAAAAAACAAAGGAGTAAAGCCACAGCTGTGCAATCTGAAATGACACGTTAAGGATTTGTGGTTGCAAACGACAAGATTCACCTCGGTCTTTCCACTGTAATTGATACACGCTTGTCCTGGTTTGTATCGGCGTTTTATTTTTTTAAAAAAAATTCTTGTACATCTGAATTGGTTGTGAATGGGTTAATATTTTTCGTTTTGATTAAGACTAAGACACCCCCATTTTTAGAGCCCCCTGCACTATAGGGCTGTTAGTTAAGGATATGAATACATGTAAGAAAACACTTATAAATGAAATAAGGATGTAGACAAAGTTTGGTGTTTTTTAAAAAATGTTACACGTTTCCACAACCTTTGTTGCATTCTCCAGGTGTTGAGTCCAGATCAGAAACGTCGTGTGGTATTTATAATTATTTTTGTTAAAATTCAACGCATGCAGACGGTTTCGTGACTACGTCGTCAGTGTAACGTGTTAAGTGGCCTGAGGAAGGGAAACAAGAGTCCCGACGTTCCTAAGTGAGTATTTATTGATTGTTCAGAAGCTCTGTGAAGGCCGAGCAGGGCCGAGGTCGAGTTGGCCATCAGCTACTGAAGAACACATGACATCTTCTACGTTACGTATTTCAGCGTATTTATTAAAGAAAACCCGAGGACGTTCCAAGTATTTTATAATAAACTGAAACTTGAGTAAATACGTGAGTATTTATTCTCAGTTGTTGTTCACCTGATGAAATACCAATGTTACGTGAAAATAGTTTTTTTTAAAAAAAAACATTTAGTGATAATTAGGAAAGACCTGATGAAGGCACAAACTCGTACCGAAAAGTGATTTTAATGCAATAAATAAATATTGTCTGTAATCGGTAAAAAAAAACCTGCATTATCTATAAACAGATGTGAAGAAGTGATTTATTGTATTAAAGACTGTTTGCCCACTATAATTATTTATTTAATGTATTGTTATTCAGATTAACTACGAAGTAAATAAATAATCAATTTCAGTAGAGTAAAATAAAAACAGAACGTTTCTTTCCTTATCCTTGGAACTTCCTCAGGTGCGCAAGTAACAAGTGTGAATATAATTTATTTAATTATGCAATTCCAATAACGACATTTCAGCTGTTATCTTTGTTGCTTGCTGCCGGTGGCTGTAAGACGAGCGCGTGTTACGTGAGCGGCAACCAACACCCGATAGCGAAGCCGCAAGAATGTCCGCGTTACGTGAGCGCGGCTGATTCGCACGAGGACGCTCACCTTCAGGATCAGCACGATGCGGTTGAGGCGCTTGAGGATCTCCAGGGACTGCGTCTCGTCCAGGACCAGGTCCTGCGTGAACTTGGCGCGCACAGAGTCCAGCTCGAAGATGATCTGCTTGAACCACAGCTCGTACGCTGGAAGAAAGTCAACCGTTGCAGCGCCAGATCTGCGACCACCTCCGGCTAACGGCAAACCTGCTTTCCAACCCCCCTTTTGTTTAGTAATCAGGTATATAATTTTTTTCTTGTGAGAGTGGTGGCAATGACTAGGAAGTCCTAGTCGATAATAATAATAACAGCCAAATACACAGGCAAAGGAAGTGATGACATAAACACCACACAACAGCAAGGCTTTAGAAATGTTGTGTGGTGTTTATGTCATCACTTCTTTCGCCTGTGTATTTGGCTGTTATTATTATTATTAATTTTCAAAATAGTAGTAAATTTTTCAATATAATATTAGAGGCGTAGCCGTTTCATTACATTTCATTTTTAATTCGTACATGTCTTTTCTAAATTATATTTTGCTCCCTTTCGGCTGTAATATTTATTCCAGTTTTAAAACTTGGCAGATAAATTAGTTATTGCGAGGATCCAGCGGCAGGTTTTAAGTAATTGTAGAATCTGTGATGATTCGCAGTTCACTTGAAACGTTTAATTAATAAATTTAACAGTATTTCTTTCTGTAATTGCAGACTTTAATTTAAAAGAGGTGAGACAAGACGAGTTGATTTATAAACGAGTTCCTCATCACTCGACTGCGAGAGAGAGTCTTGTGATTGGTCCGTTGTCGTACCTTGGTGCGTGACGATGAAGAGGTGCTCGTCGTGCACGGGCACGCTGGAGTCGTCGCTGCTGACCATCCTCTGCGCGTCCAGGACCTTGTCCAGCTGCAGGTACTCCCCGTACAGCATCCCCGGCTGGAAGTCCGCGGAGCCATCCTCCCTCTCCCTCTCCCTGCAACCACGAATCCGGCCTGTTTAAGCTCAACCGTCATATATATATATATATATTAGGTAACAGGCTACATGAGGGTAATCGACATACCCTTTAATAGCATAGGAAGGGATTTGAAAGGGGGGATGCGGAAGGCTAGAGGAAGGTAGCCAAGGGTTAATTAGGGGCCCCCGGGCTATGGTTTTAAGGATCCTACCAGGCAATTCGCCTAAAAGTAATGCTGGACAATCCCTAGGAAACCTGCATCAGGTAGGTCGGGGATTTGGTACTTGTCCCACGCCCTTCCCTGGAAGACAGGAGAGGAGTTTGCTGTGGGGACGCAGCATTCCCTTCTCCGTACCTCAAGCAGTTTAGAAGGCAGCTGGCCGACTGTTCCAACGGGGACAGCGAACAACTCTTACCATATGCCCAAGGTCTGTGACCCCGGAACCTCTCAAAACAGGCCTCGGCTTGTGGGAACCTTAGTTCAAAAACGGTGGAAGGAGGAGGCGTCCCAAAAGGTAGCCCCTTCCGTCTCCCCTACAAGGTTCTGCGTGTGAGAGAATAGCCCTCGCAGCCTAATCATCAAGATCAACCATCATTTTTAATACTGATTTATTTTATTTAATGTTATAAACGGCTGAAAGTCAGAAAAAAATTATAAGTTTTATTGCAAAAAAAAATTATATTAAATACACGACATCATCAGGTGTGACAATTTTCATAATTTTGTACATAATCCAAGAGTAAGATCAGGGTTGCCACTAAATATTTCTCTTGAATTTTACACCTATATAAGTTTCAAATCTGTTAATCCATAGTCTTAATTTATTTTAAAAAGTAACATAAAGATTGTCTTAATACCGGAGACTTCCATAATGTTGTTTATAAACCTAGTCGCTACACTAAAAGATCTTTGTTAACTAGAATTGAGGAACATAAGACCAATGTAATATGAAACACTTTCACGTTAGAAAAAAAAAGTTTATTTATGGAAAATTAAACTACGTTTCCTCGCTAACTTTGAGACTTCTTCAGGATGAAGTTTAAAATTTTTTATAAAAAAAAAATAAACAGATAACCGTAGTTTAATTTTCCAAAAATTAATACATTTCTTTTCTGACTTCAAATTGGCTGTTGCTTATTTATAAGGTGTCTCAATGGTCAAATTTATATATGTCATACATGTAAAATGTCCACCTCACAAACTTTCACGTATGTGTGGAAGGTTGATCTCAGAGATGCTTCACATACAACAAATTCTCTGTGAATGTTAAAACAAAACTCTTCTCATTTAAACAGTATCTATGAAGTTAAAATGAAAAAAAAAATGAATAAGAAAGATAACTAATTCGGAGAAACAACGTTTCTGGGATCCTTGTCCCTTTCGTCAGGTGTGAAGAAGAGCCAAGAGTGACACAACTGCAACATTGTGTGGTACTTATTATCACTTTTTTGTCTGAATTGACTATTATCTTTCTTATTCATTATTTTTGATGGTTTATTAAACAATCTTTGTTAATTGATATCTTGTATTAATATTCTTTGTAACTTTGGCTACAATGATGAGTAAAATAAACCAAAAACAGTCTCCGAGGTTTTAACTTTATTAAATAATTAGTCGTAAGCTTTCAACTCTTTTGTTATAATCATCCTTCTTGTCCTATAATTAAAATCACACTAACTTTAAAAAATATTAGTACCTGTAGGTACTTGGTCACTACTCTGAAACTATGTTGTTTATTTAGAACTGACCTTGTTGAATAAACAACATAGTTTTATAGTAGTGACTCAGTACCTATAGATACTAATATTTTTTAGTTAGTGTGATTATAGGACAAGAAGGATGATGATAACAAAGAGTTGAAAGCTAATTATTTAATAAAGTTAAAAACTTGGAGACTGTTTTAAGTTTATTCTACTCATCATCGTCAACGTCAACAGCCCTCTTCACCATCACTCTGGCTACATCACTCGAGCCTGTCTCCAGATCACAACAGTTGATGGAAACGTTCTACTCACTTGTAAATTATGTACTGTTCAAAATTAATTTCTGTTCTACGGGTCATTAATTTCAAGCATCTTACAGACGTTAAATGATGTGCTCTTTTATATACAAAATTATAAAAATGGTCATACCTGATGAGGTCCTGGAAGAGGACGAAACGTCGTCTATGTAATACATATTTTTTGCAATAAGGTTTATAAATTTTTGTCTGAATAATGAAGATTAAAGATACACAAAACAGACAAAAGAAGTGATAATATAAATACCACACAACGTTTCTGGGATCCTTGTCCCTTTCCTCAGGTGCTAAGAAGAGCCTAGAGAAACACAACTACACTGGTCAGTTGACAACACTCAAAAGTTAATCATTTTCTATGAGACGTAAATTTTTTCATTTTAGTTTTTGTCTGACTTAGGGGCCACCTATTTGTCAAAAGCGTAATCACATTTGGATAAACAGTTAATCCATAGTCTTCAGCTAAGACGTCTTGACAACTGTGCTCTGTCATCTTACTGAACTGAAGAAACTTGAGAACGGTGGCAGGGCACAGTCGTCGAAACGTCGTGGCTGGAGCTCACTTTGGCCCCAATGTCCAGAATGTACACAGGGAAAATCTTCGACATCATCATTTTTAATTAACTGTGGATGCAAAAAAAAGGGGGGGGGGATCAGACGCTTCCGTAGACGTGATTGGAAACGTTACGTCAGTCATCGGTAGAGCGGAAGATATCTCTGGGGAAACAAGGTCGGAAAGCCCAAAAACGTTGTTGACGCCAGCCGAGAGAGAAGCACACGTCAGCGTTTGTTACGAGCCTTGGAAGTGAAAGACTCAAACGGAGAGGAGAAATTTATCTAAAATGGAAAATTAGATCTTAAAAATGAAGCAACCAAGTGAAAAACCTCAGATGAATCCCGTCTAAAAACAGAGGATGAGGAAAAATCCAGCAAATTCAACACTGGACCTCATTCGGCCTGTCTTAAAATTTTTAAAAAAGCAACCCTTATGGAACAGTCTCGATTTGCCGGCGATTTTATTTAAATCCTTTTTTTTCCAGAAGCTTTCGGGCTGCCACTTGACTCCTTCAAACATTCAGCTGCTGAAGAATGTAAATAAAGCCGTCGGTCGCGGGACTGAGCAAGGAAATGTAGAAAGAAACTTCCCCCACATAAGCAGCCCTGAGTATCGCACGTCTGAAGTCTGCTTACTACAGTCAGACGCCCTGGACGGGAAAGCGTCAGAGTTGAGAGTTGGTGCCACATTCTCTGGAGTAATCAAGGCTGTTCCGCGTGTAAACGTCGTCGGGAACAAGAAGAACGGACGTAAAATATCTCACATTCGCGAGATGGTAAACTTGACTGGAAAGTTCAGCTCAGCAACAGTCAGAGATGATAAGGAAAAACTGCGAACGTAGGATCTGTGGTTTCATTGCGATGAATTTAGAAGCAACTCTGACATGCATTCCTTTAATACCACAAGAAGCTCTACTCAGTCGTGTAGTGTTTATTAATTAACCTGGAATCCTGGTTACTTACGTGTCAAAATAATAAATATGTTGATTTTAACTCTTTGCTCTCGAGGACTCCGGAGCCGAGCCATTGAAAATGTGCCTTCAAGGGTTAAAATGTACTAATTTATTATAAACACTTGGATACAAAGTATTTCTGGGCGTAGAGAACGATTAAAATCTTCTCGGGGCTTCTAAGTAAAACGCGACGTTTCGGTGCCGTTCACTGCCATTCTCTTTCTTTTTTCCTTCAAGATGAAAGTCGTCGAAACGTCGTGTTTTATTGTTAGAAGCCCCGAGAACTGATAAAGTCCTTATTATACACGATTCTAATATAAACTAAGCCTTTGCCCTCGAGAGCAAAGCGCTAAACGCTGCAGAGAGTTTTGTGACGTTGAGCTCACCCGCCGCCGTTGCTGAAGACGCAGGATCCGCTCATGCCGACGCCGCCCGAGAGAGTGCGGACGGTCCTCCGGGTCCTGCGTGACGTCACTCCCCTGCCCCCCCCCCCCGGGCCTGACGCAACGTAACCACGCCGCCCCCTCGTGCTGCCCTCTGGCTAATCTCTTAATTCCCGATACTAATTACCTAGTGTAAAACATCCTCGAGGCTTGCATCAGCCCCGCGGCCTTCACGCACAAAGAAAACTGCAAAAATATAATAACTTTTGAAACGTCCGACGCGCTTTTCTGTTGTTGTTGCGCTGACGGTAAGAAACTCAAGTTGTAATTGAGGGCTGACACGCTGTGCACGTTAGCCAAGTGAAGTGGAGTCAGCATTCAGTAAAGCCGCTTCCTTATCGTTGAGCAACATGGCGGCAGCACCCACCAACCATTCTCTTTCCCTTGCTGCTGGCGGGGGTTGGTCTCACTGCTGCTCAATGAGATTTTTTAATTTATTTTGAAGCTATCTGGGTGTCCGGCGTTGCCCGGGGGTTGTCATAATTAAACTCAGCGACGTCTGTAGCGCCGGATTTGACTCCAATCTCTGTTGTTTTTCCTTTATTTTTAAGCAACGCCCCTCCACCCAAGGTTCGTCCAGGCCATGAAGAAAAGGGGTTGAAATTATACACAAACAATTCATCGGGAGACGCAGACGCAATTATCGGTCGTTTTACCGCGTTTGTAAATTGCCACCCCGCGTCCCCTGGGGGGTTGATGGACCTGTCTCACCCTCACAGCGTTTGTTTCCGGTTCGCAAGGAACAGGGTGTACGGAATTTGGTGAAATTCGGTCCACGGGTGTAGATCTGTATCAGGAACACGCGCGCTATTTTAACCCTTTACACTCGAGGGCTCCGGAGCTGAATCCATTTAAAATGTTGTCTACAAGCTCGAGGACTCCGCTACGGAGCCGTCGAGTGCAATGGGTTAATCATGAGAAAAATAACTAAATACAGACAAAAGAAAAGGTTTGTTACTTTCTTAGATAAATCGCAATGTCAACGAATCCATTTTTGAGTTAAATAGATTTAACATTCTGTCATGTTTAACCTGAAGGAAATGAGCTCGGAGGCAGCGTTGCCACATCACAGGCTCTTAATAATTGTTTCCGACGCGTGACGCCCCTCAATTACAGCATGGCGACGGCTGTGCTGGCCGTTGGTGAGCGGCTCCTCCGAGGTGAACCTCCCTTGCCGTTTCGCCCCAGTGGAAGTACAGACGGAAGTTGTGACCGTAGTTGGCTGCGTCGCGAGGGAAGAGAGACAGCGTTGGCATCACGTCTATGGGAATGTCGTCAGACGACTGTCATGAGGCCCGTGGTCCGGTTCTCAGAAGATGGATTGGCACGTCTCTTGCTACATCTTTACCTTCGGTGGACTAAACGTTGTTTTGCCTTGTTTAATTAATTTTTCTGACTGAATTTCTTATTTATTTATCTATTCTTTTACTTGAATAATACTTTTTATTTCTTCTAACAAATGCGTCCATTTTTCTGTCTCTTGCGCCGCGTTGGTAGGAAATTTTTTTTTCCAGATTCTGGTGCTTTAGTTGTTATTCCTCTCTTCCTGGGGTCCCTGAAGACGAACGCAGTTCAATTTCCCCGTTCATGTCAATGTCACTAAAAATATTTGATTGCATGTTTATGAGGTTAAACTGGTCGAGGCACGGCGAGGGGAATGCTGCGTCCCCACAGCTGACTCCTCTCCCGCCATCCAGCGAAAGGGCGTGGGACAAGTACCCAACGCCCGACCTACCTGATGCAGAATTTTCTAGGGTTTTCCCTGCATTACTTTTAGGCAAATTGCCGGGTAGGATCCTTAAACTATAGCCCGGGGGCCCCTAGTTAACCCTTGGATACCTTCCTCTACCCTTCCGCATCCCCCCTTTCCTATGCTATAAGAGGAGAGTTGCCACCATGTGGATTATCCTAGACATAGCCTGGCTAAACCTAAAAAAAATGTTTATTTATGAGGGTTGGAGGTTGCGTTGTCTAACATGGGACAGGATGTGGCTGACGTCGCCCACATGCACCACCGGGACAGGAAAGGAAACAGGCCTAATTTAGTGATATTTATAACCTTCTCAAGGATACTGGATCGACTGGTTCGTCCCACTTTTTTTTATTTTTTCGCAGAAAGCTGAATCCAGTTTCCTGAAGTAACGTTTTCCCTGTATCCTTGAATATTACGGAGCAAGGAACCACCTCGTATCTGTTTACTAGTGTGAAGGTCCGTCGTACCGTTCTTCCTCGTAATCCGAGCTGGTCCGCTGATTCTCCACTTCCTTGTGATCAACGTTCAAGGATGCTCCACGATTAAAAGGCCAGAGTCCAAAATTTTTTTCAGTGAATTTAAGTCAGCGATTTTCCTCAACCAAGTGACGGGGGACAATTTTAAAGTCGAACAAACGTTAAACACTCCAAGTTATTGACCGCAGCATCGCGTGACGAGGACGTGTTGGAGGCTTCTCTCGTTACTCTCAACGTTGTCGGCGACACAACAGTCCGTCCAGGTGGACAGTGAAAGCAACTACCCGAGCTTTTGCTTATCCACTCAATTGATGCTCTGACAGTTTTATTTTGAGAGATAGAAAGAGACAGAGAGACATAGAAAAATAGACAGACAGAGAAACGTAGAGATAGAAAAATAGACAGACAGAGAAACATAGAGATATACAGATAGAGAAAGGTAGAGATGAGAGAGAGAGATAGAGAGACAGAGAATCGTAGAGATAGAGAGATTGAGAAAGACAGAGAAACATGGAGATAAAGACAGAGAGAGAGATAGAAAAATAGAGAGACAGAGAAACATATATATATATATATATAGAGAGAGAGAGAGAGAGAGAGAGAGATAGAAACCTGAAAGCCACTGCGTGATTTAGGAAGCTGCGAAAAGAACCAGAATACAGGTTTACGACGACAATTTATTTAAAGGGAGAAAAACGCAAGGGTAACGAGTACAGGTGATGGATTCTAGGTGTCAGTGTGGGCAACGCAACGCGGAGGGAAAACTTAACCATTGCTGTACCAGGAGGAGGAACGTCAACTCAGCAACGGCGGTCGTACTTCAATTTACAGACTCGATACTTTTTTTTTAGGTCGTTTTTACGCAAATGAGCGTTGAGGGTGGGGAGGGGGGGGGACACGTGTTGAAGGACGAAGGACCGCGTCAAACCAGTCTCAACTGAGAAACTGCCAAAAAGTCACGGAGATTAAATCATAAAGTCACTACCTACAGTGAATCCAAACAAGTAATCAAAGGTTACCTTGCCACTGTCACTCTGCCGGCAATTAAACTTTGTTGCTTTCTTCAGGTGTAGAGTAAACAAAGACGATCTGATGTAAACCTGAGGAACTGGACGCCGTGATGCAACGTGGGCGGGTCATTCGCTTGACCTTGCGTATTCGCGTAGCTGTCGTGTGTCGACATCCGCCCTGGCCACACCCACGGACATCTGCGATACCCTTGCGACCCCGCCGGCTCGCAGCTCGTCAATATTTACATCGGTCTCTTGGGTCGATAAAGTGCAAGTGATTCACGTGGCGTCACATCAGCAGCAGTTGTTTCCGCCACTCTGACTGTGGTCAGGATTTTTGGGGGGTGTCGGCGTCAACAAGCAACTTACTTTGCTCAGGGTTGATTCGCTGAACGAATCGGCTTAGAAATTACCCTCCAGGAAATACAGCTTCACTGACGAGGGCTGGAACATCATCTCCTACCGGATGATTCTGAAGAAGAAGAAAAATACTGAGAAAAATCTACTGTAGAAAATTAACCCTGGCGCAAGAATGCAATGCTCTGTCTTTGGGAGGAATGGTAGCACGGACACTGGACGAGGCGACTTCGGGGGACCAAGGCTGTCATTCTTGATGAATCTGTCCACTATTGGATGTCGGTACTGATTCAAAAGCTGCGAGATGTCCATAACCCCCGGATTTGACTCCAATCTAGGGATCTGTTAGGTTATTTTTATGTAACGCAACTCGACCTCTGTCCCTGAATGTTTTCACCTCCCATTCCGAACGAGGTTGAACGCATTGAACCTGAATTAGTTTCAGTCAACGAATACAGCGCCGTTTGAACATGTTTGAAAGTTTCCACCCTCGTCCATCCGGGGGTTAGATGGCTAATTGACCATCATACTTAAACTCCGCAATATTCAAAACCCTGGATTTGCCTGTAATTTCGATTGCATTAGCGTTATTTATTTGTAACGCCCGTCCATCCCCACCCCCTAAGGGTGCTCCTTTCCCATGTTGTAAGGGGTTAAAATTATATTCGTATAACATAGATTGAAACACTATTAATCTCTTTGACCTCTAAAAATATTTATCTGCCTAAAATATAGAATGTTTTCACCCCTTATATGTGCTTAGCTCTCATGCCGAAATGGGGTTAAAATTTTACAAACAACATCGGTAGAGATATTATAAACGTCATTGACCTCAACAATTATTTATTCCACGCAAATATCGACCATTTAACCTGGGGGTTAAATGGCCAATTAAATGTCGTTATTAAACTCAGCAACATCCATAAAACTGGATTTGACTCCAATCTCGATTGTATTAGCGTTATTTTCTTGTAACGCGCGTCCACCCTTGATGTAAGGGGGGTTGAGATTATAGTAAGATAACATCGGTAGAAACAGTATCAATCTCTCTGAACCCGACAAATATTTATCAGACTGAAATATCGGCTGTGTTAACATGTTTGAAAATTTCCACTCCCGCTCCTGGGGGGTTGGTGGACGAGTCTCACCCCCGACAGTGTTTGTTTCCTGGTCGCAAGGAACACGTGTACGAAATTAAGTGAAATTTGCTCCACCGGTGTAGATTTGTATGAGGAACACACACACACAAGCAAATATATACACATATGTACATACACTCTGTTTTATTTGTTAGATTAAAGAGACTTCTTTATAAAAAAAAAATTCCCGTGCGTCAGTGTTTATATGTATGTATTCTGTAGTCGAGGAACTAATGAATCTATTTAAGGATCCTTGCACAGATACTGAAGCAGCTCTTCAGTCGTTTGATTCTTCCTCATGTGCCGAGTTTTCAATTGGCCAGAATCATCCACCGTTGTTGTTTATTTCCATTATAAATCAGTATTTATTCCATCAAGGATAATATTTGAAAGCTGATGCCACCGTAGCGTGGTTTATGTAGCTTCTGAAGGCCTGTCCCCGGAGGAACGAGTCTGGCAAGTTTTTCGCCGCGTTCTTTGTTTTACCTTACGTAAGAGCTCTAATGTAACGGTGATTTTTAACTGCACGCTGACGAGAGCATTTCCCGTGTAATGGCGACATTGCGAGGCGAGGGCCCTTGGAGTTATCAACGTGGCCTTGTCTTCAGCGACGCATCTCAAACTCACCAACAGGACGAGCGATAACTTGCACAAAAACAACGTTCCTCCTATTCTCTTTCGAAACAATCTTGTGTAGTGCGCGATCTGTGAGAGCACGGAATATCTGTGCGATAAAAATGAACGCCGGGGTCACAAATTTCTCCTGAGAACACACTTTCTCCAGTTCTTTATTTTAGGGGAACACCCTACATGAGGGTAATCCACAACCCCTTTAATAGCATAGGAAAGGAATTGAAAGGGGGGATGCGGAAGGTAGCCAAGGGTTAACTAGGGCCCCCGGGCTATGGTTTAAGGATCCAACCCGGCAATTCGCCTTAAAGTGATACAGGGAAAACCCTAGAAAAACCTGCATCAGGTAGGTTGGGCATTGGGTACTTGTCCCACGCCCTTCCCTGGATGGCGGGAGAGGAGTTTGCTGTGGGGACGCAGCATTCCCTTCTCCGTACCTCGATTAGTTTAGGAGGCATCTACCCTCAATGTTTATATATATATCAGTCGCCATTTTAAATAAGGGAAGTAATTAATAATTTGCTGAAACATTTAATTTCGAATAAATTGGTGATTTCCGAAATATTTACAAAATTATATATATGAGAAAATTATTACAAAGTTTTCTTAATATTAAAAATAACTGTTTCTACCCCTCTATTTTTATACCTTTTCAGGTTTTATGCATTGAAAAGAAAAACTAATGATGACGTTTATTCCCTTAAAAATGTTGTCCATGGAATGTCGTTTAAAAATTATATCGAATTTATAATCAAAATTCATCGATCTTTTGGTATTGAAGACCCGTGAAGAGGCCCCAAATATATAAAAGGGGTGTAAACGTTGTTGTGTGATCTTGTAAACTGCAGTTTAATAAATTTATAATTAATATAATGAAAAAAAAGTATAATGAAATTTTTTGATCTCGTACAGAATATCTTTCAACCGACGACACTCTTTTCACTGCATATCAACACTGACATTGATTATTTTTAATTGGAAATACTTGAATATGAACATCGTATACAATTAATAATGCTGAAAATTTGCAAATTTAGAATAGACAATTTTATAAATAAAATACAATAAACATTAAGACAGAATATATCAAAGTACAAAAATTATAGGTAATTCATAATATGTCCCAAACACAAATACATTCAAACAAATATAACGTATGGCCAAGTTATCCAATGGTTATCGAAGCTACACACTGGCACTGAAGGGTAAAACAGATCAGAAACAACGAGAGGAAATAGTTAGAATTTAATACCTGTTCAAAATAACAATATCAAACTTTCAGAATCCGAAATAAACCAACATTCAGCATCAAAGAAAATACAAAAGTCATCATATTTGAATGGAACGAATCCTATTTTTGTCAGTCACTCAAACTGCACATTGTAATCAAATTGGAGCCGATTTGATATTGGTCGTCATTGAATCAAATTTGTGCACATGTGTGTCACTTATTGTGCACATGTTGCAGTAAGGGTTTGTCGTCATTCATTATTGATAATGTGGCAATGTTTGCCTAATTCTCTGCTCTCATTCACTGACATCCAGAATGGCTCTCATTGAAAAATTGTATAGTGTTCAAAAATAATACAAATAATTCATTAGTATATAAAATTAGTCATTTCATACTATACTATAATAATGGTAATTATCATTTAGTGAAATGTAGGCATAAAATAATTCCATTAACCGCTACACAATTATAACTGCATCCTATTTTTTTTAAGGAAAATGGGTGTATTGCGTCAACAACAAAAAAACAGTTATACGGGCAATTGAAATTGTTAAATTTATGTCAATACTTGACTAGCAACTTTTTTAATTAAATTACTTACAAACATGTTGATAGTAATCTGGAATAAAGTCCCATATATTTATACTAGTTAATAAAAATTTTATTGAGCATGCAAATATGCTAGCAAAAACTTTAAATCTCCTTCCTACCTTTAAAGCTATTCAGAATTTCACAGCCGGAAATTAGGTGTCTTCATTCACCTCACTCGTGTATGAATACGACGACATGCAACAGATTAAATAACGAAAGAAAAAAGTAATAGCGGTTGAACCAACAGCTGGAGTCGTAACCAAATGCGCAATTGTTTGGATTTACCGGCAACACAGGGAGGCATCGCGTTTCCCACAATCCACTGCGGGACGCCATTGTTTTACACAACCGCGAAAGACGAAATTTTGAAACCTAACGTACGTACGAGATAAATACAGAGGCCTGAATGCCTGCACAGTAAAAGTATAATAATTTATTATCAAATTTAAAAAATATTTGGCAAAAACGTTTCATCCCAAATTGGGATTTCTTCCGGTGTACAATTAAATCGTTATACTTTATTACATGTAAAATGTACAGTTTGTATATCATCTATGTATAATCCTTTTACCTTAGTATAACCAGTCAAGGAAAAACATTAGCATACAACTGCCAACAATCACAATTTTTCTATTTATAGATATTACAAAATATGTACACACCCTCTGATGCCATCCTTTTAAATTTATGCTCCTTGACATGAAGGATTCTCACATAGTTGAAAGCTATACGGTGTGGAGGCGACAGTAAGTTTCCAATTGCACTTTGAGGTTACACTCTATGTACTGTAGTCCACACAGGAGCTCGAGCCAATAGGAACAATGTTGGCCTGCACCACCTCTGAAGAATAGTATAAAAGAAGAGAGACCTTTTGGAATCAGCACTTCACTTGAAGATGAAGGCAGTGTTATTACAATGTTTTCACCTGGTTGGAATCCCAAAAACTTCTCGTTAATCACTTAAACCAGAAAAGTCTTCATTCTATAATTATCTTTTCAAATTAGTTTTTTCTTTCTCTTAAATAACTTATTACACAAGCACATTCATTCAACAGGATCCCACATTGTCCAAAATTGATATCTGTATTTAATCTTTCAAATGGTTACAGCTACACAGACAACTTTCATCAACAGCGTAACCAGGTTTCTTTAACCGAAAGCTCTGTAGTAGTTTATTCCTCCTTTCATCAACGGCCTACAGAGTTTGTCCAATGTAGATTTAGTATTAATAATATAAAAATGTTAAATCTACATGCCTCAAACAACGTTATACACGTGTTTTAAGACACCACCTCAAATCGGAAATGTAAGTGCTTGGTGGAAACTATATTTTTTACCTTAATTTAATATTATTAACCTTTATGTAGTTGTTTTAAATTAATTTATATAGACTTTTAAGTTGTAAAATCCTATTTAATAACCATATATAACACGTTAAATATTTTATAATTTACTTTGCAGGAAAGTTTCAAATACTGAAAGGCTTTCACAATATTAAATTTTATTATCTTCTTAATCTTACACAGACAATTTGGTCAAGGAATTAAGTAGTTAAGTAAAATCATTAGTAACACATACTTTACTTTTAAACTTTTGTATAGAACTTAACTTCATATGAAAAATTATGCTGTCTATTTTCAAAAATAAAATTTTAAAGAAAGTATTATGTTTGTTACAAAAAATATTCTATACACGAGAGGAAATATTTACAACTCCACAATAAGTCATTTAATGAAAAAGGTAAGTTTGCACAGAAACAGGAAGAAGTATCAGATACAAAATTCAAAAACAACACCATTTGTTGCACATCTATTAAAATTGAAAATAAATTAATTGTATGGCACTGCAGCAGCCATGTACGATCTTCTCAAACTCCATCAATCTCTTTTCTCAGGTTTCCTTTACATCTTTGGTCTTCATAGTTCTAAGCCTTTGTTGTTGGGAGTTTTGATTTATCCAAATCATTGAAGTACCGGTGTTTCAGAGCATCCCTTGCAGATATTCTTTTGGGAGGATTGTAAACCAGCATTTCCTGAAACAATAAACTGATGTAATAAATAAAACTTCCCAGTTTTAAACTAAATTTAATTACTTTTTTTTGTAAAGAATTGATCAAACACTTTCCTAATAGTAAGTTGCAAAGCAACAGAAAATCATACAAAGTACACAGCATTATATGATGCATGGTTAGTTCCAGCTTTGTAGCTTACACATGATATATAAACAATAACAGACCAAGTTCCTGATAATCAACTGTAGGAAGATTGCTACAAAGTATTAACAGAGATAAAAGTGTTACCTGAAGCAAATCCTTTCCAGAATCATCAATTTTCTTGACATGGTCATTCAAGTTATATTGAGTCCAATTTGGAAATGTAGGTTTATAATCTGGTAACTTGGTAACACCAGGCCATATTTCCTCAGTTGGGGTCTTGAGCACTCTGAAATAGGGTATAAAATAAAAGTTTACAAAACAAAACTGAACTGAAGATGAAATTATTAAGACAAAAGAAACATAAATACCTGAAAATTCTAAATAGTTGATCAATTTCAGAGTCACCTTGAAACAGTGGTTTCTTGGTTCCAATTTCTGCAAAGATACATCCAATAGACCAAATGTCTATTGGGCATGAATATTTTACTGAGCCCAATAGAACCTCTGGTGCTCTGTACCACAAAGTTACTATCTGGAAACCAAACAAAAAATAAATAAAATTAATTCTTGAGCATTGTTCATGAAATTTTATTTGATATATGAACTGTTGAGCAGGTTGGAAGGAAGCATCCAACAAATCAGCAACTGAGTAAACAAGCCAGCCACAGCAAGTACCAAACACTTCAATGAAATGCGAAAACCTCGACACCCTGGAATAAGCTCAATCCAGTATGTTAATTTTGTTAAGGACACGTATGCTGAACTATGATTCTTAACCCCTTGTTCAAAACGTAGGATCTTTCTTTCCTCCTTTGACAAATTCTTCACCATCTATTCTAACACTATTGATAAATATGTGTAAAAAATTGTTTAATAAACTTCAAAACCAGAATTATTGGAGTAGTGACAAAGGGCATTGGTTGCTATTAGGAAAAGCTTGTTGGTCCTGCAGTGGTTGGTTTCTTGGACAATCTAGAATGCAGGGCAGCCTGCAATGTATTTTGTAATGATGTTCAAGAAGCAGGTATGTTCTCATTATTTATAAATGGCAACCAAATAGCTGGCCAAATCATCTAACCATTTAATAACATTTCTTGACCAGAAGTGTTTTAATTGCTTCCCCATACCTTTAAGATTACCCTCAACAAAGTTTTACACAAATGACACTATTGTACATTAACCATGCCGTCAGGTAAACAGCAATGTCACGGGAATCCAGATGGCTCCCTCCTCATGATTCACCTTGAACAGTAAATCTTCAATGACCCTCATTTAACCTACAACATTGATGATATCTTCATGCCGTAGACACAATTCCATGTGAAAAATCCTAGAAAAACAAATTCCCAGTGAAACCAATCCCCTTCTAACATAAATTTCCTTCACGTCTTCCATTGTTGCAGATTTAGATTTATTAGGTGGGCAACTACTGAAAATTTGTATTAATGGTGGTACATTCAGAATATTTTAGTTTACGGCAGCTTCTTTTACACCCTTTACATCAATAGTTTTTCCAAAAATGGAAACCATTTTCATCAAAAAGCAAGAAATTTTAGTCACTATTAATCATTGTATAATAAAGGCACTGAAGACCCAACACAATTACATCAGAATAATATCCTACTTTCAAAATAAATATTTTACTTACCTCATGTGTAAATATTCTCATTGGAATTCCAAAAGCTCTGCCCAGACCAAAATCTGCCACTTTTATAGTTCCCTTGCCATCAACAAGCAAATTCTGTGGTTTCAAATCTCTGTGTAATACTCTTCTTTTATGGCAAAATAAAATGGCAAGCAATATCTAAACAGATTTACATGAAGGAATCGATGTTATTAACGAATGTAAGCTTTCCCAGTGTAACTTATTAATAAATTATTTGCGGTTGAACACCAGGTTCAGATTTCTCGACGTTGACATTTCTTCTGTCATTCTCTACTGCTGTCTTCAGACTATGAAGCAGTAGAAAATGACCACAGAATTGTCAATATCAAGAAATCTGAACCTGGTGCTCAACCACGAAAAATGTATTAAGAATTGATGTTATGTTAGTATATTAACCCTTTGCACTCGAGGGCTCTGTAGCAGAGCCCTTGAGGTTGTAGACACATTTTAAATGGCTCCGCTCCGGAGCCCTCAAGTGCAAAGGGTTAATTTCCTATAACATGGGACCTTAAAATGCATACTAATTACTATACATGAAAAAAAAAATACAGGTAAATAAAAAAAACTTAACACAGTTTAAGTTTATTTCTTGAGACAGAAATGGAACATGCTTCAACAAAAACAAGAAAAATTCAGAAACTTATCAGTGTAAGATTAATGAATATAACATTAATCACATATGTATACAATGCACATTAAATAAAGTACCTGATAAAGATAGGATTTAATTGTTTGTTGATCCAGATAATTGCCCTGACCAAGGCTCTCTAAATACTTCTTTAAGTCCATTGACAAAAACTCAAAAATCAAATACAATCTTGGTTCATCCATGATGACATCTTCCAACCTAAGGGCATCAACAATTTTTAACTTGTAAGAGAACAACCCTGTATGCATAGCAGTATCAAATATCTACTTCATATTTTATAGATGGACTACATGATTTTAGACAAAACAGTAAGGTTCATTTTCACGTATTTTAATTCAATGTTGGAATAAATTACCATTTACAAAATCCCAAATAACTTCAATTTTGAAGATGACTTACTCAATAACTTATTACAGGCAACAGAACTATATACTGTTTGTCAGTAACATAGAAATAGACAATAATCTGAGAAAGTATTTAGAGATGAAGCTTACCTGTGCTATAAACACATACACTAAGACCCACATTTACAGAGATTTAACCTTCTTTCAGGAGACGATGTGTATGCTCCAATTGGTTGGTATCTTCACAGTACCATTTAAATCCCAGTACTACCAAATCAGCTTTCGCGACAATTCACCCTTTCTGTACTTTCTAAACTCTGCCTGTCCCTCCATTTCATCTATCTAAACCTACATGTAAACACCCCACACCACATTAACTAGACACATACAAGATTGGTCTAAAAATTTTCTGAACCAACAGAGATAAGACATTTTTTCTTCAAATTTATTTTTGTAAGCCTACACACTTCTCCCAGTGATGTTCCCATCTCTTTAACCCGTAAAGAGGGTGGTCAATAAATTCAAACCGTTATTCATGGATTTTCACCATGGTAACTGTTGAGGTGGTGAAACTATTTTTTTTTCTGCAAATGTGGTGTGTTATTTGCTATTTCTGCCTTCAGCTTGTCAAGTAATGATGCTTAGTATGCTCCTGTAATTGTAATCCCTTTTTGAAGATAGTCAATCAATGAATGAAACTATATGATTATACCATCACTTTCTCAGCAAAAAAAGTCAAAGATCCCGCAAACATATTAATATCATAATTTCTTTGCTATATATTTGGCTATTTTAGATAGTTATTATATTTTATACAGGCACATCATATTCTTATTTCACTATTTTAATATTTTTCATCTTCAATCTATAACTTTTTGTTACACAGAGTAAATGAAAAAAATATGTTGTGTAAGTAAATAGAGGCATAATTTAATGCCTGAATAAACTCAACACAAAATAATAGTTTATTTTCAAAGGATAGGTCAACACAGTAATGGGTAATTTAGAAATTTGTAGATACCTTCAAACATGAAAAACAGCATGTCTCCAGCAAAAAGTTTTGAACTCGACACAATAAAAATTAAACAAATTTAGTTTTTAACTACCAAAACGTAAGGGAACGCATGAAAAAAATTTTTTTTTCTGAAATGGTGTAGCTACCATTGCTGGACCACTTGGCATGAATTGAGCCAGAGGTCAGGAGATTGACGATTGTTGAGAACTGCTGGCCCAACAACGTTTGAAATCAATACTGTGCCCTCTTGTGGCATGAAGTGCAGTATTGTGTCCCAAGGAGGGCAGCTTGTGACTAAGAAAATTTTAATGTTTCTTCCTACGATTTCAAAGTGATACCCCGTCTGTCTTTCCTGTCCATATATATTATTTTGACAATATCACATAATCCTTAGTTAATTAAATAGAATGTGCGTGTATGCACGTATATGCAAATATTATTTCAGATTTCACAAATTATTAAAAAAGAAACAGTAAAATTAGTCTAATATTGAACATTATAAAATCACATGACGATTCTTACTTCACGATGTTTGGATGTATTAACTCTTTCAGTAGCGAAATTTCTCTAATAGTAGTAGAGGGAACTCCTTCATCTTCATTTTCTAAACGAACCTTCTTCATAGCAACTAAATTTCCAGTCACTTTGTTCTGACCCTTGTATACAACACCATAGGTTCCTACGATTTAAAATTTCAAGTTATGTCAATAATTTAATAACAACAAAAGCTGCTGTTTAACATACAAAGTAAAGAAAAACAAGAATAGAAAAGATATATACAACTTATATAAACATATAAATGACAACATTTAGGCAACTTCAATGTAGATATATATATAAAATTTCAGAATTTCAAGGTTAGTAATTTTAATTGTTGTAAGGTTTAAAAGATTAGTTATATAAATATGCATGTCACTTTCCCTCCAGTCACATTGGTTTCAGAATTTGCAACTTCTGACTTCTAATTATCTCCATGTGCTAAATCTATCTATAAATACTCAGAAGACAAAGCTAGGGTAACATTTCCGTATATTCATATTAAAATATTTAACTTCTAACTTGTTTTAAAAGCTAAGTTTCGAGTCAGAATTACGAATGGTTAACATTAAGCGTCCTTACATAAGTAAATATGAATAACAAAGAATGTAGATTGTGATAGTTTTCAGGAATACTGTTATTACAAACTTATATTAACTACAGTGCCATTGAGAACAGAAATGTTATAATATGATGTAACGGTATAATTTTAAATCGGTCACTTCTTACCTTCACCTATTTTCTCCAGTTTAATGAAATTATCCATCCCGTATTATCTGTTACTTTATCTTTCAAATATGACAAATGATAATAAACTACTGAGTAACTGCTCAAGCGTCCAATATTTTCGGTAATACTACATTCGTAAGAGCGCAGAATTCATACCAAAGATTACATTATTCAAATGGGCCAATAGGCGACGTTTTCGCCAAGGCTGCGTAGTAAAAACATTTGTTACCAACATGTTCACTATCAACATCTTGTAAATTATTTATCTTGTTAATAATACACCTTAATTAGTAATGAAGTAATAATTGATACATTTCCTAAAATATATACAGTTATTATTTTGGTGATTTATAACGGACGAATTATCCGGTATGAACATATTTTATTATATATTATTTTATGAGTCGCATTGTAGAATTGCTACCGTTAAAATTACTTAACATAATTCTTCATTCGTATCAACGCAAAATTCAATCCGAAGATTGTCTAATTATATGACTGTAAATAGCAAGCATGATCTATTCATATGTTTATGTCATAGTATATTATTAATGGAATACGTGTACACCCTGACTCATTTATGTTATTATCACATGGCATACCAAAGTAGTAGCGAATATAAAATTAAAAGTATGTTATAATTTGTTGTTGTAAATGAACGATAAAGGATAGATTGGCTATCTTTAAGAAGAAGAAATTCTTCGAGTATGTGTCAAGTGTTACAGGAATCTTACCTTACCAATTAGTATGAAAGGGAAATGAGGTGTTAATTTCAGTCATCAAATAGCGTAGGCTTTCCCGGTGTATTGGTTTAATACAACATTCCGGGTTGGTTTATCAACGGGGGCAATCGTTTATTAAAATCAAAATGCTTCTTTCTATTTGCTAACGATACTATTGTAATCTGCCCACTCTAAATCGAAGCAATAAACGAATTTCTACATCTTAATGGTTTACAATATAATATAAAATTTACGATTTACCTCACACTATCACTATTTAAGAAAAGTTATTATATTCTCAAATTTTTAGCATACAATTTCACAAGCACCCTCAACTCAATGCTTCCAGAGCTACAGGCAATAGGTTCCCCTTTACAGGCCCAAGATGTTTCTCCCACGGCCACCAGCCAGTGTGATTGCCAACACGATCCGTAGAAATGTGTGTTAAAATATAACAACAAATTAATACAAAATGTTCATAAGCCAGCTGCTGACATTCACGACACAGTTCAACTACTATTCACAGCTTAAATCTTAATACACCTATAAGGACACTCATCCATATTTTTGTCTCTCCTCTATGCTTTTCTTTTCAATTGTCACACACATTCCGCTGTCCATAATTCCACTAACATGAACTCCATCATCTGATGGTGGGAAATAGCAACAGTCTGGTTTCAAACACACGTCTAGGTGTTCAATTTGATTACTGCGTCTTCAACTGACCGTTAAAATCCATCTATAATCTCACACCGACTGTTCCAACATTCTTTCAACTACGTGACCATTATATTATTAAATAAATTTTATAATTGCACAATTTTGAAAATTATTACAGACATTGGTGCATATTACAATATATGAAGGTGAATCAATAAGTAATGCTTCCAATTTTTTATCTATTTTATTTGACAAGACAAAAATACAATTTACACAGCATAAACAATTACATTTTCACGTTTGAATTTACTCCCAGTCCTTTTAACAAGGGCACGTATTCCACTGTGGTCAAAAGAGTGGTCTTGCTTCCTAAGCCACCGACACAGTGTGTTCCCTTGAGCTTCGTTATAGCGACGAATCCATTCACATTTTTTTTTTAGGCTTTCCTGACCAGGCAAATATAGACAGTATTATTGTGGACAATTAGTTGTTTAGTGGAGGAATGGATAGAGTAGAGGGAATGAAGTATTAGGAGCTTCCATTAAGGAATAAATAAAATATTAGGAGAATCCATTAAGGAATTGGAACTAATTTGGTGACAAAGTCACATTCAAACTTGGATAGTGAGAAAGGATATAAATAAATAGGAGGAATAAGAAGATTATGCTTTGTGTGAATTCATATGCTCAGGCGAAGAATTACACACATAGAAAACCATATGTTCAAATAGATAAATATATATACATATACAATATTAGGAGAATCCATTAAGGAACTAATTCACATTCAATCTTGGATAGTGAGGAAGGATACAAATAAATAGGAGAAATAGGAGGATTGCGCTTTATGTGAATTCATATGCTCGGGCGAAGAATTTTCTATGTGCGTAATTCTTCGCCCGAGCATATGAATTCACATAAAGCGCAATCCTCCTATTTCTCCTATTTATTTCTATCCTTCCTCACTATATATATATATATATATATATATATATATATATATATATATATATATTCTATCCTTCCTCACTATCCAAGTTTGAATATATATATATATATATATATATATATATATATATATATATATATTTTCTATCCTTCCTCACTATCCAAGTTTGAATATATATATATATATATATATATATATATAGAGAGAGAGAGAGAGAGAGAGAGAGAGAGAGAGAGAGAAAATGAGTAATAATAAAGGACCAATCACAGAGACTTGTGCCTTGGTTGATGTAACTATTCCAACTTTGACACTCTGGCATGTCTCAAAGTATTTTGTCTGTTCCAATTGAAAGTTCTTTATTTGCAATCGATACATTTGTTACAGCGAACTTGCAGAAAAACTTGTCAGCCTCAAATAATACTGTTGGTAACAATGGAAACTAGATAATTTACTAATTACACACTTTTTAAAATGGAATTTTTTCATATTGACTTGCAATAAATCTGGTGGTTACCAAGTTACCAGATTATAAACCTGCATTTCCAAATTGGACTCAATATAATTTGAATGACCATGTGAAGAGAATTGATGTTTCAGGAAGGAAATTGCTTAAGGTAACACATGAAATCTCAGTTAATATAATATATAAAGTGTCCAAGTAATACTTAAAAAAAATGGTAGAATTAAGGTTAAAACTGGGAAGCTTTATTTATTACATCAGTTTATTCTTTCAGGAAATGCTTACTTATAATCCTCCTAAAAGAATTAGTGCAAGAGATGCTCTGAACCACCGATACTTCGATGATTTGGATAAATCAAAACTCCCAACAACAGAGGCTTAGACCAACAAAGATCAAACTTGAAGGTAACTTGAAAAATATTGATGGTATCTCAGGAGAGAGTACTTGGTTGTAGCTGCTTACAAGTAATTTATATTTAATTGATATGCACCAGTGTTTTTTTTATTTTCATATCTGATACTTCTTCCTGTTTCTGTGATAGTTTAATTGAAATTTTGCTGTAGAGGTGTAAATATATCACATGTATAGAATTTTCTTATAATAAAATATAATACTTATGAATGTAGATTTCTCAGGTTTCAACCCAGCTTATATCTAGTGTAAAATATGCCGTTTCTTGTTTGATACTTATCTAAATGTGTTATATATACACACACTCCATGCCCGGCACATGAGGATTCATACTATTCTCAGAATAATCTATTGCAAAATATACACAATAAGAATCTTTTTAAAATTTTAGACTTAAGATTTTCCTGCAATAGAATATGGAAGAAATTCTCTAAGGATTTCACATGGGTAATGGTTGAAAACACACAACATTTTGATAACTGTCACAAACTCACATTTTTTACTAACTTGCCCTCCTGGAATCCTGGGAGAATTTCATCCTCTTAGTTTTCAGAATCTATAATTTGAGCATTAAATATCCTGTTTTTTGTACATTCAAACAATAGAAATGAAATTAAAATATAATAGCTGCTCTACTTCTGGAGGATTTCCAGTCACGCAATCCCCTTCAAATCAACAGAAATATCTGAATTCATACTTCAATATTAAGGACATTCAAAGATTGAAGACTTTCCTAGCCTAGTTTCTGTAGATTCTTGGATTTCCACCTGGTGATCAACACACAACATTTTGACATCTGACAGCTCCGTCATCTTCCACACAACGTGGAAGACAGCTGTTGGTCATTGAAACTTTGTGTGTTAATCACTGTTTTGTTGCTTTAAGTAATTTATTTATTAAAATTTAATTTATTATAATTATAATACACAATAGCCTGAGATGAGTCAGACATAACCATCCATAATTATCAATTTACTAATTTTAGTGAATCCATAATTTTTTAATTTATTGTTTTCCGCGTATCTTACAAAACCAATTTCCAAACGGAATAAAATTTAGTTAACAGAAAAGTTGAAATGAGATATAACGGTAATAAAATTTTAAATAGGTTTAATTCTTACCTTCACCTATTTTCTCAAGTTTAACGTAATTATCCATACTATATAAGCTACGTTCTAAAATCTTCAAAATATTAAGGATATTTATGAAAAATACTTATTCGCTGCTCATCTGTTCCCATTCGAAGAACTTTCCATCAAAAAGCACATTACTTTCGAATGAGCCCAAAATTCAAAGCAAAGATCACACAATTCAAACGGACCAATAGAAATCGATTTACACCAAAGATAAATATATATAAAACCAAAGACATATATAAACAACATAGACTGGACAAGTCGCCGCCATGTTTGAAGCAAATTGAAAACTCAGCCGCCATGTTTTAAACTGTCAGGTGGGCGTTCCTCATCGTCTGTCGCACAAATGACCTAAAACTAAATCTCTAAGGACAATATATTTTAAGGTTTAAGAAAATATAACACATTTAAGGCATAGAAAAATTTATTGGCCTTTAAATAATATCAGTTTTGTATACAATTGCCTTATGTTGCGTCCTCTTTCATCCACTGCTATTTCTTTACACATAACGAATTCTGCAATTGAAGTAATGTTTTAATAAAACCTTTATTAAAACTGAGTAGCGAGTTTCCTCACTAAATTCGGCCACAACTATTAAATAGTCGAATTCCCAAAATAAAATTTGTTTACGTCCCAACATCCGGAATACCCCCCCCCCCCCCCCCACACACACACACAATTTTAATAGCAAATTCTTCTTTCATATTTGTTCAATACTTTTTCAGCAAGTGTAAATAATTTCACAACGTATTTAGACGGGTTCATTAACTTGTCTTTAAAGTCCTTTATCTTAATCAATCCAGTTTTTCTTTGAGTGTGAGGATCAAGGAGAACCTCTAAACAACCTAAACACCTTCCTTACAACACTTCCTGAAATATATTCTACCACTTTTTCTGAATCTAATGTTAATCTCTCATATTCAGGGACGTAATCATGATCAAAATTGTGATCTGTACAAGATTTAAAATTTTTTTTTTTCAAATGGTAGAACCAATGTCTCCAAAATTCCTCCCGTACTATTGGCACTTTTGGATGGTTCAATCTGCGTAATGCATTTGGATAATTTCGATTTCTCCCACATCTTCGTATGCAAGAAAAGAAGGATTCTGAATGGTCCTGGCTCATTCTCCTAAATAATATAAATTTGAGAACTGGAGAATCGTTCCACACATCATTCATTCTCTGTCAGTTGCATCGAACTGAGAAGATCTATATATCTCTTTGTATAAAACATATAATGTTTATATGTCTTTGATTTACACGACGAAAGGAAATGTTACCAACATGTTCACTATTTTTGTACTTAACTGGCTATTTCTTTATCTAAATATTTAATAAGGGGTAAAAAGTTATGTTTAAATTGCTTGTGATTAAATCATACAGCGAATGTACGTAAGAGTTTACAATAAATATTATAGGATTCGGCCCATAAATAGGAGTTTTTTCGAATATAGAACAATTTGTATCAAATTCCACACCAAGTATACGAAGGAATTATGTTGCTGATAAAGTATGTACACAGAAGTAAAAGACAGGTATCAATACTCTCGTTAAGAGAAATTATTTTAGGTTCAGGACAAATAAAAGAGGCGCAGACAACAACCCATATGTCATGGGGACAATACTATTTAATAAGCTCCTTGAATATATATATATATATATAAAAAAGTAGGGAATAAGTTATTTGCAGTAGAACTAAAAATCCGCTCTACTGTATGGCTGACCTTTAATATATATCTATAATATCTGTAAACATAAAGTTCCATTTAATTTAGTTCTGTTATATTTCTATTATATGATTGACGATTTCCCATTTCGTTAGATAGATAGATAGATAGATAGATAGATAGATTTATTCACCATTAGCCCTCTAAAGAGGAAATAGGATTCGTCACAAATGTACAGTAGATAAAATGCATATAAACTTATAATACACAAAAACACACACAAAAATTCATATCTGTTTATATTAGTCTAGTCACTACAATCATACACACTATTTTTAGGAAACATGCACACGACACAAATCACTTCCTGGTATTAATCTCCTGTCGCTAGGTACGGAGGGATGTCGTCATAGATATTTACTAAAACAGAAAGCAGAGGCAGGAAAACAGAACCAAAAGGGGAAAACTGGACAAACTATTTACATATTTATAGCATATTCGGCAATTTTGTAGGCAAGGCAGTTCAACGAATGTCAGACCGATTCAAAAATTCGTGTACGGAGGAATAAGTTCCATTGGCAAGGTAAGTTTTACACTCCTTTACGAATAAGTTGTAGTTGTTGATGTTCTTTACATGATCAGGAAGGCTGTTAAATAGTGCGATACCGGAATAATGAACGCTAGACTCATAGAGACTGAGGCTGTGCTTGTCTGACCTAAGAACTGAACGGTTTCTTGTGTCATAGCCATGATTGTCCCCGTTACTTGCAAAAAGGTTCATGTTGCGTTTAACAAATTTTAGTATTTCTAATATGTAAGCGCTGGGTAGAGTCAGAATATGGAGTCTTTTGAACAGCGGCCTGCAGCTTTCTCTAGCATCTGAACCTGATATAATTCTAATGGCTCGTTTTTGCAGTTTGAAGACATCCACACTACGAGAACAATTGCCCCAGTTGGCAATACCGTAACACATATGTGAATGAAAGTAGGCAAAGTAGACTAGTGAAGCAGTTTTGGTATCAACTTGTTGCGTCAATAGTCTCAATGAGTAACAAACAGAACTATGTTGCATATTATGGAAAAATAAACATTATTAATATGTCCGTTCGGGTATTTGATATGGGGCTCCCCTCGCTTGGCAAAGAAGAGAAAGAGACCCCTTTATAACAGATCCTAGTTACTTTTTCTATATCAAAACTGACGTTTTTCTGAAATGTGCAATTTCCGTGCCGCCTTCTATAAGCTTAAAGCCGTAATTACTCCACAAAAACATTACCAAGACCTGTTACCACATTCCAGATTTTTGCAGAAAAACATTTGTTGTAATTATCCTCCCAAAACTAATTATCCCGTCCACCAAATACGATGCTATTTAAATAACCCTTTCAAAACTCACTCCATGCCTTACTTTGAATCACCACGACTCGAAAATTTTAATTCGTAAACGACGTTTCGGTACGTATTTGTACCTTCTTGAGGACTTTTCTGCGGAGAAAATGTAATAAACCATGTGTGGTTCCGTCATCTTTGTATGAGTCGATGAAAGGAGAAAAGAAGTTGGATTATTTCTTGCCTTCCATTAGGGGTTGTCAGTGCACTAAGAGAATGTCGTCCACGCACGGAGGAATCTGAGAGAAGAAAATGACTCATTTGAATATAAATCAGATCAATTTTTTACAACTAGACCCGTCGCAGATAATAATAGCTGCATAGTCATGAGTTTAGCTGAGGAGCAGAATTGTCATACAAGTTACGGACGGGGTTCAGGGAACAACAACCCATTCATATTTAAAAATAATTAAGCTGTCGAACCAGACATATATATATATTTTTAAAAACCTCATGTTTTGATCTGTATAAATATTCTTTATTTATTTTGTTTCTCTGCAAATTGTCAGCAATATTAGTCATATATTTTATTTTTACGTCTGTTTTTAACAATGAACATCCTTAACGGCCATAAACAGACGATTTTTCTAATTTAAAATAATTATTAAGCATAAAATCTTTAATTAACAACACAAAAAACGTTTCTGTACATATTTGTAACATCTTCAGGCTGTGGGAGTGGAAGTAAAGTTTTTTTTTTATGTTCTCAACGTTTGCTCACTCATGTTGATGATGGTTGACTACATCTGCTTGGTCACAGTGTGATTAATCTCGAATTTAAATATTGATACATCACATGTGACATATATATGTGTGTATAATATAACTGCTAATGTAACAATTTATACCTTTAATAAATGTTTCACGGTAACGCACCAGGTTCTCGACGTTGTCGTCATCCACCGTTGTCTTCAAGAATGTGTGGCGCTGCTATACCATATATGGTGGTCGGACATGCTGCTACCTGATTGGCCGCTGAGGATTGCCTGACCGCAGCATCCATGTCGCGTAGTAAATGTCAGGCGATCTTCAGCGGCCAATCAGGTCGCAGCATGTCCCGCACCACCATATATGGTATAGCAGCGCCACACAGTCTTGAAGACAACGGTGGAGGACGACAACGTCAACGTCGAGAACCTGGTGAGTAACCGTGAAGTAATTAGTTAGTAATGAAGCTGTCTTCCTTATTAAGGTTATTGTGAGAGTCTGTGCGTTATGTAGGAAGTTATTTTACTTAAGATGCATAGAACAAGAAATGCACGTGAATATTGCAGCTACTGCTTCTTCTCCTTCTCCGTGTCATAGACAGCCATTTAATTGTGTTTATGGGACTTTATATGAAAACTTATGGAACCAATAAAAACATGATTGAATATAATTTTACACTTGTAATTATTGTAAGTACAGTAATTACTGTAAGATGAACGCCAACATCATCCCGCTTAATAAGAAATTTATTTGCAGAAAAATAAATAAAATTAAACAAATAGTTTTTAATTTAAATAAAAATTAATTATTTAATTTCGAAAATTACTAAATTAAGTACCACGTTATTAATTTAATTTAGTAAATTTTCAAACAATGCAACGTGGCCGATAACACATTTAGGGGTGGGGGGGGGCGAGTTGCGTTACATAAAAATAACTAAACAAATGGGGGAGGGGGGGGGTTTAAGGATAAATGGCAACGCCGGGCACCAAGGCTAGTCTATATAAATAAAATCCTCATCTACAAACCAAGATTGGCCTATGGACTCGAACTATGAGGATGTGCGTCCAAAAGTGCCAATCCAAGATGCGAACGCCCCATGGTGTGTAATGTAGCCAACTTCTAGAACCAGTGACCAACAAAAGACTCAAAAAGAGGTGGCCTAATGAATTATCCTACAAGTGGGTATCATGTCTCTTGCTATCGTTATGTTGTGTTCTCATTGCTAAATAAATAGTATTGGAGAAAGAGGAAACTGATTCTTAAAATTAATTAACGAAAGCCATAAGTAAGATGTGTGTCGAGTGGACTGCAAGAGAAGAAAAATGATATTGGATTAATAATTTCCGAAGTTCTTCATGAACGTTCACGGAGTTGATGGTGTGGAAATTCTGATTTGATCGTATCAATATAATCACACATTAGACTCGGCGGCTAAGCGGAAAAGAGAGCAAGTGAATGTCGTACGTGATGCAATCTCTGGTTCGATATATAACATTCTGTGTTCCACTTACTTGTAATTGTGTTTAGGAAGCAGAAACATATGGAGCCGAGACCAAAACTGACAGAAGATACTGCATGGGAAAAATTGCAAGAATGTTTCCAAAAATACGGAGAAAATATCAATATTTACAATTTAATGAAAGAAAACCCCGACCGCTTTAATAAGTTCAGGTATTCAACTAAACTTTATAATAACCTTGATTTAACCTTTCATTTATATTAATTAATAAGACTTATTGTTTTAGTCTGAGAATACCAACCAACAGTGACGGTGAAATTTTACTAGATTTCTCAAAAAATCGCGTAAATGATGAGGTGATGTCAGCATTATTTGAATTGGTGAGTTAGTAATAGTTTTATTTAATTCAAAATTATACAGAGAATAGACAAGTTAATATATTAATAGTTAACAGAATATTATATTGCAAAAGCTACATTATAACTGTGAAATGATTGTATTTACAGTAAAATAATTGGTAATTTTCAAGCAAATATTTTAGATTTATTTATTGTGCTTATGAAAAATTGGTGTCCAGATATTCTTGCACTGAATAAAACCAGTGAGCGAGTAGGATTCTTTTGACATTAATTTGAAAGGATTTGTAGTTAGTTGTTATATTTCGGGGCAGTTTACTATATAATGTAACCATAAGTGTCAGTTTCTCTGTCTCCGATTCATCAAGTAAACATTATTATTTATTTCAAAAAGATTTAATATTTTTGTGAACAAAACAAACTCTTTCAAGTATGTATCAACATGAGACTGGGAGAATTTGTAGCTCCCTGAATAGTGGCTTAGTTGCTGATAATAAAGGTATGCTCTTCGTGATTTTTATAATTCTTTTCTGCATTATGAATATCTTACGACTGTTGAAGCCCCCGAATGGTATTCCGTAACAGATTGTGGAATTTACCATTGCAAAATAGATGGATCTCAGGGTTTCCATGTCGCAGGCTTTGTTGCTAGTTCTGAAACCATAACAATTGCTGAAAAGTTTTTGACACCGTACCTTTGGTTGGTTTTTGTTTTGAATTTAATTTTATTAACCATATAATGCTTAGGAGTTCATTAAATATAGTAATACCATAAAATTAAATTCAATGTTTGCCCAGTTTGTATAAGTTATTGTTTCATGTATTAAATTTGGACACATCTGTATTGGTTGTGAACAGATGACAGTATTAATGATTGTGTGTGCTGACATGCAAGTGAAAGAATGCTCAATTTTGTATCTTGTATGATGTTCTTGGAGTAACTTGACACGTGCGTCTCTGATGTAATTTTTTTCTTTCTAAAGACTTAAACCAAGATCACACAGAAAACAAATTTTAATCGCATCACGTCTTAGCACAGAGCTGCAAACCTATGTAACTGTTAAAGAAAATAACCCTGCAAACCTAGAAGGCGATGGCTGTGATAGCCCTCAAAATGTCGCTTTTTTACAATCTCGTCTGGGTCGATACCCGAGAAGCTTTTGTTAACCCTATTTTTTAAAACGCAAACTCCTATAAAATACTTATATTTACATGTGTAAAAAATATTCTAATGAACATAGTTACACATCCCTAAATAATTTCTGTGACAGCTATTAATTAAAATGATAAAATCAGAATACTACAATTTCTCATTTAAATCATGGTTAACTTCTTTCCATTTGAATAAAACAATATATACAAATTAAATTGCTGCTAAAGTAACTTTAAGGAGATCCAAGTGATGTTACACCACCTCTTCCACTAAGACCTGTGCCATTGAATTCCATCTCTCTCTACTACTTTGTGATGTCACACTTCTTGACAATGTCACAGCCTTCATTTCGGAAGTACATTTGCCAAATAACGTTTTTACGGAAGCGGTACAACAGTGTGCAGCTCAAACCGAGGATGAGTTCACATGTAAACATAACACAGGTCTGCAAAAAAATATTTTTTTTCCAGCTGCATGGGATAATTTTGCTGAATTGTATATATTTTAAAGGTAGCAGATTCTAAAAATGACTTCCATCGCATATAGTTTTTTTTCAAAATAAAAAACATATTTTTGTTAAGAATACTTATTTATTACAATTAACTAAATAATTTTCTTACAACTAATCAATTTTTTCCTGATATTTTATACACAATTTTAGGTCTACTCTTTTTCTTGTGAAATCTTTTCTGCTTCTCTATGATGCTTCTGCGAATTGTTTCCGATTTCCTTCTTTGGATTCTCGATTGAGCATCCAACAGTAGTTGAGGTCCCTTGTCACCAGGAAAATCTGAGCTAGATTTGTTATGAGAAGCTAATTTTCCCAAGTCTTCACTAACTCAGAATATAATCTAAATTAGATGATGGCTGTGGAACTGGTATTTCAGAATCGTAGGACGTTGGATACTGAGTCAAGATTAGGGTAAGTTATTTTATATTTAAAATTATTTTTATCGAATACTTTCACATCTACCGATCTTCCTCACACCTTCTGCATACCTTATGTGGAGCCCATGTTTTATCTTGGTCTCCAAATTTCAATTTGAAATATGCAAAATAAATTTTCTTCACAAACTCACTTGTGTCTCTTTCCATTTTGTATTCACCACAATCATAACAGAAGCTGTCAGGAGAAATTACACAACCTCTGTGAGACATATTCAAAAAATAAAAACACAAGCACAATTAATATTTGAATGGATATAAACTGAGTGGGCATTAGATGGCCAGTGTGATACTGAACTTATTTAGCTTGTTGAAACATCATCTAATCCTCAAACGTAGGTTTTCCTGGTGTAAATGTTGGATGAAATTCTCTCGGGAGAATTTCATCCATCATCTAATCCAACAGCAGGTTGTTTATATTTATTCCTAGTACCCCATATAACATGTCAAAACATGCTTATATTAGAAACTACTTTACCCACCACCACCTACTACTACTACTCTTTTCAACCCTTAACAATTTTTTCATTCATTGCCAAGTCCAGCTATAATTAATGGAACTAATGTGAGAAATCTTAGTTTTAAGACCAGTTTTTAAATTTATAAAATTACTAAATTTCAAGTTGATTGCAAATTTTACACTAAATATAAAAAAAAAACCTGAAGAGAAACAAAAAATTGAAGAGATGGAATTTTTAATGTATATTTTCTTTTTTATCAAGTTTAAATCTGTAAGATGATGTATAAAAGTCCTATGCAGTTTTTTACTTGCAGACCTGTGTATTTGATGTGGACACTAAAGTGTGAAAGAATTATCGGCTTCCCTGAAATTGAGGGCTAATGTGACATTTTCAGTGTCACCAGACTAGGGAGGGTTTTAGACATTAAATTGAGGCCTAGTGTTGCAATGCTGAATTGGAGAAAGTTCGTCAAATTTTTTGTCGTTACCCTCTTTCTGGAGATGTGTTGGCTGCCCACATAGTGTGGCTTATACACAATCACTGTTAGACAATGACCTACACAACTTAAGTATTACATTTTATAATTACATTATTTAGTCTTCAATCACAGTCAAATCATGTAATTGTACATCTATTTTTTGTGGCCATATTTTATTGAAGGTGTAAGTCCTTTTCAGGCTAGGTCCAGAAAGGTAGAAAAAGCAAGAGATCTTATGTTTTCTGGACAGAAAATTAACTTCACTGAAATTCGATCAGTTTTACACATTGCGTTACGCAACAGAAGTAACACACCAATTCTTGTAGATGGAAATGATGTAATGCCTGATGTTAATGATGTTCTTGCTCATATGCGGAGTTTCACCAATGAGGTATGTTATTCCTATTCTTCATCCTGTCTTCTTATATTACTTTTTTAATATTTCCTCATTTTTAGGTTCTGACTGGTGACTGGAAAGGATACACTGGAAAAAGGATAAAAGATGTTGTTAACATTGGCATTGGCGGTTCCGATTTGGTATGATGATTATGAAATAGTTATAACATTTATCAATTTTAAAAATGATTGTATTACATTTTACATAATGAAACGTGTCCTTCTGGCAAGCTAATAAATGTACTATTTTTATATTCTTTAGGAAGAATGTTAATGTATCACGGCCAAAAAGTCTTAATTTATTAAAATAAAAAACCTCTTCATTTGTTTATAATTAACAAAATATGATATATATTTCTTGAATTAATTATAAACAACTTTAAGCGCTCCCTGAACAGGGAGGAAACTTTTTATAATAGTAAATGTAAAATTTATTTTTAATAACTTCTGACATTATAAATTAATTATATTTGTAGTAATAAAAGTCTCCAATTTTATTTATAATTCTGTTATTTATAATTTATGTTTCTGTTAAATATGTTAGTTGGTAATTATTTGTGCTGTTTGATAGTAACATGTGAATTCAGTATTCAAAATTATTCAGTTTTATCCAAGCTCCAAAACCATAATTTTGATTATCATAATATAAGAATTGTTTCTGAAGAAACTGGATATTTTTCAAGAGAAATTCTGCATATTTGATCAATATAGCAATAAATGTTATAAATGACACTAACAACATAAATAAAATATGATAATTTTAAATAAACTTACACATTATCATATAATTTCAATAACTACCAAAAATTTTGCTTTTTAATATACATCATCAACACTATATGTCTTTAAAAAAAAAGATTGATTTTGAAATTTTAGTGAAATTTATTTAATAAATAAACTAAGATGGCCAAATTGTTAGAAAAAGTTAATATTATTCAACATAAATTTATTTAGTTTTCTTTACTCATATGTTTTGCCTGATGATGTGGACAAAACATAATTATGTAATTATTTCTTAGTTTATGTTGAATAATTAACTTAACTTTTTTCTAACATTTGCCAATATGCTGTTTATTTGCTAAATTATTAATGTCATGTTATTTATATCAAAATTTATTTATATAATATCAATTTTTGGCAGATATGAATAGAAGAACTTGGCAAACAAATTGTAAGTTAAATCAATTTTATACAACAAATTTTGTCGACACATCTTTAAATATGCTTTCTTTAAATTTAGACTCGTGTCCTATATTACTCCGCTGAACACCTGATGAAGTCCTATTTTTTTTTTTTTTGGACAAAACATTGTGAAATTTTATTTTTATAAATTGCTTTACGATTTTTTCTCAATTATAAACAATTTATTTATGTATAGTAAAATTATAATATGTCAGATAATTATAATAATCATGGGTCCTCCACTTTGCTTCAGCCCTGCAAGAACCATCTTAGTAACATAATGCAGAGAAGAGAGAAACTGTAAAAATTCACCTTACAATTTCACAACGTGTAAGCGAGCTTTCGAATCTTACTTAAAAGGTTACAGATAGCATATTTCATGTTGTTGAAACTATTTAAAAACTTGATTTTGAATTATATTATCCTATATATATTCTTAATTTTGAATTTGTGGGATTCAATGAATATGAGATTAGACCAGGCCTTGTATAGAAAAAAGAAAAGATAATGCAAAAACATATAAACATAAGCTAACAATTGAGTTATTGCTTATATTCTCATAAACATAAAATTAACAGTCTTTGTGATGTTTAATTTGCCTGAATACAAGGATAGTCCCAAAAGTCCCTGCTCTAAGAAATAAAACATTAAATATTGGTGAAAATGTATCTTTATTTCTCAGTGTAGCCTGTTTTTAGCTTGATACTTTTCCCAGCAATGTTTGATACCCTGTTTAAAGTGATAACCATCAAACTCCTCAAATTAGCCATCAACCACTTTTTCATTGTCAAATATTTTACAACCGAGCCACTTTTTCAAGTTTCAAAAGAGAAAATAATCCGAAATATGGTGAAAAGGGTGTATGAGGAAACAATTCAGACTGTAATGGTTATAGTTATCTGACTTTATTATAATTATAAATGTATGAACACAGCCAAATTAGTCACAAATAATTTATTAATAAAAAACATTGATCTAGGACTTCATCAGGCGAACAATGGAGTACTTTTTGGTTACAATGTGAATTGCAGCCAGAGCATGCCTTGGAAATTCTGTGCAAAATTTATTTATGTAACATCAACATTTTGATAATATTGTAGAAAAATTTCACAATGTGAGGAAATTATTTCTGACTAATTTTGGCTGTTCATACATTTATAATTTGAAAATAAACTCATTGATTTTGGCCATCACTATAATGGATGTGTGAACTGGTCCATTGTTGTTATAAAACAACACTTTTTGTTCAAATGTGACAGTTTTTTCATGATTTCATGATTAAAACACTGCAATTAGTTAACATACTGTCCATTGATTTTTTTCTTTTTGAAGAATAAACATTATTCCTTGTGTATCCCCAAGAAACCTTGCCAGCAGATGGAACTGTTTTTGCCTTCTTTGGATCTGATTCTCTCCATTCAGCCCAACTTTTTCACTGTTCCTTTGTCTCAGGTATGAAGCGATGGACCCATCTTCCTTCTGTGGTTATGAATCTACGCAAAACCCCTTGTTTTGTTCGTGTGGTACATCATCAAACATTTGATTTTAATATGCTCGTGATGCTATTTTTGTTCCATAGTAAGCAAACACTGCACCCAACTTGTGCACAGCTTTCTTGTGTCCAAATTTTCAGTCAATATGTGATGCACAACACATTTGAAATGCCTACTTACCTTGTCTACTATCTTACACAGTTTGCCGACAGTCATCCAATACGAGTTTTGTGCATTTTTGTCGGAATTTCTAGTATGGTGACTTCATTTGGAGAAACACTCCAATGTGCATCCTGGCAGCTTGAATGACCTTGTTTAAGCTGCCATCTAATATTTTATTGCTGTAAATGAAGGAGCAGATCCCCCCTTCCCGGGTAGAATCAAACTCAACGTTCAAGGATTGTATCATATAATGATGAGCAATTTTTCCCATTTTTACAAATTATTGAGTGTTCACTTTTGATGTTTGTCAAATAAACATCTTTAAACTTAAGCTTCATATAGTTGTTACTTTAGACCACTTATTTTTCAATCAACAACCTCCTCATCTATGTCAGCTACATCTGGGGCTATCCCTGTATGCATAGGATACTAAATGCTATTCAATCATCTCTGCTATCTAAAGACAATGATTGTGGCTGCCATTTAAATGTTGTGTGATTGTTATGATTTTACTCAGCAGGAATCTTTATTTTTTTATAACTCTTCTTACACCTTTACTTATTCCCCATGCATGTTGTGATGCCTCCTGTTTTCATACTCTTTCTTTGAATGTTATGTGATTTTGTTGTGTTTTATAACTTATAATTCTTTTTTCTTAGGGCCCCTTAATGGTAACTGAAACATTGAAATCATATGCTATTGGACCCCGTGTGCATTTTGTCTCAAATATTGACGGGACACATTTAGCTGAGGTGCTAAAAAAGGTGGATCCGGAAACTGTGCTGTTCATTATTGCTTCTAAAACATTTACAACTCAAGAGACTATAACAAATGCAACATCAGCTAGAGAGTGGTTTCTAGACCATGCAAAGGATGTGAGTTTGTAAAATTTGGTTCTTAACAGAACTAATATTGATATGTCGTTTTTATTTGTCTTCTTTTTAGTAATTTAAGTAAATACATTTTTAAAAGCAAAGTTTACTTGAACCTTTTGTTTCTTTCTAGATTTCAGTCATGTAGATTAACTATCTTCTATGCATTAATATCAAATTTTGTGTGAATAGCATGTTGAAGATTTATATTCAGTCATCCACATTAAAATTTAAGGTAGATCAGAATCATATTAAACATGACAGAATAATGAAGAACAATTATTTTCTTTCACATAAATGTGAAATTAATTTGGTTTGTTGATGAGACATTGTTTTCATTATATGCAGATATAATGGACAATATGCAGATATTTATTTTTTATAATAATTTATGTTTCAGAGGAGTGCTGTTGCCAAGCATTTTGTAGCTTTATCAACAAATGCAGCAAAAGCAGTTGAATTTGGAATTGACCCAAAGAATATGTTTGGATTCTGGGACTGGGTTGGTGGAAGGTACTCTTTGTGGTCTGCAATTGGCCTCTCTATTGCACTAAATATTGGATTTACTAACTTTGAATTGCTGTTGTCTGGTGCTCACTTCATGGATAAACATTTTCAGACAGCCCCATTGGAACAAAATGTAAGTATAATTTACATACCTCATATAGACAATAAAGCCGTTGATTTCAGGTAAGTTGACTTTGCTGTTTGTCTTTCCTATCCAACTGTATTATTTAATTTGACCTCGTTACATTTTCCTCAAGTACATTCCTTACATACATTAGGAATATGAAATCTATGAACATGTTAATAAGAAGTAAGATATTATTTTTAAATGGACAAATTTCTGAACTGCAGCAGATTCCATAAATTAGCAAGTAGAAATTAAACTAATACAAAGCTAATTTCTGCATCTAATTTTTGGCTGTTTGCAATGTGACTTGTAGCAACTGAGAAATATTTGATTTTTTTAAAAAATAATTTAATTTGATTGGTATTTGTTTATATTCTTATGGATGCTATCTCATCACACTGAAGCAGAGTGAAGAAAGTTGCTGTTAAGTTAGTGCTTTCACCTTACAGAATCTCAGAAAAAATTATTCTGTACAATTCCATTAATAATTAGAACACACACAGTTAAGAATTTTACTGAAAGAAGAGCGTTTATTTGGCAATGTAGAAACAATCCACCCAGATCTTGCCTTTGTTGCTATAGAAATGTTTTCGTGTCGTGTACACTTTACCCATTCGTTTTTTCTTCTCGAAAGTTGAGCTCGTCATTATTACACATACATTAATTCGATAACTGTAGACAACTTTACATTCTGGTGGTACTATTATTGAAGACCAAAGTGTGAAAATTTGATTGGTAGTAGATATTTTTATTAATTTGTTTTATTGGAGACTCCATGATTATACACACAAATATCCAATAGATAAGTTTCATGTATTCCAATATGTATTCATATTGTATTCAAACTACAGTCTACAAATATAAGTATGAATTAAGTTGATAATGAATCATATTTGTTATATTGATATGGATAGGAAAGAGTGAGGGAAAATATATCACTTACCTGAAATTGTGGGCAGGCATTGCTGTGTCAGGCAGGAAATATTTTTAAAAAAATTGTGAAGACTCCCTATATTTCTTTTCTCTCTCTCTTTCCTATCCATATAAATTATTTTGATGAATAGTCGCTATTCATTTTATTTAATGGATGGAAGAAATAGACTCTATAGGAAGTCTTGGTATGCACATATATTGTGTTTATTCTGTTTCATGCTCAAGTATACTTTAAAGTTATTTTGATTATAATTCTTAACTGATGAAGATAAATTTTTAACTTTGGTACAAATATTTTAGGCTCCAGTTATACTTGCCTTGCTTGGAATATGGTATATCAATTTTTATGGTGCTGAAACTCATGCTATACTACCATATGATCAGTATATGCATAGATTTACTGCATACTTCCAACAAGGTGATATGGAATCAAACGGAAAGTAAGTTACTTGGATTTAATTTTTCCTTATACATTCTATCTGAGCATTATTTTATTAAAGGCTCAAGATGGAAAATCTCGACCATTTTGGATACCAGTAATCAAACCCAGGATCTATGCTTAGTACATGATGCTCTTACCATCTGAGCTACCCTGGTTGACACTCATCAGGTGCAAGCATTTCTCTATCCATTGTATAGACCTAAAACTTCTTTTCTTGAATAATTATTTTATTTTCACATACAATTTGGCACTGTTCAGACTTTCACATTTTCTATTTTATCACTTATATTGATGAATGTGATTTATTCATCTTATTATTATACAGTGGACACTTGGGTTACAATCTTAATTTGTTCCTGGACTCTGGTTCAAAACCAGAATTGTTCGTAACCCAAATATATATTTTCACATTGAAATACATGTAAACACAGTTAATGTGTACCTTACTCAGAGAAATAGAATATACTTTTGTTGTTTGGTGTTTATTTTTTTGGTAGAAAATGGAATAACATGTATAATTATATACAATGAAAGTATTAAAAATAATGTTAGGTATTTTTATTCATTTTGGTGGATATTTTAGCTGGGCCAATTATTAGTTAAATGATAAGCCATATGGGCTGAGATGGCAGATTCCCTATGCCACAGTAGACTGTGAATTCAGATTTGTCATCAAAACTTATCAAACCACTCACCATTAGCATTAAATTTTTCACATTCAGTACTTTTACTGGTGTTCAATATTATAGTATTGTCTAAGAGGAAGAAAGAGTCTGATAGTATGACCAGTAGAAAACTGTTGATCTTCAGGGAAGAATAGCAGAGCTGAGCACATGATTCTGATTGCATCGTAATAAAATAAACCTCCTAAATTCAGTCTATTCCAGAGACTGTTATAGAGGCCTTTATGATTAATTATTATCTATATTCTCTTACACTTTAATTTATTTTTGTTCAAATGATTGATGTCTTTATTTTGTCTGTCAAAAACTCTCTTATCATATAATTATTGGATGATTATTTTTAGGTATGTGTCCAGTTTAGGTGAAAAAGTAAATTACAGTACAGGGCCAATAGTTTGGGGAGAACCAGGTACAAATGGACAGCATGCATTCTACCAGCTAATTCACCAAGGAACAAAACTTATTCCAGCAGATTTCATAGCACCTTCATTAACACACAATCCAATTCGGGACAGGCTACATCATAAGGTAAGTAAATATAAACATTTTGTTCATTTATCTCCTTAATCTATGCCTTCTCTTACTTTGATTCTGCTTTCATTGAATACCAGGGTGATTTTTGAATTTTCTCTTCACTGGATTATGCTTCAGGATATCTATATTGGCGACCTCAACTTCTCCTGTACTTTATTCTTACCTTACTGAACCAGGCTGCCTTCATCCTCTTATCTTTAAAGTTGATTAAGGTTCAATTTGTTAACTGAATTGGGTTCATTTTTGTTACTTTGTTATAAAAACAGTCAACATTCAGTCTGAGGTAATTATAGACAGGTGCATACAGCTTATAAATATCCTGTCATTCGTATCACCTCTGTGTTTGAGAAGGGCAAAGGTTTTTCTCAAGATCTTATTGTATTTATTTCATCCATAAATCTTGATATACAGTTCAAGTGATAAGTTAATAGCCAAGTATATGACTCATTAAATATAAAAGAAAAATGATAATAATTTAAACAAAATAATTACATATACAGTTAAGGAAATACATTCAGACATATTCAAAATTAAAAGTTAATGGAGGTATGCATGAAATAATATTATCCTGTTTTCATATATAAGATATGCAATATATGTGGAGTGTAGGGATATGAAGAGACTGACACCATCTCACAGAATGTACATTACTCTTGCATGTTGGTCTCACTGTGTTAATTTCAAATATTGGTAGGGCTATTAATGGGGGATAATGAAGGTACAATAATCTTTTAAAGACTCCTTTATAATGTTTGCTTTTTTTTTTAGATTTTGTTAGCAAATTTCTTGGCACAAACAGAAGCATTAATGAAAGGCAAGACTTCAGCAGAAGTTGCAGAAGAAATGGAAAAATCCAGTTTATCAGAAGAAGAAATTAAAAGAATCACACCCCATAAAATATTTGAAGGCAATCGACCAACTAATTCTATTGTCGTTAAAATGATAACACCTTTCACCCTAGGTGCACTTATTGGTAAGTTATTGGCAGCATAAGATATTTATTTAGTGACATTTCTATAGAATTTTTATTTGCTAACTCATTGGGGTCTCATTGAAAAAAATTTAAAGTTTATAGATAAATTTTATATTTTCTGCAAATTTCTACTAATTTACTTTCACTCAGTTCATGTATGTATATTTAATATTTTGGACTGTGAAATAAACGTGAAAATTTAATGATTGACTACACACAACTACACTACAACTTGTATATTTTTCCCAGTCTTCCTGAAATAAATTAATTTGTTCTTGCATGTTTTTTTCTGGCAGATATATATTTTTAAGATTACAAAATTTAAAATTATTACACTTAAGAAATATAATAATTAATGGTCAAATAAGTCAGAAAAAAAATCTTTTACTGAAATTACAATATTGTAGAATTAGTTCTTTGGCTTCTTAAAAAGTGGAATATATGTTATTGTACTGCAACATTTCAATGACTTGCTCTGCTGTCATCTGGCAAATTTAATTCTGAAGAAAATTGTGGGGGGGAAATGTCAACACCATTGTGGATTTATGACTTGCCTAAAATCCTTAAAACTAATGTCCCTCTGAGACCAATTGGGTTGGTTACTGAAGACTCAGCTGAATTCCTTGCCAGACAACTGAGTCCACTAGTGGGAACAGCATATAAAAACCTCGTAATTTAAGTATTGGACATTGACGTATATGACATGGTCAGTATTGATATGGTCTTGTTTTTTTATGAAACTCCTACTTGTTGTCACCATAAAACTTTTAAATATGTTAGAGCATTTTCGACATGACTTAGTTCAACATATTTTCAATAAAATAAGGAATATTATGAAGAGGTGGATGGTGTAACCATGGTGTCTCCACTTTTACCAGCAATAGTTAATTTTAACATGCAGCATATTTAGGAAATGGCTTTAAGTACTGCAGCACAACAACTAAAGTGCTTTTATAGATATGTTGATGATGACATTTATTTAGTCACATGGCTTGGAAACCACTGGATGCATTTTTCTATTGTCTCAACAGCTTGCACCAGAACATTCGCTTCACAATGGAGAAAGGAAGGAAATCTATGCTTCCTGGACATCCTGATTTGGAAATTACAAAAACGAAAGTTGAGGCATATGGAATACAATAATTTAAATTTTTTTAAGGTTATAGTTTGAATTATCCATTGTCTAAAAAGAAAAAAAAAGTCCAATCTTTCAAACTGTAAAAAAAAATTTGTCTTAATTTAATATTAAGTTTCAATATCTGCTAATTATTATTACCTGAAGATGTCTAAACCTTATGGATAGAACATAGGAATTTATAAAATAAAATTTTTATGATTAGGTTGTAATTTTATTATACCTTATCAAATACTTTTCTGACTTATCTGGCCATTATTAAATTTTATTTTGTCATTAATTCATCATTTTAACTAAATGGTAATATTTATCTTTTTCAGCTTTATATGAGCACAAGATATTTGTTCAGGGAGTAATTTGGGATATCAACTCATTTGACCAATGGGGGTAGGTAGAAACTGTCTATCTGTACAAACTACTAAATATTTTAAGAATAGAATATTAATTACATCCTGTATTTGAAAGTAATATATTGAAAACAATTTGTTCATAAAAACTTTATTTTAATGGTTAATTAATAAAAGTAGTAGGTTAAATTTGAAAACATATGTATACCAATATGCAGAATTACTTCACAACCATGTTCAGAGGGTGTTACCAGAATCTAGACAGATTTAAATTTTACACCATATATTTCTTCTGGTTGTTGTTGCTCTGCATTAACTAACATTTGTAGTAAACTGTTGCAATTTTAATATGGTCACAAAGTTAAAATGAAGTGTAGGGTTTTATAGAAGAGCCATGCTGGCATGTCATTCAAAAGGACCACACCGTGAAGTTGTTGGAAAAGCTCCAGTGCTGATTTTGAAGAATCCAAATCAATTATTGTGATCATTGGTGAAGATTATTGGTGTAAGCAAACCAATAATGCTTAGAATTGCCAAAGAAGATATCGGATACAAATCCTACACATTGAAGGCAAGACAAAGCTCTCCAGTGCTCCTAGGACTATTTCTCAGTCACTGCAATTTGCTTCTGTTTTAATTGAAAAATGATTCTGTTGGGTGAATCAGATTTTTATGGTTGACGCAAAAACCAACCGGAGAAATGACCGGTGGCTCACTCGTAATCTAGAGGACATTCTCGTTGTTGCCAAACCAAAATTTGCCACCTATGTTCACATGTTGTGGCCAACAAGGGTCACATCATGCCGCCACATTTTTTATAACTAAAAAAACTAACAAAATATGTTTATTTGAAAGTTTGACCTCCCAAGAGGTTTGGTTTAAATTCCTTGGATTACTATGTATGGAACGTAGTTGAAAGGGACTCCAACAAGTTTCAAAGTCCCAATGCGATGTCATTAAGGTCCGTCTTTGAGGCAACATTTTCTCCTATGCACCCTGTACAATGACAGGGTTGTGTAGGTACTTCACACATTTTGGTTCCACCCTGTAGTTATTGACAGATCATATTTCCTAATATATAATTTAATCATTTACAAAATATTTAAAATAATAGTTTGCATAATGTTGAAATTATTTTTTGTTCCAGTGTTGAACTAGGTAAACAATTAGCTAAAGCAATTGAGCCAGAGTTGAAGAATAATTGTACTGTAAAAAGCCATGATGTCTCCACAAATGGACTAATAAATTTTATCAAGTCATTTTGGTAAACTACAGATGATACTAATAAGATCATTATTTTACTGTCACATTATTATTTGTTCCATTCTCTGCTTCTGCTGTTTCTGTTTCTGTAATTGTAAAGATTATAAGAGAAGGTTGAGAAAAATTAATGAGTGCAATTAATAAAGCTCTGATGTAGATTGAGATATTGTACTTTCATTAATAGTCTAGCTCTAAATGAAGCCAACAAAGTAGTAATATTGGTAGACCCCTGTGTCAGGAAGGAAGATCTAAACTGTGTGCCCGGTCAAAAATTTGGAACTTCCACCTATGCCAGACTGGACAAACTATTGATTTCACTCTCTCTCTTCCTGTTATTTAATTTAACCTTGTCACATTATCATATATATATATATATATATATTGTAATAGTGAGAACGTGACATTGTCAAAAATATTGGTATGGAAAGGATAGAGAGATAGGTTGTGGCTTACCTGAAAGTGAAGTGCGGTGTCGCCATGAGGAACTGAAGGTTGTTCTTCAAAGAAGAAGGAGGCTGAGAGCCTCCGAAAATTTGAAGAACAACCTTCAGTTCCTCATGGCGACACCGCACTTCACTTTCAGGTAAGCCACAACCTATCTCTCTATCCTTTCCATACCAATATATATAACTGATGAATGTCCGTGAGAAATGTAGGTAATTTGTTATATTTAAAACCAGTGACACATAATGGAAATCTGCTTTCATTTCCTATTTTGAAGATTCTCAGATTTCACATAGAAATGATTAATCAATATTTACTTTTTTTAACAGAGGACACATTTTTAAAATATGAAAAAATGCTGTTAAAAATTTATTAGGTATATCAAAATATGACATACATATTCATGCAATGTTAATGCAAGTTTAAAGTATATACAGATTCAAAATGAATTACAAATAAGTTACAGGCCTAAACAACAACAACTTATGGTAAAAAAACACAAATCCAAAAGCATTTTTACTGACAATTTACACATACAATAGTTAACATGAAAATAGAGTTTTTGAGTAATTATTTTTTACTTTTAAGAAAGTTGCCCTTTTGATAAAAATATTTTAAATAATTTTTTCAAAATTATATAGCAAAAAGGAAGTAAATGGGCTAATCTCAAAAATTGTCTAAAAGACCTCAAGATATACTTATGCACAGGCTAGTAAAAGATCTACAAATATTTAATATTAATAAAGGACTGAAAATTCCATTCAAATAGTGTAAAATGTTATCAAATAAATGATATCTTAGGAAGAGTTTGTGTCTATATTTCCCAGACATATTGCTTATGTCTGAATATTATTTTGAGTAGTCAAAATTTAATTCACAGCCCAATTACTTTTCTACTCATCCACTGGAAGATCAAAATAATCATTTTCTATTGGAATATATTTTTACCAATGTATAGTTGGTCTGAGCTGCATCAGAGCAGACTGTGAGACAATTCCGTGACTCTGAATATATGAACTCAAATCAGAAATATTATTGTTACATAGTGATTTGTTTCTAATTTGTTCAACTTCAATAGTCTTTTTTGTTGAGTAGGACAGTTTCCTATTTAGAGTAGCTGGATAAGTGTCAAAATGGGTATGCAATTGTTTAGCTCTTGCCTGAAACAAAAAAGACGTTAAGCATTATTATTTAAATTTCAGCTTTAATTACACAATATTTATTAAAGGAAGTTTCCAATGAAACAGATCTTAAAACATTATTGTTGGGCTGATTATAACACTATGTAGCACTAACAGAGGGCCCGCATATGCAGTCTCACGCTGTTTGTTAATTTTGATAAGAAACGGCGAATAATGAGTCAACCTTCACTGGAACTTTGTCACATACAAAATTGAAAGGAAGAGAAAATTATGGAAATTTGCAATTAAATCTGTGTGATTCGATGTGGTCATTTAGAACGGATTAACGATTCTAATATATCAGCTGATGTTAATTTTAATGCTGTCACACTTTCATACATTGTGGAAGGTGTGAAACCACAACTGCTTACTAATCTTATACGTGATTTGAAATCAGTTTAACGGAAATTTCTGCTAGAGTGTAGACATACATTTTGCTAGCAGCTGACTTGATAAATTGCTCAAAGATTGAAACACAAAGACAGCGTTAGCAGCAGTCCAGTGAAATGTTTCGACCCTTTTGGACGTTTACAACAAGATGGTCATGGCCATAACAGTAGAAAATGGGTGCAATGACAATACTGTTTCACACACTCTTCAATTTTTTTTTGAGTGAGGTCACATGATGGGGAATTGTTCAAAACAACCATAACATATAAATGCAACATTGGCAACAACTGACAAATCAGGATCAAACTGTCAAAATACTTGTGCTAATTACAATATGTTTATCTATGCATTTATTACAGATTTACCCAAAAATGACAATTGGAATATTGATCTGGAGCTTTGCAGTTAAATGACCGGTAAAAAGGACACTGATAAATTATGTTTCAGAATTTCTGAAAAGAGTATTAATTGGAAACAGTTTTCTTGAAAGCAACAGCAATGGTGATCTGCTAAGTTATTTAAAACTTGGAGAGGAAATAAAAAGAGTGACATTCACCAGTCTATTACCTGCCTGACATGTCAGTAAATCTGATGTATACCAAATGGCTTGAGCTGAAGCGTGGGCTTTGAAGCTCATTTCACAACTGATCAAGGTGAAACCATGAATAGCACAACATATCTAAGTATCTAATTAGATAAATAAATAAATAAATAGGAAAATAACAGACAAAATTACATCTAAATTAAATACCACACAGCATTTCTGAAATCTTTGTACGTTTAATCACATAATTCAAAAAACAAAAGAGCCATAAGAAAGAATACTGCACACAGCAGTTGACTAACTCAAAAGTTACTTGACGAGTTCGTTACCCGGTTTGTGTGGTGTGTTGTTCTTACGGCTCTTGCAATTTTTTAATCACCCACTGAAAGCAACAAGGATTGATGAAATGCTCTGTAGTATTTAAAATAGGACTTAATTTTGTCAGTTATTTGTCTATTCATTTATCTAATTGGTATATTTTTAACACAGTTGTTTTATACTTTATAATTTATGACTAAGTGTAATTGCTTATCAAATTCATCTTATCATATTTGTTACATATCCCATTCGTGATGGCTACTTCCAACAAGATAATGTGCCATTTCATGAATCCTGTGTTGTGAAAGACTGGTTTCAGGAACACAAAGGAGACATATTCTCAATTAGGTTGTCCCAGATCTCAAATCAATTGAGACTTTTCGAGGCAAAGTTGAAAGTGCCTTCCAGCAGCTGGATCAAGAACCAACAAATCTCACACACATATATGAATATTGCTATTTAGAGCAGGCATGGTGTAAGATTGCTAGCACCATCTTTCAACATCTTGTAGAATTAATGCCAAGAAGAATTGAAAAGAAAGTATATGTGATGCTGACACGGAATGATTTTTGTAGTTCTACCGGATTTGAAATGAGGGTACACAAAAATTTTCTTAGTCACATTAAATCAAACAGAATAAGGTTTGAACAAATTATAACATCTTGCTCATCTTTATAAAAGTAGGGATAGAAAAAATGATATTCAATTGAGACTTAAAACTTTTTGCCTCAAATTATTAGTAAGTCCACTATAAACATATTAAATATTGTAATTTTCTTGCAATTATAATATATATTAACATTATTTAACATTACTTAATCCAACAATATAAAAGAGTGAAACATTGCAGACTTACAGCATTTGCTTCGCCTGCCAAATTTGATGCCTTCAGGCTGCAGGTATGCACTTTCGTACATTGTGCTTGTTTTACACACTGCTGCTTCTTACAGTGCTCGCTGGTTTGCAGTCCTGATGGCCTTTCTGTTTAAATAAAAGTAAACAAATACCTCATTCTCAACTCAAAGTTATGTTGCTATCACGGTACTCACAAAATCTACAAGATTGCACAATGATATATATTGTGTGTCAATGCAATCTCTCTCTCTCTCTCATATACATATATATATACATATATATATATATATATATATATATATATATATATATATATATATGTGAAGGAAACCTAATTTGAGTTAAATAAATTTTGCTGTGGAACCTACCTTGTAATTTAGTATGCTGCCAAGTCAAAGGTGAATTTGCAGAACTATTGGAACTCAATAGCCTACTTTTATTGGATGATTCATTTACACAAAAGTGTTGGGCTTTGTTGCAATCCCTACTATGTCTTCCAGGGTGAGAAATAATAGGAGCAAGATGTCTGACACTGAAATTTAGTAACAACATATGGTAACGTGACATTATGTTACTTATTAAAACTAAGCGCTATTTTTATTTTCTGACATTTATTTATTTGAATTCATTTTGTTACTATATAAATTAAATAAAACAGTTTTGAATGTATGATATATGTATAGCTAATATAAATTTAGTGTAATTGACGACATCCTGTGATGGTTTTAAACGAAATTAGTTTTAAGAAGGAAACAATTGTAAACTGCGTAGCATTTACATTATAGTCTGTTCAAGTTAATAATATAATTTTATGGCTACATTTAAAATTAATAATGATGGGATACATATAAGTTAATTCTATTATAACAAGTTGTTATAAATTTTGTTCAAATTATTTGTGTCATTTTTAACATTTAATGCAATACAATTAGAATGAATATGTAGAAATTCACTCATCAGTCTTGTGAAGTAATTATTTTCCTCACCCAAGATTTTAACATTTTTCTGATCAAAATTATGTTTAGGATATAAATGTGCTGTATGTTTTTGAACATCACATTTGATGTTTTATGTTCTTTAGTTCACCATTTTAGGGTTTGCTGGGCTGGGCCATTTTTTCTGACAAATTGGCAGTTTTTCAGTCTGTGTGTTTATGATTCCATTTTATTGTGACAAAATTGTATCTCAACTTAGGTTAAATATCGAATTTTTTTCCATAAGTGTCTATTTAAAAATCAATACAATATAACTCGTATTAACTACCATATATGTGATTGCATTGTTTACATCATTTTCCTGCTATGGTGTTGTGGTCAGAGTCAACACCTTGCATCACAGAGCTCCCGGGTTTGAATCCTGGCACGGGTGTTTGTGCTAGTCATGGTTCGAAAACCAGGTTTAAGACTGAAGAAGAATTTGTGTACCTCTTAAAAATCCAGAATGTGTCTTACATTCAGGTAACATAAACTGTTGGATTCATTATGTTTGGAACCTTGTATATGTGTATTTATATCTCCAATAACGTTGCTTACAGAATTTTCTAAAATAATAAATAATTTTTGGAAGCTTGCTCAGAAATACACACTTGGTCCGTAGGAACACAAAATACATATTCTATTATATCTATTGGAATGTAAGGCAAAACAGTGTGGTCGTGTCTTGACAGGAGAACATGCTTATTGCAGCACCCATTTAACTAGACCTGCAATTCACAGATTGGGCAGTAGGTCATTGGTGTTATTAATGTAACTCTGTGGGGCATAATGTTTTGGCCAGACTTCAACTATCTGCCCTCAAAAACCACAATGCTTCACATATCTGGCATAAAAATGATGAGAAACATAGCTGTTGAAAGAATAAAAATGCCAATTTTTAAGTTGTCAGTAGAAAATTAAAAAGAAAATAGTTTAGTAATAAAAACTTATTCAGCACAGAAAACATAACTTTAGCTTCTATTTGCAAAGTTCATAAATAACCACATAATGAAGTTCAATTCTTACTGACCAAGGAAAATAGTCGGAAAACTGTCATACAACAAAAAATTATAAATAGTCTGAAAATTAACTTCAATAAAGATGATTGAAATAAATGTTTAACATTAAATTAGAAAAAGTAAATTTGTTTTACCTCTTTTTAGTTTTAACCTTGTTTCTGCCCATCAATTCATACAATTTATTGCGGTAGTCATCGACTGCCAACTGAATATCATCACGTAAAGGGGGAAGTACTTTGTGGCTCATAGATGGTTCTAATGATTTATCATGAAACCTAAAAAAAGTAAATTTATACATTAACATTGTTCTGAATATAAGTTTTCATAAATTATACTAAATAAGTCTCACACTCACAAGCTACACTATACTTTTAAACACAACTCTTCTCTAGCTTTTCTGCATTAAGCATCCCGCACTGCTTTACCACCTTCTTCCTGTTCCATTTCTGAACTCTTGAAATTCTTATAGTGTGAACCATGGATTTGGCTAAATTACAATCCCCTATTGGGTTCCTTAACTGAAATTATCATCATATTTTTCTTCACATTATATAATAATTAGAAATCCCTCAATTTTATGTTGCTCAGACGAAAAGTCGCCTCCTTAGATTAGAAGAACACCAATATGAAGTCAATAAATCAATTATTGACCTTTTACAGTCACTTTATTTATTATTTAGTTACATTGTAAATAAAAAATAGTGTCTGTATATGGTCAATAATTGATCTGTTAATTCAAAAACAAATAAAACTTTTAACCAATATAAAGTTGTTTATTCAGTATTTAATTTAATTTTTATAGTCATTTTGTGGTGGATTCTTCTTTGAAGTACAGTTCAAATCCCAGGAATAATCATACTTGTTCCATATTAAGATATTTTTCAAAATTTAGGTCTTAAAACACAGAAACTGAGAACAAATTTTAGGAGTCCACAGCATAAAAATATCAGCTTTATTTTGGCAAGTCCAAAGATGTTATCTTTTTACAATGTTCGTATTTTTTTATTTATTATGAAACTTTTATCTTTCAATACAATGTTGGTATAAAATATAGTAATGTACACAATAGACCAACTTTAATAGTAAATGCGAAAAATCATTTGTCTCAAGCACAACAAAATTTGGAGAATTTAAAAAAACTAAATTGTCAGGTTTTGGGGCCAAGAACTTGTTTCTTTTACAATCAAGTAAATAAAATAAGGTAAACTGAACGTGGCTACAGTTTCCTACAGGTTCGGTCATCAACATGTGAATACAAACAAAAATTAAATTTTATGCAGAACATTGCAATATGCAACAGTTGAATAGTTCCAATATTTGAAAATATGTGACTCTGAAAACCACTTAACATTCAATTAAAGTCCAGTGGTGAAGATATTTTGGAATATATTAAAACATGCAAAAAAAAACAAGAAAAATGTCATAAAAAAGAGTGCTAAAGACGATACTACAATTTTAAGAGTCATAACAAAGTTGATGAATGATCATATATTGGCATGTAAATCTGCCTAAGACATGTATGATACACTAAAAGCTTTTGATAAAAGATTCTCAGCTTTTCAACTGGGTCAATTCAGATATTGAAATAGCTTTCAAAAGAGTCGTGCATATCTGTCGAGATGTAAATAATGGATGATAAATTCGAACACTTATATAAATGAAGCTTCAAAATTTTTATTTGTTTCTACTTACAAGTAGGACAAAGCCTATACTACAGATCATTTTTATTAAATAAATTATATTAAATATATGCATAATACAAATATATTTAAATTTATGTTAGCAATAATAAATATAATAATAAAGAATTGTTTTGAATAAAAAGTTCTAGGTGAAGATTAGCTTACAGTCGTCAAAACGTCGAGGTTTGATCGCTGTTGGCACCCGTGTGAAAACCGAGAACTTTTTATTCAGCAATTACACTGGGAAAGTCTTCAATCTTTGATCAAGAATTGTTCTGGTTGATAGGCCAAGAATCATTGATCAAATCCATACACTAGAAAAGTTTACGGTATTTGAACACTCAAAGTTATTTATAGATGAGATACCAGCCAACTAACAAAGCAGATGTTGATTGATTTTCACACACGAGTGTGGTAAGTAATATTTTGATTTGATCATAACTGACCTTTTGACATATGGATGCTCAAGTGCTTGTTCAGCTGTAAGCCGCTTGTTTGGATTAAATATAAGCAGTCGTGTCACTAAATCAATGGCATCTTCAGAAGCATTTTGTAAGATCTCTGATAACTTCTTGTGTTGGCCTTGCGGAGGTCTTTCAAGCAAGTTACTACCAAAGCCAGCAAATACAGTTTTGAGATCTGTAAATGTAAATATTTGCAATTAATAATTTATAATAGAACAGTTCAAAAGGTGGGACATCTTTTTTTATATCACACCAAAATTGTGATTTGACTTTGGTGGTCATGGGTTATGAAATGCAACTTGGAATTCACATTTGAGTTGTGCAGTCAGCTCTAAGCACCGTTATAAATTGGTCGGTTGTATGGATTGATATTGTTATTCCTTATCACAGCATGATGCAGATGGTCTTGTTTGGCTGCAGTAGTTCAGTTGAGTTTTGTGCTTTGAGGTTTACAGTGCCCCAGTTAGACAGTCTGCCCAGATACATAATTGGTTTTGCTTGCATCTGAAGGTGAAAGAGTCAGAATCCTACACATTTCTTGAAGTTATTGTCTATTATTTGCTTTTGACTACATTACATCTACACACATCCTACAGTAAGTATATACACATTTGACACACTAACGATAGAAATCACACAGTTTAGTCACAGGTTTGTGTTTTATACTTCATCTCACTGCAAACAAGCTATATAGTATCAAGTCCAATAAATGTCAAAGCTTACCCTCAGCAGACGGAGGTGGCAATGCTGACATTATACGTTCCATTTGGTTAACTGTGGATGATCCAGGGAAAAGTGGTTTCCCCAATAACATTTCTGCCAGAATACACCCTAAGCTCCACATATCTATGCCAGGTGTATATCTACCCAATACAAAGACAAGAAAATTAATTAATTAACTCAGAAAAGTAATTTTCATAATTTGATCATTGGTAACAAATAAAGAAAGTTGAATATAATATTAGATAATGCAAATAAAAATAAATTGTTTTACTAATGCTGCCTAGTACATATGCTTATCTCAGATAGCTGAAATTATAGAAGCTTATACTTAGCAGAAACACACTTGATTAGTATTACAGTGGCTGTGCCAAATATAGAATAAAAGATTACTGGTTTATGAACTGGGTCAATTAGTTATTAACTCACAATGTTTCAGCAAAATTCATATCCACAATAGTCAGGTGACGGGTTCCAAGACATTTATGATCAATTTATAATGTAGGACCGTTCAATTGGGGGCTGAAGTGAAGCTAATTCTAACCCTTTCAAGTGGTGATTGGTCAAAATGGTCATTGATGCTCTTTGTTTCTTGATAGTGGGAGAATCTAATGTGATGGCCAGTAAGGCTTGGATATCATTCCATGATCATTTGGAAACATCGTTGATGAGGTTCTTATGTCTTTTAAATTTGATACGATCACTATCCAGACAACCTATTGTGTGGTTTAGAATCTCAGTATTTTTTAAATTCATCTTGTGTCCTGTCATAAGCATATGTTTGGCAACCGCAGACTTATTTGTCTGTTTCTGACAAATATGTCTTTGGTGTTCAATACAGCACTCCTCAACAGTTTGCATTGTTAGTCCAATATACTCCTCACCACAATAAACCCCGCTGATTTTAACCTAATATCATCTTTTGCCCAGCCCAACATTTTCTTGTGGCCGAAAAACCATTTTAATGTTATATTTGGCAAGGAACCTTCCAATCTTTGCCATTGTGTGGTTAGCAAAGGGAAGAACTTCTGTCAAAATTGGCGTCAATTGATCCTTTGTTTTTTTTATTAGTAGTTTTTTTTAATGCCTTTTTGATCTGGGCTTCTCTTAAGATTCTTGATCTCCAGAGTCAAGCTTTTGGAATCTGATGTAGCATAGGCTCTATGTAGAAGAGTGGTCATTACTATTTTTTAAGCCACATTAAGATTTACATCTATATATGCTGGTTTCCTATAAACTGAGTGTCCTAATTTCCCATATGGGAAATCATGATGTCAAAAAAAAACCATCCAAGTGTCCAATTATATTTAAAATTATTTCTTTGTTTTTCAAATTAAATTTGGTCTGAAAGTTAAGATTGTATAATTAATTATTACTTTAAATCAGGCGTTATACCGGCATATAAAAATGAAATTGAAGTAATGTAACAAAAATATAGTACATATACAAATGAGACTTCACTTCATTATTGTCGACTGCATTTAAATAATATGATGGAGAGTCAAATGAAAGCCTTAATTATTTTTTTAAATTTTATTTATTGCGCACACATACTGTATCATTTTTAGACATAGTCTACTCCATGTTCAATTCAATGCACGACTACCAACGCTTCTGAAGTGCCTAAATTTCCGTATAAAAAATTCTTTCGGAGTAACCACTCGTCATGACGAGAAGCAAGTGCTTCTTTAAGGGGTCCAGACATATGCAAATCACTTGTGCTGGATGAGACAGAGCTTCAAACTGCATGTCTGCGAATGTCGCACGAGCCATATGGGAACGTGCATTGTCAGTTGCAGAAGAACACCTGTCGATAGCAATCCACGTCGTTTTGTTTTAATGACAGGCCAAAGAAGATTTTTGAGGAGGTCTGTGTAGCGCCTGTAGTGCTCTTAAGAGGACGCCTTTTTCGTCCAAAAAAGGGTCGGCCTTCCCCGCTGATGGCTGTATCCGAAACTTCTTTGGTTTGGGTGATGTCATTCTTTGTTCGCTCTCTTTGCTTCTGGCCTGATGGTAATGGACCCAGGTGCAAGGAAGGCATCACCGTCGCGTTTAAGGAGTCGCAGTTCTTCACACGCACCAATCGCGGAGTCAGCTTCCCGGGCACCACAGCATGCATAGTGTTATGTACTCAAGCATGATTAATGCATACAGCTGTCTCAATGTCATCAAATGTCGCTCGTCACGTTTCCATTACGATGGCTGCAACTGCTGCTGTGGTCTCGGGAGTCACGACACGAAGAAGTGCCTGGCCCGGGCGCGGAGCATCGGCTGCAGACGTCACACCATTTGCGACGTTCCTACACCAGCCATACACTTTCTGCTGTGACAAACAGGAATCACCATAATGGACATTTGTTCTGCAATAAATGTATATTCTTCACTTTGCAAACATCTAAGCACTGAACGCTTGTCGACTCTGGTGCACGTTGCTAGTGCTTTATACCGTAACCGCGCCGGCGTTTGCGCATCTGTACTGTGCTGCCACCTAAGGGCCATCCGACACATTATTTAAAACACGCGCACAAACTTGCAGACCATTGGCGCTCACCATCGATTTTATATTAAACTTTTAAGGTTTTAATTTGACCCTCCCTCGTAATTTTTGTGCTAAAATATTGCCCCATAGGTCGGTCCGCAAGTGTGGCTCAGTGCCAGCCTTGCAAGCTTGCAGAATTGCGGACTCACGTCCGAGTCACACTCACCGCAACAATTTTTGTTTATTTTCTTTGTTTACTTTTCAGTTGCAGTTACTGGAATTCTCTGTCACTGGAATGCACTATACTAGAATATTCTATGTCTGCAGAGCAACAACTAAGTCACATTACCCTGCTTATAGAATATGGCAGAAGCTATTTATTTGAATAATGCTGTGATATCAGTAAGATATCAATCCTTTTTAGGGGAAAGTGCTCCTGTTACTTTCACAATTTTGTTCATAGCCTGTTCTGTTTCGAATTATTAATTTAATTATGATTAATTTTGAAGAATCAGTTTCCACTGTAAATTGACACTAAGATGACTGACTGGCTCCACAATAATTAACTTACCAGGTGATTACACACTTGGAAGTTAAACGTATAGGTATGTAATTAGCAATCTAACTTTGTAAAAAAAGGAACAAGTCGAGTTTGATAGCTCGACCTCTGTGTCATAAAACCACACTCCGTCCCTTAACACAGCATGCCCAGCTTAAAACGTCATATCCCCTTCCTGGTCCAACTTCTGACGTCATACCTTGTCACAAGGCAGCTTATAATCATGTCCAATGTCAATACCATTTAACGTACTTACATGTCTGAAAAAAATGTATAGACAGAAGACATTAAAGTTGCAGGGGAAATGTCATAATGTTGTCACATCGTGTCTGTCAAACAAACTCACAAGCCTTTAGGGAAAAGTGAAATGTGATCCAGTAAACCAGATCCATGCCAAATAAATTTACTAGAATAACATTTGTCCACAGGAATTATCTTCAGAACACTAGACAAGAATTCATCTCACCATTTCTGGCTAGTTGACAAAGTCCTTGTCACATTTATTAATTAAATAGGTCAGAAATATCCTCATAAATTAGCTCTGTCCAAACAATGGCACCCACAAATAAACTTCCTCATCATAAACTAGTTAAAATGTATCAGAAATTCTTCGAAACTTTCCATCGTGACGGGCACGTCCAAACTAAATTCATAGCAGCACATTTTGACAAGTCAGGGCTCCCACATTTTAGTGGACAGTAAAGAGTGACATAATAAATGCAAAGAAAAAATCCAATATTTGCTTTGCAAAAAGATATTTTAAAAATATGATTGAAAAAAATATCGATAATTATGAAGAAGGAAAATATTGCACAGCAAGTAGGTAGTCAAACCACTCAGCCAGACCATTGATACTAGATACAACACAGTACAAATTGTAATTATGTTGACAATGTGGCATTTGAAACATAATTGATATTGGCAGTGAAGCAAAAAAGAATTTTTGCTTTACCTGAAATTGATGTCCGGTGTTATGATTTGAGAAAATTTCACAATATCAGGGAACGTAATAATTATTTCTCACTTTACTGACCATATAAAACATGTTTACAATGTCACGTCATTCTTGGTCTGCGATGCACATTGCTGTTACGTTTTAGAAAAAAATGTTATTTTACATCCTAAATGAAAGTAGCATCATGGAGGAGTAGAGAGAGAGAGACATAAAATACAATGGGGTAGGGTTTGGTGGAAGAGGAGGTATGCCTTTGCTAGCACTACTAAATTCAATATCCAGATAAATTACTAATTGTAATTAATGTGTTGAGTTTTCTACACCAAATCTGTTTACCTTTTACAGGCTAGTAAAATTTCTGGAGCCCGATACCAGCGTGTTGCTACATAATCAGTAAGTTGTGGGTCACTTAATCCTTCTCCAGAACCATCTTCAATTTGAGTAATTGATCTTGCTAAACCAAAATCAGCAATCTTGCAGTGACAGTCTGAGTCCAATAGAATGTTTGATGGCTAAAGATATACCAATCTTGAATTACAATTTAGGCTACATATACATTTGCTAAATCATTTATAATTACAGTTATTAATCACATGTAGACAGTGGACTTCAAAATATTAGTTTCTACAATCATACCTTTTGATCACGATGTATAACATTTCCAGAGTGAATGTATTTTGTTGCTTTAAGTAATTGGTACATTATGAATCTTTTGTGTACATCTTTCAAAATACTGCCATGCTTAATAATATTATGCAAATCAGTGTCTGAAAACAAACATGTAAGAACAAAATAATGAATAAAATTATATAAAGAAATATTTTATTAATTTATAAATAAAAGACAGCCAATTTGAAGTCAGAAAAAAATATATAATTGTTTCTTACCCATATATTCAAATATTAAATAAATATCTTTGTTGTTGCTGGCACGATGTATTCCAAGAAGTTTTATAATATTTGGATGAGCACCAAATTCCTGCAAGAACATTATTTCTCTAAACGTTCTTTGAGCATCTGTCTGGTTTCTAAAAGCATCATATATCTTTTTTACAGCTACAACATTTTTTGTTTTTTTATCAATCGCTTTCCAAACTACTCCATAAGCCTAAAAATAACAATATATTATTGTATCACTCGAATAAGTAGTAGTTAATTTATTAACATCATTTAAAAACTTACCCCTTTCCCAAGCCGCTTTTTAATTTCATATCTTTTGATTATATGCTCGTCAATTTCACTCATATTATAAGTTACAGATCTTCCTAACTAACCAGTTATACATCTATGTGTGTAATAAAATTTAATGATCAATAAATAAATAATGAACGTATGCAATAAATTGCATTTACTGTAGCCAGTTATTTTCATTTACGTAGCTGAGCTACTTGTCACTGATGTTATCATCTTGCTTCGTTTCTATAGCAACAAAGCAAGTACACACCGAAGATTTTATGAATATATTTTATGTATTCTACATTTCGATTTTTTAAAGAAAATTATAGTGTTAATTGTTTTCAATAGTTGTCAATTAAAACAGACATATACGTTTTCTACAAATAAAATTAGTTGTTTAGAATTTCTTCTGAACGTTTTTATTCATGGCGAAGTTATTATTTTTTTTTAGCAAAACGAACGAATATGGTAAAATGATAACAATCGATAAATGAAACCCTACTACAAAGTCCCGACATTTAGCCAGACATGCTGTGCTCTTTGGTGAAGTGGTGATGTGGTGTTTTGAAAATTTGTTCAAATATTATAATGGTCAGTTATATTATATTAATTTTATTTGGGGCTGTTTTATCAAGTGTTGCTCTTCAGACTAGTCGAATTTCCAATAAAAGGCTATGCGCAGATCCAGAATGCAAAAGTGCGTATGTTTTAAATCTTTACCTAGTACATAACCTAGAGTATATCGATGACTATGAAAATGTTTATTTTAAAAGAAAACATGTAAAACAGAAAGTTGCAAAATTACATTTCAGCAACCGTGGTGTATGTTGATCTACGTTATGTACATGGATATAATTTTTAACGTATGTCTAATTAAAATGAAAGACGCTAATTTTAAAAATATATTATTAAATTTACATGGTACTGTCAAACATAGTTTATAATTTTATTTAAATACTATTGCTATCGACTCAATTATGGTCGCTGAAACGTATAAATGGCATTATTAATTCGCGCAAACCAGAAAAATATTAGTTCTAATAGGTAATGTTAGGTTCAAAAATTTACTTCTGCTAATTTTACCAGACTACTAACAGTCATAAGCTACAACTAATAAGAAAACTATATATTAATATCCGCTACTTACATCATTAAGAACTTTTGTGGCAATTGAAGTGGATAACTTTCCTCTTTCACTTATTCTTCTTCCCTGTACTGGCTCTCTTACTCCTATTTCCAATCCAGTGGTGGATTCACTCAAATTGTACCTTGGAAAGTAGACACAGACAAATTTAATGATGAATTTTGGCTGTTACAAAACTTTGCAATTGTGTGAAACCAACAACTTAAAAAAAAAAAATACAAAAAATTACTGTTTAAAAGTGCAACTTACATGAATCAGATTAAAACTTGCAGCAATGTGATTATTTTAGCCATTTTAGATAATAAGGCAATAAGATTGAAGAATTGTGTGATTAGTAACATAACATCTGGATGAAATTGTCATGGGATTCTAGTCAGGTGAGTTTGTTGAAAACACACAATGACTTACTGAAGTTGACAATGATGACTTTACCACTCATGTGTTTTTGATAAATTCATCTAGCTGATATCCTGAGAGAATTTCATCCCCTATCTTCACCGGGAATATCTTCGGTCTACAAAAATTTTAGCTGTTCAATTTTGAATCTCTTGAATCAATGTAATAAAAATTGCCTTTGTATAATGAGCATGGTTTGAAGGTTAAAGTATTTCCTAAAGATGGTAGGAAAAGTAGCTTGTCAACTTAAGTAACTTACCACTCTCAATTGTAGTTGATTCATTTCTGTTTTAATTAAACATAGTTATCTCAAATTGTAATGTGTTCGCCTGTCAATCAATGTGGAGCTGTTACAAGAAAAAGAAGGGAACTGTTCAGCAACTCATTACCATTCAACTAGTTCTGAACTTGGAAAGGAGAGGAGATCAAGGAGTGATATTTAATGTCTAAAGGATTAGAAAAGTTGAGGAAAGAGGGTAATGTGGGGGGTGGATTCACCTGGGGGTTACCAGGGAGGAATCTGAAGCTAGGTGGTTTACCAGTCAAGACACAGACTTAAAGATAAGTAGTATATTTGACAATTCACATATACTAGTGTAATTGTTAAGGATAGGAGAAAAAGTAAAGGAAGGCAAATATAGAGCCTAGTCGAATACTTGTCACATCAGTAGCAAAGGTAGGTACTATTTGTATAGGCTGTGGCACTTGGTGCTTATAAAGTGTTAAGACAGTTTCATGATACCGTCATAAGTGGGCGAAGCAATGTGTGTGTTACAGATTTCACACACTGGCGCAAACTATAGAGGATGAATTGTATTCTCAGTGCAAGCAAAATATGTAGCTTAAACAAAGAAATGAGGATATTGTTACAGTATTTCACATATTATTGTAGTACTTGCTTTGTAATGCATACTGTGCTCTTTACTGTATTCATAACATACTGTCAAGGAAAGATAACTCTACAAATCTTTCTCCTCTCTCAGTTGGTGTGTAGTTTACTGACATATTTTTGAGTGTTTTGTGTATGTATATTTATTATATATAATTTTATTCCAGCTCATTATAATTATGTACTAATTTGAAGTAGTATTTTCATATAACAACTAATTTATTATCTCCAGTTCAACAGGAATAATGTTTATATTTGCAATAATTTAAATTTAATATTTTAGCTCCAATATCCAAAGCGATAGCAATTGTACAGTACAGTGGAGATCATGAACTTTTAGTGAATACTAAGAGAGGAGATACTGTTACTGTTTATAGTAAAAATGCTGGAATTGTTGAATCATTATGGGGAATTGAGGTAAGTAAATATGTTTCATATGAGCTATTAAAAATAGCTATAATATTTTTCAGTTATTTGTTTCAATTGCTCTAAGATTTTCACTTTTATTTATTACAATAGAATAGAGGCAAGCGGGGATACCACCCGAAATCACTTCTTAAAGAGATCACTGTGTTGAACTCTTCACCAAAGTATGAGGTTCCTACTGAGTTGGAGACTATCAACTCAGACATAGAAGAATCTAGTGTTTCATCAACAATTTTTGGTAATTGTGTTTTTTTATTGTTATGAGGCGTGTTCAGAAAGAAAGTGGACTGTGACAATAACAGACTGTGATTTTTTGTTTTTTGATGGTTGGGAACACTGAGAGAAATCTTCAGACAGGAACACGGTTGTACTCACATTGTAGTTTCCAGTCACATGAAAGATGTCAATAAGAAAGAGCAGGTGCAGGAAGAGGTTCTTATGTGGGGGAAGAGCTGGTGAGTTATTTGAGGACGACATAAAGAAGCTTGTGCCACTGCATTGAATGGGATAGCGATTACGTGGAAAAATAATCAACAAGTGTATCAACACTATCCTTCATTTTTTCCCAAATACTCTTTATCTAAAAAATATAAAAATCTAGTACACTTACTTTCTGAACATGTCTTGCAATTCTGATATTAGGCCATTCTTATCTTTCCGTTTTTATGCTTCTGTACATTGATTATTCTTTGTGTTTGTTATTTCTCATGTATCACTTCATAACAATGCTTCTTAATTTTAATAATTTTTAATTATCATTATTATTATTTATTATTATTATTAGGACAGTGATAAATAATTAACCAAAAATTACCAAAATACTTGTTTCTGTTTGTAATTTAATTTATTTGGGAACTTACTATTTCCATTTTTTCAATAATTTGGTATTCACGTCGCACAGGTTAATAACCAAAGTACCTTTGTATTGAAGATATGCACACATTCTGAATTTTATGTTCCTGAACATATTTTTTTAGGTCCACGTTTACGTTAACTTGTCATGCCTGTAATAATATATTTTGTTTCAGGCGTGTCTGCTGAATTGTTGCAAAAGAATGATGTTCTGCCTGACAGTGTAAAACCATTGGAAATTGTTGATGGTACAACTATTTATTCACAGGAAGAAAGAATAAAAGAAATTGAACCCACAGTCACAATTAATAATGTTGAGCCTACGGTTGACCAAGTGAAAGCTTTGTCAGATAATGTTAATGTAAAAGAAAATAGAAATATTCATGAAGGAAATTCTAATTCAGAAAATATATTTCAATTCAACATTATAAATGAGGATAATGAAGTCAAAGAAGTTAAAGAAATATTGGAAAATGAGGGCATTGAAATGCAAAAAAAGTTGGAAATACTATCTGATGATAAAGAGCACATAGTAGATAGTAGTACAGATGACGAATCTGGCAAATCTGAAGTCATTGCTGAAAACTTACAAAAACTGAACATTAACAACAACGAAACTTTGAATAATAATGGTATCCCAAATGAACAGCTACAGTTCACTGAAAGCAAAGAATTTGAAAATGACACAGATGATGCCAAATTTGACAGTGAGGGTAAAGAAGATAATACAAAACAACCACAGTTCACCGAAAGCAAAGAATTTGAAAATGGTGCAGATGATGTCAAATTTGACAGTGAGGACAAAGAAGATAATACAAAACAACCACATTTCACCGAAGAAAAAGAATTTATAAATGGTGCAGATGATGTCAAATTTGACAGTGAGGACAGAGAAGATAATACAGATGAGATTAATCATGCTGATGAATCATTAAGTGTATCAAAAGAAAAAATTAATTCATCAGAAAATGTCTTTCTTTCAGATAATGTATTAGAAATAAATACAGGTAACTTAACACTGTCAAATGAAAGCACTATTGCTGATCATAAACCTGAATCTAATTTTGATGAAATCTCAGAAATGCAGAGTGACAGTTACGTTTCTCATGCAATTTCTAAAGAAGTCTCAGATAATACAGGCACATTGAAACTAACTTCACAGACAGAGAGTGATGCTCAAATTGTCGTCACAGAAGAAGAAAATGCAGTGGATAGTACAAAGTCAGATCAAACTGAAAATTTAGAAGAAAATGCAGTGGATGGTGCAAAGTCAGATCAAACTGAAAATACAGAGAGCCCAATTTATACTGCAGAAGAAGTGACTGAAAACAGTTTTTTTATGGGTGGTACAATTGAAGGAGTTACAGATGATAAGGTTGGGCTAGTTGACTCTGTTAAATCAGATGAAATTGGTTCAGGGGATCATCATTTTAGGGATTCAACTGAAAATAATGAATCTAATTTAGATAGTTCTCATTTTGAAAGCATGGAACAACATTCTGAAAATGAAATCCCTCGTCAAACATTTGTTGAAACAGAAGCACCCGATCTTTTATATCAATCTCAACATAGTGATGAAGCTGCTATTACTGATATGCCAACTACAGAATCAGAACAGGTTGAAAATGAAATAAGTCCTGGAGTGTATCCAGAGGCCCTTAAGAAAAATGATCTTAATATTTTAGAGGTAGAAACTGAAGCACCACCTGAGGACAGTCTGTTTACTAGTCTTACTGGCACACTATTTTCTGGACTTAAGCAGGTTTCTAACATTTTTTCAGATGTTGATAAAGACATTGATTTGAATGTCAGAACTGAGGAAGAATATTCTGATAAAATTACTAATATTCCAAATGATATGAAAGGGTCAAACAATCGAGAAGAAGAAACTGTTGAATCAAATTATGGTGCAGACATGGATGGTAAATATGAATAATATTAAAATGACAAATAATTAGTTTGTGCATTATGTGAGTATTAAAAATAGGATTTGCATAGTAGATACTCCAAAATTCTCAGGCGTACTAATCCATTTCCTCATTATGTAGTACATCTTCCAAACAAACTATAAAGTGCACTCTTTTACCAAAGAACTACTGCAAAGTTCCAATTAAGCTTTATTAAATATAGATTCAAAAAGCAAAAATTTTGAAATTCACCTTTATGCTGGCTCTATTGACCTTCCATTGTTAGATGCTTGATAGATAATCGCATACAGAACTTTAAACCAATCCATTTCCTCATTATGTAGTACATCTTCCAAGCAAACTATAAAGTGCACTCTTTTACCAAAGAATTACTGCAAAGTTCCAATTAAGCTTTATTAAATATAGATACAAAAAGCAAAAATTTTGAAATTCATCTTTATGCTGGCTCTATTGACCTTCCATTGTTAGATGCTTGATAGATAATCGCATACAGAACTTTAAACCAAGGATTTTTATACATGGAAAAATCATATTAGATATATCTGAAAACATTCCTTGTTATATTTTTAGCTCAAAAAAAATTAGGGAAAAATAAATAAATAAGTTTCTTTTCTTCTGTTTCTAACATAGTTGAAAATATACTTTGAAAATGCTGAAGATAATTTTTTGTTCTTTTTTGTTTTGGAATGAAAGTAACTTGTGTGATATGTTTGACATTCATCACACAAAAATATTCGTCTTCAGTCAAAAGTTTTGTGGATTATTGGAATGCTGATTTTGTTGTTTAATGAACATTTATCAGATAGTGTGAGCTAGTTCATAGCTTTCCTGAGACCTAAGATTGTTGTTGCCATGCTGGACAGAAAACTTATTTCTTATTTTAATTTTCCTCCTTCAGCAAGTCTGCTTCTAACCTTGTTTGACTTGTAACATAAATTAAAACAATTTGTATGGAAAGATCGTACCTGAAATTATAGCTCTGCATAGCCACTCGGGACAGAAGGATGCTCTTCAAATTTTCTCAAAGGTTCTTGGCTCCCTTCTTCAGAAAAGAGAATTATATTCTGTGTGACAGCTGGCTGTGGACTGTGTATTTACGTGTGTACAAATATGGAAATTTAATAAGATCAACTTGATTAACTTATTTGGACAGTAAAGAGAGACAAAAAGTAGTTGACTTACCTTCAATTGACAGCTACAAATTCAGCAGACAAAATAAAATTATCAAATTTTTGAGGGCCTCAGTTGTTCTGAAGGTAAAACTCAATAGCATTTCACGCTTATGCTAAAAAGCAACATTTTTGACCAGTACTTCACACCGACTGTCTTTTAATTCCAATTCACAGATATCTTATTTACAGAACTGCATGTGTTGAATCTCTCATTCTAACATTCTGTACTGGACTGAATTCTTCTAACTACCTTCTTTATTTTCCTTAACCACATACTCCCCCACTTCTTTTATCTGTAGCTACTTCTGTGCAAATGATTGTACACTCATACACACCGAGTTTACGTATTTAGGTGTGGTTATCTTCCTCCTATTTCTCCACTTTTTCTTTTCTTAGTATGCTACATTTTACTCTATATTGTGACCTGCCATTGAGAGGGAAGAAATAAAACTGTCTTGGGTGGTGGTAGAGATTAGTTTATGCCAGTTTGCCAGCCACTCCTAAGCTTACACTGAGAAGTCAAGCAACATGAATCAATCAATCTCTTGATAGAGGACGATAACACAAATTTGAATGGTGTATCCTGTTCGCCATGGTGAAACCAATTTTAAGTATCAGGTAAAGTCATATTTGCTTTCTCATTCATATCAATTATTTTTGCTATTTGTATACAAATATATCTTTACATGTAAATACGCAAATATTATTGTATGGATGTGTGTAAAAAGAAATAATATGAAATAATGTAATATAAACATAAATAATAACAAGATACAGTAAGACCTGACTTAATGCAAGGAATGCAATCCAGTAATTTGCTAAACGAAACAGTGTTAAATGCGGTCATCTTAACATGTAAATATTAGGGATAAGTGATAAATTATTATTATTTTGGGGTTTAATTACTAGTGTTACCGCCAAGTTATCAAAGCAATAATATGGCATGTGATTTCTGGGAATCACAATACTACAGTGTAATAGTGAAACAGCATTAAGTGAGGGTCTTCCTGTAATATACAGGAGAGATAGATAGAGAACAGTCAACTTAATTGAGAGTTGTTATTTGCTTTTGGTATGCTGCATCATATTTTACTCTTAATTTATTTCTGCTCTTAAAAGTTTTGTCTTTTATTCTTAAAATAATTTTTCCATGATCAAAAACCTTATTATGGATTAATTACATTGAAGTTATTTAAATTTAATATTTTAAAGTAAGTTGAGATTATAATCATGGAATTATTTAATTCCTACTAGAGTACAAGTTTTGGTGAGCTATGCATGAAAATGTCTGTAATAATTGTTCAGTTACTTTGATTTTAATAGTTTTTTATGTTGAATGAAAATATAGTGTTAACCCAAAGAGGTAAGTTGTTTTAAATAAGCTCAATACTAAACAAGTGTATCTTTCTTTTTCTCATTTTAATAAATTGCATAAACTAATGATAAATGATTAAATTTTCTTGTTTTATTATTATGAATTTACTTTATTGATACAAATTGAAATACATTACAATTTCATTTTGATTTACATAGCATCCCATAGCAACAAACAATTCTGGTACATATATCTTTTGTTTCTCTCTAACTTGTAGTTGAGGTGTGCAAGAATGGAGCAGACTGCAGTAGAGGAAGTAGTAAACCTAATTTAATTTCTGAAACACTGCACTTTTCAGTTGGAGATGTAAATGTAAGTGAAATGCTTTTTATTAGTTCACTAAAATAATGTCATTCACATTCTAGTGTTATGATTTCATTCATTTAATCAATTACTCTTCTGAATCAGTAGTTGGTGAAGTATGTTTAAAAAATCTAAATGCATGTTCCTAATATTGTTTTGATGTATTGAAAATATTACTATATTTGTAAAGAGAATTCAAATTGTAATTTAATAAATTTAACAAAATTTCATTTCTATTGTGGACCCTCATCATGCTTATAAATAAAAAATATTTATTTCGAAACCATTATGAGGGTCCACAATATGATTGAAAAATGTTGACAATTAAATTTTAATTTCAATTCTCTTTCTTTGGCATCTTTACTAATTTAAATTGTAGAGACAAAAATCAATATCATCGTTCACTGGCTACAGCAGATCGCTAATTTTTCCATGAGTGCAGAAATATGTCTTGTAATTATATTTAATGAGCATCTTGATAATCTTTGCATCACATAGCCAGCATATGGTGGAATAAACCATATTATTTCTTTTGTTTGTTCTTAAAGGCCTTTGTGTATTTGGATTTGTGAATACCAATTGACCCAGAAGGTGTCCTCAGTCTCATATCAGATGAATTGCTTTGTTCATCAGATATAGACCAGGAGTGGTGAACCAATGTTCTCAAATCAGACTCCTTTCGTACTGGTGGGTGACAGCTTGTTGCATTTTAAGTAGAGGTTGTTGATGGTGAGTTTCCTGTAAGTCTCATTTACCAGTGTGCCATTGGAATTTCTCCTGATCAAAATGTCAAGGAAGGGAAGCATACTATACTTCTCTACCTACGTAGCGAATATGATTTTGGGGCATTGTTGTAGAAATGTTTGAAGGTGATAGTAACACATATGTCCAAATAGCAAAGGGGTCATTCCATGTCAAGTGACCAAATCATCTTTTTGGTACCACCTTGGATCTTGATGAAATTTGGTGTTAGTGTTAAATAAAGCCTCAAGTGATACTGTGCAAAATCTAAGTTTCACTAGTAGTATAGAGGGGGCACCACGGCCTCCTGAAAAAAGGTCACCTGTACAATGCATCCGTGTACATGAATAGATTGTGAAGTTTCAAGTGTTGTAAAACCGTAGTAGGTAGCATATTGAACATTTGCAACCAGGGACAACTTTTTATGCTCTGAATGAAGGTTGCAGTTCCAATGGTTATAAAATTTTACTCTTATTGCTATTATCTCACAAAGTTGATCAAATAATCTGTCACGTCAATTTGAGGCAGATTTTTCGTCCTTATAACTTTGAAACAAGATGTTCTACAAACTTATTCTTTGGTTAGCTAACTAAATCCATTACTTCTTTTAAGCTGCCAAAGTAACAGCTATTAAGATCACTTTGTTGTCAAGATATACGCTATTAAATATGAGTTTCAAATTTTACACATCAAATTTTGTGCATTTTCACACACCAATAGCAAATAACCATTGGAAAGAGCAGACTTTTTTCTGTTAGTCATCTTATTGCACTTTTAATACTCATCATTTAAGGCCAGAAAAATTTATTTGAAAATTGCAATCATTTAAATAACATGATACACTAAAGTTAAAAAGTTTACATCTGATTGAAATAATGAATAATAAAGATAGCCAATACAGACAAAAAAGGGTATTATAAATACCATACAACGTTTCTGGGCTCCTTGTCCCTTTTGTCAGGTGCTAAGAAGAGCATAGAGAAACACAGCTCATGAGAATATACAACTTAATTTCACAATTTGAGATGAATTTACTGCAGAACACAATTATCAAAATCAGAACCTATAATATTTTTTTTGTTATTTTTTGTCCATACAGTTGTGTGCATTAATGTATTTAATAATTTCAGTTTATTTGTTATCACAGTAATCAATTTAATTAAGTTTTAAAATGAAAAATTTACATCTGATTAGAAAATTAATAATAAGAAAAATAGCCAAATACAGAGAAAAGAAGTGGTTATATAAATACCCCAACATTATTATTGTATTGCCTGTATTTGGCTATATTTCTTATTATTAATTAAGTCTTCTCTCATTACAAATTCAAATATGAACTATAATGTCAAATAAAATTTCTGTTCTCCAGAATGCTGACACACCCACAGAATTTCCAGTGTTGTCTACAGATACATTATATGTCCTAGTAGTAACTGCAGTTACAGTTTTATGTTTCATCTTAGGATATTACTATTTGGAAGTAAGTTTAAGTCTTTCATCTCTACATATAGTATTACATTTAAATTATGAAAACTAAATGTTTACTATTCTATATTTAAGTTTATTTTGTTTGATTTTCTGCACTCTGAGATATTCCTCCAGTGAAACAAACTCAAAGAAGCTTTATTTTAGCTAGGTTCAACATTGAATTTTACTGGTTTACATTATTTACATCAGGTGTTGCAGTATTTAACAATATCAAAATGACACCAACTTTTAAACTACAGCCCTAGTTAACCCTTGCGCTACCTTCCTCTACCATTCCGCAAACCGCATTTCAGTCCCTTTCCTATGCTATAAGAGGGGGTAGTTGCCAGTATGTGGATTACCTTCTCTATTTCTTCTAAAAATAATAATTCATTATTGGTATGTTCATTCATATGTTAAGAAAAAACATTTTAAATTACTGATATGAGTTGTCTCTAAAGTGGATCAAAATAATGCAAAAAAGATTGGTGTTGATTCTGGGGTTATAGGAGTTGCTGATTTTAATTCTTGTATTAACCATGCAGGTTAAGGAAATTTTATGTTCCTCAACATGGAGGTGGACATGGTTGACAAAAGGTTACTAAGTTACCGGGTGTATTTTTTATTTTCTTAGGGTACCAGTTATATTTTTGGTGTGTAGTTAAAGGTTTTAGTTTTTTACTTCTTTAAGGTACCAGAAGTATTTTTAGAATTTATTAATTTAGTGAATATTTTTCACTTTTAATTTGGTCTGATTTTTTAGACACTTATTTTATGTAGTAGGAGAATCCCGAGTTTTTAAACTACCATCAGTCATCATACTGGTTTATTTTGGTGAGAGGAACATAAATGGGTAAATATTCCAAGCAGTGACACAATTGATGCTGGTTAAATTAAATGTTCACCAAGAGATTAGTGTCGAATCAGTTCCTTCTCTGGGCTAATTTAAATAAATATCTGGCCAACGCTGGCACTCAGCTAGTCATATGTAAAAAAAATAAGTGTTTCTCATTTAATAGGATACCCTCACATTGGAGTTTTTATTTAATTAAAATATTAATTTTAGATAGCAACCATTTATTTCTTGAAGCTTTCCCTCTTTTATCCATTCTACTTCCTAGTAATTTTTTATTTGTAATGTTTTTTTTTGCAAATTTCTATGCTAATTTAAAATTTGAGTACAAGTTATGGAAAACTACAAAAATAGTTAATAGAAAATTAGCATAGTGTCACATTATTTATAAAAAGTAAAACTAGTATGTTGCAGAGTTTGGGATAGAGAGTGGAAAGTTTATTTACTTTAAATTGACAAGTGGCAAAGTCAGCGGACACAATAAAATTCCCAAATTTATTAGGGCTCCAAGTCTCCTTCCACCAGTTGTTGGACAGCAACAATCGGCATCTAGCAAAGTAAAGGTCACAACAAAGAAAAATATATGGAATAATACATATAACACACACAGGCTAGAACTGGAAGGTCAGAACTAAAGAAAAAGACATTAAAAATGAGTGAGATTCAGAATTAATTCAACAATGTCACATTATTTTTAGTTTCATTAATAATACCTTATTGGACACTATGAGTTCTTCAATCCCAGTTTTGTTTTCAAATCTTGCACTATTTCTGACTACATTTTTCAAGTTCAATCTGACTGTTCTCAGAAAGGGGTCTTAGGCCCTCAAAAATGTACATATTACTTCCCTGCCTTGCGACGCCATTGTCAGTTTAAGCTAAGTCAGCTGCTCTCTATCCCTGTTTATTGCCACAATAAGTTAATTATGTTGAAAATGTCACTTTATGTGTGTGTACACATATATTTATCATTTGTATTATTTATTATTCTAATTTTTTTCTTCATACAATAATATGCATTATGAATTACTTTTTAGAAGAGACAACATGATATGTTTTTTATTACAAAAATGAATAAATTGGAAAAATCCCTGCTTTACTATAAAAATGAAGCAGCGTCAATAAAAGAAGAACTAAAAAGGAAAGAGCATACATTAACAACAATTGAATCATCTTCATCTGACTCTGATAAAGTTATAATAAAGTTTAAATTAGAATTGGAATCCTTCAAGGTATTATTTAGTTTTGTAAAACATTTCATAATCTTAAGGAATGATGTGAAAATTAATTTTTTAACTGCTGATATTTGTAATTGTGTCTATAAAGTATTTTGTTAGTGATAATATACTTAATTGCTCTGGCATTATAAATTTTACATGTGTGTGTATATATAAGGTACTCAAAAATTCCCCTTACGAACAGCATAAAAAAAAAGTTTTTTAATGTATGTCACTTTTCTTACAATTCAACCTATTAGGTAATAATACTAAAGGATCGAAAAGTAAACTTAATCATTTTGCACTAATACTTTTCTTTAGACTTAAGCTTAACAAATTGTTTTTGTCTTATTTAAAGAATAGTTAGCATTATGGTTTGAATTGGTGACCATAATTGTCATAACTCACATTGTAATTAATGATGTATGTAGAACATTGTAAGAAGTGAACATAATAATTGCCATGTGAAGGTATGTTGGATTAGATTATTATATTTTCCATTGAATTCATATGAAAATGTTTTATTTAAATAATATTCTTGTTTCCTATAACCTATATGAAACTAGAATGAATGAAGTAAGGAATACTTCTGTTATATTTTGCTTGATTTCTTGCTAATTTATATAGGAAAAAAATGCTGAGTTAGAAGAGCAAGTTTCCTCTCTAGAAAAGGAGTTAGAAACTGCTACTGAAACAGGCCTTGAATTGAATCATATGCTCTCGGATTTTCTGTCAACCCAACATGGTTCAGAAAATTTAGTGAAAAGTGTAGAACATCTTCAGAAGCAATTGGATTGTCAACAAAATACAATTTCAGAAATGAACACTAATCTCAATGCAAAAAATAGAGAGGTAATATTAATGTATATTTTACATAAATGAAACAATTATATAGATGAGTAAGTATATGATATTGTTAAAGATAATTGAGATCTTGGTATGGAAAGGAAAGAGAGATAGTTTGCAGCTTACTTGATATTGAAGCACAGTGTAGCTGTGTCAGTCCACAGCCGGCTGGTGTACAGAATGGTGTGACACTCCTTCCTGAAGAAGGAGGCTGAGAGCCTTCGAAAATTTGAAGAACTTCCTTCGGTTCCCTGTGGGTACTCTGTTCGTCTATTTCCGGTAAGCCTCAAACTATCTCTCTTTCCTTTCCATACCAAGATCCCATACACATACACACACACACACACGCATGCACCCGCACACACACACACACACACAGAGAGATATATATTCAGATTATTTATTTTATATGCTATTGTTGTGAACACTTAAGTATTATTACCATGTTTTAATTAGTTTAATTTGCTCTAAATAATACATTGAGAGAACCTAAAACACTCCCATACTCTGATGGAAATAAAAGATACTCCTGCTATTCGGGTTTTACCCAGCTGAAACTTCCGCCTTAAGGTGAGGTGTCACCTTGGTGGAAAACTTAGGGAAGTGGGCTGTCACCATTTCGCCTGCTTCCCTATCCTCATCCACATAGTGACAGCCGAGATTCTACCCCTGCCCCAACCCGCAATCCAGCACGCCAGCCCCACTGCAGAACTTCATGCTTCCATCTGGAAAAATTAGGAAACAGTGCCCCCATCAGCTACCTGTTAGGGAGTGGTATTTGGCTACCCAAAAGGAAAAACCTCACAGAGGTACCACCAGTCTTCCGCAAGGAAGGCCACCCGCACCAGAGGAGGTGTAAATGGCCCCCCACTGACTCACACATCCTACCTAAAGCACTTCATAAAATACTGCATTGTCTAGTGGCTAGACATCCCCGTGAGTATGTAAAGGTACTCATGATTTAAAACACTCCTTGCTCCAAAGAGATGTCGCCCCCCAATATGAATTAGCCTCAGTCAATGGATAAAATCTGCTGTAAATCTATAAAAATTAGGTAGAAATGCGTTGCTGACTTGCGAGAGTGAGAATTACTTCTGCCCCCATCCCTATGGATGATTGATTCCATTCATAGTTATAAGGTTTGAAATTAGACATTTACTTCTACTGGAATGATACTCAAACTCTCAACTATAAAAACTGTTTTTAAAATTCAACCTCCACTGCCCCCACACCTACCGGTATTAGTGGTTGGTATTTTTTACCTGAACAGTGTTCACATCTGGATATAAATTAACGTGTACAAATTTGGTAGAAATTGCTCCATGCATTTAAGATTTTACTCAGATATTTTTTCAACCCTTTCCACCTTTTACTTTTTGGAGCTGTCATGTAATTTTCAGAATTAAACTTAAATGACTTGCATAGCCCTAGATTCACCACTAATCTCGGTTGTTTTCACTTTATTTTTGTGTAACACCCCTCAATTTTGTAAATTATTTCAACGAAAATTCTGTTCGCCTTTATGCTTGGTGTTTCTCACCCCTGCAGTGTTTTTCTCTGTGTTTTTAAGAATATGTGTACAAAGTTTTGTTGTAATCTGTCCATGTGTTTAAATTTGTATTAATAATATACAAACATACAAATATTAATCATTTATTTATTTTATAAACAGATATGAAAATACATTAGTATATTGCAAAATAAATAAATTAGATTGTCTGTAAGTTTGGCCAACATACAGAAGTAAGAGAATTGGGCAATGTATCAAACATTTTTACATTGGGGAGAAAATTAGAATATTTGAATTTCTGATGGTCTATTTTCTTTTTGAAATAATAATAAATCTCTAAATTTGTTTAAATTTTTGTTATATGGATAAATTTATGTCTACAATAAGAAAAAAACTTCTATTAAGGTAGACTTATTTTTCATTATAGAATGAGAGTCTTCAAGGTGAAATCAAAGCTGCAAATGAGAAAATAATTAACTTGGAAGAGGAGTTAATCAAGGTAAGCTTTTTATCATGGAAAGATAAAGAATTATTCATCATGTTAAAAAAGTTTTTGTAATTCAAATTTTCTGTAGTATATATTTATTTATACTCGTGGAGTCACTGCGACTATGTCTGAAGACAGCGGTAGAGAATGACCACAGAAACATCTTCATCGAGAAATCTGAACTTAGTGCTTAACCAAGAAAAATTTATTAATTATTAAATTAGTTTTTAAGAAACTCATAAATAATCAAATTATGTACCTTGGAAAAGTTGTAATGGTTATGCAAAAAATTCTTTAGATGAATTACCAATTTCAACTATTTCATGATTTTTATTTGTTTTATATATTGAATTAAGGGCAAAGAGTAATAGTGTTATTTTTTTTGTATTCCGTTGTAAAGGTTCATTTCCTGGTTTGTATTTTTCTATGTGCGAATAGTTATTACTCTTGCATGCATTTATATAATTATGTTAATTGCTTACATGCTAACGCACGTTTTAACCATTGAGTGAAATAGTTTCAACAACTTTTGAATAAGCATCTGTAAAATGTGTGGTAACTTTTCTTTTAGGTGACTGATACTTTGATCCTTCTTCAGAAAGAAAAATTAGATATTGAAACTAAATTGGAAGAAAGAAATGGTGCTCTTCATGTACAGTTAATACAGGTAAGAATGTTTTGTATGTTATTGGAACCAAATAGATATTTTGTAATAGAAGTAGATATATTGTTTGTTTATTTCAATGCAGTAAAGCTTCATCTTTATATAAGAAACTACTCTAATGTGTGTGCCTTGTTACTATTTTATAAAATCCCTCAAATGAAATAATTTAGAAAAAGTCTGTTTATGTTATTATTTTACACCCCATCATATTGGATTTGACCATAGTGGACTTTGTAGTGTTGACATCAACAAAGAATGTCCTCCATGATGGATACAAATGGAGCAGAGATATGAGGTTCAATGTGGGAACACACAGTCAAAAAGTCTCCGAATTAGACCGTTATGCTGTATCTTGTTGAAAGCCTTTTCCGCATCAAGTGAAATAGCTGCTGTGTACCTTGCCAGATTGTACCCTTGTGTTTCATGTTCAACTACTCACAGTAGCAGGAGTCTTGTGTAGTGTTGACTCCTAATGCTGAATTACTCTGGTCTTAGATCGTTTTCTATGCAGTTTTGAGAGATTCTTTGTAAAATTACCTTCTCAACCACATTACCTAGTGAGCAAAGTAAAGTTAAGGACGTGTAGTTGGTTGGATAAGACTTGTCTTTCCTGGGTTTCTAGAAGGTCATTCAACTTGTTGGTTACTTCAACTCCTAGGAGTGTAGGTGGAATATATGAAAGCATTATGCTCTCAATTTCACAACTGCGAATGATAGTGGCACATTCACCATCAGATAGGACATCCTTTGAATTTGTTTGACAAAGTCATGTTTTACTTTTTTAAGTTAATATTTTAAAAATTGCTTTGTGAATTACTGAATTATTTGTAGGTGTCGGAGAAACACCAACAGGAAATATCACAACATATGATACAAATTAGTAATGCTCATGCAGCGTTGGAAGAAGCACGTGAAACTGTAGCTATGCGAGATAGTGAGTTAACAGTTCTTCAAGATATTTTGAAAGAGTTGAAAGCTTTTGAAGATGGCCAAGGTTCTGAACGTCTCAATGCCCTTCTTGATGTGGGACATGCCCGTGCAGAATTAATGATAATAACTTTGGAAAGGGATGGCCTAAAAGATAGAGTGAAAGATGAAGAAGATGCAAGAAAATTACTTGAAGGTATTGTTTTATTAATATTTTAAAAAATCATACTATTTATTTATTAGTTTTAGTGTGGTACGTATGTTGGTAGAGCATTTCTTTCTGACCATTTCCTTTCATGCCATAAGGATTTGATTAGTAAAGCTACCTTTTTTTTTTCTAAAGAGATATAAGGAATTGGGTGAAATTTAGAAGATGAGGATAAGCAAGAAAAGCTATCTTCCTCCTTCATTATTTTTTGTCAAATTTTGGACATAGAATAGAAGAGCATACTAGGTTAATTTCACATATATTAAATAATAATACTATGAATATACAAGTGATACAAACTTTCTAAATAGTCTACTTCTCCAGTCTATCTACATAACATCTTTGGTGAACTTAAAAATGGTGTATTAATGTGTATTTAGATTCATTCAAGGAAGTTTCTCATTTGAAGTGGTTTACAGAGAACTAGAAGAACTGTTGAGATTCTCTATTTTATTTATGCCTGTTTTGACCATTTTATCAATATTTAACAATAAACATTGAATTATGTTAAAAATCTATGCAATCTTTAGTTGTAAATTATCAAATATTTCACCATTCTGAATGCAACCACTTGATAGGTTTGTTCTTCCTAATTTATTTTATTTATTTCTATCTTACAGATCATGTGAAAATAATTCAGGAAGAAGTGTCAAACTTGCACTTGCGTTATGATGAAGCTGAAAGAGAGAAACGGGAGGCAGAAACAAAGTTAGGAGTCTTATCAAATTACTTTAAAGAAAAGGAAACTCAATTACAAAAGTGAGGATATTTGGTTTTTCACCTGTAATCATTTAATGTTTGGTTCATACAATTGATTTTTTCTACACTTATAAATGTCAAATGGTAGTTTTATTTCTTAAATCTAGTAAAATTGGCTACTAATTACTTGATACTTAACTTAATTTTACACTTTTAGAGAACTTGGGCTACAAGAGGCAATGTGTATACAGAAGGAAGGAGATGTGTGTTCAACAGTGGAGAAGATTAAATCACTTCAAGAAGAAATACAAAACTATAAGTAAGTTTATATGTATTTATATTTATCAATTATGTATGTATGTATGTATGTAACACAAATGTGTTATTTAATTTGACCTCATCATATTTTCCTTAAGTATCCAGACAAAGTATCAACAAAACATCTAACAACTTCCTTTTGGTTCTCTTAACCTCACAGTGCCCTACAGAATGGTATATTTCCAATCTTTCTCACCTATTGTCATCTCTGTATTCATGACAGAGTGGATATACATATTTCATATTCCTTTCAATCCCACTTTTGCCTTGTAAATTTATGTTATGACCTGTCATGGAGTGATTGAAAGTTTATTGGCTTGGGTGGGAGTATGAATTTGTATATGTCTGTCTACCATTCACTAGTAAGCTCACACTTAGAAGTTAGACCTCCAAACATTGAACTAAGTTTCCTGTCAGTTGTTGTTTGTATATAGCAGTGAGTGCTATTTCATATTACAAGGTCTACACTTATTGTTTTGCCAGGTATATTTTTATTTGTATATATATACATGTTTGAAATATCCATGTACCGGGTTATGAAATTAATGTTATGAATTTGTTCAATTTGTGTATTAATAGTGGTGTGGTGTCATCCTTTGGAGATAATCATAATTGCGCCTTCATTCAAAAGAGGAAGAAAGTTAAAACCAAACGAATGCGAAAAAGCTTTGGGTACATATTATACATTTTTAAAATGTAGCTTATAATATTTGCTTCTGGATATATATAAAACACATTACATATAAAATTATAGTTCAGAATTATTCACTTAAATATATAAAAAGACTTAGAGTAAAATTGATAAATTTTATATACACTTTCCATTTGTTTCTTATGCAAGTAGAATGTATGAGTTATGTAGTCAAGTTCATGTAGAATTTTGTTTATGTTAACTCAGTTACTTTACTTCCATAATGATTATAACATGCTTCTTAAATTCCAAGTTATTTGTAATTGTTAATATTTTCTGGTTGTAACATTGCCATTCTCATACCACGCTTTCATATTATATTGTTGTCCTGCCATTTATATATATAAAACACATTTGAATAGAAAAGAGGGCCAGCAAAGCTATTTTACCTGAAATCAACAGTTGGTCCAGTTAGGCTGAGCAGTAAAAATATTTCAAATTTTCAAGGGCCTGAGCTCTCTTTGTGAGGAAAGTAGGTCTGAACTGTGTTCCGGCTGGTCATCAATCTTGAATAATAATTACATTCTTCATTTAAAAATTTTGCATTTTGCTAATCAAAATAATTGTTTATTAAATAAATATGCTTAGAACATTGAATTTCAAATTGGTTTATGTTGATTGATTCTAGTTTTGAAACAGTGTTTTGTTTGTGTTATGTAACATACATTGCAATCTAAACAATTAATTTTGTAAATAACATTATGTTTATCTAAAATGAAATTTTATCGTTAATATTTTTTAATAAGTTTAAATTATTGGAAGATTTAAAAATAACACAAATACCATAATTTTCAATCAAGTTAATATTGAATGTTTTTTTTAAAAGGGTAGAACTATAAAAAGTCTATTTATTATTTGTCTTTTTAAGTGGTGAATAGTTGATTTCATACTTAATTTTTTAATCAGCCTAACTTTAATATATTTATAAATAAAAGAATTTAGCAAAAGTATATTAAAATATTGTCAAGATTATCTTTATGATTCCACTGATGAGATGATTTTTCTACCTTATCTACCGGATTATAAACCATAGGTTCTTTTTTTTGTGGGAAATGTGATGTTTAGACATGTAATTATGGATTCTTCTTGGATATATGTATGAATGATACCAATTGGTAATTATCTTTTTGTTTGAAAATATGACCAAAATTTTCAGAAAAATAGGAGTGACCCTTATCAGTTTAAAGAATGAAGTATGGTATTTATTGAAAATATTGGGTAAATTATTCAATTAAATTTTGGGAATGATGTGAAATATTAATTTTGTATCTGAAATAGCTTGATAGTTAAAAATCTAATAAGGAAATACGGCTTCCAAATCTCTTATTGCTAATTCAGCGAAAAAAGATGATAGCCACCAGGGGCATCCACTAATTTTATGATAATACAATTTTTTAAATGAGTTTAATTCAAAATTAAATTATTCAGATTAATAAATTTTTGGTAATGTAGAAAAATTGTTTTTCCATCTATTTTTGAAACTTTTTATGACTCTATCATTTTGGTAAAGAATTAAAGGAAACTACATCTAATAATACAAAAATATCATGTTAGGAGCAAAAATATTTAAATGATTGTTTAAAAAGTCAAATAAATTTTTACAATAAAATTAATTTAATCATTTATACCCTCTTCAATAATTTTTCAAATAATTGTATTATAATTATCATGTTTATAAAATGTTCTTTCTCAATTTTTAGATATTCAGATTTGTAAATTTTTTATGTATGCACCTGAAGAGATTCTGAAAAGGAACAATGCATCGTGTCAAATTTTATCAACATGTATTTATTTATTACTTATCTTTTCTGCCACATTTTGCAAATAAGACATTTGAAATACAGTACCTAGATGTCTATGTAAGCTATTTATTACACATTTATTTCACGTTTCCCATGATGTCGTAATTTTATACAGCCAATTTGAAACAAGTAATCAAATAATAACATAGATTACTAGCTGGAATCCTTTGTACATTCAACCCTCCCGTCTCTAACTTGCATTTATTTTCAATGGAACCTGTGAAAATGTAGTTTCCAAAAAGAAAAATTATTTAGCTATGATCATAATTATGTAACATGCCATGCTATCTTACTTTTGTGATACTGATCTTAGTCTGTATTTTGTATTCGATACTGATCTTAGTCTGTATTTTGTATTCGCTATTTATGGGTTGCATAAAATAGAAAATAAGTATGTAAGATCAAATTCTATTTCATATTGTGTATAGTGAATTATTTGGCAAAGTGGATGTTAGAGTTATACATATTAAACTTGTTTTTCTAATGAAATTAAAAGATAAATAACCTAGTGACTGTCAGAAAGTCTTTTCTAAGGTTTATTTTGTTTATTAGACTCAGAAAGATGAATCATTCATGCTTCCTCTGTGCCAACTGATGTAAAAATCAGAATTATTATAAATATTTCTTTGAGCAATTAATGAGACTGTTTTATGGATGATTAAAATTTATCCTTTGGTTATGAAGAGATTGCTGAACAAATGTTTTCCCTTTTATAATCCTTAAAATCAACAATCCATTTTCTTTTGTTAAGATCGCAGAATGAAATTTTGAAAAAAGAAATTGTGGACCAGGAAAGATCTTTGAAAGGCCAAATATCAACTTTAGAGAAAAAAGCCCATGAAAATTGGGTAAGTAATATATTGGTTATTTTATGTGATGTAAAGTAATAGACATTAAAAATATATTCTATTTTCTGCCGAGTGTACACAATTTTCAAATTCCAATTGGCAATATCCTATTTTATTCCAATAAAGTATTTTTCTGAATTGGGATTTGTTACACAAGTGGGATGACTAGCAGAAGCTTCGTCACCATCAGAATTTGTCAATGCCTTAACAATTTCCCCAAAAATGGTTATCTCAGTGTTACACAAGAGGAAGAGAACAGAGATAAGGCTTGTACTCCAAGATGTGGTAACATTGCAGTCAGGTTTTGGCAACTATTGTTGCAGAGATCATCCCATGTTGAAACTCTGAATCCAGCATTTTGCTGTAGTTGAGATCAGTTTACTTTTGGCCATAAGTGTGATCAGCCAGTTTTGTAAGAGGAGAGAGTGCTAATCTGAAAGAGAAAGCAGTTAGTTATAGACGCGATAAAGTCTTGCTATATGAACCAAGAAAAACCTGCGGACTCTGATGGGATCTGGGGTGACAGAACCTTTCTATTCCAGAAGACTTCTATGGGGCATGTAACTAACAACATTCAGCCAGCAACTGAAAGGACCTTACCCAGAATGCAGAAACTAACCACAAAGTTTGGCCCTTCATAAGTATAATACCATGGGAGACAGTCCATATAAATGCCAATTTACCAAATATTTTCTTTTTCCATACCTAACTTGCAGAGTTGTAGAGGTAGATTTCAGTTAACCAGCTGGAATGTTCTTTTGTTTTGTATGTTAAATTCCAACTTTAGTTTACTTTTTTCTTATATTTTTTATTATTATATGTTGTGCATTTTTATTTTATTTTTATATTAATCTGTGAATAAATAGATATTAGTTACTAAAGTAAAAGTTTGTTTTATTTAAATTTTCCCACAAGATTTGCTTCCAATTTTGGGGCTTTCTCAAATTATAAAATTTTTAACCTCACATGTAAGGCTTGAATAATTTTAAACTTTAGTAAGGAAGTAATGATTGTAGTTGGCACCCAACTGTGGGACTATTTAAATAATTCTAATAGTAACAAATTCTATGGGTTTTCCCGGAGAGTATGCTACTGGAATTATTCTCGAGTAGCACCATCAAAATCTTTGCTAGTAGACAAAATGTCCTGGTAAACACTCTTGGTTGGAAACCCAAGAAAACTTCCAGCAATATACCATGTTAAAAATTAGTTTTCATAATAAAATGATTCCATATGAAAGTGTATTTTGTATTCAAATGTCACAAAGAACTCTCTTCTTTTTAGTCTTTCAACTATTTTTGGAACAGTCTACAAGCTCCAACTGTAATATCTTCATAAATACTAATACAAAAAAATCTGATTTATAATAATGTGAGTGTTATATAATTATCACTTTGATATGTGATAAAATTTTTGTTTCTAAACAGATAGCTGTACGTCAAGCGGAAAGAAAATTGGACGAAAGTCGTCAAGAAGCAGGAACACTACGGAATCGTCTAACAGTAGTTGAAAAAAATATAAACAATACTTCCCAAAATGAATTGGATGCAACAAGAGTCAGTAATAGTAAGTTATATAATTGTATGACAGTGTTTGAAAACTATATCTCAGAAGCAACTTGTGTGTTTGTTTCAAATCTCCTGGTTGTATCAACCCCTCTTCAAATAATTTGTGTATGGAATATTATTGAATTATTTCAAGGGATGTTGGAATATAATTTACAGCTTCAGTGTTTCTAAATACTATTAGCATGATAACTGAATGTTGTTTCTCAGTTGCTATGACATTTTTTCAACACTGAAACCAATATGCTTAATACAAGGGGTGTCCAGTAATAAGTTCCATTTTGTAATAAAAACAAAACAAGTACAGGCAGAGGAAAACTAAGAGTTGTCATGTCTTATTTGCAGAGTGAGGTTGAGCATTGTCATGAATAAAAATCAATACTGTTTATGAGCTTTCCTTTGTGCTTATTCTGTACTAGGTGGGTGGCTGGGTTGTCCTAATGAAACTCAGTGATGTCCATAACACCGGATTTTACTATAATCTCTATTTTTTGCATTATTTTTATGTAACGCCATTCCACTGCCACCCCTAATGGTGCTCCCCTCCTATGCTCAAAAGGCGTTGAAATTATACTCAAACATGATTGAAAGAAACACTATCGATCTCATTAACACCGAAAAATATTTGTTAAATGCAAATATCGGCCATGTTTGCACATTCAAAAATATCCACTCCTGTCCACCACCATCCCTTGGGGTTAAACGGCAAGTAGAATGTTATAACTCTATATCCCCAGATTTGACTCCAATCTCAGTTGTATTCATGTTATTTTCTTGTAACGCCCATACTCATTATACAGAAATAGCATCGGTAGAAACACTATTAATCTTTTTGACCACAAAAAATATTTACCTGACTCAAATATCGGCCATTTTAGAATTTTGAAAATTTCCACTCCTGCAAATGAGGGTGGGAGACGTATCTCACCCACACAGTGTTTGTTTCCTGGTCACAAAGAACATGTGTATGAAATTTGCTCCACAGGTGTAGATTTGTTTGCAGAACATACATACAGGCAATTTTATTTAATAGATTTGCACGACACAGTTTGCTGTTGTGTCACTCAAGGCTCTTGTATTTTTTCCAATACCCTGGCGAAAGGGACAAGGATACCAGAAACGTTCGTATTTATGTCATTGCTTAATTTTGTCTGTATTTGGCTATTTCATCTAAGTATTGTATTTTATGCAGACATTATATTGTCATTTCAATAACAAAAGGATACTGAAACATCATTGTGCTAAATAAAATATTGTAAAATGTATGTAAATGACTAATTTATCTATTTTATGATTAATAAAATTAATAAATTAGTTAATAAACATGTAAATAAATTATTCAATGATTAGTATTTGTACATAGATCCAAATTTTGGTTACAATAGTAAATATTAATGTTAAAGTTGTGCTAAATGATCCTTGCCCTATTTTCTTCCAGCATGTGTTTAGTCAGTTAAAAGTGAATATTAAATAGCTTTTTGTTGCAATTTATGTATCATAGCTTTCTTGTTACTATTACCAAAGTATATTTGTGTTTATTTGATTAATATAAAAGTTTGCTTTCTGAAACAATTTCTAAGGGCCAGTATAGTTTCTGTGCATTATCTCAACTGGGATTTTTGGAAGTCTGAACTTAAATTATCACAGAAAATAATGAAGACACTTAATAGTAAAAACTAATATGTAAATGAAGCAATAATTACATAAATGATTATTTAGTATTTTAGTCATATTCATTCAAAAGTATAAATTGAGTGGGTTAACTTTAACACTCATTCCAAAGATACAAGGTTTTGAATGTAAAAATTCAATGTAATTGTGTAATTATATTATTTTGTAGAGTTAAAGAATTGTAACATGTTTATGCTTTTATAGGACTGACTGCAGCTGAATCTAATGGAGAGCTCCCAACCTCGCTTCTTCACCTCGGGATATCAGAGCTGCCGGACTCTCCCTTGCACTACCACCAGCATCGTGATGGGCACCCTGTGTCCCCATCGTTGATCCCTGGTCAGCCATTACCCCCACCCTTCGTGGGAATACCTCCTCCACTATTTATACCCCCTCCTCCTATACCTGGTGTACCCTTTATGCCACCTCCTCCTCCACCTCTTTTTCCTGGTGATAGAAGACCTCCACCATTAGGTCGCATGTCTTCACCTCCTCCTAACCGCCGTTATTCACCAGAACCTGCTTCTGGTTATTCTCCTTATGACCGTACTTCACCTGAGCACTTTACTGATGACCCTCCACCAGGCAGATTTAGGCATATTACTCCACCACCACATTTAGATTCATATGCACCCCGCCAACCTCCACTTTGGGATGAACCTCGCTCCGATTTTAGACCTATGCAAATTTCTCACAGAGATAGTCCTCATGAGTCTAAAGGTTTGAAAATATGTGTATTCATTTCAATAAATATTATTTTTGCATGCTTAAATTATTTTTCTTGTTTTCTCTGCTGCATGAAGGAAGGAAGAACTTTTCTAAAGTTCGTCAATTCTGGAGCACTCTTGAGAATGCCACAGATTGACATTTTCCACAGGTTAATTATTTTATGTTTTAAGTATTTTGACTTCTGCATAATTTCACCATGTAAAATTATATCTTATTATTATTTATTATTATTAGAAATTATTAACACATTACTGGAAAACATAGGTTAAATGACATTACTTTAGAGAGTTAAAATATATTCACTTAAAAGATGTGTTATTGGCTAACACTGGAAAGATATATAATATCTCTTATGTTTTACTGAACACCATCTTAGTGCTACATAAGACTTTGAATACTTAATAGAGCTAGGAAACACACATTATTTGTCCTTACTATACACAATTTGCCAACACAAATTTTCCATTTTATTACATCAATTATAGTCATTATTACAAGAACTTTTTAATAGTAACTTAAAAGGTATAACCTGTGGAGGCTTCTATATAAACTTCTTAATTGATAGCTACAGAAAATATGAATTATTAGCCCTTATTGCTACTTTCAATTTAAATTCGTAAACTTCCCCACTAATCAAAATTCTATAGGCACAACAATAATTACTTGGCTCCTAACATAATCTACAAAAGGAATTCAGATTTCCACATTACATTATCAAGTTATTTTTAAATGTAAGAAGTAGTCAAGACACGAATGAATGGAGCCTTTACAAACATTATTGTAAAATAAGGAACGTAGGTTTTCCTGGTTTAGTTGCTAGATGACAAAATGTCAAAACTTCATCCATGATTGTAAAATTTTTAGTAGAATCATAAAAGCATCAAGGAGCATACATTTTTTTTAATAAAAGTTGACAAATCTGAAAAAAAAATTCAAATAAATTGGAAAATCATCAAATTTTATGAGGAATGTAGTCCTACAACCTTGGGGAGTCCAAGGCAAGGACATTTGCTGAAGGTGTAAGGTAATTTTGAGGGGAATAGTGTTAAAACAACTAAAATAAAAGTTATACTACTTGGATCTAGTTATGGGAGGGGAATGTATGATCTGTTGAAGATTTCCCTTTACAAATTACTAAATTGTGGGAGACTTAGCCCACATCACAAAGTACACCACTAAAACAAATGTGGGTATTGTCCTATTGTTGTATGATATGACGGGGCTTGTATGTACGATGCTGTCAAACAGGTATATACATACCTTGTCACTTCACTTATGATGGCAGGAGGTCCCATATGAATATGGTAATGTGCTATCACCGCACACGGCATGGTTTACCACCAAAACATGTAATATGTCAATTTATTCATCAAAATTGATCATCAATATCAGAAATAGAACAAGATAATACCAATTCTATTGATGTAATATATTTTAACAGAACACCACAAAAATAGGCTTAATATGGAACGACACATACTTAGTCCTCGCCATATAATCTATATAAAATAAAAGTACAATTTAAAATTTTGTTCTATAGATACAGATGGATTATATCAGTTAATCAGGAACTGCATTTTGAATGTTGTGCTACTCTATTAGAATTTCCCATTTATAAATGATTAGTAATCACACTATACAGATCACCTGATGGCAATATTTGAAGCATTGTTGCAGCAATTACATGAAATAGAACTATAAATTGTCATATGTGGGGATTTTAATGTAAATGACAACGCAAAATTACTAACATTTATGACTTCATTTAATCTAAGTGCAATTGTAGTTCTTCCTACAAGATTTCATAAAACTCGAGAGACAACAATTGATAATGTATTTTTAGACTTGGAGATCCTATAAATATCGTTGTACATTAATTTAATCTGAAATAATTCTAGGACTCTTAATGTAGAACAAATTATCTCAAGTAATAAAATCCAGACTTCAAAATTTTACTGTTGAAATTTAAAAAAAATTAAATCAAATAATTTTATAGAAAAAAACATTTATAATTGTGAACCTATTTTATTAAATTTCTTTGTTTATTTCAGGTTCAGCTTTAAGTTCTGCTCATTCGTCAGAATCACTGGGGAAGACAAGTCGTCATAGTGGGAGAGTATAGTTTTATTATAAATTATATTTAAATGGTTTTTGTAGTGAAAGTTCCTTAATTTAAACAATTTTTGTCAGATATAAAATTGTTAGAAGAAACCAGTATTAATCCTGGTAACTTTCCAAATTGTTCCACAATTTTTTAAATCTAATGCAGTACACAAAGACCTTACCAGAAATCTGAGGCATGAATTTATCAACTTACAGAAAATTCTCTATTTTGATTGCAGCCTGCTGAATTAAATTATATATTTTAAAGAGACATTGTTACAGTAACTTAAGAATGCTATTCAGATTTGTTTTATTCTATCTAGGAACCTTTACAGTTAGTTTTAAGGTTAAACTTCATTACACACAGTGAAAAACAGGAGGAAGAATGTGTGCCTTAAGTAGAGAGAAGAACGGAAAATGACAACTTTTGAAGCTTTTGACCCCATTAAACTTATTTTTTTCTATTAAAAACAAAATGTATGTACTAGGTGAATGCTGCATATTTTGGTTCTTGGTTATATTTATTGGTGCCTTATTTATTTTGTGTCATTAGTAAATTTAAATTTGTATATAATATATTGCAGAAATTTAAATGTGCAATAACTTTATTTATTGACGTTTTATTGTTCAATTATATTTTCATTTTAGTCTGATGTAACATTTGTGAATAACTTGAAATGATTTTTATTTAAGTGTATACTTGAAGCAGCCTGTAAAATAGCGAAATACTGACAATTTATTTACACATAATATCAAATATTAAGGAAATAACTTTTCATTTGAATGTTTCAAATTTTAACTGTATATATGAGTAATATTGTTTAAGGAGAGGAGATACTTGGTTTCACTTACTCAATTAGATGTGAATTTTGTTTATATTTTAACAGGAACTTATTTATGTAGAATTTTGAAAGTCAAGGTTAAACGAGTCTTTCCTTTAATTACGCTGATTGTTATTTGGGCCACTGTATATCTGAATGTAAGTAATAACTTTTATCCAAGACTGAAAATTAAGTGTTCAAAATAAAAAAGGCACTTGGTAGAGTAGTATAATCCTTCTATGAAAAATAATCCGTTATTTGGATTCTGTCTGTAAGTAAGTAAATTATAAGTTAAAATGAAATTTAAACTTTTGTTATAATTAAAATGTTTTCTACTCCATAGTCTTATTTTTTTATCACAAAAATTTTAAGTGGTGTGCATTTGCATAGAAAACCTCAACTTTTCCATTCTACTTTTTTGTCAAATGTTTGCTAGATTGCAAAAATTAAAAGTAGGTAGAAGTAATAACAGTGATTTGAAACTTGATAGTTTTTCAAACTTTCAATGAAATGTTTCTTCATTTGAACTGAACATTTAATTATGAAAAATTTTACCTTCAAATTAAACTAAATAATTTATATTACGTATTGTAAATAGAAGTAAAATGTTTTGTTGTAAAAACTGAAAATATATTGTATATAAATTTTAGTGAAATTTAATTTTCTCAGTTGTTTCATTTCATAATGTGTTCATTGCTCTGTGGATTACCCTAATGTAAAAAAGTAATATCTGATGATATGCATTTTGTATTTATTTGTTCACAGTGTTCATCCATATATTAAATATCCTTTACCACTTTCAGAGAATGAGAATAAGCTTGTAAGGACAGTCGAAGAAAATATGATGTAGTAACACGTCTTAAAAATCAGACAGAAGTTGCTGAAGCACTCATAAATAATGTAATTTTAAACTGTGGAATTCCTCAAATGATAGTGACAGATCAGAGCACAAAAAAATATGTGACTGCTCAAATATGAGGAATAGAAAGTGAATTACAACAATTGAGTGAATTAAATACATTTCTGAGAATCATAAAGTTGGGAATATATGATTGCCAATTGATGTTAGAAGCATTCACCCATGCCAATTACAAACTGTCAAAAAAATAGAGGATTTAATTATAAAACAAGATCTGCGAAGATGACTGGACTATCCAAATTGCCGTTCCTCATACTTATTCTTATAAACAATTCTTGGTTTGTATGTTAGAAATTCCTTTGATATCTTAACTGTATATTATCTTTATAAATTTATGTATACCCTTTCCAAATTATAAGGGAACAAATATTTACACATTTAAATATCCTAATAAAAATACATTTTTTGTGACGACATGAGAAAGCAATATGACAAAAATGACTGATTGAACCCAAGAAATGTTTCAATATTAATAACTAGCGCATACATGTACAGAAAATGTTCCAACTCACACATTTGTGCCTAACGATGACTGTGAATCATCACTTTTACATCCATCAACAACAACAATTCCAGTAGACTGATATATTAGAGTAAATAGGTTAAGACACGATTCCTTTGTCATTTGGTAATCGATGGTTATTCATTTCTACAGGAGTAGAAAAGTCAATTCAGGAACATGAACAAACAGATTACACCAAGATACATACTCATTAAGTCATATCATTTTTATCAATATGCACTTGTGTGTGCTGCTATTTATGTAATGTTTCTTCTATTTTTCAAATAAATTTGCACCACAAAAGGTATAATGGACCAATATTGTGAGCATGTTTCAAATGTGTCAGATAACAGAGACAAGCGCGTCAACTGCAATTACGAACACTATGACCCAGTCACTTGTACCTACAGAAATTATGTAGTCGGACACTTTAAAAGTAGAGACGGAATATGTTAGAAAAGTTCATAGAAGTCGAAGAAACATTAATCCATATAGATAAATGTAAAGATCAGTTGAACTTTAAAGTAGGGCAGGGGTGTAGTGTATAAGACACTAGGCTAGAAAAGAATGTTTTATATATATTATCTATGTAAATATGGTTTTTGTATTTTAAAGATCTGTATTGATCAACCTAGGTGAAACTAAATGCCAAAGTTCAGTGGCCTTATTGGTACCAGGTGTCGAGCTGGATGCTTACCTTAATAATTTTCCTTCTAATTCATATTATAATGCTTACTTGAGGTGATCGGTAGAGAAGGCCATGTGTTGCACCTCCTCCATGTTACAAAAGAGAATTCTCCTTTGATTAGGGCTACAAGATTGGCTGCACTGTCCATGCCAATCACCCCTAGAAGCAATGGTTAGGAATGGAGGGGAGGGTGATACAGAACTGAGTTGCATGCAGACAGTTTAATTCTTTGTAGTAGAAAATATATGATCTATTCTTCTCAAGGTTAAACTGTTTTTTACAAATACCAAATCCTCTCTAGAGTTTCCAAGAGAGATCACTGTGATGTTCATGCCTCAGAACTCCATCATACTGCAGTCCAGTAGAAGTTTTTCTATTAAACATTTCAAGCTCTCACTTCTAACTTAAGTCGCAGTCAGAGTAGTAATCTCCTGACAGATTAAGAGCCGTGCACACACAACAGTATGAACATTCAGTGCCTGGAATTCCAGCTTCTAATCTTCCCATCCTAGGGCGGCTTCGTGAGCGTGTAAGTCAAAGGCATCTGGCAGTTAGATATTAGTAAGTTGTTAATTATTACTTGTTGACATACCTGGAACGTTTCGTTTCTTATATGGCCATGTGTCGGACAGGTAGTCAGGTTCGGCAAATAACAAAATATTGAGAAATCGTAAATAAAAAACAACTGTTCACCAGCATCTGTAAAGCACTTCCGAAACCACCATGTTGTGATATTTTAGGATATAAAAAGATGTGATTATATTCAACACTATATGTAATTCTCTAGTACATACAGAAGCATAGATCCATAGTTCTTGAAAGATAAACACATTGCTAGAAAACCAGCCGAAAATGTCATTTTCCAAGCTTTGTGCTGCCAGCTTAAAATATGACCACACTATTTTCTGTATAGTAATATATACATCCTTCTATACATAGTTGTGTTGTGTATGTGTAAAATTTATATGTAACATCTCTTTTATATAAAGATTTAAAGTATGATTAAATTAACCTTGTAGGAGAGATACGAAGGGGCTACCTTTTCCTCTCCGTTTTTGAACTAAGGTTCCCACAAGCCGAGGCACCTCGGCCTTTTCTGAGAGGTGTATGTTCCGGGGTCACAGACCTTGGGCATACGGTAAGTGTTGTTCTCTATTCCCATTGGAATAGTCGGCCAGCTGCCCCTAAACTGGTCGAGGCACGGAGAAGGGAATGCTGCGTCCCCACAGCAAACTCCTCTCCCGCTATCGGTAGGGCGTGGGACAAGTACCCAATGCCCGACCTACCTGATGCAGGTTTTTCTAGGGTTTTCCCTGCATTTCTTTAGGCGAATGCCTGGTAGGATCCTTAAAATATAGCCCGGGGGCCCTAGTAACCCTTGGCTGCCTTCCACATCCCTTCCTATGCTATTAAAGGGGAGTTGCCCAAAGTGGATTACCCTCATGTAGCCTGTTGCCCTGTAAAATTAATGTATTAATGTAAACTTTTTTCCCAGTCATGTATATTTCTTTATGTATGTGTACTGGAGTGCTGGTAGCGTCTAAGTTTCTGACATGCACCTGTTAGTCACAGTTCTTATCGTCTGCTAAAGTCGCAGACAAAGTTTTAAACACGGCAGCATAGACTCATGAATTTCAGGGTGCATTAAGAAAATTTTAAGTCGAAGTAATTGTGATCAGTTGATTTTTTGTTTGTTTTACTAATTAAACAGAGGATACCTGAATGATAAGAATTTGAGGCGTCATACTTGTATATTCTAGTACTGACCATCGTTGAAAATATTTACCCCTTTAATATCTTTGATGAAGTATATTTGTTTCTTTGCTCCATGTGCAACGAACTGCGTTGATCTTTTGCCGACAGGTTTCGCTAACATTGGTTCATGATGTCCGTATTATTAAGATATGCAAGAATTATTAAATATACTTCAATTCACAAAAATTTTGTGCAACTAAAGTCGATAACAAACCGTCAAGTTGTTTATAACAGAATTCTTGCTTGTACACCTGAGCGGTGAGTGTGATCGTAGTATTATATTTAAGTTCAGTAACTACAAATACCTCAAACATAGTAAAAGATAATGTTAAAACGACCTTTATAATAGACATACTTTTTTAATTCTAAAGGTCGTTTTAACATTGTTATTTTCAACACGTTATATTTTTATGTTCATAGTAAAAGATCTTTTAAAAGTTATGCTGTGTTCCGTAAAGTACTTGCTTATGTTTATACAATTGACCTAATGTTGATTACAGTTCGTAAAGTTTAAAATAGAGAATTCGCACTATTCCCATCTTTTCAACACTTAAAAACCTCATCTCAACTGTAAAAAGATTTTGTGCAAGACGATTTTTTAAGGTTTTTAAGTGTTAAATGATGGCGACATCATTATAACTTTTTGGAGTCCGCAGTTTATTTATTGTCATAGGTATTGTACAGGTTTGCATATATATATATCCGTAATCAAGAGATGTCTGTGCATAATTCTTTCTAAAGGGGTTTTTTGTGTAGCAGTTATGAATTCTGTTGTCGTTATTTCCTGTAGGACTTTAAACATTTGCCCCTAAACATTGTAATTTGAAGACATGAAAAGAAGCTCTGTTCCACCTTCTGCCTTTTATTGCATATCAGATGTGACTTGCTCTATCTCATGATCTATACAAATCTATGATATGACCTTGTATATAAAATTCATTTGCAAGTTTCAATTATTTTTCTTGTAATAATCTGCTGTTTAACTGCACTTCTTCTGATAATACAACTGTATGTTTTGTATATGGATAAAATAGCCAAGTGACACAAAATGAAAAGATGTCATAAATACCACACAACGTTTCTGGAATCCTTATTGATGTTACATTTATTATGAAGCATTGCTGATATAATTCTGGTACCTGGTGTCAGTGCCTAAAAATCTTAGCATTTTGCCAATCAAATGAATGGTTTGAATTGTTGATATATTTGTTGCTACAGATTACCTTTGATATTGGACATATGTTCCTTTATACTGGTATTAAGTGAACATTTTGTTTGATGTAGCAGGAATTTCTATGATGATCTTGTTCAAGTCTATTACCAATGACTTAGTCATTAACAGTTTCAAAACCAGTGGCCCATTGAGAGTCAATTTCAGCCAATAACTATTATGAATAATTATGTCAATTAGCATTTAATAGTGAAATGCAACTTAAAATATGTTCACCATTTATTGAAATGAAACAATGGAACAAAAGGTCCTGAGTAACTTTGTATTGTGAGACAAGTGAAATTTTTGTTTCTTTAAATAAAAGTTAATGAATTTTTAAGGTTTTTGTTTTATTTTAAGAACTGTTCTTATTCGTCTGCCTTAAAACAAAAATGTTCATAATTATAATTAGTCGATACTGAACTAGCCATTAAACAGACAAAATTAAATGATTAAATAAATACCACACGATGTTTCTGCATTTGCTTTTCACAAGGTGATGAAAAGTCATAAGAGCAAAAAGAACAACATGCCACACAGCCCAGATAATGAGCTGAAACAACAGAAACTTGTTATTAATTTCATCACTTAATTTTGTCTGTTTATTGGCTACATCATAATATACTTATTATTTTAATTCTAATACAGACATTTTTATATTTTCAATTCCAAAGTGTCGCTGTTTTTAAATGATTCAACTGAACAAAAATATTTAAATGAAAATATAACACATATGTTTCAAAATTATTAATAAGATAAAATTGCCAAATACACACAAAATAAGTGATGATATAAATACCACACATTTCTGGATACATTATTGCTTTCTTCAGGAGCCAAGAAACCACAGCTTTGGTTTTGAATTTGTGCTGTTGTGTCAGTCTTGGCTCTTGTGTTTCCTGAAGAAAGGAACACTGTTTCGAGAAAAGTTGTGTGGTACTTATATCATCACTTCTTCTGTCTGTATTTTGGATATTTGATCTTATTATGAACAATAATTTTTTGGTAAAAGTTTGCATATTGTATTTAATGTACCTTTTAGATGTCAAGCAACACTAGCTGCTCAGTCAATGTTAACCAAAGACAATACATTAGATAAGAGTCTGCGTCGGCTTGATGAAGATGTTCGCAGATCAGGAAGAATATCTAGAAAAGAATTTGAAGAAATTTTGGAAGAATTGCAACATGCTCGTATGTGGTCACTGTAAATATTTTTAAATACATTATTTAACATATTTTAATTGATTTTTTAATGTTTTAGGATATGCAACAAGTTCTCAGGCCCTTCTAATTATCAGGTGTTGTGGAAATCTTATACCAGAAGAACCTCCTGAAGTTAGAACGTTCCTTGTAAATGAACTATGGAAAACTTTGGAAAATATTGGTTAGTTATTCCCTTGTTCAATATTTACATTATTTTCAATTTTTTACCTGTAATAAGAAGCCGTCTTATTCAGAAGTTCTTCCTAAATAGAGAATGTTTCAAGTAAATAGACAGCCTTGCCTTTTGTTTGCATCCATAACTGTACAAATCAAGGGAAAATATTGGAAATTTGTGTTTAACATATTTTAAAATAATCTTAAATATTTATTATTTGTCTTACACTGTCAAACTTTTTAAAAAAAATACACTGGTGATCCACACTTCTTTCTGGGCTATATCAATAAGTCACATTATAATTTTTTCTATGTAACTGTGTGTGCACACATGTATGTGTTGTATTTTATTTTGTAATTAGATCATAATTATTATTCATTTGAACCAAATTTAACTTTCAAACATTCTTCCTCAGGAGTGCAAATCGATGTAAGTCATTATAATGCCTTGCTACGTGTTTACCTGGAAAATGAGCATACATTTTCACCCACTGAATTCTTGTCAACTTTGGAAGCAAAGGGTATTGAAGCAAACAGAGTAACATATCAAAGATTAATTGCTCGCTATTGCCAACTGGGTGATGTAGAAGGTGCCACTAGAATTTTAGAATTTATGAGAGAGAGAAATATGCCAGTGAATGAAAGTGTCTTCAATGCATTGATAATGGGACATTCTCATGCAAAGTAAGTTTCTATTTATTTATATTTGTTGGTATGAACTTCTATGGTACAATAAAATTAAATGGCTCTTGCCTGTTATTTCCCTCAAGGGGTGTGATCTTGAATCCACCAATTGTATTGCTTGAAGGTTGCGAGAAGTAGTGTTGTTGAACAATCACTTCTACAGTTTCTGTGAGCTGTATATGAAGTTCATTTGTAACCACATGTACATGGCTACTCCTACCATGTGAAAACCCCAAGTGTCATCTAGTTTTAATCACACTATAATTAACTTATTTGGAGCTCTATCTGTCAAGTAATGATTTGCAGCAAATTCAAACTATTTCTTTGATAAATATAAGTTTTAACATTAATGTTTTCTTCCATAAAACCCATCATTTTAATCCTTGTCTTAACCTAACATTTAACATTATTTGCATTCTAATAGAGTAGGCATAGTGTTAGAGATATGAAGTTCTAAATTTCCTCAGCATTAGTAAACACTTTTTTATAAAGGTAAACCATTGCACCCCCTAGCCCCAATCTTCCTTTTTATCTACCTTATCCTTCACATTTATAAATTATAAAGTCATACGTTTTCAGTATCAGCTTTGTTCACATCAGAATCATCACATATGGTCATATCTCTATATAATAGTACTGCTAATTCTTAAAATGGCAAATCTTAATTAAACTGTGTTAGTTAAACAAATGAATAACTAGTTAAATATATTCTTGGACTTGCTCAAAATCATGGTAATAGAAAAGGCATGATGTATGCCAGAATTACAATCGGTGGATAGTTTAATGTGTGAAATTTAGCTTATATTCAGGGCCCAGTTATGGATCATAAGCCAAAAAAAGACTTATCTGGCCCCCTATGATGATGGTCACCATTAGGATCGGAAGATATAGCTAAATTAATTAAATTAGAATTGATAATTTTTTGCCTTTTTAGTAATTTAAATTATATGTATGTAAAGTATTTGTATATAATTAGATGGCTAAAATATAGTTCAGAATACAGATCATCAATTAGCATACAAACTGAATACCAGCAAGTAATAATTGTCTAAATAAAATAATAGTATATAATAAACTTTATTGAGCAAAGCAAGTGTACTTTAAACTTATAAATAGACCCTAAAATCAAAAGTATGATAATTCCAGTCAGGCTGACTATAAACTTCCTGCAGATTGTTTGTAGAATCATATATGTATATCACGAGAAGTAGTTAAATAAAGGCAATTTTCAAAGTAATTTTTCTGGCCTTAAATGATGAGTCTCTAAAATTAAATTAGATGACTCTAAAAGGAAAAATCTGCTCTTTCCAATGGTAACAAAAATAACTTGATTGTAGCAAATGTTTTTTTGCTATTTGTGTGTGAAAATGCACAAAATTTGACGCGTAAAATTGGAACCTCATATTAACTAACATACATCTTGACAACAAAATGAGCTTGAAAGCTTAAACTTTGGAAGCTTATAATAAGTAATGGGTTTAGTTAACTTACAAAAAAATAAGTTTGTAAAACGTCTTGTTTCAAAGTTATAAGCACGAAAAATCTGCCTCAAATTGACGTGACGGTTGTTTAGAGCAACTTTGTGATACAACAGCAATAAAACTAAAACGTTTTAAACCTTGAAACTGCAATCATCGTGTAGATCATAAAAAGTTGTCTGTAGTTACCATTTTTCAGGAAGCTGGCTACAACAGTTCCACAACAATAGTACTTGGAACTTGCCAATTTCTTAGAACGTGCAAGAGTGGCGCATGAGTTTTCTTTATACTGGAGGCCTTAAATGATGAGTCTCTAAAATGAAATTAGATGACTCTAAAAGAAAAAAGTCTGCTCTTTCCAATGGTAAAAAAAGAACTTGATTGTAGCAAATGCTTTTTTGCTATTTCGGTTTGAAAATACACAAAATTTGACACACAAAATGTTATCCTCATCCTCATATTAACTAACACATATCTCGACAACAAAGTGAGCTTGAAAGCTGATACTTTGGCAGCTTAAAATCAGTAATGGGTTTAGTTATCTTACCAAAGCTTAAGTTTGTAGAACGTCTTGTCAAATTGACGTGACGGTTTTTTTGAGCAACTTTGTGATATAACAGCAATAAAACTAAAACTTTTTAAACTTTGAAAATGCAACCACCGTGTAGAGCATAAAAAGTTGTCTGTAGTTACCATTTTTCAGGAAGCTAGCTGCTACAGTTCCACAACAGTAGTACTTCATTCAAACTTCACAATCTATGCACGCGCACGGTTGAATTGCACAGGTGATTTTTTTTCAGGAGGCCCTGGCGCCCCCTATATACTACTTATGAAGGTGAAATTTTATACAGAATTGTCTCAGACACATATTTGTTCCTACACAAAATTTCAGCAAGATTGTAGATGGTGACTTCAAATTTTATTAGAAAATTTGGTCACTTGGCATGGAATGACCCCAATGGTAGTTGGCATACGATGTCACACTTGTGTTGCTAATCTATGCATGTTCCCCCTCTCCCAAGATAATCATGAAAACAGAGGAAAGTGATTTACATATAACTCAATGATTGTCTGGTTTGTCAATGAAGCAGATTTTCATGATCTTAGAAGAGAAACCAATATACAGCAGTGGAATAAACATGCCCATATGTCACACGATCGCTTTTAGCCCCACATCAACCCAGATCTTTACGAATCCCAATATCTAAAATTTTGTTACTTGTGAATTTTCAAAAAACTGGGACAGTTTCAATTTTAGTGTCAGATGTAATATTTATTTTGCAAGTAAATTAATGATAAATATTAAATAAAGTTATTGCACACTCTCAAAGATTGAGAGACAGCAGAGTTGAAATGCATGTCCTTACTTTTGGGTAAGCCAATAATTTATTTTCTCTTTCCTTTTTATATAAATTATTTTGATTGTCACATCATTAGACAGGAAGAAACAATGATATTGTTTCGACTTAGTAGACAATAATTCTTTCCCTTTTTCCTGTCCATATCAATTGTTGGAGGCATATGGGACTAGTAGGACAGAGAATTTCGTAGTAATAAATATTTGACAAAATAGCCAAATGACAGACAAAATGAAGTAGTGATATAAATTTCTAGCAGTTGAAGAATGTTTGCCACAGGTGGTACTAACAGTTGCAGGGTGGGCTGGTTTGATGTCATGCAAGGATGTCAGTCTTCCAAATTTTCCTTTATCTCTGTAATTATCAGTTTCTGTAACAAAATAAAATAAACCATTCCCGTTGTTTTAAGTTGTTTAACAGTGAGATGTGTAATTGTAGGTTTTTCAAACACCCATTATTAGTGCTAATTTTTATCATACATTTCAGTATAAAACAATGTTTTCTGTATTTAGATGTATACTAACTAGATAATATGCTTGATGTTCCAATCCATTCCATGAAGACTTAACTTTTAGCTGAAGTATAACATTTGTACTGCTGAATTTTTATTCTGAGGCTTATTATATAATGAGTAGTTTTATGAAATTCAGATAATATGGTGTAACTATATTTTTCTAGTGATATGGAGAGTGCGGCTGGAATACTGGCAGTAATGAATCAGGCCGGTCTGGAACCTTCCACAGAAACATACAAAACCCTCATATGTGGCTACTCAAAATGTGGTGACCTAAATGCACTACGAAGTGTACTAGATGAATGTACTTCTAAACAAGTATCTCTTATGGATAGAGACTATATGGATATTATATATGAATTAGCTGTCAACAACCACACAGACATTATAGATGAGGTAACTTCTGATCCCAACCAATCAATAATTGACTTTATTATAAACAATATGATTGGAAAGATGGTGGGGTACTACTAATTTTTTTAAACTGATCTTTTTAATAAAATTAAGATAAATGCATCCAATAACAAGACTTTATAATTGCAGAAAATGTTTTGAGGGTGTAAATTACAAAAAGGGACAAATTAATAGAAGTATCCAATAGCTCCAAATATTTTGGTATAATGTTTAATAAAGACATATCATGGGGAAAGACAGCACTAAAACTTTGTACACAGGGTTTTAAAGAACAGTTCCAGGAACATTAAGGATGTTTCATATAGAACTTTTCGTGCAACCCACTCTAGTGAATGGAGCAGCTTCTTGGGACCCATACAGGAATGATCACATTCAGGCACTGGGAAACATTCAGAAAAAACATTGAAATTATCTGGTAGACTTGCAGAAAATGAGTTACAAACTTTGGCTTTTAAAAGGAGATGTACCGGATGTTGACATTATTCAGGACTCAGAATTATCAACCGGCCTGGAGAAATGTAAAGTTTGCTTTTACCTCTCACCTATGTATCTAAAAGAGATCATGCATGCAGAGAACAGTGAACCGATATCAGGAAACAACATTCCTAAATAGAACTGTTCAGGTTTAGAATAGGTCTGCCTGCAAATGTGCTAGTGGTGTCTACAGAGTATAATGCAATTAAAAAAATTACAAGGATTTATTGTAAAAATATTTAAATTGCTGTTAATAAAATTAAGTGAAGTGGAAAATAAAATAGTATATTATACTTGTATGAAAACAGCAAAAAAGTTAGGAAATACTTTATTAACAAGAGAACATACAAATTAAAACAATGTTTTATCCTGAATGAAAGACTTAAATCAGAGTAAATAATTTCCATTCATTGCCAAATTATGTTATAAATATTATCCAATGGTTACAACAGACATTGGAGGCAGAGCATTCAATGGAAATTTTGCACAAAATTTAATAATATAGCATCAATATTTATACAAGAATTTGGCAATATATGAAAATTATTTCCTTGATTATACACCTGATGGAGGACAAAAAGTTGTATTTATTTTTATATTTTTCTGTTAATTTATTTTTGACTAATATTAATAATCATATATAAATAACATAAGTATAACTAAAAATCATATTAATAAGGGTATGGTTTTTGAAATTTATATTAATTAAAGCATTGCATTGAAGAGAAAGCTGAGAACTGCAGGATGCCAATTAGTCTTTATTAGTATAGGTGTAATAGAATTATTTTTCTCTTATTTATTTAATGTTTTTGCTTTTATTTAGTTTCATAACTTGAATATATTTTAAACATTGCTACCTTTTTTGCCAAATGCAATTCAGAAAATTATCAATTTCATGTAATCCATTTTTGAGTTAAAGAATAGTCATAAATTTTGTGAAAAAGGGGGGGGGGGGCGAGACTGAGAGTGGAACGGAGATATTGAGAGAAAAAGAGAGATCTAATACCTTAGAAATTGCTCTTGAATCTCTAGCATTAATGCTCATCCAAATACAAATTCTATTTTTCTATTGTATACTATATATTAGTATGTGAAAATGAGAGAATACCCGAATAAGAACTGTATTCAAATATGGGGAAAAATTATTCTTAAATATACAACATTAAAATATCTTCAAATTGTAAAACTCAAGAAATACTGAGAAAACTCATTTAATAATAAGTTACATTTATGTCTGTATTACAATGACGTATTATTTTCAGATTATTGGTAAAATGAGGCAGACCCAAGGATATAATCAAGAAGCGGTTAATTTAATATTAAGACTGATCACTAAGGGTAAGGATGATGTTGCAAAAAAAATATTTCTCACAATGCCCAGGCCATTGAAAGCTGATGGAAGTCCAAGTCCTTCAGGAAATTTTATGCTGAAGCAGTTGGTCCGTCTAAATAGAGTGAGTTCTTGATCTCATTTGGAATACACTCACATATAACACTTAAAGAAAATGTGACGATGTCAAGTTAAATACCACATTTGGATAGGAAAGAGAGACCGATGCAGACTTTCCTCAAATCAGTAGTTGGTCCAGTCTGGAATAAGTGGTAATCAAATTTTCGAGGGCCTGAACCTCCTTTGGCAGGAAGGAAGATTTGAATTGATGAAAGTTTGAATTTCCACCTATGCCAGACTGGACTGACTACTGATTTCAGGTAAGTCGCCATCACTGGCTTCACTTAACTATTTGTCCGTAATCAGACTGTCTACATTTACCTGGTCAGAATCTTGACCAAGTGGCCAAGATGGTTAAGGCGTCTGTGTTCTGAGCAGAAAACAAAGGTTCAAGTATTGCCTGGGTCAAATATTTTCAGTCTTTCCTTCTTCCATCCTTCCCCCTGCTTTGAACATATGCTTTTCTATGTGTGTGATTCTACACCTGAACATATGAATTCACATAAAGTGTAATCCTCCTATTTATATTTATCCTTCCTCTCTATCCAAGTTTGAATGTGACTGTCACCAAGTTAGTTCCAATTCCTTAATGGATTCTCCTAATATTGTGTGTGTATATATATATATATATAATAGTAAGGATATGATATTGTCAAAAATAATTGTAATATTGGTATGGAAAGGAAAGAGATAGCTTGTGGCTTACCTGAAAGTGAAGTGTGGTGTCGCCATAAGGAACTGAAGGTTGTTCTTCAAATTTTTTGGAGGTTCTCAACCTCCTTCCTCAGGAAGGAGTGTTACACCATTCCGTGCACTGGTTGGCTGTGGACTGTAGACCGAGTTTTGACTGCTGCATGGCTAGTAGCCCATAAACAATGAGCACCCCACCAGGCCACTAACTTTCTATCTCAAGGGGAGGTTGTGGTATAGGAAAGGTTCTGATTGTGATCATTCATACATAGCATTTTATTCATACAAATTAGTCTAAACATATATATATATATATATATATATATATATATACACACACATACAAACCTGCACTTACCACACATGCATGTACCCACTTACATGCATAAGCATGCTCATATATACTCACTTGGACTTGTGCAAGTGGGGGTGGCAGAAAGAAGGCACTATTTAAAGGATGTCGAGTCCAGGGCTTTGCCTGGTCTGTAAGACATGTTGGAATGAGAGTTCTGCCTCTGATGCATCAGGGGTAGAGCAAATAAGGTTCTTTATATTTTATATGAAATGATTGGCACACACTGACATTGGGAACTGTGTTCCAAATTTAAATTTTGTGATGACAAACATTCTGTATAACCAAGGATGAGTGACGCTATATGATTGATTGGATAAATACAAATGGTTTAGGTATTGAATCCAGGTATCGGCCAAGGTTGATTTCTAAAATGATTCATTAACACAATAGCAGTGCTATTATCATACATGACACTGGCATATTAAATAGTGTGATTTCATTTTATCTCTGTAACTCCTTTGCTGGTTCATCTCATACCGTTACGATTGATGTGTTAGTCTTGAGAAATTATTTGCACCAGGTGAATTCTTATACGTAGTGGACTCTTGCTCATCTGATCCTATTTTCTTTGTGTACTTTGGCCAAATTGTCACTATTAACTTTTGTTTACATATGTTTTATTTAACTGATTCTGAATCTACATTTTTATAGCCTGTTGAAGAAATTGAGCAATTTTGTCGGAGCTTGGAAGAAGGGGATTTGAATTCTGGAGCACTTGTACAAGCTGCAGAATTTAGTCTCCAATTTGGACTAGTAGATCTGAGCTGTTCATTGCTAGCCATCTTGAAAAAAGATGGGTTTCCTGTAAGAACACATTATTTTTGGCCTCTTTTGACACATCATGGAAAGAAAAAGGATATAAAAGGTAAGCATACAATTTAATTAATAATTATTATTCTTTACTATGAAATTCACTTTCATCAGTACTTTTATAGGAACTCCATTCTTCCACACATTTAATATTACTCAAGATTGTCGCCCACATATTTTCATACCAACACTATTTTTACAAATTATCAAAAATACAAGGGGCATTATTTGAAATAAATGACAAAATCAAAACACAAAATAGATTTTTTATCTAATAGAATTAGTGAGCCTGCAATTTAAACTAGTCATTGAAGACTAACTGTTAATTTTTTCTTAAAAATCTTGAACTATGTAATTACCGGCTAGTCTATCCGATGTTGTCTTCCAGATTTTTCTGGTCTATGTACACTTAACTCGCTCGTTGTGTTCTGCTTTTATACACAACATTACACTACTCAAGATCAGCTGGTTTTCAATCTGAGGTTTTGATTGTCCAGAAGTTGTCAGGCCACTGGTTGACATGGAGGTGAAGCCCAGCTTCATGCTTCTCAGCATACTTTTTTATTTATTTCTTAATGGTTTGAATACACAGAGACCTATAGAGATAGGTATTTTGGATATACAAGGGGGCATTCATTATGTTTTGTAACACTTTATTCTGAAAAGTTTGGATGCACTTAATGTTAGTGTCACATGCATAGTTGGATACCATAGTACCATGTTGGTTTCAGTATTTGATTTTAAATTGGTATTTTGGTTTTGGACAATAGCTGCTCATGCTAAAAGTCTCAACACCAACAAAAATTTCGACCAAGGCTTACGCTGACCCTCTTAAAAGCTTATCTAACTCATCTGATGCTGAAATCCATCTTTGGGAATTCTCCATCCGAAACATCTTGCAGTCCAGGAAAAATCCTGGTCTCAACATTCTCTTATATTATTATAACAGTCATTACATTAGTTATAATAATATATTAAAATCTTGTATTAATATAATATTGTAAATATGTTGATTGTTTAATCTTTTCCCCAATTTCACTCATTTCCTTTTTAACTTCATTTCCTTTACTTTTTACCTTCCCTCTGTGTGTGTACATTTTTCTGTTGTTTTTTCCCATTGTCACGTGACCTTTCCTGTGAGTGAGAGAGTTGTTGGGTGTTGATTGTTACTGTCTAATGGTTGGTGCACCTTAGTTTGAATTTGTCAATACATTGTCGGCCAGCGTGCAGTTCAGTCCTTCTTTCCTGACAAAGTGGGCTCAGGTCTTAAAAAATTTGTTATATTATTTTTGCTCAGCCCGATTGTACCAATTGTTGATTCCAGGTAAGTCAGCTACACTGTCTTTCTTCCTATCCCAATGTGTTGTATATATTGCAAGTAAAGGTAATGTCAAATTAATTGAATGGAATAGGAAATATGGATAGAGAGTGACTGTCTTTACCTTAAATTGAATTCCCATGTTGGCACCCAATAATTCTATTCTCAGGCAAATCTTTGTTGATATAATAGATTTTAAATGTATATTTTAAGCTTTGCCTTTTCACCTTATTTTTAATGCATAAATTGATGTTTTATTTGATACATTTAATCATATCTTTTTAATTTTGGATAATTTGGCTATATTTCTCTTATGTCATTAAATGTTCATTTTTCCTTTTGTTTGTTAAGTTTCATCTTCCAACCATTTTAAAGTAAAAACTAATGTACAATATTTTTAGTTCTTGACTTGTACTCTGTATGTCACTCATTTTTGTTAAGGACTTAATGAGGTTTTAAGAAGAATGGAATCTCAGTTCAGTCTTTTTCCAAATGGTGAAACTGTGAGAGATTATGTGGTGCCATTTTTCAGTCATTTGAGTCTAGGTGAAATGCTTCAGAGCTTGAAAACTGCTGGGTTAAGTAATGCAGCTGCAGCATTTGCTGTTGTTCTGCATCTCCTTCATGAAAACAAATTGGCAGATGCAGTTAAAGTTGGTTTGTATACTGAATACTTTTTAATTGTGATATAAATAAATAAATATATATATACTTATGTAAAAAAATTTCAGCATCTGAAAATGCTGCATACTATTCTCCAATAATTATACGGCGACCATTACTTGATGCATTTTTGTCAACTAAAGATGTTAAGTCATACGTGAGTATGCTTCATATAATTCACAATGGTTTACACCGATTCTCTGATATAAGGCAAGACGATGACATTGCTGGGAGTACCGTTCCTGATGGTGCAACGATAACAGGTCAATTCTTAGTTGACTTGGTGGCAAATCGTATCAAGAATAAGGGTGAAACTATTCAGAAAATTCTGGAGGTTTGTTTATGATTTACTTTTACAATTTCAACTCCTTTACTTTCCTACATTAAATACTTCAATCTTATGAAATTGTTTTTATGGGAGTTTGTATTATTTGTCAAAAATATGACTTATTATATTGTAGGGTCTTGTTACACGTGGTCTCAGTATTAGCAATATTGTTGCTGAAGAAATTTCTGTTAAATTAAGCGAAGAGAAAGAAATGGTAGAAATATCAACATTATTGGGAAAACTTACAACAGGTAGTTTAACGCCACTTCCACTGAAAAGGCAACAACCGTCTCTCACTCCTTTGGTTGGTATTTTCATATTATTTTCTTATAATCATGGTGTCTAGTGTTTTTACAATTTTCTTAATGTTTTGTTCAATTACAGACAGATACAGAATTAAAATCAAGAATATCATATCTAGAAAATAAAGGACAATCCACACAGTCGGCAAAAAACCAATTATTGGGATTTTATTGCCGAAACAAAGATTTAGACAAAGCTGAAGAATTGAAACAGGTATGTGGTATATTTTGGAACTTCATTGAAAGGATCAATTCCTAAGAGTATTGTTATTTGAATTTTCTTTGAAGAGAGGAATTTGGAGATGTCAACATTAAACACATAGGTACTCAAGGAAATGGAGATGACATATAGATGAAGAACTGGAAGAGAATATTCAAGAAATAAAAATAACAGATCAGTACTGTTACAAATATTTTGATAAGAGTAAATTAAATAATTTTAAAATTATAATACTAGTCTTTGCTTCAACCAAGGCAGGGGGAAGACCCCTCCCCATAAGAAGCCATTGAATATCATGAGAAAAGTGTTTGATCTGCAACTTTTAGAGCTGCATTTGGAACACTTGGGCTTTTATTGTTCATAATTCTGCTGAAGGCTATCTCTGCTGTTGTTGGAAGAGTTTACAACCGGGTAGCATTGTAAATACATGTTTTGTTGACAATCCCCATCAACATCATCCAGGTGGAATGACTAGTCTGAGTGAAGTTAGTGCCTTTTTATACCTTTGGTCTTGGGGTACCAACACTAGCTCTGGCTACTGATTGACTGTTCTAGTCTGTGGAGAGAGGCAGAAGTACTTCCCCACCAATCGAACTATTCTGTGCCTGAGTTTTGTCCACGCTGGTCTTAGGTTGCAGAACTAGAGGCTCCTTTAATTCCAGTGTGTCAGGCCCAAGAGTGATACTGGCACAGATGAGGTGTGCTGACAGCATTAATTAGCCCTTGCAGCAAACATTGACTAACCAATCACATGCTTCCATAAATCCTCTATTGGGATGGTCCTAATACTTTGCCTATAGCACATTTGTTGTAATATTGATTGGCAGATTGTCTTCTACGTGATGCAGTATGACTTCTTCAAATTTGGAAGTGCAGTGTCTCTTTGGAGCACTAGTGCATTTTTTGTTTGATCCAAGCGCCTTTATAAAAGTATATAAAGTTTTTCAAGATATATTTGTATTCAAATAGTAATTTAAACTACCTTATATCAAGGGTAATAAAAGCAAGTGTGTGCATAAGCTAAAAGGTGTGAACAGTGTTAAGTCTATTTTGTTGCCATTTTTTAAAAAGCTTTTGACTCGGTTAATTACAAAATTTTACTGCAGGAAATGACTAATTATGGAATTAATCTTGTTAAACTGGTTTGATGGTTATGTAGCAATATGATTAAATATGTAAAAATATTTACATACTTTCTGCAGTTCCACAGGGTTCACATTTGTGTCCACTTTTATTTAACATTTTTATTGATGATGATGACAATAACTAAAAGGATGTTGCATGGCTATTCTTTGTTGGTCAAAAAATATATAAAAGAGTACTACCAAGCAAAGATGAAGATAAACTTAACAAATTTTTCAATTTAATAAATGTATGGTGTGAAAATAATGACTTTATTTTTAAATATTAATAAATGTAAAAGCATAATTTGCCAGAACTAGAAATAAAGGTAATAAATCATACAACTTGAATGGTCTCAATCTAGAAAAGGTGGAATACATAAAGAATCTGGGAGTTACTTTTGATTGTCCAACATAAGTTTTCAGTCCATCATTTAATCTTATAAATAATATTGGGTTTCTCAAACTTTTGGATGTAATCTTAAATGTTTTTTTTAAAAAAATGTTTAAGTTATTAAAAGATTTAAAATATTTATAACACTATAAATACTTAAAAGGTAAATCACTTTATATTGTATATTTTCAAAAAATGCAAACTCATTTGTTGTTATTATGACCCTTGCTAACTGGTAAATCAATAATTTTGAACCTAATATTATTCAATGTTATTACTATATGTTTATAAATAAAATATTGGGGATAAGGAGAAGTACACGTTAACAATTTGGTATCTGTCGTAAGCCAATCTAATTAATCTCTATCCACATGATTGTACAGATTCAAAATTTTAACACAATGTTTTTATGAGGTAAACTGTTTGGACTGCAATTTTTATTATATTGTATTAATGTAATCATTGAAGTTAATTAAATTTACACATTCTGACTTATTCATTTCATTACTTTATATATTTCATTATTTTATAAGTGATTTATGTAAGCCAATGTTTCATTTTATGCTGTAGAATTTGGAAGCTGAAAACCTTTTGTTTACTAGTACTACATATATGCAGTTAATAGATCTCTACTGTCACCATGAAAAATTAGATGAAGCATTTGGTTACTTGAAGAAATTACAAGAGAACAAACCAGATTATACATTACCAGGTTTAAAAATTATTAAATTAGCAGAATTACTAGTGAAGAATGGTAAACTGGACGGTCAGTACACAATACACCTACAATTTTATGTCAGTGTATTTGTTTGTGATTCTAATTTATGGTCTTGTTTGCTTCAACTGTATACAGAATGCATTAGGTTTTTAGAAGAATATCCACATCAAATCAAGGAAACAGAACATAGTTACATTTATAATTCAACTTGTTGGAAAATGCTTAATACACTTGCTGAACTTGGGCAGTCTAATAATGTGAAACAACTCCTAGATACTCTGATCGAAAGGAAATATGTTAAAGTGAATAATATTCTTCTTGGGCCATTAATTAAAGCACATCTTGTAAGGTATGTATTGGTTTTCAAAATTAGCTTTTAATTTGAATCAATTTCCTAACATTAAGTTGCATGTTTCAGTGATGACCTGACTGGAGCTCTTAGTGCTTTTGAAATGTGTGTGAAAGAACATTCTTGTACTCCTTGGAAGAATGAACTTGCTGTGAGACTAATACAAACAGATAATCCTGAACAGCTACAGAAAGTAACAGATCTAAGTTCAGAAGTACATGGCGAGATCAATAGCCTGTATGATTTGGTGTTTGCCTTTGTTGAATGTGGACGTATTCGAGCGGCTCGGAAAATTCTTGAGGTTTTTTATATTGATTTTTAATAGGTTTATATTTAGTGTGCACTGCCTTAGTAAATGACAGATGGAGCTATACTTAAACCATAATTTAGAGAAAGAATTAGATTATACATTATCAATCTTAAAAATAATTGTTAATTAGCAGTTATAAGACAAGTGACTTTTTTTATGTAATCTCATACTTCTAATAGTTTGGCAGTTAGAATGTAGATATGAAATGAACAATACAGGGTCTTTGAAAAAAAAATACCATGATTACAAATATATTATGCAAATAAATAAACTCATATGACCAGAAATTTAGTACTAAATATTTAGAAAAGTACAAACCCATTTCAATATGTACAGCATTAGTTGTTTCACAGACACCCAGACATTAGTCAATCTCATTCTATGCCCTGTGAAGCATCTTTGGAATTACAGTTTGTTGTGGCTATGATTCAACCTTTTAGGTGGCTGATATAAGTAATTCTTTCACTGTACTCAATGTTCTTTATGTATCCCCTGGAGAAGTCCAGAAGCATATGGAACTTATGATTCAAGACTTCACTCACAGATAGGCTGAAATATGGAGGTGCTCTGTCCTGCAACCCATTCCCAGTTGCAGCTTCCAAATCATCAATTTGTGAAAATGCATAAATTTCCAGCGAATCTTGATTAATGTTTCTGGTTATGCTGCTCTCTGTGAAGAAGAAATACCCATCAACATGATCATAGAGCAGGCCGCACCAAACATTCCCTTTTGGAGAACCACGACTGTACTGGTGGATTTACACCAGTTGCTGTGATCACAAATGTGACAATTATGACGATTGACACACCCATTGATATGAAATGCCACCTCACCTGTGAAAAGGATATGATTTAAGTAGCTTTCCAGTCACGAATTTTCAACAGCGTGAAAGTAGGAAATTCAACTCATTTAGTTTTGTTATCAGGCATAAGCTAATGCCTATGATGAATCTTGTAGGCATGGTGTCATAAACACTTATGAAGGACATTTTGAATGGTAGTTTCGGGTCACCCAATGCTAAACTTCAGCAATGGACTTTCTGTGACTTCTAACACAGGACATTTTGCTCTGAAGTGCTTGGTTGTCATGGAGAGACACCTTTTACTATGCTTCCAGTTTTTTAAATTGTTTTATCCATTGATTCAAAGCTTTATCATATGCAACCTTTTTTCCTGGATGTGAAGTATGCCATTTACATTACACTGATATAATTGATTTAAGTTCTGCAAACTACAACACAAATTGTGCTTTCTGTTGTACGGTCCACATTTCTCGGTGCACAAATTCAGACTGAAATAATAACTGCAGAAACTTGAGAGAACTAGGAACGCCGTCTAGTGATCTGACAAAAAACTTACACAAGAATTTATTTCTGCTCATTTAACCATTAATTTTTACAAGATTGCAAAATCCTGGCATTATTTTTTGATGAACCTGTACTATTATTATAAAAAAAATCCTCTGCTTGAATGGATCAATATTTCCCCACAATATGATCTTAAGTACTTTTATTTCAAGTTTGTTTAATATTCATAGTATTAATAGTATTGTTCAGGTTTTGTATGGTTGAAGTTGAAGAAAGTATGGGACATTTTAAATAGTAAAAAGGTGTTCATATTCAGGGAAAAATAATAGCAATCAGAGTGATCTGAGTGTGATAATTCCTTATAGTAATAACCTATTAAATACTATCGATCCGATCTCTATATATATATATATATATTAGTAAGGATATGACATTGTCAAAAATAAGTGCAATCTTGGTATGGAAACGAAAGAGAGAGAGTTTGTAGTTTGTGGCTTACCTGAAATTGAAGTACGGTGTAGCCTCCTAAAATTTGATGAACTTCTTTCAGTTCCATGTAGCTACACTGTACTAAAATTTCAGGTACTAAATTTGAAGAACAACCTTCAGCTCCTCATGACGACACCGCACTTCACTTTCAGGTGAGCCACAACCTGTCTCTCTGTCCTTTCCATGCCAATGTTGCAATTATATATATATATATATATATATATATATATATATATATATACATACACACACACACACATACATAAATACATACAACATTAAGATAGGAAAGTGAGACAGTCAAGTTGACTAACTGAACTGCGAGACAATTTATGTTTGTCTAATTGGAAGCTTTATCTCCTATAAATATATTTCAGACACCTGGCCTTCGTAGAATCCCTCCAAGACTGTCATTTATGTGTGAACGATACAGGCAAGATGGACGTATTTCTAATCTAGAAGGTTTAATTGAAGCAACTTGTGATCATCAATACATTAACAGAACACCTATTTTCTATCAGTTGTTACTATCATATTGTAAGTATTCTTTCACTTGGTTTTTTGCATTAGTTTCATACTATATTGTAGGTTTTTGTGAGTGTTTTTTTAGAACTCTTAATTATCTCATAACATTACTCCAAGGACTTGTCATAATTGATGTGAAGCAGCTCATATTAAAGTGTTTTCTAGGTTAATTAACTGTTACAGTAATATAAATTAAAATTTACAAATGAAGATCCTTTGATATTTCATAAATTAGAAAATCCAGAAAATCTGTGTATCATTATAAAATCCTCATGAAGCCTCTCAAAAAATTTTCCTATGCAGAATATCTTCATAATATATTTTTTTATTAGATATTGTTAATTGATTTTGGCGGATTGTAGTAGGTTGGGCATATGGCAAATTGCCACCTGTTCCTACAAGAAGACTGTCAACACAGCTTAAATGGGGGAGTTTGAGAGTTGGGCCTACAAGTGTGGATGAAGATTTTGCAGAAGTTGGGAGGGCACCTAAATAGCAACCCTTTGGCAATTGGGGAGTATTGTGGGTTGGATTACAGTCCAGAACAGGTCTGGCAAAGAATTGAGTTGAGTTTTTCTATTCCAGGATAGTAGTAGGGGTAGCCTGTGTTTTTTTATATTGGTAAATCATATAAGATTCTTCATAAATAGTAGTCTACAAAATAGAAAAAAAATTATTTCCTCCCACATCATTTATGAAGTTAATTGCAGGCTCCACCTTGCTTTCTCCACTGGCAGAAACATACCTCTTCCTAAACATATGGCTAACCACTGCTAAATGTTCTGAACCACAAGTCTCAATAGTTTTCCATTAATTAGGTAAGATGGATGATATTGATAAAGCTATGGGGCTGTGGACAAGAATGCAAGAGGAGGATGTGCAGACAACTGATGCTTTCTTGCACACACTGGGCACATTTTTGGAGAAGCATGGTCAGAAAGTGCCATTTACTATTCCCAAGCTCACTTATGTGATAGAAGAAAAGTCTCCAACTGTCTCAGATAATTTGAAAGCTTTCAAATCTGCTCTAAATGACGATGATCTTGATGCAGCCTTGGATATAAAACGTAGGTGAGTTGAGCAATACTTTATTATAATTTTTGTTTGCAATGAAACAAATTAGTCACTTAAAAAAAGTTGATATATTGTGCTTGACTTAGGTTAACAACTTGCTGTCATTTTCAAGACTTCAAGAAGTTTGGTAAAAGAGTTTACTACAAAATCACTTGAAAACTACATTTCTGCTCAGTTAGCATAACTTCAAGACTATTAACAAGTAGTTTGTCCCAATTTTCCACTGTCATAAATATTTTGTCAGCCCTTTGTCCTTTTCACTTCATTTTGACCATGGAGTATTGTCTGACTCAACTATCCAACACCAAGAAGCCTCAATAATCCTCAAATAAATCAGAAAAATCTTGACAATTATAATTAATACATGACAAGCAGTGTACGCAATGCATTTTTTCTCTGACTGTATTGTTGATGGAATGGTTCCACTACCAGTAATATCTTTGCTAAAACAAACATCTGAATGACTAAAATATTAACCATATTTTGTATCAATAAGGTGGTTCACAGTTCTCCTTTTTTATTCACCCATGCATTATGTGAAAATTTATGTCTATGTACATTACTATTTAAGAATATAAAATTATATAGTTCATAATACAATTTGAAAACTTTTTCCCAGGTTACCAGATTTCAGCAAATCAAACCTAACAGTAACAAGTTTATCAAATCTGCTGGAAAAATTATCAAAAGCTGGACGTCAGAGTGAATCTTTAAAATTGATATTTGATATGCTGGAGCAAACTTTATATCCTAAGCCAGAGATATTAAGAATGTTTTTGAATCAACTTGCCTCAGCTGGAGATATTGAAAATATTTCAAAAATCGGTTCCTATTTAACATCAGTAAGTATTATTTCACTTAGCATACTCAATTCCTTTGGTTAATTCAATTTACTCAGTTTTAAACTTATTACTTTTGCTGTAGGCCATAAATTCAACCTTAAAATATGCAGAATTTATTTATGCTTATTTGTAGTGTTATTTGCATTTGGATTAAAAACTTGGTTGGCAGAGTTGATCCAATAACTCCAGAATGGTTAGTTATCTGGAAGTAGCTTGTAGTTGGTATTTTGTAAAAGTAAACATATCTCAGCGTTTACTGTGAAAGAACTGCATTTATTATATGCATTTTGGTAACAAACTTCTAGTGAAGCCAAATTCTAAAGTTGAAATGTTCTTTATATAATTTGTAATGGATTGTGCAGACATTCTTATGCAAATGAGTGCTCTTGCCTGCTGGATGCATGGGAGCGCAGGTTTCCTTGCTTCGATTACAACTATCCCAATTTATCAGGTCACTTGCCACCCTACTTCCAATAGCCTATTGCCATACACTGTTCCAATACACACACACACACACACAGATATATATATATATATATATATATATATATATATGTGTGTGTGTGTGTGTGTGTGTATATACATATATATTGGTATGGTAAGGATAGAAAGATAGGTTGTTGGTTACCTGAAAGTGAAGTGCAGTGTCGCCATGAGGAACTGAAGGTTGTTCTTCAAATTTTCGGAGGCTCTCAGCCTCATTCTTCAGGAAGGAGTGTTACACCATTCCGTGCACCGGCCGGCTGCGGACTGATATATATATAGACTGATATATATATATAGCCTGTTTGACAACTGCGATTTGCTACATAAGGTAGTCTAATACATTGTGCATGTTCCTTAAGGGCCCCTTACGTGAAACAATTTGTGCAAAAAATGTGTTAGTTCAACATCTCTTTTGTACATAAACCTTCTAACAACTTTTGAAAACCTTTCATTTTGTGTTGTTCTCAAATGATGTCCAATACAGAAAAGCCGAAAAACATTTATCTCATTAAAATATGATACATTATGTATAAACACCTTTTGTTCCTTTCCCAGATATCATGTTGTCCATCTGTTTCTTTAGTTGTCGTCAGTAGGAACTACAAAGTTTGTACCTGAGCCTCATCTACTTTGGGGTCAATTTCAGCTTCTTATATGCCTGCATCCTTTGTTTTTATACTTGTCACTTTTCACCTCGCAGACTTCAGATAAATCAAGGCCACTGCTATAAACTCCTGCCAAATTTCCTTTTTATCAACACCTTTTGCAGTCATCATATGAATGAATTATATTAATAATGAAACACTGGATGACAAAATTGAATTTCAATTTAACATGATAATATCTTTATTCCGTAAAAGACTGTTGAGGACTGTTGTACACATTCAAACAGCTCATCAAAAGCAGTTTAGTTGTGCAATACATTCAATCCCAACCGATTAGTTTTAAACCATTGTGCAACAACTCAATCCACTTCAAATGAGGCCTTGTAGTTAGTTTGTTTTTTTATCAAGAAGTATAGTGTATTATGTGTTGGATATTTGATATTATTTAAAAATTTGTAATAAGGGATAATGAGAAAAGCTTTTGCGTGAGGTGATTGAGGGGGTTTTAGCTTTGCTTTTGAGGTCATCACCTGATTTGTGTGGTTGTGTCATCCTAATAGCTCTTGCATTATTAATCACCTGACGAATGCAACAAAGATTGCAGAAAAATTGTGTGGTTCTCATATTATTACTTCATTTTTTCATTTGGCTCTTTATTTATGTAATTCATAAACTTTTAAAACAGACATATTACATTAAATTTCATTCCTCATATCTTACATGCTATTATTATTCAGTTTGTTTTATTTTGTGTTAACACACACAAGTTTTCTGGTTCCATAATCTGATAATAATCACTGTGCAGTAGGTTACACATAAATGTTAGTTATGTTGAACTGAAATTTATTTACACACACAAAATATCACACAGAAACATCAGTACTGCACAGCGACGTTGGTTTAAACAGAATACTAAACAATATGTGTCGAAAGAATTGTGCAGAGTTGATCCAAAAATGGCACTAGTTTGAATATGTAAATATTTCTAACAGAAGATGATTTTTTTTACTTTTTTTTACTTATTTATATTATTTAGATGTAAAATGTGTTAATTCCTGTAATTTTTCCATATGTATATTGTTTCAGGATATCAAAAGAAGAATTTCGTACGATAATAGATTATGTAATGCTTATATTGCATCTGGGCAAGCTAATGTTTATATCCAATACTTAGACAAACTTATTGAAAATTCAGTAGGTGATGATTTGACAACCATTGCTCAAACATTTCCCAGAGGTGGTGCCTTAGGACTGCTTCAAACTGGTCCTGATATTGTACAACAGTGTTTGTATTGAATACTTTAAAGAATAATAATGACATTACTTATGATTTAAGATTTTATCTATTTTTATACTTGTTTATTAAATGTTTAGATGAAATTGTAGCTCGTAAGTATGCAGCTCGTGGTATCAACTCTCCTATTAATGTCTTATGGGTCCACATGTTTATGAATGGAGAGAAAGAAGCATCTGACAAATTGTGGTCCGAATTTCTATCAAGTGATGACCTTATCATGTTCAGTCCTATTATTATTAAGGCAAAAGCTGAACGTGATCCAGCACTCTTGCAAAATTTACTTTCAAAACTGGAAACTATACCAATCACCAGAGAAAAATTAGGTCAAGTTTATTCTATTCTTCTTCATATTCAGAGTGAGTAAAATTGAAATTCTGATAAGTGATGCTTTTCAATTTATCTATAGTAACAGTCATTGATATTGATTTAAATTCTATTTCTAGATTTCTGTTATAATTATTTAGATATTTTATAAATGTTAATAAGAAATTTAATTTTAATCTATTTCCTTATAAAACATTAAACTATTAGCCATAATCTGATAAAAACAGTTGTATTGTAGTTTTTCATCTTATTAATCTTCTGACCTGCATTTATTCTGTCAAAATAAATAAATAAATGAAGTATCTGAGAGCTTATGGAAATCATGCTTGTATTTTTCAAAAGTTTTGTTCCTCATAAACTACAAATTATTAAAATTTAATAGATCTTCTCCTAGACTATGATTTACTACTGTAATAACTTTTGTATGTTTCAATGAATTAATTCGAGTATTTGTAACTAAACTACTACTTTCAACAGGCTATTTGACTAATTTTAGGAAATTGTCTAGATTGTTTATTGTCATTTTATATAAAATATATCAAGTTTTTTTTACTGTGTTCTACTATAATTGCGATATTGATATGGAAAGGAAAGAGAGATACTTAACATAATTTTCCTTGTATTTGTTGAACATTTTTACATCTGATAAGTAGTAATTCTAGTTTTGTTAAATAGTGCTTTGCTAACAAAGCAATCCAAAGTGTTCAAAATAGAAATATGAATTTACAATGAATTTTGGTCTTATATAGTGGACCTGGAAAATAACAACGAAGCTATGAGTATTCTGGAAAATGCCATTCAAGCTGCTAATCTAGAAAACTTAACCCCCAAAGTGCTTGAAAGGTTGAAAGCTGCTGTTACAGCAGAAGGAAAGACATTCCCATATGAAATCCCAGATAAGGTAATGCTAATATGTCTACTTATCATTATAATTTAAAATATCTATAGTCACACATCAATTCTGAATTATTAATGTTTCAGACACCTTTGAATTCATCAACTTTGACTGACAATGATGAAGGTGGAGTTAAAATATAAGTATAATTCATTAATGTATTACTTTGTAGGATAAATCATAATACATTTGTACTATTTTCATTTTCCATGTCATTCATAACTTTTGTAAAATAACTTAATAAACAAACTATTATGAATTATAGTCTAATACCTGAAAGTAAGTAAAGATACCCCCAGTACTTTAAGGGAGTCATAGATACTCCCCATGCTTAAAAGAGTCAAAATACTCCTGATATGATACAGTAAAAAAAAAAGTCTCCATATCTTAAGAGAGAAAAATGCACCTGGTACATTGTACATTTAAGGTAAGTTCCTCTTTCCTATCCAAATGAATGAAATAATTAGTCACTTACTTTTATAATTTAACTTTTAATAATCAGTTACATGCATGTAGTCTTCTCGGGTAAACTCATTAAAGTTGGTGGAGAGGTGTAACAAGATGTGTCAGTGTGTGCAGTAGTTGGAGGAGCATTGTAGTCCATAGGGAGCCCTCTCTTGGGGTGATGCCACTACTGTTCTAAAAACATTCATTATATTCTTATGAACAGGATAAACAGACAGCAGCAAAGTCTTTTTATCACATCCTGTACTCGTCTCTTAAATTTCATGGATTAGATTTTTAGTGTAGAACATATCCTGAACTGAACAAAATATTTCCTTGTGTCAATGTTTTGAATGGTTTTGACACAAAGGCTCTTGATAACCAGCTCTGACATGTAAAGCTTAACCTCACAAGTTATAGTGTTTCAATGGCTGTCACTGACTTCAGCTATGGAATGACAAGAAAGTATAGTAGTAGTAAAACCAAGATATTTTATCTAAGCATTTTCTAGGAGCCGTTTTAGGACTGTGTTTCCTATGGCAAATGTTGTGGGTTTAAATTATAGATATAGTTTAATTATGGCCCAATACAAAGTGGACTGAACCTATGTTACAGTGGTATATTGTGAATTTATGTAGCAGGGATTGGAAAGTCAAGTCCCACCGGCTGCTCGGGGGTCAACGGCCCAAGCACAAACTGTCCCTTTGAAATTTGGGTGGAGAAGGATATGGAAAGTGTGTTGCTAGAACCCCTCACCTGTATTTGACTTTTTAATCTAGTTCCTAATAGTTTAAATATCTGTTAAAGCTCACGATTTTACCATTAGAACTTACCGCAAACCTTTGATAATGTTATCTACCATACATATCACAATATTCATCAAGAATCTAACCTGCCTGAGGAGAAGAGAACATACTTACTGATGACTGAAGTTCAGACTTCAGATGAAGAGATCAAGATGGCAAATATCACAGAGAAGAGTACCTCCTTGCTTCAGGGAAGTTCTTGTGGTGACTACATCCACTTCAAGCATTCGACCATAAAAATTTCGGAGAATGGTGTTAAAACCAAATTGCACAGCCTGTCTCATCCAGGTGTAAAAGTTACTGTCAAACAAGTGACTGCTGAGCTTGAGCTTTCCAGAAGAACAAAGTAATTGAACACACAAGATCGCCAATTCAGCCTTATGCAGAACTAGATAAAGATTCAAAGACATCCGTATAGATATCATAGGACCACTACCACCATCAGACAGAAACTCCCATTGCGTTACAAGATGAAGATCATACCTACTTGGCTGTAAAGTATTTTACAACAATTGAATTGCAAGATTTTGATTGTCAGTTCGAGTGATTATATATAGGCCAAGTCAGACAATTTGTGGAATAAAAGTACAGCAAATCATCCACAGGCAAATTGAAAAGTTGAGACACTCCATATAACGATAAAAGCTGCAAAGCCCATAACAATGTAAAATCAACACAGTAAGTACCTACTATTCTGTTAGGACTTTGAGGAGCTCTCAAGGAATACATAAATCACAGCATCACATAAATGGTGTCACCTTCCTGGTGAATTTTTTGAAGAAAAGAAGTTTCCAGGCCCATTAAGGGAACAATATATATATATATAAAAATTTTGTTGTTTATATTGTTTGTGCACATTTCTTATCCACCTTTCACTAATTTAGTTGTAAATTTTCAAGGAAGTTCAGGTCCGGACGTTCTACCAATTGAGCTGGGTTGGGCAAACCAAAATCACAAATTATAATTTGAGTCAAGCTTTCCAATGGACAAATAAGTTATTAAACTGTGCACCTTTTCAACACATTTCAAGTTCCCTTTGATTTATTCTTACTGTGCAAGAGCTACTTTTTTTTTTGTTTCAATTTGGAATCTTCGTGTGCCATAATATTCACTCTAATATTTAAGAACATGTAAAATATTGCAAAGAAATATATATTGCCAACCTGACAAAGTCCTACGGAAACTAAATTGGGCATCATTGAAGTTCCAAGTCTCGAGCTACAAAAGGATAGTTAGGTTCAACATGGGACATCATTGGCACTGAATGCATTAACATATGTAATAATTCAAAATTATTTGGTGCTATTACTGAAGTAACATTTTTCTATGATAAACATTTATTTGTGGAAATTGTGCATTAACCAAAATGGGGTTTGGTTTGAGTATATTTAGGAAACTGGAAAAGGAGTAATAATTCAATTAAAAAAAGATATATATATATATTATTATTATCAAAATAACTGAAATTTTAAAATTAATTTGAATTAATATCTACATGATTTAATAGATTGATTGTACATTATAAAGAACTCAACCAATGCTGGTAATTTTGTAGGCAAAATAGAATAACAGTATACATTTTAAAATTTTGCAGTTTGTATTATTTTCTATATTAAATGCAGTGAAGAAACAAAATCAAAGATAATTTTTAAGTGCAATTCTTATTCTATAATCACTTTATAAAATTTTTTCAGTGCATTTAGGTCACTCTAGATGGCAACTCATACCATTCCTGCTATCAATAGTGAATTTGATCTAGGCAGTTAGTTGTATGGGTATGAATGAAATCATTTCTGGAACAGGATGTTCTTGGCAAGCCCCACACTAGAATTAGAGGCTTGCAAAGAAAACCAGGATTAATTTCCTGGCCACAACAATAGTTTCAGACAAATAATATAATACAAATTAAATACCTGTATAATTAATTGTGATTTAGAATATACTTCTTGTTTTATTTATGTTTTAAGATATTTAAATTGTCTGGTATAATATACAAATAAATTTCAAAAAATTGATGTATTCTTTTTACTCAAAAATAGTATTAAGTCTTGGCTCCCAGTTTTATTCACATACATCATCAATTGCACTTGAACAATGTATTATTTACATCTAGTTGTCTTTTACATAATTATACAGACTTCATCAATGAATTTTAAATTTTTCTATGTCAAGAATACAACAAAAAAGAAGAAGAAAAATATAAGGACAGCAAAAATCTTGATCATAAGCCACCTATTGTTTGTAACCGATTGAAAATATTTCAGTATCTCTCCATGAGCTGCTTCAACATTGAGCTCTGCATCGGCAACATTAGTATCGATCCTGAATAAACAAAATCGATATTAATTCAAGTACGAAGCTTTGCTTAAAAATGTAATATGCCCAATTTACCTTTCAACCATTTCTTCTTGCTCTTTAACCATATGGGCAAGCTGTTGGAAGATACCACCCAGTTCAACAATTGTAGATTCTATGTTCTGCATTGTTTCAGCTCGACTTTGCAGGTAATTATCCTATAAAACACCACACATTCTATACAAATATTTTCAAAAAATTTATGTTATGTGATACTTGGAAGAAAAAAAAACTCACTGTTTCGTCATACACCAATATTTGTTTCTGATTTGCAGGTACTAACGGACTATTCTCCATACTGATACTAACTTGCTCTTCTGATAGTAGAACAGAACCTTGGTGGTGACCTGACATGGCAGAAAGAGGTAAAGATGATGAAACTGGACCCTGAGAAAATTGTTCCCTTCTAGATTTTTGATGCTTCAAATTCTGTGAAAGTAGTTACAAAACAAGAATTATTTTATAATGAAATACACAGAACAGACTAAGACATATAGTAAAATAGTATATTATTTTATTTTGTTTTATTGGACAACTTAATTTTCCTAATACACTGGCTACCTGGAAATCACCAATAGATGAGATTAAATTTTGACCACCACCAGCAATTTTTATTAGTATCTCAGATTAAAATATATTATATGCCACATACATATAAAATGCACAGTGAGAAAGGTACGTTGATATCTTGAGCAATAATATGGTACTCATACTTCACTGAAGCATAATCTAAATTCACTGTTGACTTCAGTATTTGTTAATTTAGTTCTAGGACTACAATAAGAAATGTATCTTCTATGGTTTCTGCCTGGGATATAGTGACAGTTTGCACTAGCATCTTGAATTCCATTTATCCTTTGGAAAGAGAGAACCAGGGTCAACCACTTCCTACAGCCCTATTTGTTTTTTAAAAAAGATTCATTGTTACTCTAAATAAGTCTCATCATACAATTAGTGGAATTGAAATATTGATAAGTGATTATTTGGGAGTGTAACTTAATTAATACTAGTTGTGGACCAGATGGTGTTCCCCTTATTTTTATAAAAAAAATTATTTTCGCTCTTTCATGTATATTACATACTATTTGCAATAAACCTTTATCTGAGGAAAACTTTCCTATATGGAAAATTCACTTTAATTCCTATACACAAAACAGGCCATAAAAATTTAATAGTTGAATACAAACCAATTTTAAATAACATTCCAAATTTTTTTTAATCTGCCCGTATTAATAAAATAAAATACCTTATTTTTCCTATAAAAACAAAACAGGCTCGTTACATCCAGTACATATTTTATGAACGAGGAAAGGGCTTTCAAATAGACAGATTTTTTACTTGGTAAACCACTTGATTCTGTTACAGAAATAAAAGAATTTTGGATTTGTTGAGCCAATGCTTAAATTGTTTAAGAAAAATAATGCAATTTGTAAAATATAAGAAGTTATATCGGGGGTACCTCAGTGCTCAGATTTAGGTCCATTACTTTTCAATGTTTTTATTGATTATATAAAATGGTGTTGAATTGTTTTACTTGTTGAGGATTGTAATGTCTTACAGAATAGTTTGAAGGATGTTAATAGTTGGTGTAGTGAAAATTATATGAAACTGTACATAGTATTTTTTAGAGCTAGGAATATAGTTAATTGTACTCATTATTATATATCCTATGCTATAGGTAGATGAGATATTATTAAAAATCTTGGGAGTTTTATTTGATTCAAAAAATAAATTTTATTGTGTGACAATGATCATTAATAAAGCAGTTTTGTGAAGAGAGAAGAAAGTAGATATTTTAGATGACCTCTAACTTTGAGGGAATTGTATTAAATTTTGGTGAAACCACTATTGATCGCATGGCCAACTTACACCAACATTTTTGCCAAAAAATTTTTTGAATCTGTAGAATATAAATGGTTAAACTTTTTCTACACTGGACTTACCAAATCCTTTTTTGGAACATGACTATAAAATTATTTTCTATTTTTCAAATATCTTCATTGGAGTCACAGCGTGATTATTGTTATTTAAAATTTATTTACAAATTGATACATGATGAAATTCCTCAGTGTTTTTTTGAATAAATTTAATTTTAAAATTACTTCGAGAAATAGAGAGATGTTTCATTTTAATAATTATGATATATATATATGTGATATTGGTATGGAAAGGAAAGAGAGACAGGTTGTGGCTGACCTGAAAGTAAAGTGCAGTGTCGCCATAAGGAACTGAAGGTTGTTCTTCAAATTTTCGGATGCTCTCTGCCTCACCATTCCGTGCACCGGCCAGCTGCGGACAACCTTCAGTTCCTTATGGCGACACCACACTTCACTTTCAGGTAAGCCACAACCTCTCTCTCTTTCCTTTCCATACCAATATAAAAATTATTTTTGATAATGCCATATCCTTACTAATATCACATATACAAAATACTGCAAAAAGGAAAGTTATTTATGAATGACCTAACTTATTATATTAAATAATTTGATATTGCTATCGAGTATCTTTGTTATCTGAAATAGTAGTGGAATATTTATAAATTTATGTTATTGCAAAAAGCTATGCAACTTCATATATTTTTAAATAAAATTTTTAATGTAAATTGGACTGAAATGTTCGTCGTTTAAATATAAATAAATAAAGCAAAAAATAAATGGCACTAATTACCTCTGTTCGAACTTCCAAGACTTGTTTAAATTCAGTAGACATTGAAGCAAGTTTAGACTGTAAAGCGAGGACTACACTCGAAGAATGTGAAAGTAAATGGTGGCCATTTTGTTGAGTCTGCCGTTGTTTCTTAGCTACTTCCTGAAGACGAGCTATTTGCTGGTTTAAACTGTTGAGATCTTCCTTGATGATATAAGTCAATTCTTGAATTTCAGTTGGTCGGTCATTGAACAGTGACTTTCTTTTTGCCACTATAAATTAAATTACAATTAGGAACTTACTACAAAATCAATAATAAAAAGGTAGAAATACAGTTTAAAATAATGGGCTCCAGTGGCCACCATGTCTAAAATACTATTCAAATGCAATATTGTCCAAACGTATAATAATTGCAAAATATTGTATGTGTAGATGATTCGTTACTAGCATTAAGAAATCTGCGATCGTGAAATAAATAATTAGCATGAATTAAACGAAAGTATTTGTCAACTCTGAAATATAGAATTAAAGTAATATGTATGGAATGGAAAGAGGGTGGCTAATTTCAAACTCAAGTAACACTGTCACTATATAGGACAATAAAATTATCCCAATCTTTGGAGACGTTAGCATTGTTCTTGAGAACCAAACACACAGGACGTTCTTAATAAGGAAGCTAAAATTAGACAAACTACCTCCTGTCCTGAATGGCGACAATTTCAAGTAAGCCACCACCTTTCTTTGCATTTCATACAAATTGTTCATACTTACATAAAGTTAACTTTTCCAGTTTAGTGTATGTGCTACTGATATTCTTTCCTATAGTTCTGAAAAAAAACAATGTTTTCAAATGTTACGTAGAAGATCAATTTAAATAATATAAAGAACAAAACATATAGGTTGACTACTACAAACGTGCATCAGTTTTAAGATGGCCCATACACATTGTAGAATAAATAAATATAATCGTGGAGCAGGTTTCGTTCCTGAAGAATTAAAACTACTTAATACATCTCTACCAATTATTTTAATTATATAAAATTATTCTACAAGTCTTGTTTCATGAATTTCTAATTTCAACAAAATTTTACAATATGCATTCCATTTAAAATTCATGTAATCATCTCAAAAGACTATCAATGTTTAATGCAGATAAAAATAAAAGTGAAATAATAATATAATGAGAACTACTTGGTTTAATTTGTTTTATATATTCACAAAATTCATTACTTAGATCTGAATAAACATTTTTGTTGCAATTTTACAAAACTTCAGGCTAATGAATATATGAGTGTGTGTGTATATGCTACAAGACCTGTAGCTATGACATGTAAACACATACACGAGCTTAGGCTTTGTTACAATTAGTTATCAGAATAATTAGTCTCATCTTTGTTACTATTAGTGTTTTACTAAGACAAAGAGGAATAACAAGATCTATTCATCACATACTTGAAATAAATATTACATTTTAAAGCATTCTTATCTTGTAATAACCAATTAAAATGACACGAGTTGTCTGTAGCACAAATTCTTACAGTTTTGATAATATAATTCTGTTTAAAAACTAGTTTATTTAGCACCAGTGACTTCACACACCTTCCCCAATCAAATTGTAAATTGACATCAGGAATATTCATTGTCCATATTTGTGTATATGTTCATTCAGATATTTATAATCTAGCATTTGATTTTCCTTCATTTCAGAAACACATTTAAATATAAGTAATGCATCTAAATGTCAGGGAAGGAAGCATAATCACGTAAATGTTGTAAGACTAACCTAAATCGTGTATTGTTTACCTGGCAATCATCATAAATTCCGCATAACTCTGAATGTATATGGCCTTTTTCGGATCACGAACGGCAACAGCTCTCGCAATATTTCGGCCTTGTAACGAGCGAATCGTGTTGACGAATTCCGTCGTCCTGTCCCGTGAAGTCATTTTTTGAACTGTAATATCTGGAGACTTTGCAGCAGATGTTCCTAAAGAACCACCGTTCGATTCATAATCATTGTAAACGTGCTTTTTGTCTGCTTCCCGACTCCACAGATTTTCTGAGCTACTCTTGCCTCCTGTTGATATTACAGTAGGTGCTTGCTCTGATTCAGAAGCACCACGTCGCCTCCTTGTGGTCATTGGTTCATTAAATTAATATTTGAAAAGAATTCTTCTGCCACCCTACAAAGAACAGAACAACACCTTTTTTTAAAAAAATTATGTACTTTCTATACACCAGAATTGAACACACTAGTATAGTCCTCTTCCTTGCATAATTAGTAAGTTTGTGATTCACTGAGTTATCAAATAAAAACCACGCGAATTATCGGAGGAAACCAGACGTGACAATTGCCAAACATCTGGTCTTGTTCTACTGACGAGTACCTTCTACCTCCCATGACAGCTGACGATCGTATCCCCTCCCTCCCCAGTAAACAATTCAACGTCACTGTCTTGTCTCCACATGAAAAGATTGTAATTGATATAGTCCAACGCTTAACAGAGCTTCTGTCACGTATAAATGAAATTGTGTAAACGTTGTATAAAAAGGGCATTAGTATTGTTTGCCTGTTATTTATCTGACTAGTACGCTACGGAGATATTTTTTTGTAGTCGTTTAAGATTCTGACATGCTCGCTCATTCTAATACTGGATTCAGTTGTCAGCTGTGGAGGACGCGATTAGGAACTATTGAATCTGCGTCCACGTACTGCATCGTATTCTAATCGTCGGGAATTTTAAAATAATTCTTTGTAAATTTCTACGTATCTGTTAATAATATTCTAAAAATATCATGTGTTTTAAAATTCATATGACAGTACCTTTATGGATCAACGATTTGTCGTTATTGCGTATCATACAATTTTCAATCGCAACAAGGATTGCAGAAACGTTAATTTCTCGTTAATTCCCTACTTCTTTATCTAGTTGTATCCATGAATTGCCAATTTATGTGTTATATATTTGTTTCAATTATAGCAATAGTTTTAGATTCTATTATTTGCAACTACCTTGGGCTATTTATCAATACTCCTCCTACTTTCTTTCTGATTCGTAACCCGAATTTTGTCACTTACCATTTTACAGTCTTTGGACATTGAAAGGTCTGTGCAACTAAGAAGGTCAATGTATGAACTTTCAGTATGTTGTTTGTAATCATCAATTGCGTATCATAATTATTACAGAAACAATAAAAATAAATAAATATTATCAAACTAATAACGTATTGTAAACTTTATTATACTTTTCCGCTAAAGTTGTTAACTAATGTTCATGAAGTTGCTGTAATGGCGGCCATGTCATGAAGATACCAAGTCAGTGCGGTGGGCCCACAATGGAAGATAGTTCTCCATCACAAAATCATAATGGGCAGCTTGGACCTAGTGGTGGAGTAAATGTAGGAAACAAGCAGAATGATGATGAAAACCAAAGAACTCAATATTCGATACCAGGAATTTTACATTTCATTCAACATGAGTGGGCTAGGTTCGAAATGGAGAGGTCGCAATGGGAAGTGGATAGAGCTGAATTACAGGTAAATTGCGGTCCATTTTCCTTCTTAAAATTAATTCAGATTGTTGTACGTTATTTCCTAGACATAGCGCGATTGATGGTTGTGTTTTTTGTTGTACTACACGTATCAATAATGTAGTAGTAGGCCAATGACTGGATACAGGAGTTGTCAATATTCTTTCGCGAGTGTCGTTTTGTCCGCTAATCTCTTACTGTCATGTTTTAAACATTTTCAGGCCAGGATAGCTTTTCTTCAAGGTGAAAGGAAAGGCCAAGAAAACTTGAAGAATGATTTGGTGAGACGAATAAAAATGTTGGAATATGCTTTGAAACAAGAAAGGTATTAAATTTTTCGTTAATTAATCGTAGGTTATGTTAAACAAATTTAATTTTGATCAAATTAATTGATATAAGAAACTTTATTTTCTAGAGCAAAATACCATAAACTAAAATATGGCACTGAATTACAACAAGGTGATGTGAAACCCCCCATATTTGATGAACCTGGTGGTCCAGAAGCCCCTGTAGATGGCGAGGCATCATTCACAGCACTCAGTAATGTTAGTTGGCGGCAAGGAAGACAACTGTTGCGACAGTAAGTAATTTTTTTAGAGGTCTGGTGTATTATACAATAACTGTTTTTCTGAATATGAAATAGGTGTTATGACACATTAGGTTAAATGATTTCTTAAACAGAAGAGGGACTAACAACATGACAACACTACTTACTGAACAGGGTCTCTAAAGACATCACTCTTAGCCCACTTACTATGAAGTATTACACTGCACAGTATTTTTTTGCAATGGGATGTAAAACAATACTTTGCAGATAACTGGTGTCAATATAAAAGTGATGTAGAAAGATGTAAACAGTGGATATAAATGACAGTTTTAAGGGAAATAAAAATGCTTGAACTACTATTTTACAAGAAATTAACTTCAAATTGTCACAGATTGCTTACATGTTTTTTTATTGCAGCTATTTCCATACCTCCAATATTAGCTTGTTTAATTACTTGAACAGAATTCCTGAGACTGACATTCCTGTCATTTCATATCCCCACCATTACATACTTGTCTCTAGACAATGTAATCATTTATTACTCAAATGTAAATAATATAATTATGTATTATACTATATATAAAAATAATGGAATTTATTAATTTCTGTTCCTAATACCGTTGGAAATTGTGGTCAGACGACACATGTGTTAATCCTACACATTTTGATTGTTACATCAGTAATTTTTAATTTCCAACTATTTATCCCCATTTTTTGTAAATCCTAGAGTGATTTATCAATGACAGACATTTTATTTTGATGAAGTGAAATATTAAATTACAGGAAATAAAATTATATATTAAATAACAGGGTAATAATCTTTTATTCACTTTAAGATTTATTATATTTTTCGGTCTGGTTTGAACATAAAATGATAAATTTGTATAGAAGCAGTCCTGATCTTTGTTATTTTAGTTTTTATGAGGGAGACTGTGTAACTTGAAATTGACAACTGAATTAATTGTTTCCCGAACAGTGCACTCCTAATAAAACCACACTCAATTTTTTTGCTATTGCAGGATCTGTGCCTTCTCTTCCACTAATTCATCTCTAGAGCTCTTCTATTTACTCCTTTGCAACCATCTCAATTCTTCCAGACAAATTTTGTTCTTCCTCTCTTAGGTTGTGTCTACCAGCACATCCCTTGTCAAACTGTTTTCATTTGATAAGCATTCTTGTAAAGGTCTGCTTATTTTCCTTTATGTTTTATGGCACATATATTTTATATTGTGAACCAAATTTTGCTTCCCTATTTCTACTGTTTCCACACACTCACCATTCAACTACCCCTTGATTTGTCTTTTTCCTTCCTTGACTGAGTGTTCATTCTTCTGTATAATATTGTCCATTATTCAGTGTTCAGCATTTTGACTTTCCTTTCTGCTTATTAATTCTATTGTGATTTATGTCTTCTTAGCCCTTTTACCTGTCTTGAATCCAGTACGTTCCTTTCCTACTGGTTTTTCACTTTCCTTTATTCTTCTCCAGTGACATTCTTCACTTTCTGACCTGTTCATTTCCTTTTCCATTTTAATTTCTGTTTCTATTTTATCCACCTTTTTTTAATTTTGCTTTTTCCTATTTTCTTGTAGCTGGTGTAATATTAAATTTCAGGAAGAAAATAACTTTCAATCAGATAAAAACTGTACTGGCTAATACCAGCTGTAAAATTTATTGTAATACTATACTTGTACACAAGCGGCGCCTCCATACAGTAAAATATTTGTATGTCAAATAAAATTAATGCATTGGATTCCAACAATATTGAACCAGCATGTCTAACCTCAGGACACTAGGTCTGAAAGTTGTGCTGATTGGTTATGCACCCTCAAAATAATTTGTATACAAAGGAATGAGAGAAAGATGACAGCTTATTTGAATTGAAGTTTGGTGTGACCATTCAGGAGAGTTGGAAGTTCTTAAAATTTTCAGAGCCTCCTCATTCAGAAGAAAAGCAACACATCTCATATGCCAGCCAGCTAGCTGTGGAGAATGGAAGTAAACAATAGCTCACTAACTTTTTAACAAGGTGCCACGAGAAAGGAAAGGCTCTGATACATACAGGCAACATACATATATTACGTTTTTGCAGTTATGTAGTGTGGCATAATAAGGGAGGGTTTATGCTAGCTATTGTTTAAGTCTAAATTGACATAAGCCTATTTAGACTTGTTTAAGTAGGGGGGGGGGGTGACCTATATTGGTGACTTTATCAGCATATTTGAATGTATTGTACCATAACAGCTAGCACAATTTAAAGATGAGCTCAATTAGAGTTTAAAAATTGCCAGATTTGATTTAACTTGTAAAAAAGGAAACATTGTTGGTATCTTCATTTGAAATTAGCACTTGGTAAGTTTTGAATCATTATTATTGAAGAACTGTGACACACAAGTTGTAATTTGCCTTCTTTAGGGAATAATTCAATTTATGAATATAAAAACGTGCATATAGGAGGGCATTAGTAAGACTTAGATGGAAAATGGTAAGTAAAAGGCTGGGAAGCACTGGTCTAGACAGAGAAAGGACGATTGACGTCACTGATTCAACACTTGCATACATACCTACCAGATGTATAAGCTTAAATCTACTGGTTTTTAGCCAGAAAAACATATGTTTTTTCATAGCGAGTTACATTTTGTTAGCTAGCCGGATGGGGGCTATCCTTAGTGATGACGCTGAGCCTCAATTTTAGGTAGGCTACCACCTTTCTGTCTTTTCTTTCCATGCAAATTGTTTTAATTATTTTGTTGGTGTCACATACTTACTTGTTCTTTATTACCTTTCTCAAATTTATTTTTGTTCCTACTTTACACCTGTGCAATGTGTTAGATAATTTGAAATATTGTTGTTGACTTTGTTACACCAAATATCATTAAATTATTAATTTGAAGAACAACCTTCAGTTCCTTATGGTGACACCGCACTTCACTTTCAGGTAAGCCACAACCTATCTCTCTGTCCTTTCCATACCAATATTGCAATTACTTTTGACAATGTCACATCCTTACTATTATAATATATATCACATTTAGATAAGAAAGAGAGACAGCAGTCAACTTATTTGAAATCAACAGTTGGTCAAGTCTACTACACTGTCTCTCTTTCCTATCCAAATGTGTTATTTAATTTGACCCTGTTACATTTCCTAAAGCATTTCATTTACCAATACAAATTATTTGCAGATATCTTCAAGAAATAGGTTATACTGATACCATCATTGATGTAAGATCAAATAGAGTTCGTTCACTTTTGGGACTAAACAATAATGCAGAATGTGAGGAGAATCTGAATAATGCAGCAGTGGTTAGTACACTTAATGGGAACGAATCGTCTAATAAACGAGCCAGTGAAAATCAGGGCCGAAGGACACCAGCAAAGAAGGTACTTCATTTAAATATAATAGTGTAGTTTCTTAAATAATTTTTCTCCAATAATTTTTTATCCATATATTAGGCAGTGTTCACAAATTTTACCAGTGCATTATATATTAGGGATTATTAAAATACTTACAGCTTTACAGTTTGCAATTAATTAGACAAATAATATATGAAATTATATCAACCTGTTAAATGTTATCCAGTTTTAACTAAATAGTTATATTAATTATTTGGAATACATTTTCTTGGGTTTTTTAAATACTTCAGAGCTGTGTAGATTTTGAATTGTTTGTAGTTTGGATATTTGTCTTTTATGGAATTTATAATAACCATTTGTATTGCAGGCACCTCCATCCTTGGCCGAGGCAATGATTCTTGATACTGAAGCAGCTGTTATGGCAAATTTTGAATTTTTGGCTAATGAAGAAGTGGACATGGATGATGATGATGATATGAGTGATGATCTTGATGAACCCCCAGATGATGACCAAGATGATGTTAAAACAGCAAAACGAAAGAATAAAGTATGTGATGGTTTGCAGTATCATTTTATTTAATAGTATACGCCAAGCTTCAATTTCAGGTAATCCACCACCTTTCACTCTTTACTTTACACACTATTTGTTTTAATTGTATGGAAAGAGAGAGAGTGAAGTTGACTTACCTGAAATCAACCGTTGGTCCAGTCTGACTAAGGAGTGAAAATTTGAGAAATTATTTTCATCCTCAGCTCAACTGGATTGTCTTTCTTTCCTATCAGAATGTTCCACTTAATTTGAACTTGTTACATTTTCCTTAAGTGTGTATGTGTGTGTCTTTATATATATTTATATATATATAACATTGTGATGAGGTCAAATTAAAAAACAAATTTAGATAGGAAAGAGAGACTGAAGTCAACTTACCTGAAATCAGATAGAATATTTTCAAGGGCCTGAGCCCCCTTCGTCAGGAGAGAAGGTCTGAACTGTCTGCCGGCTGGAAGATATATATTTGAAAAAAATATTATCCATAAAAATATATTATGCCTATGGAAGTATCCATTATCAGGTAGCCCTTACACAATTGTGTTCCAACTTCAGAGAAGTTTGAGGAAAGAGTTAGAGATCTACACAGCACCTCTTCAGAAGTATATTATTTATTTGTGCATTCATAATTTATGTTTAGTAATGTAAACAGTTTATCATCTTATTGTAATTTCAAAAGTTGAATCTTTATTTATTTACCTATAAATGTGTGTAAATTTTTAAATAGTAGTCGCCATGCATATAATTTCTTGTCTTTCATGTTTTAGGTGTATACATTTGACATATGAAAGCATAGGATGAATATGTCAAAAAATTCTGATTAAATTAACCAAATGTAGAGACTATGTGGTTTTTACAAATTTCAACTTTATGTTTTAATAGCTGAAGTAGGGTTATTTAACCCTTTCCGTGTTTACAACCAGTATGTTAGTATTAGTATATCTGCCCTTCCTGTGCCGTTGAGTGTTTGACTATTTTTATGATTTTAAAGGATCTACCAAAACTACCCTTAATTTTGTGGGAACTGAAACTAACACGAGTTACATAAGGAACATACAGAACTCAACATTGTACAAGGTCTAATAGGTGATTGCAACATGAGACCTTCATGCCGAAAATGATATATAGAGGTTCAAAGAAAACCACTATGCCACAATGGGTTTAAAGAAAAGACGTTCTTCCTGTGCTCTTATATCAGTCAATTGGCATTTTTGCAATTATTCGCATTCTGAATATATCTAGTACAATTTATATTTATAATTTAGCTATCTGCTTGCTTGCTACCACTTAGTCTTTGCTACTTTTTTTGTACTGTAGGTCATGATGTTTCTAGTACAAAACACCCTTCATCCATTGACAATATTCTCTCACTGAAGCTTGACAAGCCTACCTTTATTTCATTTTTTTAAAGTTCTTTAAGTTGTATGTGATATGATTCTTTAGTTTTCTGTCCATTTAATGTACAATAATTTCTAGCGGAGTGTTGTTCATAATTAGCTTTTCAGAACATTTCCTCTTGTGGTTTTGAGAGTAATTGGCCAATAAAACTTCGGAATATGGTAATAATAACTTGTAAAAAGTATTTTCTGTTTTGATTTTAATGAACTCTTATCTGAATTTTATATGTTAAAATTACTTAATTAGTTTTGGATACAAAATTAGCTTCATTTGACTTTACAATAAATTCTGTTGCAGAGTTTGATGCTCAGTGAAACATTGGCTGATGATGTTGATGCCGAGGCAGAAGAAGTTTATAATGAACTGAATATGATCACTGAAGTTGAGGATGCTAGTGGAGATTTACATTCACAGGGTGATCCTGACTGGAGTGAGTTAACCTACCTATTTAGTTTTTAGGATATTCAAACTAATTTCAGGAAGCAAGCAGGGCTTTTGAGTTTCCCAGACCTTGTATTTATGGCTATCAAAACTAATTTCAGGAAGCAGAGCTTTGAGTTTCCAAGAGTTTCCAGGGGGACATCGACGACCTATCGGCAGTGGATTGAGAGATGAGGAAGTTTTGGATTCTACTTTGGGCTTGGGTGATCTAGCTCAGTTGACTGTTAATAATGAAGCAGAAGCAGCTTATGACGTGAGTGACGTTTAATTTGTTCCTTAGTGTCATTTATTGTTTGGTAATATTTATTATATAACATAGAAATTAATGTCTGTTAAAAATAATATTCTAAAAAATGACCTTCGTACAGACAAATTGAAAATAAAGAAATAAAAACTAAGAAAATTTAAAACGGCTAGATGTTTTGACATGGCTGTCTTGGAGTCTTTCCCCCTAATGGTGATGAACTTAAGACAAAGAACTTTAATAACATTAATTAGGGCCAAAGAACTTTAATAACATTAATTAGGGCCAAAGAACTTAAAATAAAACATTAAATAGATCTTCATTAGTAGTCCATAGGATTTAAGACTGTTGATAACCAAGTATTCCTTTCATGTCAGTTCTAGCAGAGTTGCACTGAAATGAACCTTGTCATCAACTTTGTCCTTAGTTCCACATTTCATTTTCAACAACAAATTTTACCACCAGATCCTTGTATTAACTATTATTTGACCATTATATCCTGTTCCCGTATCAATCATAAATTAAATTTTAATTGGTACCACAAACCAACCTTTTCAGGCAGTGTTCTAAATTTTTTATTTTACCATCCTGCTACACAGAAGCACACTATTTTTTACAATTTGGTGGACAAAGCTGTGTCATTGTTGAATCTTGTCCATCGGTTTTAAAACTATGTCAAAAATATTTTACTGGCTAACCTCTACCATATTGAATTTATTTCCAAGTGCTTAAACGTAGATTAGCTAGAATTAATTTTGTACTCTACCAGAACAATATTATAAGGAAAGATAAGAACAATGAATTTGCTTTATATCTCTGTGGTATGTTATCATTGGTTCTAATGCAACTTAATATTTAAAAACTGCAATTTTCAAGTTTAATTCCAGTCTTAAGTTTATACTGTTAGAAAAAGACGCTAATCCGTGTCGAAAAATTCAGCACTTTTATATTCTGTTGAGTCTGCATATTTCAATCCCCATTATATTAACTGAAAATAAAAGTTGTAATGTTTTAAAATTATGCAGAAAACTTTCACCCGCTGCAACATGCACAATGCAGTGGCTATGTCCTTAGTGCTGCTTACCTAAATTTTTGTATGATAAAACACCAATGAATAACATCATTTTGTTAATTCATAATTTTTGTTTTTAAATCCATTTATTTTGTGGACCATATTTTCAGTTAAAATGTTTATAGTACTTTTCAGTCCAGAATGTGTAAGTACAAAACTGCGTTTTCTCTCTGCTTTTACAGATTGCCAATACCAAGGAATCTTACCGAAAAACTTGGAATGCAAAATATACTTTGAGAAGTCATTTTGATGGAGTTCGTGCATTGGCATTCCACCCTGTTGAGCCAGTTTTGATAACAGCTAGTGAAGATCACACACTTAAATTATGGAATTTGCTGAAGACTGCACCTGCAAAGAAGTGAGACTTAATGTTTTTTAGTATGCATTCTTTTCATGTTGCAGAAAAATTACTATATAAACTCGTATATGCCATGTAGCCATGAAAGACACACAAAATTATTTATAAATCTTGCTTATTTCGTATATTTTTTATTTTGAAAGTAAATTTAAATTTTTTATACAAAAAAAGTATTGTCTTCGAAAACTCACACGTGATGTTGACCACTGCCCAAATGGCAATAAATCAACAGTTGTACATGTCTAATAATAATTCAGCAACAATTCCCACTGTGCATATGACCTAACCAAATTCCCTCTACACCACAAACTCTCACATCATCCTAACCCAATTTGTACTCTCCAAGGAATTACCTGCCATCAGATGAGTATGTCAGCCTGTTCATGTGACAACTGGAACAGGATCTTGTGGAGACTGCTATTGGCCAATCTCGGTTTCTGAATTCCTCTCAATTCCTAAACACCAAATATCCCGTTAAGTTCACATGGAACCACAACCATCATCATCTTCTTTAGTTCTGGCCTAGTTTACATGTCAAACCAACTAACACCTTATAATACCCTCACTTCAGCATTTATCAACCTGACCACCAAATATTTCATCCTCTACAGTGTAGCCATCAGGAAAACTTGAATCTTATCTACCGAGAATAGTCTGGTGACGTTTACTAACTGAATGCTCAAAACCTGTGTAAATAGAAGTTACCTCCAAAACGGAGTTAGGTTATCCAGCCTGAACTTCTGCCACATTAAGATAGAAAGTTGTTTCTATTATGTATCTCATCTTCCTTTGTTGATTTTAAAACAGTATGTTGTGTGAAATTAAAAAAAAAAGAAGATAAAAACATCTAATTAGTTCATACAATTGCTTGAAACTGGATAAATTATTTTTATATTTCGTTTATGGAATTGATTTGCCCTCAACCAATATTTTCAAAATAATATTAGATCCTACACCAATGTAAAATCAGTTATGTTTTACTTAAATTTAGGCTTTTATTTGTTAAGAATTGATTATCAAACTAATGCAAGAATATATTGAAGATGAGATTATTATTTCAGATCGGCATCATTAGACGTAGAACCACTGTATACATTTAGAGGCCATACAGGTGCTGTGCTGTGTCTTGCCATGACAGCAACTGGAGAGCAGTGTTACAGTGGTGGTTTGGATGGCAGCATACATTGTTGGAATTTACCTTGCACCAATATAGATCCTTACGATTCTTTTGGTAAGAAAATGGTGCTATTTACCTATTCACATAATCATTATATATTTAATTTTCTATGCAATCAATCAATAATTTAATTATCATTAATAATTATAAGATGTCCATGTATACTAATTATATAAATAAATAGCCAAATTACAGACCAAAATAAGTGCACAATGAAATTCCACACAATGTTTCTGCAATCCTTGTTGCTTTTGACAGGTGATTCAAAAAACGTAAGAGCTATAAGAACGAAATGTCATACAAATCAGGTGACAAACTCTAAAGCTGTGGTGCTTGTTGCTTTCATTTGGTGATTAAAGAAACACCTAATCCATAAGAATGACAATCCAAACAAACTCAAAAGCTCTGCTGCTTTGTGTGGTGAGTCATTATTATTATTTTTTAATTACCTGATGAAAGCAACAAGAATTGCAGAACCATTGTGTGGTATTTATGTGCATTCTTATTTTTGTCTGTTATTTGCCTATTTATTTATATAATTAATCAGTGTAGTTGTGCTATGTCGCAGGGGATTCAGATACTAGCACAATTTTATGTAGGTCAAAGACTAGTTAGTACTTTCCTTTAGAAATTTCTCTACAAAATATTGGTCTGTCCCTTACCCTTCAACCTGTCTGGATTGGGTGGCCCTACAAGGAGCTTAAGCTCTCACGGTCATTGGGGGATGCAAACCTCTGCATCACATGTTCAGACAAATTGGTTGGTTTATTCATTTATAATTCAATTGAAGTCAGATAATTATAACTATACCTGCAAAACACAATTAAATTTATGTATTTACTAAAACTAGTTTTTCTTTTTCTTTTTTTTTTTCAAAAAAAAAACAAGATCCTGGCGTTCTAACTGGCAGTATGGAAGGTCATACTGACGCTGTATGGGGACTGAGTATTCATAGCCAACAGCTCCAATTACTTTCATGCTCTGCAGATGGCACTGTCAAACTGTGGTCACCAACTAGCAAGATACCACTACTTTCCAATTACTCTTCTGAACAAGGTTTGTTAGTTTATTTATAATATGATATAAAAACATTATTTCTGATTATTTAGTCATATTAGTATTTGTTTCTGTATGCAATTAAATGTCACCATGATGTTTTCTCTTATATTTGTATTGGCTATAATCAATATGTATCAAAATTACACTTTTATCCAATTTAATTCATATATTTGATCACTTCAAATATTTTTTTGTGTTGTTTGATAAGATATATGTTAATAGTTATAGTTCTATTTGTATTAGTATTAAAATATAATCTTAATGTGTTCTAAATAACTCCATATTTTTAAGTAGATTGTTGTGATATAATTTTGGAACATCGCTCACAACACACAATGATGATATGCTTTTCAGACGGTGCTCCGACTTCTGTAGATTTTATCAGAGATGAGCCCAATCATATGGTCGCAGCATACAGCTCAGCTCATTGCATTGTCTATGACTTGGAGACTGGCAATCAATTAATACGTCTAGAAACTAGCCCAGTGAGTTTAAGATTTTTTTGACTACTTTCATAATTTTTATAAATTGTTACTATTATTGGGCAAATAATTCTTTGGCATCCGATAGTATGGTCAAAACTGATTTGGTGGATGATTAAGGAGAAAGTAGGTTTCTTATACCAATTAGAAAATAATCATGAATTTTTAGTGGGTAAATTGACATCAAGAACTTCAAACGCAAAAGTAAATTGTAAATTGGGGTGGTAGTTGTTGAAAATAACCAAATTAGTAATGAGGGAAACGTGAACAATAAAAAAATTCAGAAGAGGCCCATAGTTTTTAATTTAGTTTACGATTCAATTTTTATTTCTGACTGCAAGACCCGTTTGCCACTACATTATACATCCAAAACATCTGTAGTAAATATCAATTATCACAAAATAAGATTTGTATGAAAACTTCATCTTCAAGCAAAGACAACAATTTTGAAATATTTAAAATCAAATAAAACAATATCCAGAGCATCTGGTATAACTAACTATATTTCTCTGGGTTCTTTCCTCAAGTCTTGGAGTCAAAAAAGGTAGTCCTTGGGAATGCTTGGTTTTGTTAATAGCAAATTTAAGATTGTATAATAAATTATGTTTAATATAAAGGTTTTGAAAATGATTTTACTGCTAGATAAAGAATTTATTTTTTATAGATTAATTGTGTTGTGGCTCATCCACTGCTTCCATTGATTATTACCGCTCATGAGGATCGCCATATTCGCTTTTTTGATAATACAACTGGAAAGCTGGTTCATTCAATGGTAGCACACTTGGATTCAGTGACTAGTCTTGCTGTTGATCCCAATGGCCTGTATCTTCTGTCAGGAAGTAAGTTTTATGTTTTATTAACCCACTGTAATAAGTGAAGTACAAAAACTATTTTTTTAAAAATATTTATATTAAGTTAAATGGTAAGAAATACAAATGCTTATGTTTCATTAGTGGCCAAGAGCATAGGGAAAATGCCCCCAAGGTAACATAACAATAATGTGAAATCCTGGTTCACAGGACTGGCAGAGTTTAATTCAGACATGTAACATGGTGGGAAGGGAATGGGGAGGGGTTGTTATTTGTCTTTATTGTAAGTTGTGTGTACCAAGTTTGGCTGAAATTGCTCCATGTGTTGAACAGTCTGTACAGAACATGCACACACACACACACACATTTACTTTTATTTATCATAAGATTTTTTGGCTACAAATACATTGACTGGCTATATTATTATGACCACTGACATTTTGCAGCAAATTAACTATATAGGACCAGAGCAATATAAACACAAAGCAGGAGAAATTATTTCTTTTTGAAGATGTGTAGAATTTTTGCTGGTGCTCTGATGAGGTGGTCACAATAATCTCTCCAGCCAGAGTAGATTTAATTATTGTACATGTTGTGTTCTCGTCGCCAGTTGCATATTACTATTTGATCATCTAATGTAATTTTTACAGTTATAGTTTATTCATATTTTGCCACATTTTTTAGGTCACGATTGTAGCATTCGCTTATGGAATGTGGAGAACAAGACTTGTGTTCAAGAAATAACTGCACATCGCAAAAAATTTGATGAAAGTATATTTGATGTTGCATTCCATCCTTCACGGCCATACATCGCCAGTGCAGGTGCAGACGCTTTGGCCAAGGTGTTCGTGTGAAATAAATTGTGACGACGCACACTTCGGAAGAGGATCTTGCAATTTAGTGTGCTAAAATGTATAACGTTTTTTATACTTCATTTGTTAGTAATGCATGGTGAGTCTGTCAGATGTGGGAGGAACTGAACTAAACAAACGGGTAGAATCGTACACTCGTCAATATTTTCCTCCTCCTATTATTAATAATCCTTTTGTTGGCATGGCCTGGAATAAAAAAATGTTTGTGTTCCTTGGATCAGTGAGCCTTTGTCATTTAAATAGGAACAGTATAGGAAAAATAATTTGGTTATGCTGGATTTTATATTTCCATCCTGCATTATGCAAACTAATGTTACCTTTCATTGCCTACCAACTTGCCTAAAATTTTCTTTTCTTAGTATACCTAACTGTGAGCATAATATACAAACCTGACATTGGAAACAATCTTGCAAATTATTGTAATTGGACAGTGCACATACATATAAACATAGGATGGACTGTATAAATCAACAATTAACGCATAGATTTTTGTTTCCGTTAGTTTTTGCTCATAGTTGCGAGTCGTAACTTTAATTGAAATTTAGGTTCAGGTCTGGTATAAAAGGGCTGGTATTATAATTGTGTACGTTAAATTATACATGTAATTCTTTTTTAAATGACTGCAAATAACTGATTCAGCGGTTGGTCAAAGTATATTAGAGACAGAACTAAGAAAAATGTGTGTTTAATTGTAAAATATTGTATTTAAAGTAGAACTACTATGTAGCTCCAGAATAAATATGTTATACTTAATTTTACTATACTGTGTTGGGAGCTATTCCAATAATCACAAAGTTTTTTTTCTATATTAAATGAACTGTATAATTTGATCACGTTTATAAACCTTAGTTTTATCCTCTCTCCATAGATATTTCATATTACCTTACTCCAAAATTAGATCACAAGTGGTTTCTATTTTCAATCAAATACAATGTTCTTTATAGTTCTTGTAATGTGCTTGATGGTTTGTATTTTTCTAGGATCTGTATCTCCATGATTTGTTTATGTATGTGCTATATTTACCTATGTACATCTCTGCACATATATTTACACTGATTTGCCTTTATTTACTTTGTTCTTTTTAATAAACAATGTAAAGTGCCCCAAACGTGCAAATGCCCGCTCACGAGGTGTTAAATTATTGTTTATGACTATTAAAGTAACATTTGAAAGTGTTTAAATATGATTGGATAATACTGCATGGTTGTTGAAAATTTCACCAAATGATTGTAGGTTTAGAAATATTTGCTGCATTACATTACGTATTTTAATCGCATAATGTGCAGGCCACATTGAAAATCAAACATAATCAATATCATGCTCTGTATTTATTTTAATATTAGAGGACAAAATAATAAGCTTCAATATACGAAATTATGATTTGTATCAAATTTTTAATCCTACATTTTCAGTGCACTTATTGTTTTGTCTTGTTAAGGTTTTCTCAAAATTGTATTAGAAATGCGATTTTATGTATGTACCGATTCATTTAAATTGTGATGAAAAGGCGTTAACAGGGAAACACTTGCTGTCTAAACTTTGCCGGACTTTTCTAAATCTTGTTACTTAATATGCATTTATTGAAAGATATTGTTCTGTTGGGAGAATTACAGATAAACTACTCAAAATACATTTCTAGATCATTTAATTTGAACCAAATGGCTGTGTAAACATATTTTTACCAATACTATTCTGTTCCAAAATTAAGCTGAACGTAAGAAAATATGTGACGTCACAGTCGATCAGATTCCCTTTCACGACGCCACGAAAATGTGCGTCAATATTTTGTGTGTGACAGAAACACGATAAAATTTGTGTTCAGGAAACTCGTTCGGTCGTACGTTCTAAATATCTTGAATGCTCCTAAGTACCTGGATTTTCCTCAAACTCTTTCATACGAATCTGATTATTTCATCGCCTATTCAATTTAAAATAACCATTAAATACCAAATTTATTGTTAATAAAAATAAAATCTTGTAAATATTACATTGGACTTTAGCTTAACTAGAACAAAGTCCAACTAAATAAGTGGTAATATTATTTTGTGTTTTCATTTTATTTATGTATCTGTGAGTACAAAGATGATGTAAAAGATTTTTGACACACCGTCATCCGAGTCGAAATTTCAATTTCGTGAACTTGAGTTTGGTTTTAGAAGAGAGTAAATTTACAAAATACTTATTATATTGCTTCATGAAAAATGTAAATTACCAGATATTCAATAAAATGATTGAATTTTCCCACATATATCTTAATCCATAACCAAAAAATTAAAAATAATAAAAGACTCACATTTTGTATTTGTTTTCCCAAATATATTTTAATCCACAACCAAAACGTGAATACGGGGGATTCGTGTTTTATTTGTTTCTACCGTCGTGGGACGACGTTTGTAACCTGGACGACTTCTGTCTTGCGTTAACTGAACTTAATTTGGTTTTGTATGGGTTTAAAGAGTAATTTGATTTATAGTTTGTTAAGGTATCTGTTGACACAAAAAATATACATAATATGAATGTGTGTGTGTGTGTTAATTATATTCAGGTGCTAATTTGTCATCCCATTTTATTAAAAATCACTCTTGCGTTGAACGTGAATTAGAAGCTTTTGGCTAATGCCATTAACAAGATTCACGTTCAATAGTTTAGTGGTTTTTAATAAAAAAGTACACATGTAATTTTCATACGTTGACGTTTCAGCTCTATTATTAAGTAATGAAATACTCCGGTTTAATGAACACACTGCATGGGGGTTGAAATTCAGCATAATTGGCAATTTGCTATTTACTATCGTCTAATCGTGACTCCGCCCGCCATTGCACGGCTTTAGAGAGATTCCCCATTTTTATTTAAACCGCGTGTTTGTATGTGTGTATATTTGTGTGAATGTTCCTTATACAAATCTACACACTGTCGGGGTGAGACTCGTCCACCAACCCCCCAGGAGCGGGGGTGAAAATATTCAGCCGATATGTGGGTGTCTGGTAAATATTTTAAGGGTTCAAAGAGATTGATAGTGTTTCTACCGATGTTATCTGATTATAATTTCAGCCCCTAAGGGTTGGGGATGGACGCGTGTTACAAGAAAATAACGCTAATACAATCGAGGATGGAGTCAAATCCAGTTTTACGGATGTAGCCGAGTTTAATTATGGCATTCAATTGGCCATTTAACCTCCAGGTGCCACACGGGGGTAAAATTTTCCTAACAGGTCGATATTTGCGAGGAATAAATAATTGTTGAGGTCAATGACGTGTATAATATCTCTACCGATGTTGTTTGTAAAATGTCAACGCCCACACAGGGGTGGAAACATTCTGTACTTGAGTCTGAGTTTTACCCCCCTTACAACATGGGAGAGGAGCAAATGAAACTGTTTGAGGGTCAATGTGTTTAACCTCCTTGGGAATGGGAGGTGAAAACATTTAGGGGTAGGGGTCGAGTTGAGTTACGTAAAAATAACGCAGAATCTACGACACCCCGGGCAACGCCGGGCACCAGCTAGTTACAGGTGCAGGATGATGAAGTCGCAGGTCAGGTCTTGGCGCAACGACGTCACACACTCGTGGTCCTCACTGTCCTCGTTAATTAAGCAACTTTGGGTGGTTACTGTGAGTACGGCGGCGTCGTTAGTTTCAATCCCATCTCACTAATAATTTTATTTACAACGGAACTTGAAGTGATGCGACAACGTTTCGGTACGTGTTTGTTCCTTCATCAGGTCTTTCAAATTGTACAAAATGAAGTTGTTCTGTCAAGAAGCCAACATCTTCGTAAACAAAAAGTTGAATTGCTGTGTGCGTCAAGTCCGATAAGTTTTGGCCCAGGCGGGCAATGTCGACCTTCCAGAGTGTCCACTGATGGTAATTCCTCGAGGTTTTCAACTTGAATAACGAGGACTATTTCTAATCGCAGCTGCCTGCAGTCACGGGGAAGAGGAACAAGGTGGAAGAACCGCTCTTGGTACAGAGGAATAAAGTGTAAGAGTGTATTTAACAACAAACAATGATAACCTCTTCAGCAAGAGACACAATACAAAGTTATTCACAGTTTACTGTACGGGAGTCATGGACAGGGTTGGACGACATATGTTAAATTATAATAAATATCTGCGTAGTCGCTCAGCTGTCGTCAGAGTCCGAGGGCGGGTCCAGCGCCGTGTGCAGAGTCACGGCCACGCCCCTGTTGAGGCTCACGGCGGGGTAGAAGACCCCGTACAGGTCCTGGAACGCCACGGGGCCCTGCAACACCACCACGACGGTCACTCACAGCAGTGCACAAGATGGTCAAGAGCTTTACTCCTTGACAATTCCTTTCCTGGCGGCCAATCCGCCATCCCTGTTTGACGCACCTGCGGCTCCTCGTTGACGTAGAAGCTGAGCGTGTGTCTGTCCAGGTCGAGCAGGACGCCCACGGTGGAGCCCGCCTGGATGCCGCCGTCGCTCCTGGTCTCGTGGACGCTCCCGTGCATGAACCACGACCTCTGCCTGTCTATGTACATGCTCCAGCCCTTGTCGTCCTTGCCTGCAGAGCAGAGGTGCAGGTAGAGAGACAGCGAGAGCTAGAGCTAGGGCTGCAGCTACACCCCCCGCAGAGGCACTCACCCAGCATCTGGTCCCTGGTCACGTCCACCCTGGCCACGCCGAAGCTGGGGTCCGTGTCGGAGTCGTAGCGGTCCACGGAGAACTCCCAGTAGTGGACGCCGCGGGAGAAGCCGACGCTGGCCAGCGCCACGCGGTGCTCGTAGCCGTCGCACGTCACGGTGCAGTTGTCGTCAGACAGCCGCAGCTCGGGCGGCAGCGCGCACGCGTCCAGCGTGAACCACGCCACTGCAACAGATAGTCACAGGTAATATTTACACACGCGTAACGATACTGTTGTGATCTTTGCCAGGACGTGACTCACAGTTGACGTGACACGTGTCTGACATCATATAGAATAATAGATCGTTCGGTCCGGCCCACATAACACGCTGTGAGGCGCCATGACGTCATACTACGTCATCGCTGAAAGATTGGGTTCCTACGTCTGTCTGTGTGCAGCTTCCAGACAATGTTTTTATTTTTTATTTACGACAACGTTTCGGTACGTGTTTGTCCCTTCCTCACGTCTTCCTGCGGAGAAATTGTACAAAATGAAGTTGTTGTTGTCAAGAAGTGGTTAAACAAAAAATTTTCAAAATTTTTAAAAAAACAAAAAACTCATAATTTTCGACCTTTTTAAATGAACAAAAATTTCAAAATTTTCGACCCATTTTTAAAAAAATTCAAAATTTTCGACCTTTTGAAAAAACTTAACTTGAAAATCTTCGCCTTATTGCTGAAACCTTGTAAAGTTTGTGTTTTCCTTGATAGTAGGACGTGTTCGTATCTTCTTAGTTTGTTACAATATATTTTGTTCAACCACTTCTCGATAAACAACAACTTCATTTTGTACAATTTCTCCACAGGAAGACCTGAGGAAGCGACAAACACGTACCGAAACGTTGTCGTAAATAATAAATAAAAACATTGTCTGGAAGCTGCACAACATGTTGTATGTCAAACGTGTTTATTTTTTATTTTATTTTATCGTTGAAAGCAACAGAATTCTCCCTCACCTCAAGTAAATGTTTGTAATATAAATGTCAACTAAAGCTTGCCAGGCTCCACTCCCCTTTAACAGCATAGCATGGCATAGGCAAGGGATAACTACTGTGACTCTCACCCTCCGCCGTCTGCAGGCCGATGAGGTCGCTGTAGTCGCCCTCGCCCGTGCTGTTGAAGGCCTTCACCCTGGCATTGTACATGGAGTTGAAGTGCAGCCCGTCCACCGTGCAGATCGTCTCCTTGCCGCAGTAAACCTCCTGAGGACAATATTCATTGTCTTATGCTTTCAACAAGGGACACCAAAACCATAATCATCCAATTAATGTGAATTATATTTGTCGTGGTTCACGTTCACAGAGCTGTAATTTTTTTTTAAAAAATATTTGTATTATTCATTTTCTAAACTTCAAATTATATTTAATTTTTACTGTAGCCAAATACAAAAAAAAGAGCTTAAAGACTCTCCATATTTATAAAGTTTCCTCACCCTGAAGTCTCCGCCGCTGCCGTCGTCCAGCTCCAGCACGTAGCCTTCCACGAAGGAGGTCGGGGGCGGCTGCCACGCCACGGTCACGCTGTTGTTCTCCGCGCTGCACTCCTCGGGGATGACCGTGGGGGCGGCGGGGGCTGAAACACGGCGCCACAAACACCTACAAACAGCCATCTACTACATGCACAGTCCCTTGTGGCACACTTGTCAAAATTATTCAGTGTGTATTAATTGATTTTGTGTCTGAATTGTCTGTGGCTGAGGTAGGATTCAGAAATTCAAAGTGCTCAATAGACAGGTAAGTTTCAATTGGTGGACTTGTCGCAGGGTTCAACGGTGTTCAGGTGTTGTGGTGTCCAGTATTCAGTGTTCGAGTCTTTACAGGATCTTGGCGATGCCGGGTAGGAAGCTCATAGGCTCGGGTATGCCATTCTCAGTTTTGCTTTGGCCAATATTCTAAGAATTTAGTTGAATATGTATTAGGAGAAGTAAGAAAGGATATGCATTTATCAAATTAGAATACAGAAATAAAATAAGGTTCTGATGTACAATGAGTACATCTGACAAAAATTGTATTAGTTGTATATATTGTATTAGATTAGTGAACTCATTTAACTGCATATGAATATATAAAAAGTGTAAGGAAACTATGTTATCACACATATGTCTGTGTAGTAAGTACAAATACATAAATATGTCATTAAAACTACAGCATGTAAAGTAAGTGCACAGGTTTGTAAGCACAAAATACATGAAAATGCTTGGAGTTAATGTTGGCAAACGTGGCTGAAAAACAGATAATTACAAAGTTTCATCGGCCACTAAGAGTTGTACGGTACCGAAGTACCTCAAGTATCGTGTGGCGACTGGAAGGGAATCTCTGCCAAGCTAACATCTAAGATGACATGCAAGACACAGAGAACGTGGAGATGGTTATTTACCTGCAGGAAGCCTCTCCTCTCCGTCAGCAGCAGCTGGCACCGTGAGAAAGAAGAGACAAAAAGCAAGTTAGTGAAAACCACACACGATGCTGGACCCCTGTCACCGATGGCTCAGCACAGGGGCGCACACAAACAACTACAATTCATTCCGTTAAGGGCTACTTATAGCAATCATAATAGTAAGTAACAGACAGAATAACTCTGTGTGTTGTGTTACATGAGGAGGGCAGCACTTCGCAAATGTCTTGAAAGGCACTCACCAAAAATTTCAGCCATTTTTGACACACAGTTGTTATTTCACCACAGTTTCAGTGAGTCAGTGTTGAGTGTTTTTTGTTGTGAAAATGAAAAAAAAATATTATCGAGGTGTCACTAAATATCTGTGTTTTGAAAAGGCAATACGACCTACACAACTCAAAGACGAGTGAAATTTTCGTGTCAACGTCCCAAACACTGCTCAAGTTAACCACCCCTGGACAACCGTCCAATTAAAAAGTGAGAGGCTGTGAATGGGTGCAAAGAACGTGTTTGAATCAAGATTTAGAGGCAATGAGAAAAGTGTCTGCGCGTTGGGTGCCGCGTGTGGCTCAGGTGTGAACGTATCCAACGTTCTGTTGGCGCCGATTAATTTACTGTGGATGAAACTGTGAACGTGATGGATCTTAATGGAGATGATGTACTTCAGGCAGCTTTATTGCCCCTCCCTGTTAATTTATGCTCGCAATTTCGCCCTCCGATACTCGTGGCGCAGCCGTCCGGAAAAATGCTGCCATATATTAAGCGGAAGCATTTCATTTGCAAGGCTGCTGTAGATGGCGCTGGACAGCCACGAGCAGTTGCTACAACCCCCCAGAGGGGCAGGTCAACTAAATTATCCAATTAATACGAATTATTGATAAATCAGCCCTAATTATATTTATAATGTGAAGACGTTTCTTCAGGTATTTTCCAACCCCTTTTTCAAATAGGTTTGAACTTGTTAATGGTTTTAGAGTTGTTGTCCCGCCACCTTAACTGCAAGGCTGTTAGTTGTGAATGTCGTAGGAAAACCACTCCGTCGAGGGCGCAACATAGAACAGCAGTGGCTTACGCTTCATCTGTATGAAGTTGAGCTGCTCGATGGCCCTGAGGACGGACTTGTCTTCCAGCGTCAGGTCGAACTCGTGGGACGTCCTGGGGGTCGACACCATGTCCTTGTGCCACGTGATGTCCACGTTGGCCACGCGGTTTATCAGCATCGATCCCACCTGAAACAAGCCAACAATTAACCACTGCGGCCAAACTTTGCTCGAAGCTTCCGAGGGCTGAACCGGAGTCCAACTTTAAAACATGACAAAACCGCAAAGTTAGGGTATAACTTCAACCCCTTTGCAGCACCACGAGGGGCGATCAACCGAGATTGGTGTCAAAGCCGGGGTTATGGAGAGGTTAATTCTGACATTCACAGCGTCAGTGAAGCTGCCGGTCCGCGTACAATCTCAAACACGTACAGCAATTTCTACCAAACTTTGCTCACGTGCTTCTTACGATCAAGGAACAAACGCCGACGGATTAAGACACATTTAAAAAAATCGTAAACGACGAATAAAACGTTATCGGGGTCATTGAATTTGATAGAATTTCTGAGTGTCTAATTTCAACTCCAAAGGCAAGGGAGGGAAGCCCCTTAGGGTGCGGGCTACAGCAGTCGCTGAGTTATCCGTGGCGGTTAAGGTGATTTTATTTTCCCCCGTCGTGGAACTGGACGTGGGTGTCAAAAGGCTTTCTGACCCTCTTAAGGAACCAGGAGAATTCCCGGGGTAATTCAACTAAACACCCGGGCAACGCAGGACTATGATACTTCACCTGCAAGAAGGCGGCCGAGTCCGTCTCCTTGAGAGCCTCGATGCAGAACTGCAGCAGCCCCGTGGTGTTCTGCAGACGACACGTGCAGGCCGCGACCTGCTCCCTGAGGGCCCGCAGCTTCAACTCCCGCTGCTGCTTCACGAAGTCCAGCAGCTGGCAGCGACGGGCGTTGATGGCTTCGATCAGGGCGTCGCACTGCGCCGAGACGGTGCGCTCGAAGTCTGCGCAGTTCTCCTGCAAAACCGCCAGTCACACTGAGCGCTGTTGATGAACTTCGTCACTTCATTCATGCAGGACACTGACAGGGTTACTTTAACACTGCCAATTTCCTTTGTTTCACCTGAAGCTGCTGCAGCAGAGGACTTTAGATATAACTACAACTAAATAAAACAACTCTATCAATCTCCCACATCCACAAGACTCCTCTACCTATCCTTAATCCATATGGGGATCCACTGCCTGTTCCCACTCCAACATAATACAAACCAAACAAAACACCCCCTGGCGCCTTCGCAACTCAGTTATGCACAAAGACCTGCCACAAATCTACCAAGTCCCTATTAAGCAGCTCCATCAACCATCCAAATCCCACCATTGAGCTTCACCTTCACAAAATCGCAGACCGAATTGAATCCCCTCCTACCAACCTCCTTAACACTAACCAGATCATCATGTCGACGCCGCTGCTGGCGCAACAGTGCGGTGACGTCACACGTGCACTAACGACACCAGGAAGAAGCGGACACTGTGGTAACTTAGAATACGAGTCAAACAACAGAAATATCAACTTATAAAAAGTAGCAGCCAATTTGAAGTCAGGAGAAAAAAAGTATTTATTTATGGAAAATTAAACTACGTTTCGTCGGTAACTTTGCGACCTCTTCAGGTTCAACTTTAACAAAATGTAGATAGTGAGGTAAATTGTCCCTTGACTGCCGTGGCCGAAGACATATATACTGCAGTAACTAAAAGGCAATTAATAATTAATAAATTTAAGAAATTGTGGACTTGGATTGTTATCAGCAGACACAAGAATGGAAGAGGCCTGAGGCATTGTTGGACTGTTGGCGCGCTGAGAGGAACGTGTGAGGCAGTTGGCGGCGAAACCTTGCAGAGGACTAGATAAAGTTGTGGATTAATACAACGTAAAGCATTCACGGAAGTGTTGGAAAAGTAACAGCAGGATTGAACTTTACTAAATCTTCGTCGTGGAGGAATTGTCCAAGGATAACATTGGTAGACTATTGTGGAGCGGAGCAGTCAACGTAATACAGGCAAATCTTAAAGTGAAGTGTAGAATCAGTGGACACCAAGGCCTGATATTAAAAGTAAAGTGGGTGAAAGTGTGTCTGGACGAGGTAGAAATTGATTGTCCTGGTACCAGAGACAGAGACAGAGAGAGAGACAGAGATAGACAGAGAGAGACACACACAGAGATAGATAGAGAGGTAGAGATAGAGAGACACAGAGAGAGATAGAGAGACACAGAGAGAGATAGAGAGACACAGAGAGAGAGAGATAGAGAGACAGAGAGAAATAGAGAGACACACAGAGAGAGAAAGAGATACAGAGAGACGCACAGAGACAGATAGAGAGAGACTGAAACAGAGAAACTGTAAGTCATACATCAATGAAATTATTAATTGTAAATCCTTAGTTGAAGATAAAATCGTCATATGTCTGATTTCTGAATATTGTAAATATTTGAGGAGTATTGGCGTGGCTTCACAGTGTTTAAACAGAGCAACACCTTTCCTTAATTAAAGGCCCTGAGAGAGTAAACATCCTACATAATATATATATATTGTTAATTTCAATAAATTTCTATTTTGTAACTTGAATTATTTGTGCATCTAACAGAATTAATGTGTTTGTTTAATTAACTATGAATCTTAACTATTTACAAAGTTAAAATAATTTAAAGCGATGCATGTTTTGATTTTTGTTTATTTAATTGTAATTTCATACAACGTTGTGTTTATAAAACCTTTACATACTACAATATACATACATGAGTTGTTGTGCAGACTTACGTTGACTCTGTCAGTCATGCCCTTCAGCCTCTGGATGAACTCCGTGGTGGACCTCGCCTTCTCTGAAAGCTGCTGCAAGTTTTGTGAAAGTTCAGTCTGGAAAAAGAAAGAAGGAAACACGTTAAAGCCAAGGAAATGGATTACAAAATTAAACAATTACTTAACTTCCACAAGAAACAGCGTGCAATGTGTGGATTGTCACATCCACACAGGAGCAAAGCTGAGGAACCGACTGTCTTTGTCCAAGGAAAGGCCTCCGCAAGCAAAAGGTCGAGTACTTCAATATTTCCCCCCCCCCCCCACCTTGCACACGTCGTGGCCAATACTGGAAAAACCAAGTTTTCCGATTCTAAAGGCCTCAAGGAAACGTTTCTGCGGCCTCCAAACCACCACTTTTCACTTTATCGCCAATAGCCAAGGCATGAAGCATTCTATGGAAAATAAGGTTCAGTGATAAATTGTAGAGGATGAAATTCTGCATGTGATGGCGGAGTCGAGGACGCAATTAGGTCGCAGGAAGTGGCAGAAATCCCGCGTCAAACTTACATTTTCCGAAAAGTCCGCAGTTCGTCGTGTTTCTAGCGCTGATGTCTCCAAAATGGCCGCCAGGAAAGTAATTGGTCAAAGAATAAAGGTTTGAGAGGATGGCCGCCAGTACACGCCAGGAGGAAACTGGATTCTCTTAGACACTTTTATTCTCCGCCAATTGATTTTTAAAAGCAGGTCATGCGTTGCAAAGAGAATTAAATCCTCTACAGGCTTCATGACTTCACTGGCGGCCATTTTGCAGACATCAGCGCTAGGAGTAGGACACACTGACTGCGGTCTCTAAGGTAATGAATGTTGTTTTCCTCCCACTTCCCTCGACCTAACTTCGTCCTCGAGTCCGCCATCACATGCACAATTCTACCCCCTACAATTTATCACTGGACCTTATTTTCCCTACAATGCTTCATGACTTGGCTATTGGCGATAAAGTGAAAAGTCGTGGTTTTGAGGCCGCAGAAACGTTTATAATGGCTGACGACCCATGACCAGGACTGCACTGGACATGTCCAATTATTTTCCTGCCTTGAATCGCACGAGTCCGCTGCGTCTTCAGGGTTGTTAATTACGCAGCAGGCTTAATTGCAGAAGCAAGAGTCAACTGCGCCGAGTATTGATCACAACCTGCAATTGCTGCTGCTTCAATTTGTAAAAAGCCACCCCCCCCACACACACACACGGAGGGGGAGGAGGAGGAACACTTCACATGTAGAGGAAGCTAAAACATCGTTGAAGCAGCCTTTCGTGACGTTTGTTAACCTCGGCTATCACAACAGTAACCAACACCCTGTGGCGCAGAGGTCAGCGTGACGGCCTCGGCGTTTGTTTTGCTTGCGTCAGAGAAACCTGCAGTTCATTTCAATTTTAGTGAGGTGTTGCAACTCAAACTTTGCGGACAAATTTATCATTTTTAAAAAACAATTTAATTTTAATTGAGGTTTTTCAGCATCATTTTAATATTAATATTTTTTTTGGCAGAAATTTTGGAGCATTTTCCTTCATCTGACATGAACGTGATAGTAAAGTTTTCTTAATCTGTCATTAATTAATTTCCTTTTATTATATTTCATTGTAATTTTAATAAATGAAACAAGGCCAGAGACATCACCACCTCGGCCTGTCCTGACCTTGAGCATACGGTAAGAGTTTGGAACAGTCGGCCAGCTGCCTCCTAAACTGGTCGAGGCACGGAGAAGGGAAAGCTGCATCCCCACAGCAAACCCCATCTCCCGCCATCCAGAGGAAGGGCGTGGGACAAGTACCCAATGCCCGACCTACCTGATGCAGGTTTTTCTATGGTTTTCCCTGCATCACTTTTAGCCGAATGCCGGGTAGGATCCCTAGTTAACCCTTGGCTACCTTCCGCATCCCCCCTTTCAAGTTTCGTCGCCACCGTGAGGCAGCCGCAGCAATGGCCGCCTCCACTGCCATTGTCAGCCGCGGCCTTTGTTCCCCGCGTGAACAATGCGCCGTGGCGGAGGTTAACTGCATCACATCACATGGAGATACGCTGCTCCTCGAATAAAGAAACATTTCAACGCAACTGTTCCACGTGGGGGAGCAGCAGACAGGAGTTTTGTTAAATAAAATTCTCTGTGTTAGCTCATGAGCTGAATCCTAATACCTCGCAAAGCTCCGTGGACACTCTTAGACATGTTAATATTCTCTGCCAGGACATCACGCAGCAACATGGCGTGTATTCTGCCACTGACCGTGCGTGCAAACAGAATTAAATCCTCTACAGCCTTTACTCCCTGACTAATTACTTTCCTGGCCGCCATTTTGTAGACATACGTCAAACTGCGTTCTTTTCGGAAAATGTAACATTGACGCAGTATTTCTGCCACTTCCTGCGACCTAATTGCGTCCTCGACTCCGCCATCACATGCAGAATTTTATCCTCTAGAATTCATCACTGAACCTTATTTCCGCTAGAATGCTTCATGCCTTGGCTATTTGCGATAAAGTGAAAAGTGGTGCAAAATGTCGTGGTTTGGAGGCCGCAAAAACGTTTCCCCGGCTCCTTTAGAATCGGAAAACTTGATTTTCCCCGTAATGGCCACGACGTGTACAAGGTGGGGGGAAAATAATGAAGTACCCAACCTTTTGCTTGCGGAGGCCTTTCCTTGGTCAAAGCTCTTGCAGGTAGATCCTCAGCTTTGCTCCTGCCTGTGACCACCGTAGCAAGATGGCGTCCAGAGTTGCACAAGTGTTGAACCACCACGACGTGTGACAGCCAATAACCGAAATTTAAAATCATTTGATAAGCTACGAGGTGTTGCTGTCATCAAAGGTAATCAGAGATATAAACAAAGATATTATTACAGGAGAAAGAAGAAGTGAGCGATGTAGGAGGCAGACTAATCACTTATAAACCGATGGTTAATTAAATCTGGAGTTTCAACACTCGAGGATCAGTTTTCTACGACAACTGTCCCAATACTGACTGTTTGCTTCTTGTTACTAAAGTTTCAACAAACTAAATACAAGTCCTTTTACAAATAATACGTGTGCGTAGTAACCTGCGTGGAGGACGACGACATTGAGGTCCCACCACAGTCCTCACAAGCACCAAACCACTCTTGTAAAGCTACAAATAAATATTTATAATCGCAAACAAAAAAAATACAACGTTTCGTCGCAACGTTCGACAGTCACGTAGTGAGTGTCACAGTACACGTATATTGTAATATTATTATGAGCTTGCACAGCGACAATGGAGCCCAGCTCTGTTACTTTGTCGGAAAGTCAAAAATGGCGTATGCGCGCTAAAACTGTTATAGTTAGTTGGTGGCGGGACATTTCAGAGCACGGAACAAGTGATTTTAGAGAGCAGAGACTAGCCGTCGTATTAAGCAAAGTTGTGAGTTTAAGACAAAGTAAAAACATTCACGGAAGCATTTAAATCATAAATATTGCTAAGTAAAAGCAGTTTTACGTTCTGTAGCCAGGCAGAAAATAGTAAAGTTGCAGTTTAAGTAGAAAGCGGTAAAAAAGACAAGCAAATCATAAGGCGAGCAGACATCAGACAGCTGACAAGGAGGAGGGAGCCTATCAAGGTGGACTCCAACAGTGTAAAAGTTTGCAACAGTGTAGCCTGGAAAACTGAAAAGAATGCTGGAACCAGCTGGACACTACGTGATAACGACTAATTGTAAATGTAATTAAAGGATAAAGTCAGATTTCGCTCTCTTTTAATTGTCAATCAAAGTTAATTACTTTTCTTCTTAATTTATTTCTATGGACGTATGTGAACTCAATATATTGTTCTCGGAGCTCAACCGGGTTTTGCATAATTGTAGAACGCAACGTTTCGACGACTAAAAGCTCTGTCGTCATCTTCTAGGCGAATTTTCAATTGAGCAAGACTTGGGACCCAGCTATAACATTGATAATGTACCTCGGCGAGTGGCTGGACTTTTGACTGATGCTGACATGGCTGTTGACTGAGCGCTGATTGGCTCTCGAAGCGTGATGATTCAGTAGAGCACATATATAATATGCAATAGAATGGTTCCGACACTTCGCCTAGAAGATGACGACAGAGCTTTTAGTCGTCGAAACGTTGCGTTCTACAATTATGCAGAACAATATATTGAACTACAGCATATTCACGGGAAAGGCTTCAATCTTTGATCGTATGTGAACTGTTTGTTTGTTAATAAGGTTTTTAAATCCATCATCAAACCGAGTCAAGTAATTGTCTTCCAGTTGTTGCCACAAAATAAATAAATCCTTTGTTAATTTCCATCTTTCCATTTAATGAAAAGCCTTAATCCATTAATCATTACATTTTGACGCTTCAATCTTTAAATTAATTAAAAGCTTTCTTTTAATTATTACATTTTGGCTTCCACAACGCGCCCCGCCCCTCGTTAATTTAAATAAAGACGAAATATTACATAAATCATAATTAATTAAAAAGGCTAAATCTTTGTATATTACAATATATATATATTTTTTTCAATTATAAACCTTTTCCCGACTTTAAAAGGCTGAGGTTTCACCTACTGTTAAGTGGTCATATCATATTTTGATTAATTAGTCGAGTACAGGTCTGGAATCATGATAAAATACGACGTTTCGATACCTTCCCTGCATCTTCTTCAGGTTCATATTAACACAGCAAACAGTAGCACAAAGTTACTAACTTGAGTTTCTGGAGCGTCATCATAAATTAAAAGTCTCAAGTGTGACGTCATCAATTACTTTATTAATTCAAAATAGACGTTAAAATTAAAAACTTGTCTCCGAGGAACTTCCAAGGATTGTGTTGTTTTTTAATATATTTTCTTTACAGTTAGTTAATCCATGTGAGTAGCGCTGCCTGGTGACGTTGTTAAGGTCAAGTGTGTTTACGTATAACAATCAGGAGAGACCTGATGAAGCTACAAACACGAACCGAAACGTTGTTTTAATTCAGCAAAAGAACGAATCCTGTCTGTACTTGGTCAGACCTAACCTCCTCGACGTTGCTCTGTTGTCAATACAGTGTAACTTTATGTAACGACCAAGTAGTGTCCCTGGAGCGAGGGCGTCTGTCTGTCTGTCTGTCTGTCTCGACGTCAGAGGAGAATCAGAGCCTCACGTACGCGACGGCGCCAGGCGGGACAAGAAACCCTTGAATAATTCTGCATCTGCTACATCAACACGAGTGTCGACTCCACCCCCACCCCTAAAGGTAGCTCCCCTGCTACGAGGGTGCCCTGAAAAGTTTCCGACCTCAACGTGAAGATGGCAGCACTAAACGCTAGTGAATTTACAGAGACGGGAGAAATGTGTACAGTTACAATGAGACAATGTTGAAAAATAAAAATAATAAACTATTCACACCACCCTCGTATGTCGAAGGGGGTTGAAATTATACTCTCTCAATCTCTTTGACCCAAAAAATATTTATTTGAAACCAATATAGGCCGTTTACGGCATGTCCTTGGGGGAGGGGGGCGTAGACGCGTCTCACCCCAACAGTGTCCGTTTCCTGGTCGCAAGGAACACGTGAACGAAATTTGGTTAAGTTATCTTTGCGTAAGAAACACTCCCGTGGTGCAGGGGTCAGCGTGACACACACACACACACACACTCGTCCCCTGACAAGGAACACTGCTGGATAAAGTTGTCTCGGGATTACAACCGGGAAGCGTCGTTTAATTTCCAGGACGTTTCTGTGGCTTGCGTCGCCATCTTCCTCAGGGTAGGGAATTAAACGACGCTACCCGGACGGGAAAAGCTACGTTCCTTAAGTTACAGTGAGTTGTCGGCCTGTTTTGAGAGGTGTATGTTCCGGGGTCGCATACGGTAAGAGTTGTCCGCTATTCCTATTGGAATAGTCGACCAGCTGCCTCCTAAACCGGTCGAGGCACGGTGAGGGGAAAGCTGCGTCCCCACAGCAAACCACTCCTCTCCCGCCAACCACGGAAGGGCGTGGGACAAGTATCAAATGCCCGACTTACCTGATGCAGGTTTTCTAGTTTGTCTTGCATTACTTTTAGGTGAATGCCGGGTTGGATCCTTAAACCACAGCCCGGGGGGCCCTAGTTAACCCTTGACTGCCTTCCTCTACCCTACCGCATCCCCCCTTTCAAATCCCTTCATTAAAGAGGAGTTGCCTCAGCTCTGCCTGTAAGTCGATAATAAAGGAGAAGTAGGAAGCAGAGATTATTACAATAACGCCACGATAAACTTCTGCAGTTTAAACCAAAGACATTCCGTATTATTTTAAATTATTGCACTGATGTTTATTGGTATAAAAGCGAGTGTTGTGTGTGTGTGTGTGTGTGTGTGTGTGTGTGTGTGTGCAGGACTCGAGCGTTTCCATCCCACAAATTACAGCAGAGCCATTGTGAGGATTACATCACGGAATTCAACAGTGCAGGAGGAGGAGCAGGAGACAAAAGTCCATTTCATGGCTTTGGACACAAAAGGCAATGTAGAAGAAATTCGTTGCCTCACAACTCACGGCCTGCCTCCATCTTGGAAGCTCACACACACACACACACACACACACAGTGTTTACGAACACCTCACGAGATATTTTTATCGTTTCAGCATAATTAATCTTTACTCAACCGTATCATGCAAAGAACGTTATTGTTTTTAATTGTTGTTTTCATTGTCCATATATTGTAGTATTCACCTACACGTGAATTTGTAATGATTACAATTAAATTAAAAGCAACGCCTCGCGTTACAGCAACAATGTGTGGTCCAATAAGGACGTCAAAATCAATTGAAACAAACAATTAACATTTATTAACTGCAAACCAATTAAATTTACACAACAGGTATTGAGGCAAATAAATTTCAATTTACATTATCAATTAATCTTTTGTAATACAGCGACTGACTGTAATAAAGTAAACACTTGCTAACAATTGAAACTTGTATGAAGCTGTCATGGACTAGGTTTATTACAATACGAAATCTGACGACTTATGAGTTTACAGTTCTTACTGTCTCTGGTAGTCAAGGGAATTGTCTCGTACACACACACACACACACACTTTACAGACAGGCCACCGACTCTAATCAACACTTTTAGTTTTGCAAACGTTGCTTCAGTGTTACGTTTAAGAAAATCCTATCAGCAGTTTGTCAACTGCTGGATGCAGCTCCCAAGAGTGAGGAACGTGGTCTCAGTCTAGAATACACTCATTTACACTCTGAATATCACGTGGTTGTCTGTATCCAGACACTGTTCCTCCTGTCCACTGCTGGACTTCCACGAAGCCTTTACTGGAGCTCGGCTCCCCACAGACTCTGCGCGTCCAGCGAACCAAACAGCCTGCAAGCATTGCCACATTCTTGTCCCGCTGACAATGGGAGTCCAAATTTGTATTTCCTCTTAATTACCACAATATATAAATTAAACATTAACAGTGTATTAATAATTATTATCCTGCTGTTTTCATTCTTCAAATTCATTAATCTTACAATTGATCACATTCATAACAATAAAATGTCAATGAAGCCATTGCTACCAACTTTATTCTTCCCCTTCTTGTGATTGTTTACCTGCAACATTTAAAATGTTACTTAGAAAATTAAATATATCTCTAAATTTCAAAGCCATGTCTTATTTTGTTTAAAAAACCAACATAAAGATTGTGTTAATACCATGGATTTTTGTTTGTAAAATCACTAGCAATCATTGTTATATCGGCCAGACCAAAAGATCTTTGTTGACAGTGATGTAAAAGCTCCTGTAACCAAACACTGTCCGGATCTTAACCACGATTTTAATATTTGATGACATAATTATTCTACACAAGGAAGGAAATGCTCCACATCAGGTTTCCAGACTCTTCTCATGCAACCAGTGTTTTAAGATGGTTTATCAAATAATCATGATATACCTTCACTATACACCCACGCAATCAAATCTTATTTTGGAGAATCTTCCTTCTCCCTCGAAAGTAAAATTCACCACAACCGCAACATCCCTGCTCTCTTAGTGAAGACTCATCACCACTACCTCACTGGAAGATAAGTTTGTAGAAACATCAGCGACCATCGTTGGTGTTTTCCATTCAGCTGTCAACATTCACACAGTGGTAGAAGTGATCAGGACGGTATCAGAATACATAATGAGGGAACTGTTGTGAGTACTGAGGAACCGTGAAGAGAAGAGCTGCAAGTGAGGATCACAAGAGGGGTGAAGTTGTGAGAACTTAGTCACCACCAAGGATATAGATGAGGAAAGCATTTGTTTGCCTTACTCGGCCAAGAGAGGTTTGGGTGATGAAGAGACAACAGGGGTCAGTCACAGACAGAGGGCGAAGGTGAAGAGGAAGCGTCACACTCCAGGTCCAGGTCCAAGGCTGAACCTCCCCCTCCCCCTCCCCCAGTTGTTTGCGCCAGCTGCCTGCATGAATCCAGAAAACGAGCTGGATGAGTTCCTACAGAATTCAGAAACGAGAAACGTCATTAAATAACAAATACCTGAGTGACGTGGCAGAGGTCGTTACGTAAACACGACGTCAATGGCCCGGAATAAATTGTCCTGGGGCGGCAGCTGCTGGGGGCAGGCCTCGGGAGGGGCGCAAAGCTTCTCTCTGGATCGCGTCGCGAACATCAACAGACGCCGACCTCATATTTCATTAATAGGAATTACTTTAAATAAATTTTCCACACAATGTTTGTCACCTGCATCGCACATTTTACAATTCTTAATTCATCATTCCTGCTGCCTGCTCACACGTTGTGTAATGTAGTGAAGTGTCTGTGAAGGTTTCCTTCAGGAACGAGACGAACCTTTGAGTGTGCACGTTGCTGGTCAGTGACGACATTCACCAACACACTTGAAGAGCCTCGAACCGAGTCACAACTCAAGAAGCTCAGTAAATTCGTATCGATAACAAGATATTTCTTGTAAGTTATAATGAAGTATGTTCGTTCAGCCCTTGGGAGTTTCCTAACGCTTCGACAGACACCTGGGCACAACAACTCACCAAAAGTCAACCGGTATAAATAGTGGATGAAATTCACTCGGGATTCCATCCGGGTAGATCGTCGAAGGTGATAACGCTGCACGTTATCGAAACGTCGCGAGTTTTCGACGACCTACCCGGATGGAATCCCGAGGGAATTGCATCCAACTCACCAAAGACGGCTGTAAGGTTGAGACACACACATCGTCAGCTACGTCATGTTTCTAGTGTTTGCAACGTTCCTGAGTGGCTTTGTGTGGACGTTGTTGGGTTGTCGTGGGAACGGGATGCATCACGGCAGAATCAATACTTGTATTTTTTTGGGGTGGTAAAATTAGCGAACTAAAAAGCAGAACAAGGGAAATTACGGAGTCGCAGAGACGTTCACGTTTAACAGAAATAAAAACCTAATTGTTTCGAGGGTCTGAGAGGCAGGATGGACCCTCGTAATTAGACTCGCCGACGCGGGATTTAATTAATACGCGCCTCAGAATCGCTATTGAAGACTTGTTGTACGGCAGAGGACGACGTCCTCCTTTCCTTTCTCTCAAAACCTGTCATGGCCGCGACACGTGACTGAAGCAGCCGTTACAAGAGCCTGCGCCACCCTCCTTCAGGAGGCGTGCTTTAGTGCAAAGCTCGCCACGGCCGCTAATTACGACGACTGTGACGAGGGCGAAGCCGCAAACATGGCGCCTCTCGTCCTGGCTCTGTAACATTCCTCGTGCGTTGCAAAGAGAATTAAATCCTCTAAAAGCTAATTACTTTCCTGGCGGCCATTTTGGAGGACCAACCAACTGCGTTCCCTTAGACAATGTCGTAACTTTGACGCAGTTCCTTGGGCCTAATTCTACACTTTATCAGTGAACGTTATCATCACCAGAGAGAGGGCTTCACTTCCCCGAGGTAATGTGCGTGTGTGTGTGCGTGTGTGTGTGTGATGCTGCACAGAGGCGTGATAACGCATCGATCTCGACGCACACATTGATTTGGTTTGTGGCAAGTGCGTGGAATGCAGAGAGAGCGGCCACACGTGGCAACAACGTGCAATATGCCCGCCCGCCTTTGTCCAGGTGGCAGCCCCGAAACGTAATAAGTCATCAAATACTTTTTTTTTAAAAAAAACCTCTGTTTGACCGCCATCTTTGTCTGTCACAGACGCGTTTATTAGCAAATCCTCGGTGGCGTTGCTCAGTGACTGGACACTTGCACGTTGCTGGCCTCGTCTTCAACCCTTCAGGGCCTGACTTACTCAACACAACACGGTAAAAATAACTGAAAAATTATATATTTATAATTTTATTAGAACACTTCCCCTTGTCGTGGCAACGTCACGCACGTGAAGGTTCTGAATCATTAATCTACAACTTCAGGTTGTCAAGCTTATTTTTCTAGTACTTATAAATAAAATTTGGCTACAGTAAAAACTAAATTTTAATATAATATAATATAATAAATAAAAAATAAAACGTCGTGATGAAATTAACAAGAAAAAATTCTGATCGATTACACTATGTATTTTAATAATAATTACATCTCTATTCCTAGATGCAGCAAATGTCTGCTTTATTAATCATTCAACATTAGTGGGGTTTTAGTGTAATTACAATTCTGATAATCATAAAGAAGTGATGACGTAAACACCACACCTTGTTCCTTTCTTCAGGTGTAGGAAAAGACCAAGGGCTACAGAGAGAGAGGGGGGGGAGAGAAAAGGTGAGAGAGGGGGGGAGGGAGAGAGAGGGGGGAGGAAGAGAGAGAGAGAGAGACAGAACTGCGCAAGGCAGTTGACAAAAAAAAGAAAGGCTCTTACTTAAAACTCGGCGATGGAATTTTGTGTGTTTATAGGCAGGTACAAGAAGAGTATTTTCTTAAAATGTCAGATTATTTTCTTGAATCCTTTCTAAGAGAGCTTCATTCGTGTCCGAGCTTTCTGTCAGTCAACCCCAAGGGGACAAAAGTTTCTGCTCAGCTTCAGAACCTTCATTTTCTGTCCTCTATGTGACTTGCGCAGTTGTCTCTCTCTAGGCTGTTTCGCCTTTTCTGGACCTGAACAAGGCCTTTCAGAAACGTTTTTATTTCATCACATATTTTCAAAGTCTTTCTTAATAGGAGCTTCGAGTTTATTCAATATCCAAAGTCTTTCCAATGTCGTGTATTTGATTCCTTGCAAGCTAAGTTCTTATGTGAAGACAAGTGAAGAATTCCGAGTGATTCCTTTGCGTGAGAGGAAGAAGACGTATATGGTCCAGTCCTTGGCTGGGCGAACAGTTGCTAGTGAAGGTTTCAAAGCCAATGGCATAACCAACGCAATTTACACAGCATGAACCCACAACACTTTCCACATCTACGGTGAAAAGCGTGGTCTTGTTTCCTGAGCCATCGACGCCGACGGTGCTTGCTTCTGACACCCACTCTTTAATGAAAGCCTTTAACAATTCAGTCGCAGAACGCTGTCTAATACGTTCGCCAAAGTCAGCGACCTTCTGCTGGTTTCTTCCATTAAAACACGGCGATGAAACTTTGTGTGTTTATTGTCAGGTACCAGAAGAGTATTTTGTGAAAATGTTAGATTTTTTTAATTGAATCCTTTCTAACAGAGCTTCATTCGTGTCCGAGCTTTCTGTCAGTCAACCTCAAGGGGACAGATATTTTTCTGCTCAGCTTCAGAACCTTCATTTTCTGTCCTCTATGTGTATTGTGACTTGCGCAGTTGTCTCTCTCTAGGCTGTCTCGTCTTTTCCGGACCTGAACAAGGCCTTACATCACTTATTTTCAATGTCTTTCTTAATATTAACTTCAAGTTTATTCAACATCACAAAGTCTTTCCAATGTCGTGTATTTGATTCCTTGCAAGCCAAGTTCTTATGTGAAGGCAAGTGAAGAAATTCCGAGTGAGAGGAAGAAGACGTGGATGGTCCAGTCCTTGGCTGTGCGAACAGTTGCTAGTGAAAGCCAATGGCATAACCAACGCAATTAACACAGCGTGAACCCACAACACTACGGTAAAAAGCGTGGTCTTGTTTCCTGAGCCATCGACGCCGACGGCGTCTTCCTTACAGTGCTGTCACCCACTCTTACACATATTTTACAGCCTTTAATGAAAGCCTTTAACAATTCAATCGCAGAACGCTGTCTAATACGTTCGCTAAAGTCAGCCATTTTCCCTGAGCGGTGCAGTGCTGCCACCTATTGGCTCATGAAGTTGTTACTGCAGTGGTTTGGAGAAAAATGTTTGCGGAATTGCGGGAAATTCAAAATTTTCAGATAAGTAACTTATTTAAGGAGAGAGTAAAAGAGGACTCGTTACTTGTTGAACCACCCTCAAATAGTGCCCAACGGTCACCACCAACTTAATACTTAGTTCTAAGGAAAAAGAATGTATTAAGAGCTAATTAACCACTTTTCAATAAAGTGTTTAAAAAATTCCGTCTACAATTACTTTGTTTGTTAAGATGTTAATTGGAACAGTCTTTAAGCTTTATCTTCTTGTAATAAGTAAAACAGTCTGTGCGTGTATGACCCACATACGTCGTCCACGTGTTCCTTGCGAACCGGAAACAAACGCTGTGGGGGTGAGACACTCAAACCTGCTGAAAAGGGGTCAACGAGATTGATTGTGTTTCTCCCGATGTTGTTTCTGTATAATTTCTCCCTTTTCGGCACGGGGGTGGGGTGGGGGTGGACAGGGGGGGGTGTTACATGAAATTAACCGAGTTACTGTAATTAGAGTCGAATCCGTGGTTGTGGATGTCTCCGAGTGACAACCCCGGGCATCCTCAATGAAGAATGTAGTCATGAAAGGCAGGAGGACTGTGATCCGTTACAAGCTTCTCATCCGCAAGAAGCAATTAGCGGAAGATGAAGGATCCGTATCTGGAGCAATTAGCGGCCACCCGGGTCAATTGCCGGCCTCTTCAGTCCTAAGTGGTCTTAATGTTGCTCAAGTAGTTTGCCATCCGCACAGTAAGCTCAAATTGCTCGACTCACGAATTCTGCTTAACAAGTCCAGTGAGGACGGAGTTACCTCTGTGTGGAAGGTCTTCAGTTAAACCCCTAACAAGAGCCCAGGTAAGTCTTCACAGCCTCGTACCAGGGTTCATGTACAAGAGGCACAATTATTAGGCTCGTAGAAAGAGAGTTGTTTTGATGTGAAAACAGGGTCGCAAGATAATAGAATAATCTGGAGAGACAGTAGGAGGTTCCACTTTGAGCCACCAGGGAGATGATCCCTGTGCCTGCTTACAGCGCCGTGCTATCACCTGCCGGCAGGAACTGCAACTAGTTTTCCCCCAGCATTCCTCGCGACGCTTCCTGCAGCACCTTGTACTTGTGTTCCACCAACTTTAACCCTCGAGCTTGAATACAATTGTAAAGGTCTCCGCTCCGGAGTCCTCGAGTGCAAAGGGTTGAAGTTTGTCTGGTGAAACAAATCCTTGATACAGTCCTGGAAATCATTTATAAAGAGATTTAAATAAAGACACTTGGCTGCTGTTATGAGTTTACTTTATTTTTCATGTTCGATGGAGGATTTGCTGCTGGAAGATTACTGCCCTTCCTTATTCACTGTTGTATTATTACTATTATACAATTTTATTGTAAAGTACGATGTTTGTTTTTATGAAGTATGTAATTGTAATATTTTTCTTCTTGTACCCTTCCTATTTCCCGACTACTGGAATGAGTAATAAATCTAAATTGTGCACGAGACGAACGTAACTGTTACAAAGCCCAAAGCTCCTGTTTTATTCTATTTCAAGACTAATAAAGTTTTTTTTAAAAAAAATATGAAACAGTTTCTTAACGTTTCACAATAAGATTCTGACCCATTGAAGCCTTTCTCTTCTCTTCCCACAAGCGCCGTAACAATAACTGCAGTTAATGAAGGAAGACGTGGATGGTCTTTGTGTTGCAGGCGCGATGCAGCTGCCGCCTGGTGCCGGGATCTGCAGTTCAAGGTCGGCCGCTGCCAAGTAAAACACAACCGCGGGACTCGAGCAACACGTCTTCATCCCCCTAATTAGTTGCCTGTTGCCTTCATTACATTTTTATATTACAGCGATATTAATGTAACTGTTAATTACATCAGAGCGGACATTAAAGGGGAGGAAACTGTAAAACGGCGAATTTGCACGCAGTTGTGATTCTCATCTCCGCAGCTTCGGAAATTGTTACGTGACAATCTAAATGAAAATCACTACGACGTGTGGATGGAAGGTTGAGGCTGCACCACGAGGAAGAACTGTGTCCAATCCCGGTCACAGTGGGTAAGCTGCAGTTCTGCCTCCAGGGGTGGAACCGATTTCAACGTTACCTACGATCCAGGAAAAAACGCCGTCTCTATGGCTAGGGGTGGCATTGATAAAGGCCATTATTAAACGTTTTCGCGGTCGCTGAATGAGACAAAGTTTAACAAGTCCAGGAGGCCAGGGAGGGAAGCAGCCCTTACGGTAAAGGAGGTGCTGGGTTACACGATGAATAATGCGAGGAAGAACGAGATTGGTGGCGATTCCGGGGCTACAGGAGTCGCACAAACCCTGGTGGTTAAGGGGATTTTACGTTCCGTGGGTGACAAAAAGTTACCCGGAGTAGTTTTGACCCTCTCAAGGTGCCGGGTGTATTTCTGATTTTGTTACACTTGCAGATATGTTTTGCTCTCAAATGTCCTAAATACCCGTTCTTGTCGTCTTCCCCATCAAAGCTGTCTGCCAGGGCTATTCTCTCGTAGGAGGGACGAAAGGGGCTACCTCCTCCTCTCTCTGGTTTTTGAACTAAGGTTCCCACAAGCCGAGGCCTGTTCTGAGAGGTGTATGTTCCGGGGTCGCAGACCTTGGGCATACGGTAAGAGTTGTTCGCTGTTCCTATTGGAATAGTCGGCCAGCTGCCTCCTAAACCGGTCAAGGAACTGCGAGGGGAAAGCTGCGTCCCCACAGCAAACTCCTCTCCCGCCATCCAGGGAAGGGCGTGGGACAAGTACCCAATGCCCGACCTACCTGATGCAGGTTTTTCTAGGGTTTTCCCTGCACCACTTTTAGGCGAATTGCCGGGTAGGATCCTTAAACCATAGCCCGGGGGCCCCTAGTTAACCCTTGGCTACCTTCCTCTACCCTTCCGCATCCCCCCTTTTACATCCCTTCCTATGCTATTAAAGGGGAGTTGCCACCATGTGGATTAGCCTCATGTAGCCTGTCTACACCTACAAAAAAACAATCTTCCCCATAACCTCCTTACCGCTTTTAATAAGAAGCAGTGTCCCTGATGATGAGATCCTTCCCTTGATATCTAACCCTCGTTAATACGATGCAGTCGGTTTCTCACATCCTTTATTACAAGTTGTAAATACTTGTATTATGTTAAATTATCACAGCTGTATAAAGTCTCCGGACTAAGAGTTAATAAATTAAAAATTAAATGGTGCAGTTGAAGATTGTATTTTCTTTATTCCTTTACGGTACCAGGAGTGTTTTTAGACTTTATTTAGTCAGCGAATATTTAACACATGATTTTCTAGACCCTCATATTTTATGCAGTAGGAGGGTTGTTAAAGTGTCGTCAGTCGTCATCCGAGGGGTTAGGAACGTGAATGTTTACCTTTGTCCGAGCACTGAGATGGTTGTAGTATTAGACGAAGGAAGGAGTGCAGTTGTGTCTCTCCAGGCTCTCGCGTGTTCTTAACGTTCCCGAGGCACGTGACGAGTCTCGCAGACGCTGAGAATTCTGCCTGTGTTTGAACAATAAAGCGTCATGATCACGTTCTTCCTACAATAAAATTTATGGCCCCGGCGTCTCCTTGTAGCGAGCGCTTTTACACCGGCGCCATAAAACAGGCCCTGGCAGAAGTGGGACCATGCAGATCACGTGAACGCTCTCATAACTTACAGACGAATAATGTTTGTGTGATAAACGACCACGACGACTAACAGACTGGAACAGGACGTAAGGTGAAAGTGAGGAGACGTTTCGATCAACTGTTGTCATCTTCGTCAACCCTCATAGATACTGTCTAAGACGACAAGTGTCTTACTTCAACAACATTTGTTGTACTTGATGTGGAGATGAACCTTCCTCATCCAGAAGATGCAGGCAATGTTTAGTAACAGCAGAAGGTGGACGTTTCACATTTGGTTCATGCTCGTTGATTCTAGTTAGCAAAGATCGTTTGGTCTGGCCCATGTAACAAGATCAGCAACTTATTTTATAAAACAACATTTTTGAAATCCATAGAATTAAGGCAATCTTGATGGGTTTTTTAAAATAAGAAAATGAGTCTAAATTTGGATATTACAGGAATATTTAGTTTTTTGAATAACATTTCAAATTTTGTAGATAAACAATCACAATAAGGTAAACCTTGATAGTGGTGGTTTTTTGAGAGAGAAAATTTTTTTAATGTTATAAGTGAAATTAAATCTAAAAGTAAGTAGCTTTGGACAAACAGTTGAGGTGTGAGGACTGTGGCAAGGAAGTTGATTATTTGGCTGATGAGACGAACTCAGTTTTAAACGTTACTGTTCGGAAATAATTTCTGTCGTTAATGTATTGTGTGGGTCCATGTACGTGAGGTGCATCAAGAGTGTGCGTGAGCATTGTTTCTCGCCTGCTGCTACTCTGAAGGTAACAAGAGTCCGACTTACAGGCAACGGACGCTGCACGTCAAACCACAGATAGGGGTTGTTCTTACACTGGAGCAGGGAGAAGAGATTCCTCGTTCCTGCGTGACGTCATCACCTGGAGCAGGTTTAAATTGTTTGTAATCAGCTGCTTTATTTTCCTGTGTTCTACTGAATGTCTTTGGCAAGTTTGGTCGTTGCGACTCTTCATGTTCTATAGACTTTTACTTTTAACATGAAAAAATTGAAAATCATGCATAAGAAAGACAGACAAAAGAGAGATGATATAAAACCAACACAACGACGTTTCTGGGTTCCTTGTTCCTGTCGTCAGGTGCTAAGAAAGAGCCTGGAGCGACACAACTGCACAACACTCAGACGGGACAACAGAAGGTTTGACGTTGTGTCGCTCCAGGCTCTTTCTTAGCACCTGACGAAAGGAACAACGGTCCCAGAAACTTCGTTGTGTGGGGTTTATATCGTCTCTCTTTTGTCTGTCTTTACTTTTACTTAAGGGAATTACTTGAATTTGGTAGCACAAAATTTATTTCATTCAGAAATTAATTGACGAAGGGCGCAACTGTAAAATAAGAACTACTTCAGGGTTGCAAATGGAACGAACCAGCATGAAATGTGAAGAGAGTCAGCCTCTGGACCAGAGTATCAACCCTCCAGCTTCCTCTGCCGTCATCCGCGCTGACCCTTTTCAACACCTGTGACCACCCTCTGCGTGGTCGTGTTCCTGCACTTAGTGTTTCATGTCAAGGCCAAGATGGAAATGTTATCGTCCCAAAAAAATTGCCAGTGAGGCTCACGATCACGTTGGAAGCAGAATCTGTGGCAACGGACTTGATGTATTTGAATACTTGATTTAGACGCCAACCCTCGCGGTCGCCAGTGTGGCCAACTGCGTGTCACCCGTGGTGTAGCTGCAGCAGCCTCCGTCTCCCTGTTGGCTAAATCCGTCTCGGCGGGGAGGTGGGCGCCTAAATTCGGAGACAACGTGGCCGGCAGTAAAAATAGGTGACCAGTCTTGAACCTTTCCCTTCCTTGCTACACTCAAGGCTCACATATAAGAAACGTTTTGGCTAATTGAAGGCTGAAGCTTCACGGGCTGTGATGACGTCATTCACAAGGTTGCACAGGAGACACGTGAGTGACTTTGCCCTGCTCCAGACTGTGCAGACAACGCCTACAACATGACGTCACAGCTGGTTGGTCTCCGCCTCTGAAGCCCGACAAGTACCTCCTCCCTCATTCATCTACAAACATCACAATAATGAATGTCCACGGACACTAACTGTGCAGTAGGTGATGCAAGTTGTGGTTGCCCAACACGTTCTCATCAGGAAGAAGTAATTGATGTATGACTTGCAACGCTGTAATTTAGAAACTATTAAAGATCTGGGGATTGCGTTTAATTAAAAAAATGCTACTGTGAATCTCACACAAATATGAATGCAGAGTCTCACGTACATGCTTTCATGTATTACGTAAGTATTGTTAAATTTAATTAGTTCAAATAAATTGTGCAACACTGCAGAATTCTTTAGATTTCGAGGCTACATGAGGTGGTGGCAACTCCCCCTAGATAGCATAGGAAGGGTGCAGCAAGTCCCCCGGGCTGCAGTTCAAGCATCCTTGCAAGACATGCCTGCGACATTCACCTCGTCGGCTTCTGGGAACCTTAGTTCAAGAACGGGGAGAGAGGAGGAGGCATCCCCTCAGCGTCTCCCCTGGAAGGTTCAGCCCTCACACCCGTCCACTGCACAAATGTCCAACATTATTTCGTAAATTTAGACACTTAAAATAAATGAATATTCCCATTAAAACAACTAATCTCTGTGTGTAAATGTTTTATAACTGTGTAAAAGCAGCGACATGATGTTGTAAACCTTGCGTTGCAGTGAAGCGAAGTTTCCGAATGATCGCGGCGCCGTGCGAACGCATTGATTGTGCCTCGTTCGAGCGATTCAATTTAATTACTTCGGCAGCCAATCAGCGGCGGGCGTTCGGCGCAGGAAGCTGCTGCAATGCTGCCACTTCCTGCGCTGCGTGTGTAAAGTCCAAGCTCCTCAACTGCCTTCTGGACTGACGTTGTTACTTCCGGAGCGCTCAAGGACCCTTTACCAATGTTTCCAGCGTATGTAAACGATTTTCGGAGGCGCTATTAACAGTGTAATATAAAACTCTTCGCATGCGACTGCATTATTCATAACGAAATTAGCCCGGCGTTGCCCCGGTATTTATTTATGTCAGAGCGAAAAGTTGTTTCATTGCACATGAATGTATGCGTCAAGAAGCGACTTAACCTAACCCCATGTAGAGGAAATGGTGATGCCTTTAGCCTAATACAGTCCCGGTGCCATAAGGGAAGTAACTCAATACTCCCGGCACCCTTCAGAGTAAAAAAAAAAAAACTCGCGGTACATTAAAAGAATAAAAATTATTTACCATACTTTAAAAGAGTCGCTTCAGGTTAAGATACTCAAAAAGAGGCTCCGTGCCCTGATGCACTGAAAAATACTCCCGGAAGAAGAAGAAGGTGTAGACAGGCTGCATGAGGGTAATCCACATGGTGGCAACTCCCCTTTAATACCATAGAAAGGGATTTCAAAGGGGGGATGAGGAAGGGTAGAGGAAGGTAGCCAAGGGTTAACTAGGGGCCCCGGCCTATGGTTTAAGGATCCTACCCGCCTAAAAGTGATGCAGGGAAAACCCTAGAAAAACCTGCATCAGGTAGGTCGGGCATTGGGTACTTGTCCCTGGATGGCGGGAGAGGAGTTTGCTGTGGAGTCGCAGAATTCCCCTCGCCGTGCCTCGACCAGTTTAGGAGGCAGCTGGCCGACTGTTCCAATAGGAATAGCGGACAACTCTAACTGTATGCCCAAGGTCTGCGACCTCCTCGGCTTGTGGGAACCTTAGTTCAAAAACCCAGAGAGAAGTGAAGGCAGCCTCCTCCAGAGAAGGTTCACCTGCGAGGGAAAGCCGATACTTGTAAGAAACACACGTTTAAGATTTGTTTCGCCCCCTTAGCCAGTAGGATGAAGGAGAGTTACTTGTCGTGAGTGACGGGATTTACTGGCTCGTAGTAAAGAAGGAGGCGAGGATCCTCCTACATTACGTGTCTCTGCTCCTAGTAGTACGCGTGACGTAATTGCCCACTGGGCTACAAGCGCATGCAACGAACACTGTTAAAATAGTCCAATGTGACGTGGTTTTACATTTCCGTAGACGGGACCAAACTACGAGGAACGCAACGTAATTGTTTTTAAACCGTAGTTTGTTAGATGTGAAGTGCAACATCGTCTACCAGGACGCTCAAGAATAAAAATTGATGAAAGAAAACAATGAAGCGATTCGTCCGCCCTTGTGATTACCAATTTGCAGGCGCCCCGTAACGAGCCCTTGAGTAATTAACCACCACCTCGCTCGTGCGATCCAATTCCGCCCCCGTTCGCAGCAATTAAATCCTGGCGATTTCACACGCCTCACCACCCTCGGTTTACCAATCAAAATCTTCCTTTCACAATGGTAATGAGGAGCTGCAGCCGCTGATTGGATTTCACTTGTTACACTCCTCCAGGGAGACTACGGTAAACACCGAATTTTAATATTCTATAAATAAACAAACAGGAAATTTGGCAAAAAAAAGAAGTGCATCAATCAACGAAAACCAAAATTCAGTCCAATACGACGTTTCGTCCACTATTGTGGGACACAGATTGCGTCAACTACAACATAATAACAGCAAACTTACCTATCTTAAGACAATAAACACTGAAAATTAACAAAAATTAATTATGAACAGTAAATGAATTTACAAGCGAGGAGAACGTTTCGTCAACCCTAGAGACACACTCAAGGAATACAGCCAAAGTTACGAATAATATGAATACAAGATATCAATTAACAGAGATTATTTAATAAACCATCAGAAGTACTGAAATGAAAAAATATACATTTGACTGAAAAGAATGAATAAGAAAGACAGCCAAATACAAGCAAAGTAAGTGAGGTCAGGTGCTAAGAAGAGCCTAGAGCGACACAACTGCACTGGTCAGTTGACTAAAAGTTACCTGAGGAAAGGAACAAGGTATTTACATCATCACTTACTTTGTCTGTCTTTCTTATAATTACATTTTCTTGCACTTAATGTTGATCATTTCTGAGGTTAACGTCCTTCATTCTATAAATTACTAACATTCTATAAAGGCCAATATTTGAGTCGGATTCATATTTTTCGGGGTCAAAGAGACTGATGCTGCGTCTGCTGATGCTGTGGGAAAGGAGCACGCTTAGGGGTGGGGGTGGAGGGGCGTTGCAAGAAAACCGAGATTCGAGTCAAATCCAGGGGTTGTGGATGTCGCTGAGTTTAATTATGACATTTAACTTGCCATTTGAACCCCCAGGTGCGGAGGTGGGTTGAAAGTTTTAAACAAGCAAACACGGCAGATGGCGCGCTGTACGTCAAGTGGACTAGTTAGTTATATCGTCGATACGAACACACGTCACGTAGGACTCGTAATTAAATGCTGCGGCGTTCCTTATTGAAATGCCTGGGAGGAATCTGCTCGTTGCCGCGGAGATTTGGAGCGATTCTTCGCCGTCTGCGTCTGACACGCAGCTTTATTACGAGACTGTCCTGCGTTGCCTCCGGAAGTCTCTTTAAATCTACGGTTTATTAAACAATCTTCTGTGTCTTGTCTCTGGTGCTGACAAAAGTCGCAACGTCTAGTCGCTGTTCTTCAAAACTAATTTGTTTCCTGTCTGTGTTCCAAGTCCCGTCGCAAAGGAACTGCGGCTCTCGTCAACGACGAATCTTCCTAAGCCATAAACAACTTCTAAAACAACTGTTTTTTTAAAAAAACTAAACCGACAAAAGTTTGTGAAGCCGCGTGGAGATTGAGCTGGTCCTAATCCTCGCAAGGACACTTTACTCTTGACATAAACAGTGTCCTAGTTTGCTTGCAAGCTCTCAACTAATCGTCCTTCCTGTCCTAGAATAAAAACCTCAACTGACCTTAATACTAAAGTTATCGAGAGTTTGAGTCTAGGACAGGAAGGAGCAGGCAAAGTAGGCGACTGTTTATGGTTGTTCCTGGCACTTGACGACTGTGTCACGTAACACGTTACAGCGTAATTAAGAGACAGAAGAGACTCACGCCAATCAAATAGCAGACATCAGCACCGTGGATCCGAATAATAAATGGAAATAGATGCTGTTAGGCATATGAAAATTTAATGAGGTCAAAAAAAAGGGCGAAGCTGAAAATATATAAAAGCATCATAGGACCGGTTCCGGGACGTGGACCATGAGAAGGACGTACGGCCCTAAAGCTACAGGATCCTAACGAACCATGAGCTGGACAGGCAAATATCTGAAGGTGCGTGCAGAGTAGAAGAACTGCATGGTTTGGGCACATGTGATGAGGACAGGGTGACAACAGAACACCCGAGAAAAATATGTTGTGGAAACCGGAGGGGGAAGACCTGGGTTACGATGGCGTTGAGGACGAGGATGGAGGCGACTGGACAACGGAATAATATTGTGGGGGAAGACCGAAACCCATCCAGGGTTGTAAAGCCAATAACTGAATTGAGCCTCGTGCATCAGCTGGTCACATGTCTTCATTAATGAGGAAACACACAAGCTTGGATCTGCCTTAATCAAATAATTATCCATGAATAATAATAATAGAGGAGGCCAGCAGCCGTGAAGGTGTATTCTGAGGGCATTACACAAGCTTCTAAACATCAACCTGCAGTAGTAAGTAAGGCGGGGGTGGAGAATAAGCCCTGGCTGAGGCTCTTGCATGGTTTCTACTGCACTCGTCGTAGGACTTCAACTGAGATGTTTTCTTTTTCACTTCGTAAAACGCAGATAACATGACGCAAACAATCCTGTTATTTGAACACTGATGTTTCTCTTCGGATGTAACAGACACCAGCCAGACTCATCCTTCCCAAGCACACAACGGCGCAACTCCTTGCACACAGACACATTTACGAAGTCTTCCCAGACAATTAAATCCCCATGCAAATCACCTCTCGTGTACAACTTGGGAGCGTCACTGGACCTTTTCAAGTCTCGACGCTGAGAACAACTCTTACCGTATGCCCAAGGTCTGTGACCCCGGAACATTCACCTCGCAAAACAGGCCTTAGTTCAAAAACGGAGAGAGGAGGAGGCATCCCCAAAGGTAGCCCCTTCCTGTCTCTCCTACAAGGTTCTGCTAAAACTTATGAAATGATGATGAAAGCTACCCCCAGGTGCTGGATGTTCCACCCTGTGGAACTGGCAAGAGGCAGGTCTCAGAATCCGGAATCGTATTTAAAGTAAAGGCAAAGTAAGAGGTCCGTGGAGCGAGGGCGTGGCGCCTCACACGCGAGGGGGGTTTTTACTGCATCGCCTGCTAACCAGCTGCTGGTTTATTGGCCCTCACGAATGGTAATTCCAGCGGAAGTGGGTCCTTAGCATTCTGCGCAGTTCCGGCCAGCAAGGGATCCCGCAGATCCTGCGAGGTATTTGAACAACTGCTGGAATCCAGTTTCTATCGGCAGAACACGTTCAACCATTCTGATCCCGAAAACAAGAGAGCGTCAATGCGGGTCCCCGTCATCAGCAGGCAGAGGCATGTTGAAGGTGGCCCCATGCGGTTGTCTTATTACTTGCAGAACACCTCCGAGGATGAGTGAAGTAGACATATGGACATCGCATGTAAGTCACTTGATGTGACGCGCAGGGCCTTGTTCATTATCAGACGTAGATACTTGCTGGGGTCCTCCACTGCAGCGCAATGCAGCAACTTCATTAATGTACAAATTATTTCAATATAAGAAAAGCTATCAATAAAAATATGTAGTGTGTTGGCACAGGCTGCAGTTGCTCACACCATGAGCCGTCAATGACAACGATCCCTGAGTGGCCTGTGAGAGCTGCCAGGGGGCTGGTGTCGACATGTCGGCGGCAGAAGCTGCTGACGGAGGACGAGCATCCACAGAGTAAACGCGACACCCACGAAGCGGTCGACGAACCCGCACTATTTACAGACTGTTATCGGCGTAGACACCTGCCTGCCTGCCTGCCTGCCTGCTTGCCGGAGGAATTTGGCGAGGAGCCCGTCGCATTCAGCAGACGAAAACGCCATATAAAATCTTTCCCACATACGATGCGCAGCGGTCCACTGGCGGAACTTCCACACCTAACATTGGCTGGTTATTCAACTACCCCCCCCCCCACGTGCTGCACAACACTACACAGACCTGCCTTCGCTGAGGTAGAATAAGCAATGATCCCTGTTGATGTGAGAAATAGCAGGCTGTTTGCAATAATAACATAAGATAGCAACATACAGACAAATCGAGAGTGTGCGGTTGTGTCGCTCTAGGCTCTTCTCAGCACCTGAACAAAGGAACTAGTTGTGTGGTATTTATATCACTTATTTTGCCTGTATTCGGCTACCTTGTGTTATTATTAATTCCTGTTAATCCATGTATAATCCTCTGGTTAAGGTTAAGTAATGATAATTATAATAAGACATGAAAATGGTTAGTGTTACCAACTTTATGAGTAGCCATTTTCATGTCTCATATTTATTTTTAAGCTTCTGGACACAAGAGAATTTGTATCTACTTGATAATAATAATAGAAGTCATGAATAAGGAAGACAGCCAATACAGACAAAAGCAAAGGGTAACATAAATACCTCCCTCACAGCAACGTTTCTGGGATCCTCGTCCCTTATTATTTGTGTTCCAACACTCACTTTTCAAAATGTATTTCTTACTTTTTATTTTATTTATATGAAGATAATAAATAACAAGGATCCCAGAAACGTTGTCTGTCTTCCTCTATCCCATGACAGTGTTTTCATTGTGAAGGTTGTTGTTCATCACGTCCACAAAATCTATCATCAAATTTAATATTAATGACTGTATTATGTTGGTTTTTTTCTGTAGTGTAAAAGTTCATATATCCTGAAGAGGTCGCAAATAGCGACGAAACGTTGTAATTTTTTTCTTTCAATCATAAATGTTTATCTGTGTTTGGTGTATAAGATAGTAATTAGGACCACGGAGGATGAGGCTGCAGGCGAACCTCAGCCTGTGTCTGCATGACGGATTGTATTTGCATTGTCAACAGCAGGCATTGTCATCCTGCACACACACACACGGCTTTGAGCACTCTGGGTGGATGCAGAGCGACGAACTGTAGCCCGGGCGTTTACTTGCTCAAGTCCCGAAAAACGAACTTCATTGTAATTAAACTCAGCGACAAGCACGGGCCCGGATCTACGAACACAAATAACGTCTGCAACACAGGAAATTAACACACACACAACTGTAAATAAATTTACAAGCGATCAACTGTTGTCATCTTCGTCAACGCTAGAGACAAGGTAGCCAAAGATTACTTAATAAACCCTCATAAATACTGTTGAGATGACAAGTGTCTTTTAGTGTCAACATTTAAAGAGCATTTGTTGTAGCTGGGGGGGGGGGGATGTGGAGGTGAACCTACAAGAATAGGATCATAAAAACTGAAAGAACAATGTTATGTAACAAGAGAATGTTTGTAAGTTTGGAAATTAATTCTACTTAACAACGATCTTTCAGTCTGGCCAATATAACAAAACGAGCTACTAATTTTATAAACAACATTATGGAAATCTGTCGCAGCATCGAGACAATATTTATGTTTATTTTTAACAAATAAGACAATTAGAAAATCACAACGTTTTAAATCAAAATAAGGTAATACAATAAAATAGCCAGATTTAGTTTTTTTATTATTATAAATGTGATTAATTCTGTCAGTAATATATATTTTTTTAGCGGTACCAGGCTACATGAGGCTAATCCACATGGTGGCAACTCCCCTTTAACAGCATAGGAAGGGATTTGAAAGGGGGGATGCGGAAGGGTAGAGGAAGGTAGCCAAGGGTTAACTAGGGGCATCCGGGCTGTGGTTTAAGGATCCTACCCGGCAATTCGCCTAAAAGTGATGCAGGGAAAACCCTAGTAAAACCTGCATCAGGTAGGTCGGGCATCGGGTACTTGTCCCACGCTCTTCCCTGGATGGCGATCTTTAACAATAATATTAATAGCCTGTTTTTCATTAATTTGATGATGAGATAAAAATATTTAAAACTCTACCCGTGTAAGTAGGGAACAAAATTGAAAATATATAGTTCTATCAGTTTGCATAAGTTCAATTATTCTCCGATAGATGGCGGACATATTTCAATTATTTATTACGAAGAACGTTCCATTATTTAAAGCAGCCAGAAGAAAGCAAATTAAAGTATGGAACCTGAGCGTTACTACGCACGAGATAGTGGGGAATGGAACCACGCGGTCCCAACTCACAAGACACTTGGCAAGAGCACGTCACTCCTTCCCTCTCATGCACGGGACGTGTGCTCGTTGAGTGCGGCCAAGCAGCACGACCCTGGAACAGCTGTGGACCGCCGTGCACGACATCTGTCCACACACCTGGCCCCAGGGACAAAGCCACTGAATTAAAGGCCATGTCCCAGAGCCCGATTCCTTCCCGGGGCCAAACAACACGACTTCTTCTGGACTCACACATGGTCGCAATTCCCCTTTAATAGCATAGGAAGGGATTTGAAAGGGTAGATGAAGGTAGCCAAGGGTTAACGTGGACCCCCGGGCTATGGCTTAAGGATGCTACCCGGCATTCGCCTAAAAGTAATGCAGGACAAACCCTAGAAAACCTGCATCAGGTATTTTCATGACATGTTCAGTGATGAATGACAAAGTCCGTCCCGCAGGAGCGCCGAGTAGATGGACCGTGCGTAATGCGACACCCCGGGTGTTTAATGTGTGACTGCGTTGGCAACGTCGCTACTTTGCAGCTCCTCGTTTCGCAAACCGTGAAACTTGATGAGGTCTCGTCCTGCCGGCGCGAGACAGGTCTGTGACGTCAGAGGAAGAGAGCTTTGCTTTGCACGTCCTGGGCGTCGGCAGAGGGGGATTTAGCGCCAGTGTTATTCCAAGCTGTTCCGAGCTTCACAAGTTCTTTATGAAGAGAATAAACACCGGCAAAGGAAGATCCATCCGCAGCGGGACTGAAATAACATTACAGCAGATGAAGGAAAAGGGAACGTTCTCACACAGCTACGGCAACAATCCAAGCACTTACATGTCATCAAACAGCACGCAACTGACCGTCACGTGTATTTAAACAAACTACAGTTTCTAGATCGTTCCCTTAATAATATTATTTTTTTTTAAAAAAAACTGCCAAAGTGTTGAATGTGTTGCTAATAACATTGCTTATTCTCTTTTGGTCTTTTCTGCTCTTTTGTCTGTGTGTTTCCTGTACGAGCGCCTGGAGTTTGTCGCTCTGTCGCGTGACGTCACTCGCACCTACGGGGTCGCTCAAGAAACTTCAAAGCATACAGAATAAAGTATTGCAATTAGAGCTCTGGCGGCGGATGCCTTCACATCTCTCTAAGGTTCCCACAAGCCGAGACGTTGGGCATACGGTAAGAGTTGTTCTCAACGTCGAGACTTGAGAAGGTCCAAGCTGTACACGAGGGGGGATTTAATATGTCTGTGTGCAAGGAGTTGAGCAGTTGTGTGCTTGGGAAGGATGAGTCTGGTGGCTGTTACATCCGAAGAAAAACGTCACTGTTCAAATAACAGGATTGTTTGCGTCATGTTATCTGCGTTTTACGAAGTGAAAAAGAAAACATCTCAGTTGAAGTCCTACGACGAGTGCAGTAGAATTCTTCTCAAGAAAACCATGCAAGAGCCTCAGCCAGCGGGATTATTCTCCACCCCCGCTTGTGTAATGCGTGACACAGCCCTCAGAATACACCTTCACGTGGCTGATTATCTTCTTCTTCACGGCTGCTGGCCATTGGAATAGTCGGCCAGCTGCCTCCTAAACTGGTCGAGGCACGGAGAATGGAAAGCTGCGACCCCACAGCAAACTCCTCTCCCGCCATCCAGGGAAGGGCGTGGGACTAGTACCCAATGCCCGACCTACCTGATGCAGGTTTTTCTAGGGTTTTCCCTGCAACACTTTAAGGAGAATTGCCGGGTAGGATCCTTAAAGCATAGCCCGGGGGCCCCTAGTTAACCCTTGGCTACCTTCCCCTACCCTTCCGCATCCTCTCTTATTCAAATCCCTTCCTATGAGGGGAGTTGCCACTACGTGAATTACCCTTATGTAGCCTGTTACACCCCCCCCCCCGCCAAAAAAAAAAAGTATCGCAAGTAAGAGCCCGTGGTTCACACGAAACAGTCAAATACTCGAAGAATTAAATATTCCACTACATCCTCAGCCTAAGCAGTAATATAGAGAAGTGTAAAAGTGCAGAGGAATTAAAAACACCCGTAAAAGACTCACAAGTAATTGTCAACCTAAGAGGTGTGAAATATTCACATAACCCCCCCCCCCCCCTCTGTGCGAACACTCTTATTATATCATTGCATTTCACTCGCAGGTCCTGCTAAATAAAGTTAAGAAAAACAAACTTGTCCGTAGTCGTGTGTGTTTCCTCCTCCATGATAGTTCATGAATTATTTACTATTACATATTGAATACTGTAAATATTATATTATTCCCCTATAGAATAGTTGAAGAATTATTATTTTTTTGTTATTATTGATATTATTTTTCTTATGTTGGTATGGGAATTTTGGTATTTTTTATGTAAACTTATAATTGTAGCAGTGGCCAGCGTGGGAGAGGCGACGCTCCTAACCCACAATGTGTCATGGTAGGCCGAGGAAGAACAAGCATTTTATATTGTACTTTCAGGTATTGACTAAGGGAATGATACAGCATTAACATCCTACAGCAGAGTCAACTTAACATTCAAAGTGCCACTTGATACCTTCCCATCATCTTTGGACACACGTTTCCTGGTTTCTTGTACTTGACAAGGTCCACGAAGCTGTGGAAAATAGTTGCAACATTCCTCAACGCTTTCAATTTTGTGTCCCACTTAGTCGGGTAGAGTTTTAAATATCATCAAATTAATCAATAGCAGTCTAAGGTTTTTAATGCTGTTCCCAAAGTTGTGATGCGTCACGTCGGACCTTCATAATTATTATCCTATTATCCGACGGTTTTCCCGGTGAATCTGTTCCAGATAAAATTCTGGGGTCTCAACCCGGGCCAGTTATACGTCGAATAACGACGTTTCGCCGGCAAAATCCGCCATCGTCATCACAGTTAACCTCATGACGATGGCGGAGATTACCGTCGAAACGTCGTTATTCAACGAATGATTGGCCCGGGTTTGAGACCCCAGAATTTTATCTGGACTCACATTTATAATAATAAAAAAAACTGTTGTACATAAAAATTCTAAATCTGGCAATTTTATTGTTTTACCTTATTTTGATTGTTTCTCCGTAATTTTCCAATTGTGTTATTTGTTAAAAATAAACATAAAGATTTGTCTTGATGCTGCGGCGGGTTTCCTGAGGTTTCACCTTTGTGTTAATAATCACTGCAGTTAAAAGTTAAAGTTGCACATTTTATATTGCACTGTAGCACTAGAAGGAAGCTCTCAACATATTCTTCAATTGGAAATAATTTCAATTTTCTTTATATAAATTGATATTGTAAGAAACTGACGGATCCGTTGGTGCCGAGGTAGTGAAGATTCTCATCTGCGTGACCTGAATGAGGCGTGAATGCGTCCCTTTGATGAGGCAACGTGCATCACGGGGTTTTATTTCTATGCAACTAGTCAGTGGACTCAACGCTCCTCCACCTGCATGAGGAATTACTCCTCCTGCGACACTGCCCTCAGGAGCTCCTCAATTAAGACATCTGCATTTGGAATGGATTCAAAGTTGGCCATTGCGTGATTTTGCCGATGCTTTATGGAGCGACGAGGAGAGGAGAGATGCGTGACCTTGAGCAAGGTTACTCCCAAGGCCTGCGTCTTGTTCTGGACCAGCGACCAGCAGGAGTGACCGCAGTCGTCACTAAAGTGGAGGAGCCTTTACATTCACTTATGTGAAGAAGGCACAACCCTAATTACAGCACTTATTCTTAAACACAGTGTGTGACTGGACAAATGTGAACAGATATGAATTATTGTGTGTGTGTGTAACTTATTAATTATTACTATTCTATTTATATGGTAATTCATCTACTTTACATTTGTGACGAATCCTATTTCCTCATTAGAGCCCTAATCTATTGCAATCAGCCCGTATCGTCCATATAAATACTAGTTTCAATTAAATGAACTGTATATTAACTTATTGTGCTGTAATTCTTGACAGGACGCTGTAAGATTTAACAACTGGGCCACAATTAATGGTACCTATTTACAACATCGCTAAGTTCTTGCAATAGGCATTTTGATCAGTAGGATGACAATTACCAGCTGTTGTATAATGTCTTACTCGAAACCTTAACCAGGAATTGAAGATTTTAACTGTTAAACAGTATTGCTGATGGCTTACTACTACTTTGGCTGTCTCTGGCGTTGACGAAGATGACTTTCCGCTTGTGTGGTTGAAGACGCAGAGGCCGCAGCTACTTTCTCCAGCCTCCCGACGCCTTCTTTCGCGTCTGCGTCTCGTGGCTGCAGACAGAACTCCGCCCTCTTTACGTAAGCGGTAACGAGATCTTGTTCATGTGCTTCAGCCCCGCACAGTTATTATTACAGGGCTGCCAACTGCGATCCCTGCCTTCATCAAACTGGCGTTATTTGTTTTGCTCCCCCTAGCCATGGACGGTGTAAAGCGTGCTCGAGTTCTGTCATGGCAGCCGTGGACACTACAAGTGCGTTACGTGCAGACGTGGGATAATTGACCTTAGAGGAATCTCGACTACCGCGACGCCAGGAAACTCGAATACTGGATGCTGCGTGGTGACTCCTTCATTTCAGAATTTAGCTTTTCATGACCCTCATGATGCATTATCTCCGCAGAAAACACCTCAAGAAGATACAAACACGTCCCGAAACGTTCTTTTTTATTTAAAAAAATAAATTGTCTGCCGTTTGTCATAAACTGCATTATCTGTTATTTATGACGAACAAAGACTGCAACCGAGTAGGCCCTTGCTTTACATTTGCGTGCGCAATACAACTTTAACTTATTTTGTTTCACTACTTACACATTTCAAACTCAACAATTATTATGCATTCATTTAATAATTCACACCGTACTGCAGATGCATGTGGCAAAGGCTGACATGCAGGACCTACTCGTATTAAATATACGCCGCGTTCATACTGAACGGTGCTGCACGTGGGCTTAGTCAAAATTCAAGTAACGGCAACTTGAAGCAGCTCTGCTCATACAAGCAACACACACACACACACACATATCACTGACCATACATTCACTTAAACACAGACATTTAACTACTGATTCATAATTCGGATTCATAAATGTAAAAGATTTATAAACAATGACGCCAGGATGTATTTGAAAATAAAATAGACTACGTGTGTGAGTATTCCTTATACAAGTCTACACCCGCGAAGAAAATTAGACCACATTTCGTACACGTGTTCCTTTCGAATATGAAACAAACCCTGTGGGGGTAAGACACGACAACTACCCGCAGGCTGAAACGCTCTACAGTGTTTATCCAGATGTTTCTCTGTGTAATTTCAACCCCCTTCCTGCATGAGAGGGGAGCACCCTTGGGAGTGGGGGTGGAGGGGCGTTGCATAAAAATAACGCAAAAAATAAAAACGAGTCAGTGATATACTGAGAATTCTCTCCCAGGTGAACCTTCCCAGAGAGCTGTGGCGGGGGCTACCTTTGGGGATGCCTCCTCCTCTCTCTGGTCTCTGAACTAAGGTTCCCACATGCCGAGGCCTGTTTTGAGAGGTGTAAATGTTCCGGGCGGTCACAGACCTTGGGCATACGGTAAGAGTTGTTCGCTATTCCTATTGGAACAGTCGGCCAGCTGCCTCCTAAACCGGTCAAGGCACGGCGAGGGGAAAGCTGCGACCCCACCATCCAGGAAAGGGCGTGGGACAAGTACCCAATGCCCGACCTACCTGATGCAGGTTTTTAAAGGGTTTTCCCTGCATCGCGTTTAGGCGAATTGCCGGGTAGGATCCTTAAACTATAGCCCGGGGGTCCCCTAGTTAACCCTTGGATACCTTCCTCTACCCTTCCGCATCCCCGCTTTCAAATCCCTTCCTATGCTATTAAAGGGGAGTTGCCACCACGTGGATTACCCTCATGTAGCTTGGTACCCTTAAAAAAACGAGTCAAATCCAGTTTAATCATGAAAACCAATTAGTGATAAAATACAGCACTGTGGAACAGTCACGTGGAAGAACAAATCACAGTTAAACTAATTTTTTACGTATAGAAAAAAGAATTGAAGAACAAAACCGATACCGAGATTCCACTCGTTATTAAAGACCTCAAATATTGAACAAACCTTGGTTATTGTAAATGTATAAAACATTTTGGAAGAGTAATCTACAACCTTGCAGGACGTCCGCTCCTTTGCATCACAAGGGTCGCCCAGGGTGAGATTTATAAGGCACGATAGCCTCGCAGCCAGAGAGGTTAATAGCTTGGTAATTGTGTTGATAGTACGCAGAGGATCCCAGCCTGCATAATGGCGTCACGCTCGAGAACGAAACCTTTCATCTCTCATCTTGGCGTGGGCCAAACAGTGTTGAAGACTTTCCTCACTCCTGCAACGCTTCAACAAAGGACAGGAGGGTGAAATATGTCAATCAATCTGCTTAATTCTGTGAAGGGTAGCCTGGTTACTTCCTGCATATATGTCACTATGTATTTACGTTAATCTCTGTACACATCTTTATGCGTGGACAGAATGCAACATATTCTGCCAAAATCGAGAACCGGCGTGAGAAACCCCTAGCATAAAGGTGGAAAGAATTGTAGTTGATATAATTTACGAATAAATGCGAACATTTCCGAACGAGTTAAATATTACTGCGCGCGCAGCTATCGTGACGTCACACTGCACATCACAGGAAATAGTTACTATTTCGTAATGAAATAAAGCAGAAATAATTTGATAGAATAAAAAGTATAATTTTATTCATTAAAACTCCGTCGAATAATAATAAAAAAAAAACAATACAAAATACTTTACAATCCTTGCGCAAAATTAATCGGAAAAAAGAATTATCGTCGCCATCTTTAATAACGCCAAATATGGAGTCCATTTGTTTACATTCTGCGTTTCAAATTTATGTCGGCGGTGATTTATTAAATTTCATTCTCTACTGCTGGTCATAAACTACTATTGTATCCTGCATAATACTTCAGGAGGTAGTAAGAGTTGTATAAGGAACGATTGGTGAGTCATGTGTGTGTCCAAATACGTACGAAACCTCCAATAAAATTTTGTTATTGTAGTTATTCAAAGTATGTACGGAACTAGGAACATTAGAGCTACTAATCATAGGAAAATCTGTGTGTGTCTTTCATTATAATGTCACATATTTGAATGTAAACATTGAGGGAACATATTGCAATTTCTGATTTACTTTCAGCATTTCTTTTCAGTGTAATAAATAATAAATATCCAAAGTGGGAATAATTGTGATAATAAAGATAACTATGTTGACAGTGAGCCAAATTTTGACATCTCGGGCACCAGCTAGTTAAATATATAATCCATCAGCATATAAAGAAGGATACGTGGCAGTGTTACACAAGGATCCACAAGCTAACATTACATCACGATAGCAATGATCTCAATGACCATGGAATACATACCTTAACAGCTAAGAATACTAGAGGCATAGTCAAGCTGAATTATTACCTGAAACAGAGATGGAATGGGGAGTTAGTAATGAAAATGTGGAAATTCACATTGAAACATAAACGTAATGAAGAACAATGTTATAATAAAACAGAAATTAATTTGGTACAAAATAATTTAAAAGTGAGGAGACGTTTCGATCAACTGTTGTCATCTTTGTCGACAGACTCAAGTCATGTTACAAAGAATATCAATACAAAGTTTACTTAATAAACCATCGTAGATACTGTTTCAACACCATGTGTCTTGATTCTTATGATTAAAGAAACTTTGTTGTAATTGAGTGGAGCAACTCTGTGATTAACCTTCTTCATCTAGAATAATAGGATTATCAAAGGATGATTAAGATGCAGACAATATTTATAAGGTGGAAGTTTCAAAATAGTTTTTTTAAAATAATCCTTAATTCTAGTTAACAAAGATTGTTTGGTCTGGCCAATATAACAAGATGAGGAATTGTTGTAACTAGTTTTATAGTCAACATTATGGAAAAATCCTTGGTATTAAGACAATCTTTCATGTTGTTTTTAAGAAAGTAAGACAGAGGTTTGACCATTATAGAGGTATTCAGGTTTGTTTATAACATTTAGGAGACAAGTGTCTTGTTTTACATGCAGACAGAATTTGTTGTACTTGTTGTGGCACATTTCTGAGATCAACCTTCCTCATCTAGAATAATAGTAGAGGTGGTTGTTTGGTGTTTTAATTAAATACACAATTTAATTTACTGTCAACCAAATTATACTTCCCAGTATGCAGTATACATGTGCACCTGTGACACTCTTGTTGAACGTCTGGCTGTAACTGATTTGTCAATGCAGGTGATGCAGGGCGATGCCAGGTGTGTACTTAACATATCTCTATTATTTATATCTTTAAATCTCATTCATACATACACGATGTACATACATACACACACACACACACACACACATACACCTACAATAGGATTACAAAGGATGATTGAGATGTAAACAATGTTTGTAAGGTGGAAGTTTCACAAGAGGTTCCGTAATTGTAGTTAACAAAGGTCGTTTAGCCTGGTTGATATAACAAAAGGAGCAACAATTTTATGAACAACATTATGGAAATCCATGCTATTAAGACAGTCTTTTAAGATTTGAGAATTACAGAGTTATTTAGTTGTTTTTTTCAATAGCATTTCAAATTTTGTAAATTAACTGTCAAAACATGGTAAGGTTTTTTGAAGGAGAACAATTTTTTTATTGTCATTAATGTAATGATTTCTAAGGTTAGTAATTGTGGTAGGATAATAATTAGCAGTTAATATTTTGAGGTTGTCAAGTATGACCAAGCTTGGTCAAAATAAAAACCACAGCATTTTTTTCTTAATCGCATGCACCATCTTCCTGTGACAAAGAAAAACCAGAAATAAAACTCTTTAAATTTTTGAGAGGCGCAATAAAGATTAATGAAGGTTGCTGTGCGTCGCGTGGGAAGCCTGCGCTCGTGGCAGAGATAACGAGCGCCATGACGGCAAAGATAACACGCCACGGCCCCCTCACACAATGGGCTGGCTACCTTCCTCCACAAATGACATTCATTTATACTCCCGCGATACACACAAAAATACTGTGGCTCTTTATAAAAACACCTTGAAAAGAAAATACCCCGAATCATAAATAAAACGGACTTTTAAAAGTCTGAAAAACGATTCTTCACTATTCAGTTTAATTTCGGCCACGGCAGTCGAGGGAGTGAGGAAGGCACTCGCTAGCAATACTTTGGGAAGGTAATGAACAGGAAAGATGGCCGCCCACTTCAGGCAAAAAAGGTGATAATATAAATACCACACAAGGTTTCTGGGATCCTCGTGCCTTTTCTCAGGTGCGACGAAGAGCCTTTGATAAAGACTTTTGAGTTTTTTCAACTAACAAGTGCAGTTGTGTCGCTCTAGGCTCTTCATCGCAAATTTACGTCTGATTGAAGGTAATGAACAGGAAAGATGGCCACTTCAGACAAAAAAGGTGATAAAATAAATACCGTACAACGTTTCTGGGATCCTTGTCCCTTTCCTCAGGTGGCTTTTGAGTGTTGTCAACTGACCAGTGCAGTTGTGTCGCTCTAGGCTCTTCATCGCACCTGACGAAAGGCACAAAAATTTCCAGAAACGTTGTGTGGTATTTACATTATCACTATTTTGTCTCAAGTGTTCAATACTTTGCAAAACTTCACATATATATGTGAAGAGGTGGCAAGTACAGTACTGTGGTACAGCCAGCACAGTATTTTCGTGTCACACTCTTTGGCCGAGTGTGGAAAATCATTACTGAAATTCCCTCGCTGAGAATCATTAGAGAAGTAAAAACGAACGACCTCCCCCACCCCGCTGCAGAATTACCCTCGAAGGGGCTGCTGCATGTCGATCGATCCGCAAGGCCAACACTGGCACGGTTTAAGATCTCGCAGCTTCACAGCCCTCGTGCACCATCTATTAAACTACGGACGAATTAAAAAACAGACAACACAACGTTTCACCCACCTATTGGTGGACGTTTTCAAGTACTGCAACACAAAAATACTGAGTAATGTTAACCTACGGTCCCAAAGAGACAGAAAAAGACCGCACAGTTGTCTAAGAGCATCAGTGGCACATTAATTATAATATTGATCATTTCATACATCGGTCAAGGATCCCGACCTCAGTCCAGTTCAACTTGGGATCATTTAAGTAAACATGTTTTCAAATACCATCTGTGTTCCTTTGTTCTAGTCTTTAAAGCACTTTTAGTTTACCTACACGTTTTATATTTCACTATCCGGACACCCGACGTTGCCAGGTTTCTCATAATTAAACTCAGTGACATCCACAGCTCCGGATTTGACTCCAATCTCGGATGTTTTTCGATTATTTCTAAGTAACGCCCCTAAGGGTGCTTCCCTCCCATGTCAAAAGGGGTTGGAATTAAACACAAAAAAAAAAAACATTGTCAATCTCATCGATCCCGAAAAATATTTAGTCGACGCAAATATCGGACTGTTTTACCGAGGTTAAAGATTTCCACCCCTGCCCGTGGGGGTTGTAGACGTGTATTACCCTCGCAATGTTTGTTTCCGTGTACGAAATTTGTTGAGCGTAGGTTTGTATGCAGAACATTTTGTAAACTCCGCAGCAGAGAAATTGCAACCCCGCTTCTGGCTGGCGTAATATAAGGAAGGTTGTTAGCGGCAGCGTCTGGAATTACAGGGGAGGGGGTTGGCAGTCGATCAATTAGTGTTCGTCGTCACGCGATCTCCTGAAGAAATGGTGCGGCCATTACGGCTCAATGTCCCCACCAAGACTATTTACGACACCTAATTTGCATCAGCTACACCTCGCTTTATTACTCTCTGCTTACTCTGGCGGCTAATCTATAAATAAATTAAAGTCTATTCATCCGATTGCGGTTAAACTTTGGTGAGTTGCCAAGCGCACGCCCGGTGCCGAGGTTTCTGTCGGCCTTTCGAAGCGTCCCACAGGAGTGAAATTTTAAATAACATTCTAAACCGGCCGTTTTTAAAAGTCAAATAATAACTTCTTCGCGGTCGATGAGGTTAACAGTTTCTATCCAAATGTTTTTAGTTCGTAATTTCAACCCCTTACAGCAACACTAAGGGAGAGGGTGGAGGAGCTTCACGTAATAATAACGCGAAACAAACCGAGATTGGTCTCAAAATCGTGGTTATAGACGTCAGTGAGTTTAATTATGACATTTACTTTGTCAGTTAAGCTGTAGTTCAGCCCCTAGGAGTGAGGGTGGGGGGGGGGAGGAAGTGGGTGAAAGGCCGGCACATAAAAGTAATGAGTAAACAACTGAGAATCTGGGGGTTATGGAAGGCACTGAGTTTAATTCTGACATTTACTCTGGTAATTAATCTGTAGTTCAACCCCTCTAGGAAGCGGGGGGGGGTGCAGGGGGTGAAACAAATGTTCACATACAATCTTAAACACACAGACCAATTTCAACCAAATTTCATATGCATGATCCAGGAACGATGTGCGGGGGATTCAGAAACACCTACAACTTCCAGTGATAGAGAAGACGGGGGGGGGGGGGTGGCATTTAAAAACATTCATAAACGGGCATTAGAAAATGTGTTCGGGGTCACTGAATTTAATACTGTCATTATAGAATATTTAACTATTATTTTTTTTTCTCATAACAACCAAACTAATATAGAAAGTCGTTAATAAATAGTCCATTCATAGTATTTAATAATAAGATTTAGGAGCTTATCTATTAAACAAGGTTATATTCATTTTAACATATTCATGAACACGTTAATAATTTGATAAATATTAAAGAAAATAATAAAAAACAAAGATACAAAGTAAAAACATTAATTGAGAGTAATAAGAAATATGAACTCTACAGTGTTACATACATAAAAGGTATATCTGATAAACTATGTTAATTAAAGATGATGGTTTTAATTAAGTCAAATTAGGGATGGAACCTATTAATAAAATGAGTGAGATGTTTCAAAACATGAAAGATAAACTTGAATTGATGGACAAGGTAAAATGTAGTGGACGTGGCTGGTAACACTGTAAGTAATAGAATATATCTACACAAGAGTAACCTCGAGCAAAATTCTAAATACAAGCTTACCTCTACATTTAAGAGAAGGACATCGTACATATTGGGGATATATCAACATAAGCTAATGCAAATAGATTCAACAGAGGATTTTCAGAAGTGATATTCAAATACAAGAATCTACAGGTTATACTGAAAAAATAAACAACGTAGTAAATGTAGGAGTACACTTAAGATATATTAAACAGTAAAATAAGAAAAATCCATGTAAATAAAATATAATTCATTTACATAAACATGTATTCATGATATTTATAATTTAAATGTATAAAACATGTCAATAATAATGTGTTCATGTAATGTAAAAGTGGAAATATTGGTAATTTATATACGTAATTTAATCTTAAAGTACAGATGAAGATATATAATATACTAGATCAAAATTTAATTTCTTAATATACACATAATGCAGGTAATTTTTTTTACTGATTAACATGTAAATTAAAATTGTAATCTTTTACACAGTGTAATTGTAAATATGTTAAAAGGAATATAACCTTGTTTAACAGATGAAAGGTCCTGGATCTTAACATTGTTTGACTTTAGTACATTGGTTTGATTATTGTAGATAACTAAAATATTTTTCTTCGCGGCTCTTTTAATCGGCCATTTTTAGCAACAACAAAAAAATCCTCCCGCCTTTAAATACCTTGGATTCCTCCCGTCTAAAAGGTCGGTCCCTTTGCTTGTAAATCACAGAGCAGGAGTTACGTAGAGCAGAACTACATTCAGTCTTGTACAGCGACGACTGTTTGAACGGAACGCTAAACAAAGACTGGCACAAAAAAAGAAAGCAACAATGCAGAGACGCGTCGATCCAAAGATGCTACGTTTATATTTCTAACAGGCAGTGGAGGGAAATTAGCTTCGTTATTTCTCCATCACAACGGATTCGGACAACCTGTATTTTATTTTATCGTAGAGATGTATTTTCTATTTATTGACGTGAGGTTGGCAACGCAAGTAACCATTGTGGGGGGGAGTTTATGATTGTGAGCACGTGCCGAGGGTAACATTCCCATATCGCCACGGCTTTGAGAAATGGCCCGCTATTCTCGGCAGTAACAAGCCACCCCGACAATAATCCGATCCCCTGCGAGAGGGGAGGCCGGCCACGCTCGCCAACAGGACAACAACAAACTTCAGACCGCCTGGCGCCCTTCTTTTGTCCTCACTCTCAAAGGGATGTGACGTCAGAAGTAATTATCCCACTCTTTTGATTCCTTTGCGACGTATTTAACCTCTCCCCGTTGACCAGCTGTTCGGATCGGAAGGGTGAAGTAACGAGGAGCCTACGACAACTTTGTGTGTGATGTTGGCTCTCCTCCAACGCCGTTCCAGCGGAAAAGGTAAGTACAGTAGTCTGAACACTTTAACGGACAATCAAATTTGAAACCTATTTCGACGTGTCGTCACGAACCATCATTTTAGTTTGAAGTTATTTTTCGTTGTTTGAATTTCGCGCCGTGGCTTTAAATGTCTGTGACGTGGATACTCTTTGGAGCAAGGAACGCGAAGAAAAAATTATTACTAATACATATTTTTAATCATCACTAGTATAATATCATTTTAGTTTTATTGTTTTTTCTCTCTCTCTTTCACCCCGATAAATATTTATTTGACTCAAATACCGGTCATTTTAGCATGTTTGACAATGTTCATCCCCGTCTACCTCCGTCTGTGAGGGTTAATTGGCAAGTTGAACGTCATAATTAACCTCGGCGACATCCGTAGCCCCGGATTTGACTCAAATATCGGTTATTTTCCTTGTAACGCCCCTCCGCCCCCTCTCCTAAGGGTGATGATCCCTTCCCAAGCCGTGAGGGATTCAAATTATACACAGAAAACATCGGTGTAAGCAGTTATTAATCTCTCTGACCCCGATAAATATTTATTCAACTCAAATACCGGTCGTCTTAGCATGTTTGAAAATGTCCTTCCCCGTCTACCTCCGTCTGTGAGGGTTAATTAGCAAGTTGAACTCTGCGACATCCGTAACTCCGGATTTGACTCAAATCTCGGTTATTTTCCTTGTAACGCCCCTCCGCCCCCTCTCCTAAGGGTGATGATCCCTTCCCAGGCCATGAGGGATTGAAATTATACACAGAAAACATCAGTGTAAACACTTATCAATCTCTCTTTCACCCCGATACATGTTTATCCGAATCAAATACCGGTCGTTTTAGCATGTTTGACAACGTTCATCCCCGTCTACCTCCGTCCGTGAAGGGTTAATTGGCAAGTTGAACGGCATAATTAACCTCGGCGACATCCGTAGCCCCGGATTTGACTCAAATCTCGGGCTATTTCCTTGTAACGCTCCTCCGCCCCCTCTAGTAAGGGTGATGATCCCTTCCCAGGCCGTGAGGGATTGAAATTATACACAGAAAACATCGGTGTAAGCAGTTATCAACCTCTCTTTCACCCCGACTGAAATCCCGGCCGTTTCCGCACGTACAGTGTGAGGACGATCCGCGCTGGCGTGGGGCTCATCGATTGATCGCAACACGTTGTCGCAGGGGTGGGAGGGGCCCTGCCTGCTGTTAATGAGACGGTCACATTTTGAAGCTGGCAGAGCTCGTCTCTAATCACAGCAGACGGCAGAGAGAGAAGCTAAATATAACAGCACCCCGCTTCAGGTGACGGTCGATACCTCGTCTAACTTTCGTTACGTCATTGGTTGAAATGTTCTTGTTAACAGCAGCAACACAACTGGTAACTCGTACATGTCGTGGCCGTTGGCAAAAAAATCACGAGTTTTCCAATTTGAAACGCCACGGGGAGAGTTTCTGTGGCTCTACGAAGAGCCACGAAGTTTTGCGCCTTTTTTCAGTTTCTCGCTGATAATAAAAGAATGAATCATTCTATGAAAAATAATGTTCGGTAATAAATTGTAGAGCATAGAATTCTGCATGTGATGGCGGACTCGAGGACGAAATTAGGTCGAACCAAGTGGTAGAAATCCTTCGTCAAATTTACGACATTTTCGCACAGAACGGAGGTTGTCCTATTCCTAGTGCTGATGTCTCCAAAATGGCCGCCAGGAAACTTAAATTCTCTTTCCAACGCATGATCTGGTTTTAAAAATGCACACTCGCCATGTTGCTGATGTTGTGGGAGTGACGAAACTTGTCTGTGGCAGGGAATATTAACATGTCTAAGAGTATTAAGAGGACTGAAGAGTTCAGCGTTTCATGGACCATTCTCTATATCCTTTTTAAAAAAAATTTTTTTAGGGTAACAGGCTACATGAGGGTAATCCACATGGTGGCAACTCCCCTTTAATAGCATAGGAAGGGATTTTGAAACCCCCAATGGCGGAAGGGTAGAGGAAGGTAGCCAAGGGTTAACTAGGGACCCCGGGCTATGGTTTAAGGATCCTACCCGGCATTCGCCTAAAAGCGATGCAAGACAAACCCCAGAAAACCGTCATCAGGTAGGTCGGGCATTTGGTGCTTGTCCCACGCCCTTCTCTGGAAGGGAGAAGGGTTTGCTGTGGGGACGCAGCTTTCCCCTTTTTATTAGGGTAACAGGCTACACGAGCACACGGCGGAAACTGGCTTTGTAACGAGTATGACAAAATGTTCCCGTACCTTCATGATAAGAGAATTTTGACCCCTATTGCAATCAGCAAGTCACACAGTGTGACGTTGAAAACGGGATATTAAACCCGATAGTAATCCTTCATATCGTTTCCACTTATTATGAAACCCTCCCCCGGAACTATGACTGTTTGAGGACGGTAGAACTCCTCATTTGCTTGGGTCAGAGATGAAGATGCGCGATGTGTTGACGTAAAGTCTGAGGATCCTCTCTCTTAAAATGAAAAAAAAATTACGTGTGATAGAAAATAATGAATAAGGAAGACAAAGACAAAAAGACGGGTAATATAAATACCACACAACAACACGTCTGATTGAAAATTAATAATAAGAAACATAGCCAAATACAGACTGAAGAAGTGATGATATAAAATACCACACAACAACGCTTCTGGGATCCTTGTTCCTTTCGCCAGGAGCTAAGAAGAGCCTAGAGCGGCACAACTGCACTGGTGTCTTGTTTGCAGGGTGATCATAGTGGCGGAGCTCCTTTAAAGATAGTCTCTGGCCGATTAAATTCGTTTATTCGTCTTAAATACGACGCAAGTGTCGAGAGCGTTGAACGACATTACATAAAGCGGTGGTGGAAGCTGATGGTTGACTCCAGGGAATCCAGTTAAATAGGCGAAAGAGTGGGCAGGAAATACCAGGTCATGAGTCACGGCCATGCAGTTCTATCAGAGCCAATAACAAGGATCATTGTCAAGAGCATTCTCTTCCAAATTATTCAACACACTTCCAGTACATGTCCTATCAATGTGAAAACATTGCTTTCAATTAACAGTTTGACATTACCAGTCCAACACCTAATAACATGATAAGTGAAAGGTGGACAATGCCTTAAATATTTCATTCATGATCTTGAATACCTGGAGGAATGAAAAGAATGTCTTACACGACACAAGAACTTGTCAACGCTAGAGACAGACTCAAGTGATGTGGCCAAAGCCACCAAGAATATCAATACAAGGTATAAATTAACAAAGATTATTTAACAAACCATCATAGACACTGTTTACACGAGAAGTGTGTTGTTTCTCACATTTAAAGAAAATTTGTCGTACTTGATGTGGAGAATTTCTGAGATAAACCTTCCATATCTAGAATAATAATAGTATCAAAATTGACAGAATGATTAAGATGCAAACAATGTTTTGTAACAGGACAATGTCTCTTCTTCACACCTGAGGCAAGGCACAAGGTATTTATATTATCACTTCTTTCCCCTGTATTTGGCTATGTTTCTTATTAATTTATACAGTGGAAATTTTATGTTCCTCAATTCTAGTTCGAAAAGCTCATTTGGTCTGGCCGATATAACAATATGAGCAATTATTGCAACTGGAATTAATAAACATGAAAGGAACATAAAATATCCACCTTATAAACATTCTCCTATTACAAAACAACATTTGGATCTTAATCATTCTTTAAATTTTGGTTATGCTACGTGATGTGTCGTTATTCATATATGAAATTGAAACATATTAAAAAGTCTATTGATTAAATAATAGGGAAGTGCACACAATTACCAGACAAGACAGGCTGAAAATTACCATAGCATTAGCAAGGTTGATGAATTCTGTATGTTACACAGGAGCGACAATATACAATTAGTTAAGAAAGCATGTGAAAGTAAATAAAAATTTGGAAAAAGTTAAAGGAATAATTATTAGAGCATTTGTAAGTAAAGTCTTCTTCTTCTCCCATGGCGCTACAGTCCATAGTGAACCAAGGAGCTTCTTCCATCCTTCACAGTCATATGCTGTCCTCTTCGCAGCTTCCGTAGATCCTCCTCCACTCCGTCCAACCATCTTCTTTGGTGTCTACCTCGTTCTCTTTGTCCTTCCTGGGGTTCCTCAGACTCCTACATGGCCTACCCCATCTTATCCTTCCTGATTGTATGATTTTAGTTACTGGAGCATCAGTGTATATAATATACAATTCTGTCTTGTACCTTTTAAATATTGTGTAGTATATGTGTCTACAAGTATGAATGTTAGTATGTGTATGAGCAAGTATATACAGCTGTAGTACATGAATTATGTAAATTATTTTACAATTAAGAATATGTAGATTAGCCTATGGCTATTTTAATTAAACAAATGCCATTATTGTAGATGAGGGAAAGCAGTTGTAATAAAAGATTACTCTCAGAAATGCTCCATTTTAAGTACAAAAAAATTTTCTTTATATGTTTAACAAGACACTTCTCATATAAACAGTATTTATGATGGGTTATTAAATAATCTTTGGTAACTTACATGTTCTTTGTAAGTCTTTGGCCACATCACTTGAGTCTGTCTCTAGATCACCTGAGCTCATTGGTGTCAATCACCACCATGGATGTATTGGCAGTTGCGCACTTTGCGAAACTTGGAGGAGCTCTTTTCCCCGACCCACCCCCAATAAATAAACAATGCATTCCGCGTCACATAACAGTTTGTTGGTGCTGCGCCCTTGCCGTGAACAATGCGCCCTGGAGAGAACAAAGACCCCATAAAACGCTAATCGCCAGCTTTTCCCGTATTGTCGCAGACAGCCAATGGGGAATTGGGTCCTTCCCCACCTCTCAACCTAAGTGATTGTGATTATGCGCTCGCCTCTCAGATTCTGCCCATGTAAATAACAATTCCCGACTTTGGCTTTCAGCGGCCGTTTTCAGAGTTCGCCCAGAGGTTAAGGAACCTTTCTGGTGTATTAAGACATCAACTTCAAATAAAAATTAACTAGAAAACTGTGTTTGCGTGAGACGTGCGACCTTCTGCTGGTTTCTTCCATTAAAACACGGCGATGAAACTTTGTGTGTTTATTGTCAGGTACCAGAAGAGTATTTTGTGAAAATGTTAGATTTTTTTAATTGAATCCTCTGTAAGGGAGCTTCATTCGTGTCCGAGCTTTCTGTCAGTCAACCTCAAGGGGACAGATATTTTTCTGCTCAGCTTCAGAACCTTCATTTTCTGTCCTCTATGTGTATTGTGACTTGCGCAGTTGTCTCTCTCTAGGCTGTCTCGTCTTTTCCGGACCTGAACAAGGCCTTACAGAAACGTTTTTATTTCATCACTTATTTTCAATGTCTTTCTTAATATTAACTTCAAGTTTATTCAATATCCAAAGTCTTTCCAGTGTCGTGTATTTGATTCCTTGCAAGCCAAGTTCTTATGTGAAGGCAACTGAAGAAATTCCGAGTGAGAGGAAGAAGACGTGGATGGTCCAGTCCTTGGCTGTGCGAACAGTTGCTAGTGAAAGCCAATGGCATAACCAGCACAATTTACACAGCGTGAACCCACAACACTACGGTAAAAAGCGTGGTCTTGTTTCCTGATCCATCGACGCCGACGGCGTCTTCCTTACAGTGCTGACACCCACTCTTACACATATTTTACAGCCTTTAATGAAAGCGTTTAACAGTTCAATCGCAGAACGCTGTCTAATACGTTCGCCAAAGTCAGCCATTTTCCCTGAGCGGTGCAGTGCTGCCACGTGTTGGCTCAGGAAGTTGTTACTGCAGTGGTTTGGAGAAAAATGTTTTGAGGAATCCGCGGGAAATTAAAAGTTTTTAGATAAGTAACTTATTTAAGGAGGAGAAAAAAATACCGAGGACTCGTTACTTGTTGGTTCACCCTTAATGTTGTGTTTCTTGCCTCGTGTCTTTTATGTTATTCTGATTTGCGCCGTTGTGTCTCTCTCTCTAGGCTCTTGCTGTTTTCCTACACCTGAAGAAAGGAACAAGGTGTGGTGTTTACGTCATCACTTCTTTACGATTGTCAGAATTGTAATTACACTAAAACCATAATCACCCCACTAATGTTGAATGATTAATAAAGCAGACAGAGATGTAATTATTATTAAAAGAAATTGTGCAATTGATCAAAATTTTTTCTTGTTAATTTCATCAAGTCTTCTTATTCTTTAAATTTAATTTAATTTTTACTGTAGCCAAATTTTATTTATAAGTACCAAAATAAAAACCTTGACAACCCTGAAGTTGTAGATTGATGACGTTGCCAACTGCTGAAGGGTTCCCACGGCCGCCATTGAGGCTCTTACTCGCTGACGCCACTCCTAAAGAAGGCTACACAAAAGACGAAGACCGTCTCCCTTCCAGCTGCACCGATTTGAATAAAGGAGGATCGCCATTGATTCCCCTCCGGGACGCTCACGGGATCCCTCAGCAGTTGTTTACTCCGAAGCGACGTCCAAGTCACGCCGATCACGTGCGACGTTGCGCATTGCGGGCGGATCCGACTTCGACCTTTTATATCGACCTCACTCGTCAGTCCCGCTGTAATCGTTACCTTCCACTGCGTCGCTCATTTATAATAATAAATTCGTCTCCTAAACCGGTCAAGGCACGGCGAGGGGAATGCTGCGTCCCCACAGCAAACCCCCGTCTCCCGCCATCCAGGGAAGGGCGTGGGACAAGTACCCAATGCCCGACCTACCTGATGCAGGTTTTTCTACGGTTTTCCCTGCATCACTTTTAGGCGAATTGCCGGGTAGGATCCTTAAACCATAGCCCGCGGGCCCCTAGTTAACCCATGGCTACCTTCCTCTACCCTTCCGAACCCCCCATTTCAAATCCCTTCCTATGCTAATAAAGGGGAGTTGCCACCATGTGAATTACCCTCATGCATCCCTCATGTAGCCTGTTAAACTAAAAAAAAATCCCTCCAACAACACCTTTGCCACGTCCTCACATCTGTATTCGCTGTTACTCTGTTACTTTTTACCTTGAAGAGGGGTGCACCGAAACGTGTCGTGTAATTTAATCTTCTTAACAAGTAATATTGCCTGTACGTGTGTGTGTGTGTCTTCCATCTACACCCGTGGAGCAAAATTCACCAAATCCCGTGCCCGTGGTCCTTGCATAACCGTAACAAACACTGTGCGGGTACAACACGTCTACCACCCGCGGGGGGGGGGGGACAGATTCAAACGGCCAATAATTGCGTCGAATAAATATTTTTCTGGATCAGTGAGTTTTATAGTGTTTCTCCCGATGTTATTTCACCCCATATGTGTGATGGGACCACCCTTAGGGGCGTTACAGAAAAATAACGCGAAAACAACGGATTTGGAGTCAAATATAGGGGGTTGTGGATGTCGCAGAGTTCAATTATGACATTTAACCCTCCAGGGGCGGGGTTGGATATTTTCAAACATGCTATAATTTTCGTCGTCAATGACATTAATAGTGTTCCCCCCATGTTGCTTGTGTATAACTTCAACCTGGGAGGGAAGCACCCTTAGGGGTAGGGGTGGAGGGGCTTTACTAAAGAAACAGTAACGCGAAAACAGCCGAGATTTGACTGCAACCTGGCGCTATGGACGTCGCTGAGTGACAACCCGGGCAAATAAAACATTTGTAACTGTCTGGTTTGTTTCATCAAAATACTAAAAATGATGGTTGCAGATGTCTTTGGTAGCACGTTTCCCGCAGTTGTCAGCGAGCTACAGAGATTTAAACGTACTAACAGGATAGACACGGTCATACTTATGCAGACTTCTTAAGTCAACTCAAGTTTCCAAACGTCACCCAACGGGCGAGCAAATTACGAAATCAATGAATAATAAAGAAAGGCGGCGTCACATAACAATAACGCGAAAACAACGGAATTGGAGTCAAATGTGGGGGTTGTGGATGTCGCAGAGTGCAATTATGACGTTCAACGTGCCATTTGTAATCGTCCAGGGGGGCGGAGGGTTGGAAAGACAAAAAGGGGTAATGTAAATACCACACAACAACGTTTCTGGGATCCTTGTTCCCTTTCGTCAGGTGCTACGAAGAGCCTAGAGCGACACAACTGCACTCAAAAATTCCCTTATCTGTGCCTCGACCAGTTTAGAAAGGGGCAGCTGGCCGACTGTTCCAATGGAAAAAGGATCAATAATAGATCCTTTGTGAATAATAAAGATAACCAATACAGAGGGAAAAAAAGGTAATATAAATAAATACCACACAACAACGCTTCTGGGATCCTTGGTCAGGTGCTAAGAAGAGCCTAGAGCGACACAACTGCACTGGCCAGTTGACAACACTCAGAAACACAACTCAGTGCGATTGTGTCTCTCTAGGCTCTTCTTAGCACCTGACCAAGGATCCCAGAAGCGTTGCGTATTTTCGTCTGCCTGCCTTCCTTATTCATTATTTCATGTTATTATCGTATTTTATGCGGACGTGTTACATTCGTATTCTAAAAAAACGTTCTGGTCGCCTGCGCCGGGGAAGATCGTTAAACGGATTGGTGTTTGTGAAGTCGTGAATGTTGAATGTCTCTGGTGCTTTACGACCGCACGAGCGGGGAATTATTCACCACAAACCTCGTGTCGGCGGCCAAATATCAGAGACCCTTGACAGCCTCATCCATGGTCATTCATTACCTTTATAATAATAATAATACAGTGTTGTCATGATTGTTTGTCACCTAAATACCTCTGTCTTACTCTCTTTTAAAAAAAACACATGAAAGATTGTCTTAATATTAAGGATTTTTCCATAATGTTGATTATAAACGTAGTTGCAACAATTCCTCATCTTGTTATATTGGCCAGACTAAACGATCTTTGTTAACTAGAATTGAGGAACTTATTGTGAAACTCCCACCTTATAAACATTGTCTGCATCTTAATCATCCCATTATCCTAGATGAGGAAGGTTGATCTCAGAGATGCTCCACATCAAGTACAACAAAGATGCTTTAAACGTGAGAAACAAGACACATGTCATTTAAACAGTATCTATGAGGGTTTATGAAGTAAACTTTTGTAACTGTAGCTGCATGACTTGAGCCTGTCTCTACTGTTGATGGAAACGTCTCCTCACTTGTATTGCTCAGAGTAATTTCTGTTGTTGTCTGTATTTTCGTGCTTTTATCTTAACAGACGTTGATTATGTTTTCAATTATACTCAAATTTTACCCAAATCGAAATTTTTGAAGTGAGTTGTGGGATTAAAAATAAAGACAGATGAATGAAATGAGTGAATATTGAGATTTGTAGAGATCCTGAGGACAAACATTGATTGCAGTTGCCTCAAGTGTGACAAAGACAAGCCGCCGCCAAGCAGGTCGCGATGACGTCACGCGCAGACAACACACGAGGACGTTTCCCCCCCTCAATCAATACTCAAAAACCTCGGCTCAAGGTCCTCGCGTTATATTAACAGCCATCTGCGCCTCATCCCCTTCAAAGGAATTTCTTAAGGAAGACCGAAACAGTAATTTGGAAGTAGAACAAGTAGAAGGTCTCAAGTAGGATGAGTGTTGACGTACCTTCTGCGCCTTGCACATGGTGTTGATGAGCTGCACGTCGTGGGACGCGTGTCGCGACTCCTGCAGGCACAGCGCGCACACGGGCGCCTTGCACACGAGGCAGTACATGGCCAGCGGCTCCTCGTCGTGGTCGGCGCACTGCGCGTCGCGGGCCCTGCTGCGGGCCCTGAGGGCGGCGCGGCCCGCGGCCGGCTCCAGCAGCGTGTGTCGCGCCAGAGGGCCGCGGGGCGGGTGGCAGTTGTCGCGGCAGGCCTCGCAGTACAGGACCTCGCACTGCTCGCACATGACGGCCGCGGGGGCGGCGGGGTCGCCCTCGCACAGCTGGCAGCGCGCCGCCACCTGGCGCGTCTCCAGGACCTTGTCCACGATGACCTGCATGGCGCGGTACTTGGGCAGGTTGTGGGCGCCGCCCTCGTCGAAGTACACGTGCTTGTGGCACAGGGGGCAGGCCAGCGACAGCACGGCCACGCCGGCGCCCGCGGGCGGGAACAGCAGCAGCCCCTGCAGGTTGGGCGTCCCCACGTAGCTGTTGGGCCTGCTGGTGCACACCACGCCGCTGTCCGTCTCGCTCAGGATGGACAGCTTGTCCACCTCCTGGTAGTCGGCCCCGGCCGTGGCGGAGGCGCCCGAGTCCGACGGCGCGCCTCCGGGGTCGGCCTCCGCGGTGCCCGCCGACGACGTGGTGGACGCCGCGGAGGACGAGGCGCCCTGCGTCGCCGGCTGCTGCAGATGCACGGCGCAGTTGAGGCACAGCGCGTGGTAGCACGGCAGCAGCACGGGGTTGCTGAACAGCTGCTTGCACACGGGGCAGCGCAGCTCGTCCTCCATCACGACCAGCCTCTGCGCGATCTCCGGGCTCACTGACGCCGCCTCTGCCCCTCCCCTCCCCTCCCCACCCTCACTCATGCGCGTTGCCCGACATCTGGCGGACGAGTATCGACTCAAACCCTCGTAGCGCTCGGACAAAGTTGAACATTATTTTCCTTTTAATAAACACTTCACTGCCCCCTGCATGCAGAGTCGCTGTATTAAAGTCATAGAACCTATTTGAAGTCAGAATAAAGATGTATGTTTCTTAATAGTCGCAATGCACGTACACGTCACATCAACCACAGTCAGCTGCGACTTTCAAGAATTCGTTTATTCTCGTGTCTGGAGTTGAAGATCCTGGCACTATGTAACATTACATAGGGAAAATTCGTCATAATAATGTAACAGAAGCTTCAACTGTGAAGAGGCTTGACGAAGGAAAACGACGACGACATCATTATGACGAATTTTCCCTATGTAATGTTACATTACATGAAAGGTTGATTTTAATATTACATTTTCACCTGTTTTAAATTGGCTGCGAAAATGTAAATATTGTTTATAATCAAGTTAGGAGCGACTTCAAGGTACAATCATGGGGTAAACTGATTCACGGCCAACACCGTCTCTCTGTGTGTCCCTAAACACATCACCCGATTGCGATGAAACTCTGTCGGCCTTTCGAAGCGACAGGAAACTCCCAAGGGGTAAACGGGGGGGGAAGGTGTTTTATAAACATGCTAAAACGGCCGTTATTTAATTGGTTTTCCTCCTCGGCCGTTTTTAGTGCATAATTTCAACCCCTTACTGCACCACTACGGGAGGGGGTTGAGAGGCGCTACGTAAACACGACTGAGATTCGTGTCAAATCCGGGCTTATACAAGGCAACGACTTTTAATTGTGTCATTCACTGAAGCAGTTCAGCCCCTAGGAGTGGGGGTGGAAGCAACGAGTAAACAACTACGACTGGGAGTATTTTTCAATCCCTTAAAAATAATTGTCTAAAATCTAGAGAACAGACGAACTTTGATTTCCTTCACCATTTACTCATTACTAGCTGGTGCCCGGCGTTGCCCGGGATGTTATTTATCCATAACCTCAGTATTTTTGTGTAACCCCCACCCATACCCGTCCTCCCCTCCCATATAAAAAGGGGATGAAATTATACATAGATAAAGTCGTAGAAATATTGTCAATCTAATTAATTATTAAAAGCAAATATTCAATTGCATGTTTTAAAATTTCCACCCCCCACTGTACCCGTCCTTGGGGGTTGAATGTCATGATTACACTCAGAGCCACCTATGACCATGGATTCTGGGTTGTGTTCGCGTTATTTTCTTGTAGCGCCCGTCCACCCCCACCTCTAAGGGTTGCTACTTTCCCATTCCGTAAAGGGTTGATTTTTACACATAACATAACATCGGTAGAAACACTGTCGGTCTCTTTGAGCCCTAATAATATTTATTTCCGACTCCAATATCGGTATTTTTGGCATGTTTGAATATTTCAACTCCCGCCCACTCGTCCCTAAGCGTGCTTCCCTCTCACGCCGAAAGGGGTTGAAATTTTACAAAATGAAAACATAGGTAGAAATACTATCAACGTAATTGACCCTCACAATTATTTAATCCAAGCAAATATCGACCATTTAACATGTTTGAAAAATTCCATCCCCCCCCACCCCCACCCCTGGGGGTTAAATGGCCAATTGAATGTCAGAATTAAACTCACCGACATCCGTTACCCTGGATTCGACTCCAATCTCCGTTATTTTCTTGTAACGCCCGTCCACCCCCACCCCTATCGGCGCTCCTTTCCCGTGCTGTAAGGGGGTTGAAATTATACTCATATCACATCGGCAGAAACACTATCAATCTCTTTGACCATTAAAAATATTTATCAGACTCAAATATCGTCTGTTTTAACATGTTTGAATATTTCAACCCCCGCTCCTCGGGGGTGGTAGACGCGTCTCACCCCGACAGTGTTTGTTTTCTGGTCGCAAAGAACACGTGTACGAAATTTGGTGAAATTTGCTCAACCGGTGTAGATTTGTATGAGGAACACACACACAAGCAAATATACATACATACATACACACACTCTGTTTTATTTATTAGATTCAGGGAGACTTAATTTACGAAATAACCCTTCTGCTAGCGTGAATAACTTAAGAAAATGTCATCTACCTAATAAATAAATAATTAGTTTGTACGTGTGTGTGTGTGTGTGTTCCTTACACAAATCTACAACCATGGATCAAATTTCAATGAGGAAATTTTCAAAGAAGCCAACGCTACTGATATTTGCGTCGGATAAATATTACCTGGGGTCAGTGAGATTGATAGTGTTGCTCCCGAGTTTTTTTTTTTTGTATAATTCCAACCCTTTACAGCACGGGAAAGGAGCGCCGATAGGGGTTGGGGTGGACGGGCGTTACTAGAAAATAACGGAGATTGGAGTCGAATCCAGAGTAACGGATGTCGGAGAGTTGAATTGTGACATTCAACTGGCCATTTAACCCCCAGGGGTGGGGGTGGACGGGGATGGAATTTTTCAAACATGTTAAATGGTCGATATTTGCTTGGAATAAATAATTGTCAGGGTCAATTACGTTGATAGTATTTCTACCTGTGTTTTTGTTGTTGTAAAATTTCAACCCCTTTCGGGCGTGAGAGGGAAGCACGCTTAGGGGAGAGTGGGCGGGAGTTGAAATATTCAAACATGTCAAAAATATCGATATTGGAGTGGGAAATGAATATTATTAGGGCTCAGAGAGACCGACAGTGTTTCTGCCGATGTGATATGACTATAATTGCAACCCTTTACGGAATGGGAAAGTAGCAACCCTTAGAGGTGGGGGTGGACGGGCGCTACAAGAAAACAACCGAGATTGTAGGAGAATCCATGGTCATAGGTGGCTCTGAGTGTAACCATGACAACCCTGCTGCATTCATAGAAGATGATAATACATTGAAATGAGCTTAGTTTCGCAGATATTTCGTCACCAGACACACGTCGTCTACTCCTTGTGTATTTCCTCGCCAGAGAGCTTCCTTGCGAACCAAGGATCCTGCAGCACGGCCAGAGATATGCAAAGTGACGTGTGTTTGTGATTGTGTAACCAGACATGCTCTCAAATTCAAAATTTACTGTGGATCGTCAAGTATTTAAATAATAAAACTAAACCCAACATGTTCGTGGTTGGCAAGTAAACGTTTGTGAAGAAGAATGTAACTTTGTAACGCTGTAACAATGATGGTTTCAAGGTTATGTGGCCGATGTGCAATCGACCCGATTTCCACAAAGTCTGAAGTGACTCTACAGTCGCTGGTCGTTCCTCGGAGTTCGTTCAGATTTAAGGGTGAGAGGTTTTGCAGTTCAAGGTACGTTTTCTAGAGTTGATGCACTGTAGTTTGCATTAGTATTCCAGAGAGAGCTTGATCTGTGGAGTAGAATATTATCATATATTGGAAGCACACACATTACATTACATTACGTTACAACCTTTCCTTGCTGTAATGTTACAACATTATAGGAATCTATATATTTTATTTGTTCACCTTATTGCTTATTCTTCCATAATTTTATTAACAAATAATTTAAGTCAATATTAATGTTAATATTCATTTTCAAAGAATGCTTTAGTTCACCTTATATATTGTAATAAGTGATTTTCATCATTTATACTATTTGTCTTGTCGTGGGAATGTTGGAGGTAACATTTGCTACCAAAGACATCTGCAACCATCATTTTTAGTATTTTGATGAAAAAAAACCAGACAGTTACAAATGTTTTATTTGCCCGGGTTGTCACTCAGCGACGTCCATAGCGCCAGGTTGCACTCAAATCTCGGCTGTTTTCGCGTTATTGTTTTTTTTAGTAAAGCCCCACCACCCCTACCCCTAAGGGAGCTTCCCTCTCATGCCGAAGGAGGTTGAAGTTATACACAAGCAACATGGGGGGAACACTATTAATCTCATTGACGACGAAAATTATAGCATGTTTGAAAAATTCCAACCCCGCCCCTGGAGGGTTAAATGTCATAATTGAACTCTGCGACATCCACAACCCCCTATATTTGACTCCAAATCCGTTGTTTTCGCGTTATTTTTCTGTAACGCCCCTACCCCTAAGGGTGGTCCCAACACACATATGGGGTGAAACTTAGAGGTTAGGTTTGATGTTAATTGAATTGAGAGAAGTGTCTGGAAGTGAGTTACATTGTATTTATGACTCAGTCAGTCCTTCCGGGACCAGAGTAAGTCGCGTGTCTAACATTTGTGTTCGCTTTAACTCAGAGATCAATTTCCCACTTCACTTAGGAGGTCCAGTGCAGTTTCCCAAGCGTGCGTATGATCGCAGCTGCAGATTTGCCGCCAACATCCACACAGTAAATAAAACAAATGATAAAATGTAAACACTTTATTTAAAACACAAAGCAGTCAATCGGATTTGGCTGGAAAATGGGTTGAACGTAGATTCCAAACAGTCTGAGTGTTGATGCTTGTCGCAACCTGGTCCACACAGCTTCTTCTTTGCCTTATTCCATGTCCATGTCCGAGACAGCAGCATCGTACATGAACAACAACGTGTAAGTCCCACCTGCTGATGTTCAACTACGTTTTCAGGTCACGGGGAATTTGCTACATTGTTGTTGTTGTGGTAAAATACGAGGGTGAATCAAATATAAACAAGACTTATTTTTTTCAATATTTATTTTGATTTTAAACGCACAAACAATCATAGTTTATTTTTCTACATAATCTCCTGATTATAGGTAATTTTTTAATTCCTTCCACGTAAAATGAGTCAGGTCGTGTTTGTAGCCAATTGCGCACATATGCTTCAACCTCATTATCGCTGTGGAATTTTTGCCCTCCAAAAGCTTCGTTGAGAGGACCAAAGACATGGAAGTCGCAGGGAGACAGGTCTGGACTGTATGGAGGGTGTTCCTGTGCCAGGGCTGCTGTTTGGGGGCGAGCATTGTCATGGAGGAGAAGGTCTCGTCTTTTGCGGCGATATGAAAGTCTGACCTCAGTCAAAATTTGGCATTAATTGTTCTGCGCTCATGCAGGTGCAGCAGGCCACGCTGGTCAAAACCTTGCCAGCCGATAATCGTGACTTGGCTTCCTCCACTCCATACTCGCTTGTTTCGACTCAGTGGTGTAGTGATGCACCCACGTTTCATCACAGGTGACAATGTGGGTCTCCTTCTTCCCGAAATCGTGCAAGAAGACGATTCAGTTTCTGGTCAACTGTGAGAAGGACCTTGCGATACCCTCTGAGAGTATAGAGTAACTTATTCCAACCTCAATTGCAATATCCGAAGTTGTTAGACGCCTATCACCTTCAACAAGTTGACGAACACTGTCGATGTTGCGGGGTCTGCGGTCACGTTCACGGCCCTCCACGAACTGTTTATGCCAAGGAAACACTCCTCTAGCTCGCGAACTGTGCAGTCAATGTTCTCAAGATTTCGGCCGGTTTTACACCTTCTGCAGCTAAAAACTTGATAACAATAGAGGGAGGCACCTCCTGCTCGGACATGGTAACGATGGACACTGAGCGAGTCTATGATGATGAGTCACGTGCTTCCCCCACTCCTGACAAACCAAACCTAACAGCGTCACTATTGCGTGCGCAGGTCCAAAAGTCTCGTTTATATTTGATTCACCCTCGCACTTCGCTCCTCCCTGAACAAAATAAAATTGCATCATGTCCTTTTTTTTTCGTCAATTGCCAAGTGCGCAGCTTCTCTACCACTAAAAAGTGGCGTCAAAAATCAGCCAAAAAAAGGGGGGGCAACAAAGAATCCAACAGATAAAACCTGCAACTGCGCGTGCGGACAACAAGGTTGCTCCTTACTTCTGCTGCTGTGACACGTGGGTGGTTGTGTCACCCGCGACTTGCTGAAACATAGAGGAACGGCGAGTAGTGAGGGGGAGGCTTAAGATAACATCTGGGTTTAAAATCGGTTTAACTACCAGCAGTGAATGAAGCACGAGGAACACGCCACAATTATTATGTCTTTAAATTTAAAACACATTTTCTTGTTGTTTAATCCTCGTACAATGTTTTACACTAACACTTACTTGTCTTACAAAGATCACAAAAACAAAACAAGTTGATCTGCGCAACCTTCACCATTGTCCCTGCATATTACATGCATTCCTCGTCTACAAGTGCTCGCTGTAGGATATTCATAACTTAACATTTTTATTATTCTTGATGGTCAACTTTGGTTTGTCTTCCGAAAATTTTATTTGTTTTCTCATCTGTCTTTATTTTTCTTTTTGCCTTTCTAACTCTCTCTTTTCAGTCAACATTTTTCTTATTGGAGTCGATGTTAGTATTTGGCTTCTCCCTGCCTTTCCTTTCCTTTCCGACTCACGAATCTCTTTTCACTGTAGAGGCGACATTTCTTCTAAAACTTCTCCAAAATCAGAAACATACTGCGCTAATTGACTGTCGTTTACTTGCATTACGACTGCGTCAATTTTATGGTCGTTTCTTGACGTTGTGGAATGTTTTCTTTAAGTCGTGTCGCACTCTGCATTTCTTCTGACGTTTTGTACACGTGTCGTTTGTCCTTTTTTTTTTAGTAATAGTGTACGTAGGGGTCCACAATTTAATAACATAGGAAGGGATAGAAATGAGAGTGGTGGCAACTTCCCTCTTATAGCATAGCAATGGTCCTCATGAAGGATCCTACGCGCCCTAAAAGTGATGCAGGGAAGCCCCTAGAAAACATGCACCAGGTAGGTCGCGTTTGCTGCATTCTCTTCTCCGTGCCTCGACCAGTTTAGGAGGCAGCTGGCCGACTGTTCCAATGAGGAACAGAGGACAACTCTTACCGTGTGAGATCCCGGGAACTATAAACCTCTTAAAACTGACCAAGGTGCCTCGGCTGTGAATTTGTCACAAAAGATTCATTTTAGTTTTAGAATTATTATTACTCATTCCATTTTTTTTGTTAGGGTAACAGGCTACATGAGGTGGCAACTCCCCTTTAATAGCATAGGAAGGGATGTGGAAGGGTAGAGGAAGGTAGCCCCAGAGCTATGGTTTAAGGATCCTACCCGGCATTCGCCTTAAAGTGATGCAGGGAAAAGCCTAGAAAAGCCTGCATCAGGTAGGTCGGCCATTGGGTACTTGTCCCACGCCCTTCCCTGGATGGCTGGAGAGGGGGTTTGACTGGAAGAAAGTAATAAAATTTTACAAATACAAAGTTTAAGAAACGATCATTGTACATTACATAATTTAAGGCAACGTTAAAGATTTAAGAAATCTTGCTTGTAATCCCGCTTTTGTAGTTTAAGAACTTGAAACGCGTGATGTTAACCCTTAATCTTTTACATGAGGGATAAAGTTTGCCGCAAGCAAACTAATCCTTCGTGTTTACAAAACAGGACCAACTTGTCCTGTGCAGTGCAGACTGTGTGGGCAAGTGGAACCGTCCTGTAATGGAGCCAATTAAAATTAATTTTGAAAAGGCGAAATCCGAGGAGTTTTGAGAGATTACGAGCGACTCTTCCAAGCGGCAGAAATTAATTGGGAAAGCCTGACGCGGGGTTGAGCTCCTCAGATGAAAGGGTCGTCAGCAGAATTTCCCCGAGAGAGTATTTTTTACCTTTTAGAAGAGAAATGGGTGAAGAGGAGTGCTCCTGGAAGAGAGGCTTGCAACGTGAGAGGAATCAGTCAGTTTCGCGATACGACGTGATGCCGTTTTGTCGCGGTGTAAATTGAGAGGAGAGGAGAGGAGAGGAGAGGAGAGGAGCCACCAAACCCTGCTGACGAGGACGAACAGAACGATGTGGGAGGAAACCGTAACAACAGCCTACCAAGAGAATTGCCACACTCTGAGGTCCACATTAACATGGGAATTGTAATGGCCAATTTGCCCAGGATCAGCCTCGAGAAGGAAAGGATCGTTTACACTGCCGGAAAAGTTTTTTTTTATATAATTTACACAAAAAGCTTTTTACAGTCAATCTTTTTGTATTTTCCTAAACTATTATTTTGGGCTAATTACATTATTTTTTTTACTTTTAGTAAATAAATAGATGGAATTGTCACCGTAGCATCACATTTCTCTATCAGATAAAATTAAGCATGACGTTACTCTTGTCAACTCCCTATCACAACGCACTACCTCAGTAATAAGCTGCTTTGAATTAACCAAACATTTATAAGTAAATATGTATTCACTACTCCTCATTTCATTTCAAGGCTTCTTACAATAACATTTTGTTACTTGATTGACAATTTTAGACTGATGCATTCTACTAATATATTTTTATACAACTGTGAACTTAATAATTTTCTGCAGTGGCACCAAAGAGCAATATGACGTTGTCGTGGTTGGAGGAGGCATCGTGGGTTCCGCAGCTGCACGTGAACTTCTACTCAGCCACCCAAAGCTGAAAATGGCAATTGTTGAAAAGGAATGTGAAGTGGCTCTCCACCAGAGCGGTAACAACAGCGGTGTTATTCACGCGGGGATATACTACGAACCAGGGTCGTTGGCCGCAAAACTGTGTGTGGAAGGTCTGAATTTACTGTATGACTACCTTGACTGTAAGCAAGTACCGTATAAGAAGATAGGAAAGTTGATCGTGGCTACCAGACCTGAAGAATTGTCTGGACTGAATGAACTGATGAGGCGAGGCATCGCGAACAATGTTCCCAATTTAAGGATGATAGACTGTAAAGAAATAAAAACTTTTGAACCATACTGTAAGGTAATGAATGTCTTATATAAATCATGTGTATATTGAGACATTTGCTAAACAAATTATTTATAGTTCATATTGTATGTTACTGAATTATAATAATGATTCTTAATAATAAAAAAGGCTAATGTAACTTATAACAGAAAATGGCTTAAAACATGCCAAGAGTAAAATAGTATTTAGTGTAGGAATTTCTATTATAATATCAAATTAAAAATTTCAGGGCATCAAAGCCATACATTCTCCAGAAACTGGGATAGTAGATTACAAAGAAGTAACAAAATCATATGTTGAAGATTTCAAGAAAGCTGGGGGTCAGGTAATTTTTAATTTCAAGGTAATTGGCTTCGAGGAAGCTACAGATTCTTCACAGTATCCCGTGAGATTGGTGAGCGAATCAAAGGTAAGAATTGTCAGATGCATTTAAAAAAGATCACTGTCAAGCTTAATAAACTAAGATAGAAATATGAAACTGGATAATTTTTTTTCAACCTTCCGAGAGAGCTCTGGAGGAGGCTACCTTTGGGGATGCCTTCTCCTCTCTCTGGTTTTTTGAACTAAGGTTCCCACATGCCGAGGACTGTTTTGAGAGGTGTATGTTCTGGGGTCGCAGACCTTGGGCATACGGTAAGAGTTGTTGGCTGTTCCTATTGGAATAATCGGCCAACTGCCTCCTAAACTGGTCAAGACACAGTGAGGGGAATGCTGCGTCCCCGCAGCTAACCCCTCTCCCACCATCGGAAGGGTGTGGGACAAGCACCAAATGCCCGACCTACCTGATGCAGGTATTTCTAGGGTTTTCCCTGCATCACTTTTAGGCGAATTGCCGGGTAGGATCCTTAAACCATACCCCGGGGCCCCTACTTAACCCTTGGCTACCTTCCTCTACCCTTCCGCATCCCCCCTTTCAAATCCCTTTCCTATGCTATTAAAGGGGAGTTGCCACCATGTAGATTACCCTCATGTATCCTGTTAACGTAAAATATATATATATTTTTCAGTATGGGTGTACAATAAACTACTGAAATATTATTCTTATAATAAAAATTATATATTTTCCTTGTCTTACTAATAAGACAACAATGGATTCACTACATAAACTTAGATAAAGTTTATTTCCATAATTTGCAACAATTCAAAATGGGAAATGGTCAATCATATAATAGAAATATAACATATAATTAAATTAAATAGAACTTACATTTTAATATAGCATGATTAATTTTTTAACATTATGTTTACAGATATTACAAAGATACGATATATGTTTTTTTTAAAAGGTCAGCTATTCAGTAGAGTGGCTCTGTAACTAAATATATTTTTGCATTGGATTCACACGAATGAAACAAGATAATTCAAAACTAATCTAATAAATAAAAATGTGTGTGTTACACATTCAAAAATTTAGATGTGAGGAGCAATTTCTGCACACATGTTACTTATGATCCAGGAACAAACACTTGTGGGAGTTAAATTTTGAAAACAAGCAAAAATGATATTAGCATTGAATAAATAGTTTTGGGGGTCACTCAAATTGATAGTGTCACTCTCATCATTGTTAGTGTTTAATTTCAACCACCTTACCTTGATTGGTGTATGTATGACACACTCAAGGCATAGTGGAAGTGGTGGAAATTTAAGAAAAGTGATAATGAATTATATTACTGTTGAATACATAGTTTTTGGAATCACTCAGATAAATAAAGTTTGTCAGTTTAGTTCAAATATGTATAAACTCCTAATGACAATGGATGAGAACAACCCTCGGGTTGCTGTTGGAAGGAAGTGACAAAAACCAATGATCCATAGTTGTGGTGGTGGTCCTGGACTTCAGTTATGTTGACATTAAAGCCCCATTGACTTTGGAAGGTCGGTGAAATGGTTCAAAATGGCCCATATAATGTTGAATCAGTCTTGTTGACATAAATAGTGATGTACTCAATTAGATTCTATAGAAGTGGTCGCTACATTACTTTAGTAGCAGACTTGTATAGTGTATGTTTTGGCTTTCTCCTTCCACAATTTTGCCACTAAAATTCTCTAATTCCTTAAAATCACTAGTCATTTTATTTTGAAGTCATTGTGCTGTGGGGGCTTTACACAAAATCAACGAGGTGAATATCTGTCAACTTCCCTTATCACTTTCAATCAGTAGGACATCTGAGTTAATTAACAGAAAACATCATGCTTAGGTTATCATAGAATACATGAAACCTAAAATTGGACAATGTTCAACCTTACATAGACATGAACTTGTATTTACAGCAGTATCAATTTGAGAATTAAAATATATTTAGTAAATCTGAAATATGTCAATAAATAAATTGCAATTTCATTCCAGAATATTTGTGCGAGTTACGCTATTGTAAGTTGTGGATTGCAAGCTGACTTTGTAGCATTGTTAGGGGGATGTGGGAGAGACCCTCATATAATTCCATTTCGAGGAGAGTATCTGATAATAAATCAAAATAAACAATATTTGGTGAGAGGTAACATTTACCCTGTAAGTATTCCACTCAGATTCACAGTCTAATTAAAAATTATTTAAAATATCAGAGTAATTTGGATAAAGTTTTCTCGGCATTGCAACTGGATAGCGACATTTGTTTGCTTCACCGCCGTCTTCTTCAGGTGAAGTTAAATGATTGTGGCAAACAAATGTCGCTACCCAGTTGGAATCCCAAGGAAACTTTATCCAGCAGTAACACTATGTTCCCTTTTGAAAAGTTTATTTAAAATATTTGATATAATCATAAATATATTTTTAAATACATAGCATTTTTTACTTTTTTAGTTTGATCGCTAATTTGAATTCTATTCTCTCCTATTGTTTGCCCTCCTCTATGTTTCCAGGTACTAAATAGACATATATTATCAGAACTATTCTCTACAATAATATATTTTACTAACTTAAAGCATTACACATGTAGTTACATTTTTATTTCACAAAAAAAAATTTCAGGTTCCAGATCCTCGTTTTCCTGCTTTATTGGGGGTTCATTTTAGTCCTCGTTTGGATGGTAGTATATGGCTTGGTCCAAACGCTGTCTTGGCTCTGAAAAGAGAAGGCTATAAGTAAGATGAACATTACAATTTGCAATGAACGCATTTGAGAAATATTTGATTTTAGACTTTGAGAATCAGAGAAATTAATAACTTTGAGTTTTTTAAATACAGTTTTCTATGTAGATTAGAAAATAGTATAACATTGAGTCGCCCAATCCATCCAGTAGTTACACAATAACATGGCTCCTATTTAAACTAGATAATTGCTGAAATTTTGTAGGAAATATTTTTGCAACATATCAGAATTACAGAACAATTTTCCTACCAGTAAATGTAACACTATGGGTTGTCAAGGAATTTACATTTAACATTTTAGTTTTCAAAATAATTATTAATTAATTGTAAGGAATTTTTTTTTAGATGGAATGACTTTGATTTAAAAGAACTTTCGCAAACTATATCATATCCAGGATTTCGCAAACTTGCTGTAAAGTATGCCTCATATGGAACAGGAGAATTAATTAAATCAATTTTTTCACGTTTACTTGTAAAAGAACTGCAAAGATTTGTTCCTGATCTGCAACCATCTGATGTTAGTAGGTAAGTCTTTATTGATGCAATAATTTTATTTGTGACTTACATAATGTTACATATCACTGTATAAATGCTGCTTCAGTAGTTTATCTGTACACAAGTGATGACAGTTCCTGACAAGCGAAGTCATAATAAGTCTTTAAATAAATAGCATGCATTATTGATATCTATATACATACAAACGGACCTGCGTCTGTTTCCTATGCGCTCCTGAACCATTAATCTGATTGGTGAGTTGAGCACACGCCCTGTGTGAAGCATTAGGAAACTCCCAAGGGGGGAAATTTTAAAACAATGGAAAATGGCCGTTTTTAAATCTGAATAATTACTTTTTGGGGATGATGAGATTAGTAGTTTCTCTCCAGTTGTTATCAACATATAATTTCAACCCCTTACAGCAGCAATGAGTAAACAACTGAGGCTGGTGTTGACTCTGGGGTTATGGATGCCACTTAGTTTAATTTTGACATTTACATACTGGTTAAGGTGTAATTCAAACCCTAGCAGTAGGGGTTGAAGGGGACAAATCAAATTTATGAAAAGCGTAGAGCAATTTCTACCAAACTTTCTTCATGTGTTACTTACAATCCAGGAACAAACACCTCTAAGGGTGGGGGTGTCATTTATAGCTCCAAAAGTAACTGTCAGGTAGAACATGCGTCCTACCTCGCCATAAATTATCAACATGTGAGTGTACTCTTTAAGAGTTTATTCTACCACTTTACCTACCCGACATTTTGCGTCATAGCGAAAAATAAAGATGACATTCAAATTCTTTCCCGTAACTCACCACCGCATTGAAGAATACTCTTCAACAACAAAGATAGTAGTAAGTTGTGTCGATATGTAAAAGACGTTATAATGTGACAGATATTAATATCTGGAATAAAATAATTTTTAGTTTAGAAAAGAATACTCATGGCACCATATAATTCAGGAATGTTCCTCTTAGACAGATTTTAACATATTCTGACACAATTTCTCTGTTTTATTACTTTCAGAGGTCCGAACGGAGTGCGAGCGCAAGCTATAGATTTATCGGGTGAATTGATAAATGAGTTCATATTTGATGTATGTAAAGGCAACAACATAGGCAGTCGTATTTTGCACTCACGAAACGCCCCTTCGCCAGGTGCCACAGCTTCACTTGCTATTGGGAAAGTTATAGCAAAGAAAGCTGAAGAAGAATTTAATTTGAAGCATATGTGTTGAAACCAGTACAAGTTGTACCCGCACATTCAAAATAATTAAATGTTATTATTTCAATAGACATATTAAAGTTGAAATTTAAGTTTCTGTAATGTATAATATGTATGGTCACACTGAATAAATTATAGCATTAGGAATAAAATTTTTGTCTCTTCTGATATTATGACAATGTCATCAGTGAATCAAGTAGGCCTATTACGTGACAGTTTTGTCTATTGTTTCTTACAAGCATTCAATAATGTGACCAACCAAAATAGCATTTTATCAATTTTCAAAGTTTAATATCATTTTTTCATTAATGTTAGCAGGAAGGTAGCAACAGGTTAACTAGGGCCCCCAGACTATCATTCAAGGATTTTAACCTGGCTTTTGCCTAAAAGTGAAGCAGGACAAACTAGAAAAACCCACATAACTTGGTCCTTGTATCACACCTTTGTGATAGTGGGAGAAGAGTTTGCTGTAGGGACACAGCATTCCCTTCTCCATGCCTTCACCAGTTTAGGAGGCAGCTGTTGCAATAGAACCAGCGAGCATCTCTTAATGTATACACAAGGTCTGCGACCGTGGAACGTACACCTCTCAAAACTGATCTCTCACCTCGGCATGGAGGGGACCTTCGTTCAAAAGCAGAGAGCGAAGGAGGCACCCCCGCCCCAGTCTGTCGAAGAATGATCCACCTGTGAGACCACTGGGATCCTAGTTTAATATCCTGGCGTAAACTCTGCTCAATATAGTTAATGTACTGTTTTGATTTTCATATTACACAATGCTTACAAGAATTAATTCATCATCCGTTTGAAGCGTTTACTCCAGTTCTGCAGCACCATAACCAAAACCTTACTTTCTTCTATATTTCATAGTTAAATTTGTGCATTCTGGAGCAGTATACATGCAATCAATAGTGAGACAAGAAACATAACATATTATCAAATTCTCAGAATGGTTTCAGGCAGAAGTTATAAAGTATCCAAGCAATTTTCAACATCTGAAATCCAATCTAAAAGGCAATTGACCAAAAGGAAGTAGTAACCAAAGTATTTCTGGACCTCAGCAAAGCTTTATAAATCACAAAACTTTATTCTTAAAACTTTAAAATTAAGACTTCAGAGGTTTATCATAGGATTGTTTACCTTGGGACATCGCCAAAGAAGAATGGACGTTTTCTATTACGAGTAATGTCTGGTCTGGACAACCGAAAAAAGGAAGTAGGCTGCAAATTTCGACTGTTAAAACTTTGCTGATTATAAAAATTGGCAACCAATATGAATTTCACAATAAATTCAAAAGCAATGTTTTATTGTAAAAACAAGTTACATCTGTTGAAAAATATGAAGAAAAAAAACCTGATCAGAAGCCATCAACATCTCAAGATAAAAGGTAATTAATTTTCTAATGTAACCTGCAGGCCTTGGAAATTAGACAAAGTCTTTGAGGGCATACATAATTTTAGATGCCTGGGAAACAGTAGATAATGAGGGTAGCCTGGATAGGACCATAAAGGACAGGATTCAAGCAGGAAATTATGCATATTTTGCAACCCTGAAATTAATTAAAAGAAAATCGCTAACCAGAAAATCTAAAATATTGATACACAAAACATTAGTAAGGACCTGTTTTTTTTTAAAAAAAATTTATTAGACAAAACTTTTATCTTATGATTATTTGTTGTTACATAAAGTATTAGAGTATATACAATTGAAATTCAGTACATAATTAACCTGGGAACTTGGCACTTAAGTTAATCCAGCAATTAACATAATTTTGCAAATTTTTTCTTGTATTTTAATTTGGGTGTTTGAGGGGCATACATTGTTGAGTCATGAGGGATTGCTGGTGATGTTGAATTTGATGGGATGGATGGAATGGGTGGGTGGGGTGGGTTAGGAGGTGCCAGAGTGTTCTGAGGGAAGGATGAGGTCGATAGGGTGTTTTCTCTTGAGGTGATGTGCGTGTGGGGGTGGGGGAGGATTACAATGGAACTGCTGGATCGTGGTGTTAGGATGGATGAAGGTGCTTTTGATTAGTGAGGTTACGGATTTGGTGATTATTGTTTGACTTGGGGAAGTTTAATGTTGTGGTGGATTATGGAATTTCTGAGGTAACAGGGAGAGTTAGTCATGGTGTGAAGGATTATGTTTTGTTTGGTTTGGATTTTGGCTGAACAGGTGTTGGCTGTTGCTCCCCATATGGATGAGGCGTAAGACCAGGTGGGTTGAATTATGGAGAGATATACTAGGCGTTTTGTGCTGAGTGTGAGTGGGGATTTTCTGTTTAGGAGAGGATATAAAGTTCTGAATTTAAGGTTAATTTTAGAGAGGAGGTGTTTAATGTGGGGTTTCCAAGAGAGTTTTGAGTCCTAGGTAGGTGGTTTCTGTGATAACATACAGTGCAGAAACCTGGACAATGACTACAATACACCAGGAAAATTTGGACGTAAAATAATGATAAGAATCTATGGACCTGTAATGGAGTGTGGAGAATAAGGTGTAATCATGAAATTAAGGGAGAAGATATAGAGACATTTATAAAATCCCAAAGGCTCAAAGCGAGACTACTTGACGAGGAAGACCAAGATTGAGGAGTGTAGACTGTGTAATACAGGATTTGAGAATTATGAAGGTGAACAGACGGGAAAAGAGGATTGAGAATGGAGAAGCATGGAGGCTCAATGCAGTGCTGTATAACTATACTAAGTAATGCACTTTAATTTTGTAACAAAATAAATAATTTTCGTAAAAAAATTGTAAGTATATGTTTTAGGGATGATGTTTTCGATTTCGTTGGGGGAATTTCCGTAAGAACTGTGCCCGTAATTTGCTTCCTAAAATTATGTTAACCCGACGTATTACTTGGAAAACTTATTCTATGTTTTACCAACTTCTATTGTTGATTATATTACGTAAAGTAAATTTTTAATTAAATTATATTACGAATACAGTGCGTGAATGTACAGATTGTTCCACCTGGCTGATAAGCGGACGGGCGCTCGCTCACTCCTCTGTCACGTTGTCATGGAATCAGCTGATGTGTTATGATGACTAGTGTGAGGTTATGTGGTCGCACTATGTATGCGTCAAAACATATGCACGTGAGCCTCATGAAACATATATGGAGGAAAAACTTGCATTTATCAAGTCTTTATCAGTTAAAGCTTAACTCCGCAAGGTAGAATATTAATAATTTTAAATAATTTTTTGATAATGTTAGATTGATCCATACATAAATTTGCACAATTTATTTTAACTGATCTTGTAGAATATATTATTTTGTTGCCTGACGTTCAGTATATGTATTATATCAACTACCAATAATACTAATTATAATTATTATTAATTACTTAAACTCTGTCACTGAGTATGTTTCTAACATTGATGTAATTTTGGCATTTCATTGACTGTTGTTTTGTGTTGAAACACTTTACTTTTTATGAATACTGATATATATTAGTATTTCTTATAACTATTAGTTTATTCAACGTAATCTTTTGCATATTCTGTCTTATATTTGACGTAGTGTATGTTAAAAAAATCCACCAAATTCAATGAACATGAATGGGGAACATCCAGGTTTAAACCTTGATGTTTATGTTTCAGTTGTGCAAACGAACATAGATATGATGTTGTGGTCGTTGGAGGAGGTATTGTTGGTGTTGCCACAGCACGTGAGCTTTTAATACAGCACCCGACCTTCAGGATGGCAATTGTTGACAAGGAACGTGATCTTGCACACCACCAAAGTGGTAATAACAGTGGAGTGATCCATGGAGGAATCTACTATAAACCAGGATCACTTAAAGCTAAACTGTGCGTAGACGGACTGCACATGATGTATAGTTATCTTGAAAATAAAAAAATACCATACAAAAAAGTTGGTAAGTTGATTGTTGCTACAAGACCTGAAGAATTGCCAGCATTGCGTGACCTCATGAAGAGGGGTTTGGCTAATAAAGTGCCTGATCTAAAAATGATTGAAGGCAGTGAAATACCACACATAGAACCACACTGCAAGGTAATTTTATTAATTTCTTCTATTTACATAAGATGATATTTATTGTAAATTCATTGTAGTTCTTTATTACTGCTTTATTCGTACATTTCGTAACTGTAATAGGTTATTGTTCATTGTGTTTTAATTTACAGTTTTTTACATTTAGATAGGAAACAGAGAGCAGTTGACTTGGCTGAAATCAAAAGTTGGTCTGGTCAGGCTTGGCAGAAATAAAGTTTAAAATTTTTAAGGGCCTCAGCCCCATTTTTCAGGATGGTAGGTCTGAACTGTGTATCGACCAGCATGTATATAACATTATAAAAGTAGTAACAATTTAATAGGTATTTAATTACAACACATGTACAGAAAGTAATTTTCTGTACATGTGATATAATTAAGATTGAAGACAATTGATCACTGTAGTAGTTTTATTCTTTGGCTTCATGGTTATATTCAGAAACCATAATTCCACATATCCTGTTAAAAATCATTTGAATTTATGAAATACCAAAAGAATTATATAATATGAAACATTTGAGATAAAGAAGTAGCCAAATGACAGACAAAATTAAGTAATAAATACCTCAAATTATCACTTCTGTTACTTGGCTACATCTTCATCTAAATACATAAACTGTTAGCCCTGCATTCAACTGACAAATGTTGAAAGTTTATTTGTCAACACAGACTCCTTATTGCATGTGACCTCCTTTCCACGATCGCACACTTTTGTTACCACAGTCTTGTACAACACCTGTTATGCCAAAAACTCATATTTCCATATATACAATAGTCTCTACCAATAACAGATGGCGTAATATAAGCTCCTCATTAATTCCCATTCTTACTCACATTTTACTTCAGAGTTTAGACAACCAAACTAATTTTTCCAACAAATTATTGTTGATTTTGTGGCTGCGGATATATATATATAATATAAATGTGTGGCTGGCATGCAGTTCAGATCTTCCTTCCTGCCGAGGGGGCTCAGGCCTCGAAAATTTGAACTACCTATGCCACACTGCACCAACTACCGATTTCAGGTAAGTCGGCATCGCTGTCTCTGTTTCCTGTCCAAATTTAAGGCTATCCACTTGATTTATATGCTTGTCTCTTATATATTGCAGGGTCTCAAAGCTATACACTCACCACATACTGGTATCGTAGACTATGCAGCCGTGACAAAGTCGTTTAGTGAAGATTTTAAGAAAGCTGGCGGAGAAATATTATTAAATTACAAAGTTACTGGATTTGAAGAAGCTACTTCCTGCAAGGAATATCCAGTAAGAATCAAAGGTGAATCCAAGGTTGGTGTGAAGTGTTTTATACATATGAAGTTAATAAAGTATTCAAATTATTTTATATAACTCTCTTGGCTCTTCTTAATATGAAAATGTCTTCCCACACGATTTAACTGAAGCATGCATTGGTAACCAAGAGTTTTTTTCTTACAGATTACTAAATTGTTTCATCTTTTTCTGATTGCAGATTATTAACGCCAGTTATGTTGTCGTATGCTGTGGACTGCAGTCTGACTTGCTTGCAGAAATGGGTGGATGTAGCAAAGAACCACGAATAATTCCATTCAGAGGGGAATATCTGTTGCTCAATAAGGAAAAGCAGCATCTAGTCAGAGGAAATATTTACCCTGTAAGCTTATAAAGATCACATACCTCATCATTTTTGTCAAATAGCTTTCTTTACTCTTAGGCATGTATGGTTTATATAGATATATATAATTTGTTCCCGGCTGGCATGTAGTTCAGACTCTTTCTCCTAGCAATGAGGGCTATTCTCGAAAACTTATATTATTTCGCCTCAGCTATTGATTTCAGGTATGTCGACTTTGCTGTCTCTCTTTCCTATCTGAATGTGTTATATATATAACTGAGATAATTGATATGTAGAGGAAAAAGAGATAGTTGGTGGCTTCCCTCAGCCACTTGGGACAGAAGCATTTTCTTCAACTTTTCAGAGGCTCTCGGCCCCCTTCTTCAGGAAAGAGAGTCATATTCTGTGTAATGGCTGGCTGCGAATATATATATGTGTATATATATATATATATATATATATATATATATATATATATATATATATATATAAAAATTATTAATAGACCTATTCAGACCTACTGTTTTATTCAAGGCCAGTAATTGCCACATACTAATGCTTTAAAAATTCCAAACCCTCCACCCCCACCCCTTAGAGGTCCTTTAGGTGTGTATTTTTTTTTTCAGAAAGAGAAAGTTTTATAAAAATATCTATTTGCAATGGATTTTCTTTCACAAATATTTAATTTTAAGTCACTTTTTAACTATTATTAATGTTCTAGTTAACATTCACTGAAAATTCACCTTTTTAAAAATTTTTTTGGATCATTTGAGTGACAAATCACGGTTGACATTTGTCAATAAAAGTATTAAAATATTTTTATGTAATCATGTGCGGAAACTTAACTTTTTAGGTACCAGATCCCCGATATCCTTTCCTAGGCGTACATTTTACTCCTCGTATGGATGGTAGCATTTGGTTGGGTCCAAATGCAATCCTTGCTTTTAAAAGAGAAGGCTACAGGTAATTTGTTTTCATTTTAAATCCTTGCGTACATTGCTTGTGTTTGTGAAACTTTAATAATATTAATGTATTTTTTGGAGCATAATAAGAAATTCCAAGTAAGACCAAAATTAAATCTTTCTTCCATTCTTGATTTAATGTTTTGTACTGTTATTATTGCTATGTTATTGGCCTGTTTATTATCACAATAATTGTAGTTTATTATGGTTAGTTATATTAGAAATCTACTACATTATCTATACCATAATGTTTGCAATTAATAGATTAGTTGTAAGAATTTTCTTTTTGCTTTTTGAAATTTGTTGCTCGTATGACAGCGGTTTACTTATCTAATAACTGCACCACTTCATTACTTTTTCTTGTTTTGTGTTGATGTTTGAAACATGAATTTGGCAACTCTTTGCATTTTCAATAGGTTTACATAATTTATTACCTAATTGATAATAAGATTAGTACTGGGCACTATAATATTCAACACTTTAGTAACAAGTATCGTAGAAGTAGCCAAGGGCGGACAGAGTTGTAATTGATTGTAGGGAAAATGTTCTGTGACACTCTGGTCTACGAACTTACATTAAACACACTAAATTGCAAGCATAAGTAAATAAAGAAGTTGATTGAATTATTAATTACTGGTAGTTGTTAATTTACCACTGCAAATATTATTTTTCTTTGTTTAGATGGAGTGACTTTGATATGGATGAATTAAAACAGTCTTTGACTTACTCTGGGTTCCATAAGTTAGCTTTGAAGTATGCAGGCTATGGAACAAGTGAAATGATCAAATCTGCATTTCCATTATTACAAATTAAGGAACTTCAAAGATTTATTCCAGAGATTAAAGCTTCTGATATATCCAGGTACACATTTTGACGAATTATCTTAAATTTGTCTTTTAATTTCTTTACTTACTCATTAAGTTTATTGTACAAATTTATGAAGAGACTATTTATAGTATTGAAAAGTATTTTGAATTAAAAATTCATTGCAGCAAAATAATTGATTGGAACAAATTTTGTGTGTACGTAAAGTTATTTTGAGGTCTGAAAATAAAATTCTGTGAAAAACATTTGTTTAATTTATATAATATTTTAATATAACTATTTTGTATATTTAGAGGTCCGGCAGGAGTTCGTGCACAGGCTATGGATTCTTCTGGAGCATTAATTGATGACTTCGTCTTTGATATAGGCAAGAATAACAGAATAGGTAGCCGAATTTTGCACTCTAGAAACACACCGTCACCTGGAGCCACGTCGTCCCTTGCAATAGCTAAAGTTATTACTCAGAAAGCAAGGGAAGTGTTTCAGCTAAAGAGTTAACTTATGATTTTATTTCTAAACAATTCATGTGCCTTATGTATCAGTATTTGATTTCATATAATTGAAACCATTTTAATAATCTTATTTCTTGTGGATATTTGTATATGTTTTATAATTTCAAATAGCTAATCTACTCTCTGTTAATATGTAAAAATTATATAACAACGTAGAATGTCTAATGTTATTTTTTCTAGTCTTAAATGTGACAGTTGTTAAAACCATCAACAACAACAACAATTATATTCATACAAACAAACAACATTGAGATAAATTTATTACTGTCTTGCTTTATGCATTGAATGTGTAAAATTTTAAAACTCCTACATGGAGACCAAAATTTCACCCTCCTCGCCATCCGCTCCTCCTTTTATCTCTGAAGTTATTTGGAAGGACAAAATCGTACCTATGATTATGTTTGTGTAATCCTAATTTTATCATATCAATGTGACAATGGTGCAGAAAACTTGAATGAAGAACGACTTCAATGATGAAGAATGGCGATATCCTTTAATGTTGTCAGTCTATATTAAGATGATAAATTTAATTTTTCTTTATGTGGGTTAAACTGATTCAATAATGACGATATGAAGGAATGGACAACTCTGAATAAAAATTCTCCTTCAGTGATATTGATCTGATTAATATAGAATTCCCTCACAGAATTCCACTCTTGCTAACATCTGTCCAGTAAACACGTTAGCACCCAACAAAATTCCTAAATTTTACCTACACTTCATCAATGATATATTTGCTATATGACAGTTTGGTAAGGCTGAGCTTGAAAATTTTTTGAACACTAAGCAACTTTATTCTGACCTCAATGAAGGCCATTCAGGCAGATGTCTCAGTTTCCTATCTAACCATCGCCACAGGGCCTTTTTATTATTATTACTGTTTATAGTCACTTTGACATAATAGTCGTTAGTGACGGTAGATTTGTGTCTGCCAGGAACTTTTTAAGATTGTTCAGTTTCTGGTGGGAGGTAAGCAAGTCTCCATCCTTCAGGTCGGTGAGGAATTTGTTGTGAGACTGTGTATGAAGGATATGGGTTGTCATGAGCCAAGTTCTGTAGAATAGACTTGTTGGTTGGGGGGGTGCTGAAAAATAGATAGTTATGAGTTAAAAAAGTATACGCCTTCACTGCCTGATCATTGATCATGCTCCCGAGGTGAATGCTAAGTTACTCGGTTTTTTGGCCAGGTAAAATAAGTTTCGCCACGCTGACGTCTAGTCGACTACACAGTTCTCATTCAGTCTAGATGTTTTGCTGCCAATTCTTTCACCCGGGTTCCCTTACGGGCCAAGATCCATAGAAGATGAACTGTTGTCGAGATGTTTATGTAGATATTGCTGATAAAGGTGTCTTCAGTGGTATTGTGAAGTTCCAATATCTGTGTTGGCACAGATCTCTGTGGCCATATATAATTCTGCTGTTAAAATAGAAGCTGTAGTATTTAATTCAGTGACCAGGGCTTTATTAGAGCCACTAACATTTGTTAAAGAAAGAATATAACAAAAACACACCTTAGAGAAAGCAATACAATAAACCATTTCTTGAAAGATGAATAAATTTTCTAAGGACTCCGTCCACTCTAACCACCACCTTGAGACCCTATGCCCTGCATTCCACAGAGTTTGATATCGGAACAATATTTGTTAGCCACAATTCCTGCCACGGCAAAATTTGACGTACTAAACATCCCTCGGGAAGACCTCCACAGTTTACTCAACCCCTTTTGAGTGCAGAAGTCCTTATATAGGTGAAAAAAGGTGGAATAAAATAGTTCCAAAAATCGTATTACAGGCTGAGTCAAAGCTTCACGAGACAACATCCACGGATAGAAATTTGATTAATTTTGCTCTGAGTAATTTATATTAAGCTCTACAAAGCCATTTCCAGCACAGAAGGAATTTTCTTGACGTTTGGCTTTCCTCTGGTCATCAAAGTCCCAGACTCTCAGATTTCCCAGTAGCCAACACATTTCACAGATCATCTTAATGGTTGCAAATACCAGAAGCTTCCTCATTAGGATGTTGAGAATATAATAAGTCTATATTGGTGTGTTTTCGACCATGCTCAATGGACTTTTATAATGCGTTGGAAAGAGAGTTATATTCTATAAAACCTTTGTTCCATGAGAAATGAGTCTCCTGGCGGCCATTTTGCAGACATCAGCACCAGAAATGTTACAAAATGCATTCGTTTAGAAAATGTCGAAAATTTGACGGAGGATTTCTCCCACTTCCTTCGTCACATGCAGAATTTTATGCTTTACAATTTGTTACTGAACATTATTTTCAATAGAATGCTTCATGCTTGTGCTATTAGCGAAAATCTGAAAAACGAGGTTGCAAAATTTCGCGGTTTCCAGGTGTCCGAAAGTTTCCCCCTAGGTATTTGGTATTCGATAACTTGGTTTTTCGCTAATGACCGCGACGTTTACAAGTTGGAGATCAAAAAGAAAATATCCGAGCTTTGGTGCCGATTGATTGCACTGAGGCACTTGCGCACGAGGCGCAATGATAATAATTCGTCAGCTGGTTGTCACGTGCATAATTAGGGTAAGTGTGATAGCGGCGATCCCCCCTCAGGCGCGTCTTGGTGGGGGAACTGCGTTGGTCGCAGCGCTCGCGGAGGATCACACACACATGGTGAGTGCGCGCGTGGATCAGAAACACGTTACATTTGTCAACGCCTTGTCACACACATACACAAGTGACTGTGTGTAGGATTGGCGACTAACGGGGGAAATACGGTAATTGGTTTGGAGAGCTGTACGTGTAATTTGGCACCATTTTAATATTAAATTTAAAGTGACCACAGTCACACATGAGAGATGCAGTGAGTAATAGGCAACTCCTCATGGTCCGTAACTTGCAACACTCAAGTCTGCAAGGTTAAAAAGACAACTGCGTGCAAAACTGGTTTGTCTAGGCTGATGTGTTGAGTTCAGGAGCGACTTTATAAACGAGTAACGTCTCCTCCTTAAATAAGTTGGTCGTGTAAAAGAAATTAAATTTGGCGCGATCCCTCAAATATTCTTCTTCTGCAACCCACTGCAGTAACAACTACCTAAGTCAACAGGTGGCAGCACTGCGTCCCTCTTACAAAGTGTCTGACATTGACGTACGCATTAGACGGCGTTCTTGCGGAAGGTAATTCGTCGCTGTGAGGAAGCTGAAGGCCGTCGATGACTGTGGAATGCGTGCCCTTGATGGAAGGGCGGAGGCTTTATTCAACAGTGAAAAATTAAAACGTTCATGTTGTGGGTTTCCGCTGAGCGCTTCACATCCCTGGTCAAGTGCCGCGACGCTGCGGGCCCAATCAGTCCGCCTGCATTTACTTGCAATATTGGCAATACTCCTAAGTGCACTTTGTCCGCCATCACATGCAGAATGTTATCCTCTGTAGTTTAGTTTCACTAAGGGAAAAACTGAAAAGCGGTACCAAATTTTAGACCACAGAATCTTTTCTCGAGGTCTTTGGGATTGGAAAACTTGGTTTTTCACCAAAGGCCACAGCAGATACAAGCTGGAACAGAAAAATACCAGACCTTTTGCTCGCGGACGCCTTATTCTTGCACTGGTCTCATGTTTGGACGCTATTCCAGGAGCGTCTGGACTTTCTCCTGTCACGGAGAAAGCAGTTCGTCAACCCGCCACACCTTCATCACGATTGTCGTTGTTGAACTTCCAATTCAAACATATATATATATATACATCATTAACGGTTTTACACGGCATCTAATGCCTCAATCTGGAAATGAAATTATTGCACACAAAACAGCCGTAGCTATAGCGCGCGTCAGCAAGGAAAGGCGGTTGGCGCATTGCAGGCAAGTGCGACGTTGCCACATGCTAAACTGGGCCCGGTCGTTGTCATTCACCGCTACACTGGTACTTTAAAGGTTTGTGATGACCGTCTTCTTTCAGAGCGATGAACCTGAGGCCTGGTCCGCCATGGACGTTGAAGATGACGGTCGTGAGTTTGCTGGTCTCAAACGCTGCGCTTCAAATCATCGACCCCAACATTTTAATAACAGTAAGTAAAGTGGCATTTACTCCATTACACGAATGTGTGTTTCATTGTTTATCGCAACCAGAGATACTAATACTAATATGAAGGTACAGAGTATTTAGTGATATAAAATGTAATGTTGGTGATTGCAGAATACGTCACAGTACCAGTGCGTGGTGAGGCCTGCCAACGACCACGGTGAGTGCAGCGCCTTGTAATAAAACCTTCAGTCATATATATGTAACAATGACTGTCTGTGCTCAACCACTCATCCCATTGCGATGAAACTTTCGTCAGTTGTTGTCGTCAATAAAGTCCCAAGGGGTGAATGAAGGGAGTGAAATTTAAAACACATCCTAATACTACCTTCCTTTGCGTCACATAATTAGTTTTTCAGCGTCGTTGATATTGACCGTTTCTCCCCAGATGTCTTTAGTGTGTTACTTCAACCCTCGTACAGCATGGGAAGGCAGCACCACTAGAGGCGTAGGGGGATTACATAAAAATAACGCCAAACAACCAGGGTTATAGAAGTCAATGAGTTTAATGCTGACATTTAAGTCGTAGTTCAACCTCTAGAAGTTGGGGTGCAAGCGATGAAACAAATGGCCACGTACAATCTGTAGAGTAGTTTCTACCAAACTTTATCCACGTGTTACTTACAATCCAGGAACAAACATGCAAGGGATCACCTTCTCTAGGGGTGCGGGTGGAATTTAGAAACATTCATGACTGACTGACTCTTTGACGCTACTGTCCTTGTAGAACCTTGGTCTTCACAACTATCTTCTTCAAAACCTCTCCATCTCCTGACTCCCTCCTCCAACGCTTTCTTGGTCTACCTCTGTATCTTCTGCCACCTGGATGACCCTCCAGAACGTTCTTTGGTTCTCTTGCATTCTCCATCCGATATATGTGTCCCTATCCAACACACTCGAGCAGTTTTTATCACAGATATTACATCCTGCAGGTCCGTAAGCTCCTGATGTGTTCTAATGCACCATCACAGTTCTGTTTTATTTGGTCCAATACCTTTCTTTCCCATGACATTAACCTTTTTTCTTAGGATTTATTTAATATCCGTGTCTCCGCTCCATATTTAACCACCAGTCGAACTATAGTTTTGTGAATGGTCAACTTCACTTTGCTTGTTTCAGAAACATTCCTAAACGGCCATCATTAGCGTTGAATAGAACATTATAGGGGTCTCGAATTTGATGGTGTCGTTCTAGAATTTTTAAGTGTCCAAGTTTAACTCCACAAGACAAGGGAGGGAAGCACCATTATCGTTATCTGGTTGAAATGTTCAACAAAGGAAAGTGAGGTCTCTGCCTGTTAAATGGATTTATATCAAGATATTAATGTCAAATTAATTTCTTTTCGACATATCTGGGCAACGTCAGAAAACTAGGAATAATTTACTGAAGGTTAAGTAGGGTGCAAAGTGCTGGAATATCAAACATTCTGATGGCATTATACAGTTGTATTCAAAAGTGAACTTATAAGATTTCTATTGATAAAAGGTAGCCAAATACAGACTGAAGAAGTGATGGTATAAATACCACACAACAACGCTTCTGGGATCCTTGTTAATTTCTTCAGGTGGAGAAAAACGCAAGAGCATAGAGAGACACAACTGGGCTTTTGAGTTTTGTGAACTGACTAGTGCAGTTGTGTCCCTCTAGGATCTTGTGTTTTTTCCTGCACCTGAAGAAAGGAACAAGGGTCCCAGAACTGTTGTGTGGTATTTATACCATCACTTCTTTAGTCTGTATTTGGCTATTTTTATTATTATTAATTTTCAATCAGATGTGAATTTTTGATTTTTCAAACATATTTCTACTCAGCCACTCCTTATACTCTTTAAATGAGTGTTTGGAAAGTAATTCTACTCATATATAAACTTGTAAACTTAATGTTTATTAATTGTAATTATACTTTGATGGTTCTCCTTTAATAATTCTGTCTCTAGAATCAGAAAAAATTTCTAAATACCTAAAATTTATCTTTAACTTGATTGATAATGTAACAGATTGACCCATGAGCCACGTTACAGAGATGTTATCAAAGTTTACTGCCAACAATCCTGCAACTAGACAGTCAATTTTATTGATAGTTATAGTAAATATTAATGGAGCGTGTTACTCATAGAAAGAAATATAGTAAAAATATGTACATAAGCTTTTATATATTATTTATATAATTTCCTTTACATTATTAAATTTAATTAAAGTAAATTCTGAAAACAGCCTCTGCAGAAATGTTCACTGGCAAACTTTATTTGTGAAATTGGACAAAAGCCCTGTCATTTAACATAATTTATTAAATAAATAAATATTGATTCTGTTCTGTGAAAATTTTAATTTCAATAATCTGCTATAGATAAAGTATTTAATATGTTATCTGATAATACATGATCATAATTACAGGATCATTACACTGTAAAATCTTTTCACAGAAGTTTCCTTCTCCAGAAGGTCTGTAGAAAATGACATGGTAACTCAGTGTCTCATTTTACCTTATAAACAGAAACCTGCGATTCTAAAATGGGTTACAACAGTCGTACCAATATCAATCGTGTAAAAGTAAGAGAAGGATCTGACTGCGTTAAATGTAACGGCTAACCGTCAAACTGATTCCAAGACTTTGACATCAGTAATTTTATAATGAGGAAAAATATGGACTGGTTTACTGTTAAATTCCCTGATCTTTCTAGCAAGTTATGGACAGGTTAGTTTGTTAATTTGTGAATAAAATGGTTGGAATATGTCACCTTGTGAAGCATTGGAAAAGGCTTGTTTACAATCCTCAACTCCTGATGTGTAAATAATTATTTATTTTAATATGTATGTAATTTGAAAAGAATCAAGCTGACAACATGGGACAGGTACAGGAACATATTAATTTCTATTCACAACCATTGAAATCAAATGTTTGGAATTATTTCCATGTTTCTTATTTTCCTGTTCTTCTACTAATGAAACTTTACAAGATATTGAAATGGATGGCAAGATCTAGTTTTAACCAAATTGATAGTGGAAAAAAAACAACAGTGAATATTGAGAAATGTTTTGTTTGAATTGTGGTTGTGTTTGATATACTGCAGAGTTCCAGGTTACTTATCAACAAATAAGGTGAGGTAATGAGGAAATTAAAGCCACGACCGGCGTGCAACATCCTGCTCCCACTCAGCAAATATCCCACGAGGATATTTGGAGAGCCTGGGAACTTTCCTGATGGTTGCTCGAGGTTTTAAAGGGAAAAGTCAACCACGACACTCTTGAGAAGAGGAAACAAAAATAACACAGCCTTTTAAAGGCATTTATAATTGAAAAAAAATATGACGTTTCGTCGCTAATTTGCGACCTCTTCAGGTAGATGAAGTTTTACAATATGCTTCGGCGACAGAAGTTCCAGGGAACTATATCAACATTTTGTAAAACTTGATATACCACCTGAAGACGTCGGAGGTAGCGACGAAACGTTGTGATTTTGCAATTATGAATCTCAGTTACGAGTTAAAAAGGCTGTGATTGATTTTTAATTTACTCAAGAAGTCAACTTCAGTATATATATATATATATATATATATATATATATATATATATATATATATATATATATATATATATATTGCCTAAAAAAATCAATCTGACGATAAAAGTCGAGGCAGGAAGAACGAGTCAATGAGATTACTGAAACTGTGACGTCACACAAGCTACCAAAGGGCGAGATGTCGAAAGGTTCAAAAGTCGTCGGAATCGAGTTCCGTTTTCGTCGTAGCTGCCTGCAGGGTTCACATCCGCCATCGGGGAACAAGTCCAACTGCAACAACGCGGGACTGTCTGGTACCTTCAAGGAGTAAAAACAAATACACTCGGGGTCAAAACTACTCCGGGTAACTTTTTGCCAGCCACGCCCACGACCAGGAACATAGCCACCATTGTTGATGCGGGTCCTCCTCACCGCAAGACAAAGCTGCTTCCCTCACCTGGCCTGTTGGAGTTGTTAAAAACTTTTGAAAATTCAGCGACCGCGAGATTGGCCCTTAGAGGTGTTTGTTCCTGGACCGTAAGTAACGTGTGGACAATGTTTGCTCTGCGCTCTTGGTGACCCCCACCCTTAGGGTCAGAATTGTTACGAGAAGGGGTGGACATTATTCACTGGTGGGAAAGAATTTAGCAACCGCAGGTCTCAATGCAGCGTTGTCCACAACCACGAACGACGAGATAAACAAGTCTGCGGTTTCCTGCAACGTGGCGGTCTGGAGAACCTTCAAAATACGTACCACCTCGATTTTAAATGAACTCGCGTATCAAACTCGATAACAACAACAGTCGGCCCGCTGCGGCCCCACAGTCGTCCCGCAGGGCGAGGGACAAGCACCAAGAACCCCGACCTACGTCATGCTGCGAATGCCGGGGTAGGATCCTTAATCTGAGGATGAGAGTAGCGCAAATATATGAAACGCCGGACTCTTTCTTCCTCCTAGAATAGCAATAGTCTTAGACAAGTTAAGATGACGTCACTCCCACGACATCAGCCGTGCGCAGACAGCAACATGCGTGTGGTTTAGGTCATTATCAACGGATTTATTAAAATACAGATCATGCGTTGGAAAGAGGATTAAATCCTCCACATCCTTTACTCCATGACTAATTACGTCACTGGCGGCCATTTTGCAGATATCAGCGCTAGAAACATGACAAACTGCGTTCTCTTAGAAAATGGCGCAACTTTGACGCAGGATTTCTCCCACTTCCTCGACCTAATTCCGTCCTCGAGTCCACCATTACGTGCAGAATTCTATCCTCCACAATTTATCACTCAACGTTATTTTCAATAGAACGCTTCATTCCTTTGCTATTAGCGAAAATTTAAAAAGAGGTGCTAAATTTCGAGGTTTTTAGGGCCAGAGAAACTTTTCCCTAGGCCTTTAGAATTGGAAAACTCAGTTTTTTCACTGAAGGCCACGACGTGTACAAGTTGGGGGGGAAGAAATGAAACACCCCACCTTTTGCAGGGTGAGGTGTATGTCAGGTATTTTAAGACGATCCTCCAGATTCCAGAGACGGAGGGTTGCGAGTGTTGGACAGAGGCAAGGGGACCGCCGTGGCAACGTTCCTCCTGAGCGCCGAGGCTGAGCACTACAAGGTTCTGCTGAGCTGGAACAACGACACCTCCAGGGCCCGCTGCAGCAACGCCACCACCGCGTTCCTCACGTACACGGACTTCAGCGTCGCCACGGCGCAGTGTCTGCACACTTCTGGAGGCCCCGGCGGGAAGGTGAATGTCCCTGACAACTGGTTTCTTCTTTAATTCTGAGCAGCTGGGTTAATAGTTGAGGTTATGAGCGACGCACGCATCAGGACAGTCACGGAATGCAAGACCGTAGCCTGATTTTGGATGTTTATTAATTATTCATACCGGCAGCCGTTCCTAGCTCTCGAGGAAATTGTGGTGTATAGAAGCTCATAAGTTGTCACCAAGGCGAGGTGTGTAGTTCCCCGGGTCGCGTCCCCTGACAGTTGTCCGCTGTTCCCGTTGGAACACTCGGCCAGTTTGAATCTGCGACGAAGATTTCAATATTGGTTGCTGTATTTAATAGAAAATATATCAGGTATTTTGAGAAACTCTCTGGGCCAAGACATATTTTTAATTGAAGAAGGTGACTTGACAGTAGCGAGGGATGAAAGGCGCGTGTGTGTGTGTTAGAACAACGCGGCGTGGCCGGAAATAAATTGGAGTTAGTCAACGATTTCCGTTTCCGCTTGACTCCTTATCGGTCCAAGGAACGTAAACACTTTGTGCGTATCGCTGTAGAGGGCTGCTTGAACCATGGTCGCTCTCGGGTTCCATGGTTAATGTGTCAATGTAACAAGTACTTGGAACAACAGTCCGGCGACGTCACGCGTGCTAAGACGAGTTGCGCCTGCTACAGTAATCAACTGTCCCTTCCTTTGAGACACAGTCTCGGTCCCGCAGGTGAAGCGTGTCAACGACGTGCTGCAGTCCCTGACGTCACAACCCAGTAATTACGGCGGTCAGGAATAAGTGCTGTTTCCTTATCCCCTTTTCATTTAATTTCAAACTCCTCTTCCAAGAGTCTGTCCACTTCACTCTTACGCTGATTTTCCAGACGTTGATGTGGAGGTGAGGCCTAGCATTCAGGACTTTATTCTGAGGAGTTGACGTTCGTGAATTCCGTACAGCTACGTTGATTGTAAAATCAGTAGTTTGTTGGAGTTTATTTCAATTAGTCAGTTGTATAATTCAGATTATTCATTTCTTAACCTGCTTTTTCCACCAACGTTTCGCGTAATGGCGGGTTCTTTGAGTACGATATTTCTGCTCCTTTAGCTTCATCCTCCACTGTTGTTCTGGTCCTTGAGTCCAGCCACACTCTGTCCAAGTCTATGCACCTGTAACTAGTTCCCTTGTTGAGCAGGTGGCAGAGGTCTACTTGCGGTACGTCACCAGCGGTTGCTACAACTTGGAGGTGAACGTGGGCAGACGCATAACCCACGAAAGCTACGCGGTGATGGAAACAGACTTCGTCCTCTCACAGGTGAAGAACCCTAACTGCGGAGGAGCTTACCAGAGGTACGACCACGTCGCCGCTGCTGGTCACACACGGGCCGCGTCTCATCCCACGACGTGTTTGGTTTCAGGAATGTCTTCAACCTGTCCCTGAGGGCGGACTTGGAGAACCCCGTCTTCGACGACACGGCGCGACTGAGAGTCTGCTACCTGGAAGCGCGCAACGAACGTCTTTGCACTCCGCAGAACGTGTTTTACATTTCCATGAACGAGGTAATGTACGAGGATGTCGTGGCTCTTCCACATTTCTTATCTTGAAATTGAATATAGAAGCAAAGAAGCCGCTGAGTCACTTTGTATCGCTGGATGCGGAATGCAATCTTCGTCCAATGTAAAGTCGGAAAATATTTTAAATGACAACTTGGAGGTGTTTAAGGACAGCAGAAAGTGTAAAATGAAAAAAAATATATATTTAAACCTTCCTGTAGAATATTGTTTTTGAGAGGTAAAATTGGCAAAGGTGAGAGAGGTTCAATGTCTCAACCTTGCGAGTTGATTAGAATTGGTCATTGCCCGCAGCTGCGACGTCACAGTAAGGATCCACCATTACTAGGAGTTTGCAAGTAGTGAAAGGTCAAAATATCAATAAACTGTGAAATACTTTCACGAGTAAAATAATTCGGTTTGAAAATTCTCAAGGAAAAAGCAAATTGTGTATGATGAAAATTTAAATTGGATCCAAAGGCTTTGCAAATGGAACGAAGAGACGCATTCAAAAATGTCTCGATGCTCGACTGTAGTGGAATTGCAAAAAGTAGAAAATGTTAAATGAATTGTGGGCTACAGACGGATGTGACGTCATCACCCGCAAGATGGCGTCTGCCGAGAATAATTACTAAACAACAACATCGACTTAGAGGACTGTTATGAAAAACGGCTAATCTTTACTGGGGGGGGGGGGGAACAAATTGTTTGGCGTGTTTCCCCTTTTGAAAGACTTTTGGACTGGTCACCACCATCAGTGACGTGGCGTAAAGTCACTACATCACTTCATTTTTATTTACTTCTTTCCAAACAGCCGAAGAATACAAATTCTCGCAATAACAAACTCCACTGCACAATGTTACTTCCTGTAATGTTGTTGTGTCTCCCCCAAATTGATTCTAAATTGACGTTGATCTCGTACGTTAATAACATGTACAATGTGTCTCATCCCTTCCTTGACATTCTTTCAAAAAATACGAAATATATGTTGCACTTATGAGGAGGTAATTATTTGATTGCATGTTGCAGAGCCGCCTGCCCAACAGCCATCAGCAGCTCCAGCACGCGTACTACGTGGTAAGTGAGACGTTGCTCTGCCCCCCGCACCACACACACACTCACTGAAGGTCTTGATGTATTTTCCAGGGAAGCGACCACTTGTTCATAAAGTTCGTCAACATATCGCACAAGGTCTCCACCGTCTTCGTGAGTACATGTCATAGCAAGTTGTTGTTAAAGATATTTGCCCACGGGGCGCTTATCTTGTGTTGTTGCCATTTCCCAACAGCTGGTTCTGGAGGACGACGTCCGTTGCTCCAATCCCGCGAACGTGGTTTACCAAGCGTTCTGCCGCTTGGTTATTAAGCTGGGTAAGTCGCCATCTAACGTTAATGCTACCTCAATCTAAGCTAAACCTTCATGCTGAGTTTATTGTTTCAGACAAAGAATGCAAGGAGACGGAGACAACTCTTGGTCCTCATTTAACAGAAGTACAGAATAATAACATCTATGGTGTACTTTTGCCGCTTTTAATTTTGCCGTTGATTTTGATACCTTCTTTAGTGATTGCGAAGAGAATTTTCTGTAATAAAGATTACCAAGGTAGGTGTGAGAGACCTTCCATGTACCAGTTGACACTTTGCCGCATGTGCAGGACTAACAGAGTGGTTATTTCTTTAATACCAGACATTTTTATATTAAATAATATGTTGGTGCCCGGGTATTTACGTAGCTCCTGTTGGTAAACATTTCATTTCACCAGCATCAACATTCACGTTCCTCTCCCCGACCCAACTCTTCGGCAGCTAACTTCAGGATGACTTTAACAAATCGGGAATCGTCCTACTACATGAAATAAGACAAAACTTCACAGAGACCAAAATATATCCGGCAAAACTACGCCGGGTAACTTTTTGTCACCTACGTCGACCTCCACGACGAATTAAACTCAGCGACTCCTATAACACCAATCTCCACCTTTCAATTATTTATTATGAAACTCCCATCTACCACCACCATTCCTTTGCCTATCAAGTTCATTGACCCCCAAAACGTGTATTCGACGCGAATAATGCCGTTGATGAAGATTTTTAAATTCCACCCCTAGGAATGTCTTAATCCCTGGACCGTAAATGGCTCTACGCGATATTGGTTGGTGTTGTTGAAGCTGCAGGAACAAAACCCAAGTGCACGAACTGCTGAAATTTCCTCTGCTATTTTATGTAAAAAGAATCACCAGCAGGTAAAATACAATTACTGTGTGTACCAGAACTTCAAATCTGGTGCTTGACGGATTGTAAAATGAGAAGAATCTTAATAGTAGACATGTGAAACATGCTCACACAAAATGGCGGCCCCTAGAAAACACTCGCGATTTCTTACGAAGCTTTATAAAAATCCATTTACGGAAAAGATAATTGAAATGTTACAAAACGGATCACTATAAATATGAATCCAAGGTGATGTATAGTCTATAACTATAGAGGTAACTTATCAAATAAACAGAAAAAAAGTTTATATTTATGGAAAAATTAAACTACGCTTCGTCGCTAACTTTAATAAGAGTTAGGAGAATATAATTTACGTTTGTAATATTTGCAGATTCTGATCTGGACTCTGATGCCCACCCTGATGCTGGACGTACGGAAGAGGATGCCAACGACGGCTTGCTCAAGAACAGTGGTAAAGCAATATTCACGGTATAAACCTCATGTATGTGTATTTTACAGGGCGCAAACCCGCACAGTGTCATTTAAATACTTGATTTAAATTCGTAAGTCATTTTCCAGTAGCTTTCGCTCAAATCATGTGTACATATATCATACTAGCATCAACATTACATGTCAACATCTCCATCACTCCTTTAAACTATAAAATGACATTAATTACTTCACAATAGTGAATATGATGGTGACAAACGTTGCGGCAGTAATTCCTGTTATGTTTAGACAGCTCTTGTTGCGTTTAAAATAACAAAAAAAATTTATACAATTTTTAAAAAATTTCAATCCTATTTTAATGTTAATGGCCGAATCATTTGATCTAACATCTCGCTCATTATTCTGGAATAGTATTTGCATTCTTCATCTACAACTAACCAATAGAAATTATATATTTTTTTAAATAAATTTGTTTTGACAAGACTGAATAATTTGACATCATTAGCCTCATTATTAGAAAACATTGTCAGAATTGTAATTGAGCTTACTTGGTGTTTCTTCCACCTAAATACTCTCTTTCTATCCATTCAAAACTGTCAGGAAGTATTTAAAATTATTTTGTTCTCTTTCTTTCCAGGATTTGTAGGAAATAATAATTTGAACAAAATTATCTTGGCATATTCACAAGATTGCCAAGAGTTCATGGAAGTCATGAAAGCCTTCAGAATTTTCCTTCGTGATGTGATGAGATTTGAGGTACATCCATTTGTACGTAGAAATACACAGTAGTCGTAATCCTGATCCTTTTATTCCATGACCTTCAAGACTGAGTTTTGTTTGACAAATAAACAACAAATTGTATTTTCAGTAATTATTATTTATTACTTCAATATTACAACTAACTCAAACAATATATAATGCATCCTGTTAATTTGTCATTGTGCAGGTTTTTGATTGTTTCGACTCAGATTTATTCGCGTTAACGGCACTGGACAAGTACGGTTGGGTTGACCGGCTGCTTAGATGTCGAGACACTGGTATCGTATTAGTTGAAACACCTGTGGCCGTTATTATTGATGAAATTATAACAAAAAGAAGAATGCACGTGAAATACGTTAATCCAACTATGTTCAGTGATGTATTTACATATATTATAAAACAAATCAGAAATTTAAATACCAGTTCCTATGACAAAATGGCAGTGATCAGGTTTGAGCTTTGAACTTATTTATTCAGTTAAGATGATTTTTTTTTGCATATTATAGAGAAGTTAATTTTGCAGGTTTGAGGAATATACAGATGAGCAGTTTAATTTATTGGACAATAAATGTGTTAGATTTTCAATACCCACCAATTTACAAGATCTCTTTCGGCATTTCTCCCGAATGTATGTAATTTTCCTTGACTCATTAGTTATTATGATTATTAAATCTAGAACAACATATAAAAGATATTGCTACTTGATGTATTTAAGTATGAATAGTATAGTGAGTTCTTTAGGAAATGTATTTAAAAAAATTTAAGGGTTTCAATTAAACAACTTGAGGCTACGAGGTACTGAGTTTTTTGACAATAATTTTCAGGTGTGACTTTTTGCTGATGATTATGTAATAATATAAAAGAAGTAAAAGTGACATTGGTGAAGAATTTCTGCATCAATATTCAGATAATGAATAAGAATAGAGAGCCAATTCAGACCAAAAAGGGATAATATTAAATACCACACAACGTTTCAGGGATCCTTGTTCCTTTCGTCAGGTGCGAAGAAGAGTCTAGAGAGAGAGAGAGAGAGAGAGAGAGAGAGAGAGAGAGAGTTTGGGCATTTGTTAATAAAAATGAAAATTAATTATAAACAAAGCTAGGCAATAAGTTGTTGTAGGCATCAGGAGGAAAAATACTAAATTATAAACCCAGTGGTAAATAAATATTACAAGTAAGTAACTTACATACCTGACTGTTAATACAGATTGGGAACATTAAATCAAATATATGACATAGAAAGCATGAAAGTCATTATTTTCTGTTATGAGAATGGGCAAACTCTGAAACATTGGAACTTGCATATGTGTGACCTGATTATGGCTGCTGCAAACTGAGGCACAGAAATAAGAAAGTTCAACAAGGAGGTTGGAAAATGTTAAAAATCTGACTTCAAAATACATGCCTCAGAGCTATTTTAAAAAGAGGTGCTATTGCATCAAGGTCGGTAGAAGCAAATTATTACAGTATAGGGGATTGTAATTTTAAAGTAGAGAAAGGTAGTTCGACTAATGGAAAATATTCTTTTTTAAACTAACACAAATTAATATCATTGGAGAAATGAATAACTGCTTAATTTTCTTTATTCTGCCTTTTACTCTAAATGTTTTAATCAAATTTAATGTTCCATCATTATTTGTAAGTTTCTGACCAAATTTAAAGTAATGTTAATTTATTATTTCATCATAAACTGTTATGTTGCAGGCACGAATCTCCTGCTTACTCTGACTCTTGCATAGAAATGAAATACCTAAAAACCTGTTTGGAAAAGTTGGGAGCATTCAGAGCAAAAAATACCAATCATTCACAAAGTATAATTCTTTTATGATTTGAGAATAAATTCAATGTTGTAACTGAATAAACCAAAAAGAAATGTGAAGTGTGAGGGTCATATTATTCATTTATCTTCCTCAAGTACATCTAAATACAAAATGGTTTATGTGGGAATGAGGAATAACTAAAACAACATTAAATGGTTTGGTAACATAAGTTACAGATTGTAATATATATAATATAACATTTATGTAGGAAAGAGAGACAGCGAAGTTGACTTATACTGAAATAAATAGTTGGTCCAGTCGTCCTGAGCAGATACCAATATTTCAAATGTTTGAGGCCCCTTCATCGGGGTGGAATAACTTAACTGTGTGCTGGCCGACTCACAGTTCTGACCTTCTCTCCTGGCAAAGGGAGCTCAGGCCCTCAAACATTTGAAATATTAGTTTCTGCTCAGCCCGACTGGACCAACTATTGATTTCAGGGTAAGTCGACTTCGCTGTCTCTCTTTCCTAACTAATTGTGTTATTTAATTTGACGTGATGTGTTATATTTTTATAATTCATGTAAAAAAAATAATAAACTACAATAATGGCTTTTGCACAAATTTTACTATCTACATATTTTAATGTTAATTTACTTAGAAAGTATCCAAAATCTAATTTATGAAATACTGGACTTGAGTAAATATATAATTGTTTCTTAGCAACAATGTTGGTTCTAAAAAGGATCACATGACGACCTGATATGGTTGTAGCGGTCAGTCGCAGCCTAATATCATAGAGGTCTCAGGTTCGAAACCTGACACTGGCTCAGATGATTGTGATCGTCACGGCCACAAAAACTGGGGTTAAGACTGAAACAGAATTGTCACCCTGACCATGTAATACCCCCAAAAAATACAGAATGTGTCATGAAAGGTACAGTCTGTCAGTCGCCAAGGCCATAAACAGGTCCGAAGAAGAAGAATTTGGCATCAGTGGAATGTCATCAAATGACTTCATATTTAAATAAAATAATTCTTCATTCTGCTTTAAGTTCTTTTTTTTCTTCGCAACATTTCTAATGATTTCTGGTGTGTAATCATACTTTAAACATGGTCCATATCATAAACACATTATGTGAGTCTGTTATTATATACTTCATTTTTAAGTTCTAATGATGGTTCAGTTATACTACAAAAAGAACGAGTATTTGCCATATCTGCACTATCGTTGTGTTTAGTTTTTCCACCCTGGAACTGTCTGTATCTTGTAACACGCGTCCGGCGCGTATGACGTCATAACATACCTCGGCACCAAGAAGTAAACCAATTCCTCGTGGTAGACTGAAGTTATCATCAGCGAAAATGATTGAAGCTCCTTGCTGGAGTGATGCTTCAAGTACCGAACATTTAATCAATGTACTCCAATGGTTGATTCTGGAGTTGACAAGTGACATCCACTGAAAAGTTTGTTTCCGTTTCTACTTGCTTAATTCCACGCAAAGTAATATAATGCTCCGTTCTTTTTATTCGAAGTCTCTCTACTACGCATTCACTAATAAATTTAGCAAAGTGCTACATCGTTTACCTGCACTACCCTTAGCGATAATTACAGCTGACTTGTAACGGGGAGTGGTTATAAAATATAGCAAAAAATATCCTTTAAAGTTCCTTTGAAAAAAGAAAAAATATATATATACAAATTATTTGGGTTCAGCTCACCGCAGAAACAATCGTGTCGCTGAATCTCAGGGTTTACCACGGACTTCGTCAAGGATTGCGACACTCCCGCGGATCTGTGGCTGCCATCGCGTCGCTCAGGAACACGACGAATGTCCGTCTCTGCTGGTGGAACATTAAGTCTGGTACAGTTGTCTCTTACACAAATAAACAAAAATAAATTGTTTTCTAGTCCGTACTACCATCATCTAAGATCAAACATGGCAGCAGGGGGCAAATGCCCAGGGCCCAAAATAATTAATTAAAAACGTAAATGTCAACAACTTCTGCAGAAAAAGATGATATTCAGTTAAGTCTTCAGTTCGCAGATCTGGTCAAAATTGAAGGGGGGATTTAGGGCCCAACAGCTGTCCAGTGGCCTGACAATCCTGTCACGGGGCCTGCTTCTTCCAAATGAAAGAACTCGCGCTACCTGTATTGTCACGCAGTACACTCAGGGGTTCCCCAAGGGAGTGTGTTGGAACCGTTTCTCTACTTGATCTACGTTTCTGACCTGCAATGCAGCTACTGCAACATTGGCGGATGATGCATCACGATGGAAAATTAAGTCAAATCAGGGCAAGTTACAACTACCCAAGACGCCAGTCTTCTACAACAGTATTCTAATCCCACTAAAGAAAATGACCTAGAAGAGCATGTCAAAGTGAATCGTCAGCAAATCGATCTTGTAATTGAGCGAGTGGCAAGGTTAATCACCGACTGGATAATAAAGCAGTTGTACAAATGTATTATTAAGCTCACATGGGACTCACTATGGCTTCACCTTTCAATACCGAGGAGGAAACGCAAGAGACTCTCAGAACACGATAATCAATTGGTAACAGTTTTCGCTCTCTAAGTTGCTTGATAATAGAATTGGTATTTTTTTAACATTTAGTATTACTAATATCATAAAATATATGTAGACAATTAATATAAAGATCACAACAATCAGAAATTTATGTAAAACTAATTTGTCAAATATAATTCTCCGAATGTTTTAATAAATATTTTTATATTGCACATTTTTCAATTTTCCACAACAGTCTTGAAGAAAATAGAGTTTAGGCTCATTCTGTACCTCAAGTTTAGCAATACAAAATCATCAGTATTACAGGTTAAGTAATTATGGTTTTCTTTTAAAGTTTTGTAGGATGTTATTCGAAAAGTATCAAACACTAGTTTTACCATTGCAAGCCGAATATTTAACGATAGTTACGTAAGCTATTCTCACTATGTTTTGAAGTAAAGTAACCTGTATAATCAGTGTGAGTCATAGCAAACCCGTTGTATGTCACGAGAAACTGCGCTTTTGTTTGAACAAGGTTGTTTTTATTTACTTTCTCCATTCAAGTATCGAAGTACAATTTTATCGGATGGTTTATTGACCGCTATAAATATTTTTAGTTAGGATTATTTTCTCTTAATTTTGAACAATGATCGACAGAAGTAACGTAAGTTGTTCTACGTCGCAACTTCGGATGGACGAGGCTTGCCTCACAGTAAATTCAGAAGGAAAAACTGCACTACAGCTGTTTCTACGATCATCACAGTGTGAATTGGTATGTATTTGTCTATAATAATACTCTTAAAAATTATACACTTCATTTCTGCAATGGATTTACCCTAGTCAATTAAAAATGGCCTATTGCCAATGAAACATAATAGTCATGAAGCTATGACCATTCTAAGACACTACCAGAAGAAAATTTTCACTTGACAATTACTGTGATGTATGCAAAATGAAAACAAGTAAGAATTTTGGGAGGAATCTAGGGTATGTAAATAGGGGGGGAGGGGGGAAATTTTTTCCTGCCAAAGATGGCAGTTTTAAGACCGGCAAATAAAAAATTGGGGAGGAATATAGGGTATGTAAACGGGGGGGAGGGGGGAAATTTTTTTTTGCCAAAATTCGTCGTATTCAGACCGGTGAAAAAAAAAGTGAATGAAAACGAGCAATTTGTAATATATATGAAATTAATACATCTCAAAATTCATCAAGAAGACGGCGCGTGTGACGTCACTGTGACGTCACAACTAGGCACTGCTGCCAACCTCGGTTCGGTCGCCCCAGTGAAGGTCTGCCAACTTCAGAATAATCCCCCTTATGACACAATAATGCTGAAAGTAGTATAAATGACGACGTCACTTACCGAATGATGCGAAGCTCGTCAATATTCAGTGGAAAAAGTTTCTTGTATTCCGATCGTGAGACAATTAGAAAATCGGCGACGCGTGGGGAGGAGTAAATATATATAGACTAATACGACACACATTTTCGTAACTGATTTTATTGAAAATAACAATTTAACAGTACTTAACAATTTCACAGTACTTAACAATTTCACAGTACCTAACAATTTCACAGTACCTAACAATTTCACAGTACCTAACAATTTCACAGCAACTAGAAGCTTCAGAATAAATCCAAAACGACCTAAAACAATAAAAAACACAAATTAGTTACATTTCGCTAAGATGCATGCCGTACAACAGTTAAAAATTAGTATATTGAAAGTACCTTATACAACGTAGGTCCGTATAATTTCTTCAGTCTTGCTGGATTAACAAACTCCAATATGTCAAACATTGCCAACTGCGATCTTTCAAAAAATGTCCCTGTTCTAATCGACACTTGATTTCCGCATATTTTCCTCTTTTGCTTACGTAGTGATACTTTATTACTACAAAACCACATAATCCCATCAACGAACTTTTCGTTCTTCCCAATTTTCAAGCTTCCTCCACATTTTGCACACTTATAATTTGGTTCCACTGGTATCAAATTCCATGCTTGCAACTTACTTAACAACTTTTTTTCATCCTTGACGATTTCTATTAATTCAAGGATTTTCATGAAACTAAATGAAAGAAACAAATGATTCATTATACTGAATAATTATGGGACGAAACTGAAATATTAGAATAGTATCTTACCTGCAACAGTGTAGGAAATGTACTGAACGACGATCGAATTGCCCAATTTATTTTCCTTCTCCCCACTACCCCACACATTTTGACTGATAAGTAAAACTTATTTAAAAATCATTTGGAAGATAATAAATTATTGTCTATGTTCGGATATAAATATATTAATAAAATAATATGATATAATTAAGTAATATTTATACAAATCCAAATTTTTAATTTTTTAACATTTTAATATTTCGGCAATAGTTACAGACATTGCCAACAGATGTCGTTGCTAGTTCAGGCACTTGCAACCCTCCTAGTCTAGTGACGTCACACCTGCTGACGTCACACCAGCTAATACTTAATTAGCTGTATCTCCCAAAGTATACATTGTAGGAAAAAAATTTATGGAGCAATTCTTCTTGTGAATGTTCGAAGATTGCTTTACGATGGAATACATTTGAATCGCAGCAATTTAAAATCATTTTTACATACCAATTTAAGTATTTCTCAAAATCTATACGTTTTTAAAAAAAATTAATTAATAATTCATCATGTAAATTGCTTAACGATGGTCGAAATTTGAATCACAGCCATTTAGATTCGTAATTACGTACAATTTTTTATATATCTCCGAAACTATACATTTCCGCAAAAAAATTATTTAATTATTAAATTAGTAAATGATCAAATAATGCGATACGATGGGAGGCATTTCTATAAAAAACTTTGGACGTGATTTTGAAGAAAAAATTACAAGTAACCTACATGTTTAGAAATATATGGTAAAATAACGCGATTTTTAAATACGATATAGATTATATACATTTATCTTCCTATCGTACTTATCCCAAATTATAAATCCACATAGTTACGAACGCCAATATACATGTACAGAACATTGATAATTATCAATTCTCCAAAAATAAGGGTGCGTTTTAATGGTATTATAATGCAGCAATTGAAAAAATAATTGATTTTCAAGTCAATTAGTGAAGAATACCATAATTGCAAAAAAATAAAATGCTAATGACAAAGTTGAAAAATACTTGGAACCACCCGGAACGGAACCCGGGCCTCCTGCTCCGAACGTAGACACTTTAACCACTCAGCCACGACACAACTTACAGATAGAGGTTCATATACGTATATTTATGTCACGATTTCTGACTGCCACTGCAAAAATTTTCAAGTTTTCCGAGTCGCGCGCGGCGCGCGACTCGGAAAACTTGAAAATTTTTGCAGTGGCAGTCAGAAATCGCGACACCAATTCTGGCAATGCCACATCATCCTTGAATACCACTATTGTTCACAAATGCGGGATGATTGTTGGAAAGCGCTCTTCGCGAAAGCCTCAGTGACCTTGGAAAGCGCTCCTCATTGGCTCCACGGGCCTATCGGTGACGTCACACAAGGACGTCACACCTGTTAATTCGTAATTAAACCTATCTTCGTAAGTATATGTTTCCGCAAAAAATGTTATTCAAGAATTCGACTTGTAAATGGTCGGAAAGTGGTTTACGATGGCTGATATTTTAATCGTTTCCATTTACATATGTTCGATATTAGCCGAAACATTGTATTTTATGGTTCCTCCGCCTTGGAGTTTTTTTTTTTAAATTTATCAAGTTAACTTTAAGTCTGGAGACTTTACAGTTGTGATAATAGTAATAACAGTATTTACAATTGTAAAAATTAAACAAATAACAAGGTATTTATAATTTGTAAATATTTCACATGTAAACTTGTGACCCTTGTCATTCCAAGTTAGAGACGAGAGAAGCAGATTAAATTGTTTACCGTATATTAACATATAAGCCGGCATGATGTTAGCGATGAATCTGGTCATTGGGGAAACTACATGTTTGAAGTGTTAAGGATGTTATGGGGAAAGATGTAGTGCCAGTTGGTAGCAGGGGCTAGAGTTAGATAATTCCGGAGTGATTTAGGGGGAGGATGAAGTCAATTGGGAATTTACGTTTTAGTCTGCGATTTTGTGAGTACTCCTTGGAGTAACGAAAAAAAACATACGCCATATAAAACAGGAAATATTTGTGTAATAATTATTATTGTTTCCTCACAACTTCACCTCAACTTTATATGACTTGTATATTGAGTAAATCTAAGCAAAATGTGTTAGTATCACTTGTTTGTTGGCACAAATATTAATATTTCCTGTTTTAACATTCAGACTGTCAGAATTTTGATTTATATAACATAGAGAGGCTTATGTATTTAAGCGGAGAAATTATTTGACTTATGTTTGAGTGAATGAATGTTTATTCTATTGTAAGCTTCTTTTTCTATTTATGTTCATCTGAATTGTATTTTCTAGTGTGACTTTGCTAAATGGAAACAAGTTCCCGCTCAAGGCAACATACATTTGATAGTAAACACAGTTTATCCTCAGCAATTCTACTTTGAAGTGGACCAACATGACATGTGTCAGTAAGTAAAACAAAATACCGATCTTCATGACAAACTGTGCATGGTATATATTTCAGAATTAACTATATTGTAATATTTTGTACTTTGAATTCACATTAAGTAATACTTAAATAATAATAAAAAGAAATACAGCCAAGTACAGACAAAAGAAGTGATGATATAAATGCCACACAATGTTTCTGGGATCCTCGTTTCTTTCTTCAGGCACAAATAAAACTAAAAACACAAGAGCCTAGAGCGGCACAACTGCACACCTGAAGAAAGGCACAAGGTTTCCAGAAATGTTGTGTGGTATTTAAATCATCACTTTTTTTTGCCTGTATTTGGCTATTTTTTCATTATTTTTCAAAATAGACATATTTTTCATTTTAATACTTAAAAAAGTCTGTAAAAGTAAACTTTTTATGATTTAATGCGAGGTAAATTTAAATTAAATAATGTAATAATGCTCGTAGATTTTGTGAAGTAATCATATAGAATAAGGATTTTTTTTTGGTGACACATACAATAAGAATTTATGACATCAACTTGAGTGAAATTCAGATGTTGGTTTTTGTATTAAACTGTATTATTAATAAGATAATATTGAAATTGCATTACCTTTTTTGCCACAATCCCACATCTTTCAAGTGACTAATAATTTGGTGAATTCAATTTCAGCTCCGAGTTTACATTTGAAGAACATGGTTCGTATGAGTGGAATATATCTGAAAACCATTGCTTTTTAAACGTTATTGAGAAACCAATTTATCCCTATTTACGTAAGTTAATTCCATAGAATTTAATTAATTATTTATCTTGTCTGATGATTTCATATAAATAATTCTAGCTATTCACTTTTTAATAATAATTTCATTTTCAGCCGTTTTTATAGCAATAGTAATTGGTTTAGTGCTTGCAATCATCTGGAATTTGGGAATTTTTATTTATAAAAGTATATTGAACTCTGAGTGGCTTGCAAACTTGAGAGCAAGAAATGTGCCATTCTCAGAACTTGAAAGTGTATGTATGCCTTTTTGTTTATCATAACATTAATTTATTTGTGAGCAAGAATCTTTGTCATAGTGCAGTATTGTGCAGGGTCCTCTTCTTATTTAACTTAATAATTTTATAGTCGTTAATCAGTAAAAGATGGTTGGAAAACTTTCATGTCCAACGATAAATGTATTGCCTCAATTTGTGTTTTTAATATTGTTTGTAAATACAATGTAGGGCAGAGTATTGTTTAAGCATCAATCATGATTCATTTGCATCAGCTTCTGATGTTTTGAAATATTTCAATATTATTGTATTTATAAGTTATCGTGACACATCCTATGGAGTAGACAATAATTTATCATTGTAAGATTGAATAACAATTGTTGTGTAAAATTTTAAAGTTCTGACACTATTATTGGTTATATGTATGTTCATACAAGGGATCTACTATATGAAAGTAACTCCAGTGAGTGTCAGTGGTACAATCTTTTTGAACTTTAATCAACTTTTCAAAGTTTCCCTTTATTTTATAAAATTTAAAATATTTTACCCTATATTATCAAGTAAATCAAGTATTGAGTGACACAATGCAGTAATTTGTGCCTTGTTATTTTATGTATGAATTTTTAGTCATTTGCTGTAATTTGAATTTATGATTTTAATTAACACATTATCAGTTAATTACAGAAAAGTTAGAAAATGATTCATTTTATTATTTAACACAATTACACAAGTGTCTAATTTTGTATAATCTACAATTTTATGTAACTGACCTTATATATAATTTAGGATTTAGGCAGCCCCAGTCCATCAGAGGTTCTACCTTTTCCGGCAAGAGACGACATGCTGCAATCGATTCGTAGACAGAGCCGGGTCCGTTCCCTTGATGTTTTTAGAGGGTAAGTTTATTTACTGATATAAAGAAAATAAGAATAATGTGAGAAATACAAAATTTGTGATAGGAAAGAGAGAGTTAGATGTAACTTAACTTAAAGTGGTCTTTATGTAAGACAAAATACGTAATTAAAATCCTTCTCGGTTAGGCTAACTAAACACATATTTGGCCAGACGAAGAAAAGCTACAGTACAAAAAAGAAAAATGCTATGTGGATAGTGATGCTGTAGAGGATGATAAGGCTCAAGCTGTGTCTGAACTATATAGTTCCCAAAGATGGAGTTAGCAATTGAGGAATCAGCGAAGAAGAAAAAGTTATACTTTATATGGTTGAAACTTGTTTCCATGAGCTTTGATATTTTAGGGATAATCTCAACCTTCAGGAATGCTCTGGGATGTTACCTTTAACACATTGATTTAAATTTCAGACAGGTATAACCATTACATGGAAACAATTCACTTGTTACAGAAGTGAGTCCTCAATAATTAAGTTCGGCTTCAATGCAATTTAGATGCTTGTTATATATCACTAGTAGGCCTGAACTGCAGACCAGCCAGACACACAGTTCAGACTTTATTGGGTTTGTCAACTGTATTTTGTGTTTGTGTCACTCTTGGTTTTTGAGTTTTTTTTTACCACCTGAAGAAAGAAACAAAGTTTCCAGAAACACTGTGTGGTACTTTATGTCATCTGGCTATTTTATCTTACCATTATATTTCAAACATATGTATTATATTTCCATTTCTATATAAACACAATGTTAGGAACTTATAATTTGGTGGTATTGGATCTATGGATAGTGCAGAAAGACAGAAACAAATAGGAGAAAGAATACACTTTATAAAGAAAGCATATGCATACTTATATACATAATATTTGTTTTCTTTTATCAGGTTATGCCTTGCTATCATGATATTTGTAAACTATGGAGGAGGAGAATATTGGTTTTTTAAACATTCAATTTGGAATGGGCTGACTGTGGCTGATTTGGTATTTCCATGGTAAGAAATCACAAAGATTCTGATGCAACTAGATATATAACTTCTCATTTAATAAGACAAAATTGGTCTTAGTGGAACATGCCAAACAATTGTAAAGTGGGTTGATGAATATTGAAATTTCATGAGCTACATTAAACTGTTGATTTTAAGTAGATAATATTAGTTGTTAAAAGAAAAAATATGCTTTAACACAGCATTAAAAACTTCTTAAAAACAAATAAAAAAGAGCAATATTATAATATATTGAAATTTCATGAGCTACATTAAATTGTTGATTCTAAGTAGATAATATTAGTTGTTAAAAGAAAAAATATGCTTTAACACAGCATTAAAAACTTCTTAAAAACAAATAAAAAAGAGCAAAATTATAATATTTCGTGTAATAAATATTGCGAACATTTCAGCTAAGTGTTTTGAAAATTTAAAACTTTAAATATCACCCAGTTTTAACACATGGTTATCAGATTAAGGTACTTTTGGATTAAATCTTCAAAACATAGAACTATTTGACAGAGCATTTTTTCTTAAATTAAAATTTCTATATTTTTCTGTTTTCATCATTTTTATATAAGAAAGGTTAGTTGAAAAATAAACTTAAAAATTAATTCATAGTTTTAAAATGAATTATTCCTGGCAATATTATTTAAAAGTATTAGTCATCTACTTTAAAATCTGTAATTAATTCATAATATTAGGCTTTTTTGGCAACAGAAATTGTAATTTTGAGATATTATTTATAAATTGAAAACTGAATATAATTTAAATTTTTTCTGTATCATATTACAGGTTTGTCTGGATAATGGGTGTCTCTATGGCTATTTCAGTTCGCATACAGCTGCGCAATGCTCTGCCTCGAAGAAGTGTGCTGGTACGGGTTTGTAAGCGTGCCCATATTCTAATATTACTGGGCATAATATTGAACACTGGGTCCTCATCCAAGACATGTCTTACGGATCTTCGATTCATGGGAGTTCTGCAACGTCTAGGCATAAGCTATTTGATCATTGGTACAATTGAGAGTCTTCTGATGCCAAGGCAAGGACTTTATGCATTTGGACGGTGTTCTATAGTGCAAGATATTTTGGAGTCTTGGCGCCAGTGGATTGTAGTTGCATGTTAGCTAGCAATTCATATTGCAATTAGTTTCTTCCTTCCTGTACCTGGCTGCCCATTAGGTTATTTAGGTCCTGGTGGACTCCATGACCATGGGAAATATGAAAATTGCACTGGAGGAGCTGCTGGGTATATCGACAGGAAATTTATTGGAAGTTCCCATATGTATAAACGAGGCACCTTCAGAAAAATGTATAAGACACAAGATCAATTTGATCCTGAAGGTAAGCTATTTATTTACCACTATTTTTTTTACTTTTCTTTATATGTAACTAATATTTTGACATGAAATAATATCAGAACCTATTCCAAACTATTTGTGAAGCATAAAACCTAAAAAAAAACTAAATTGTTTTTACAAATGTTCCTTAGCTCAATAGTTACAAAAGAGTGAAAAGTAATTACACAAAACAAAGCACATTATTCAGGTTTTAAGTGCAATCTTTTAAGTGCATCCTGGGATAGTATTCTGCTGTAATTCAATCACCAAGTTTGCAAAATACTACAAATGAAATTAATATTTATGAGTATTCTGAATAATTAATTATACTTTAATAATTTTACTTCCATTAAGTTCAAAAGAATTTGATTGTAGTGAAGTAATGAGCTACATATGTAACAAAACTAACTTATCAGTGATGTCTGCATTATTTCATGTATATAATTTGCTGGTATAAAATTTTTTAAAAAAAATTGTTTTGACAATATGTAGGTCTCCTTGGCATATTGACAACTGTTTTTCTGGTTCATTTGGGCCTGCAAGCTGGGCGCATATTACAATGCTATAACTATTCTTTGAAAAGGATATCAAGGTGGCTTACTTGGGGTTTGCTTTTGGTAAGTGTGTTTCATGATTTACTACTACCAATAGTTTTATTTTTGTATTTGTCTCCTCAACCATAAATATTTCCTATGGCTTTCAACTTTTGTATGTGCAAAGTGTGATATTAAAAAGAAAGGTATTAAATATCACACAATACTTCAATCTTTGTTGTTGTCTTCAATGAAATGTTTTTGTTTCAGGGTGTGATTGCAGGAATTTTGTGCAATTTTACTCAGAATGATGGCATAATCCCTGTGAACAAAAACTTATGGTCACTATCATTTGTATGTGTGAATGCGAGCTTTGCTTTCCTTCTTCTTGTGGGCTTGTACGTTGTCGTTGATGAAAAGTGTTGGTGGTCAGGAGCCCCATTCAACTATGCAGGTTATTAGTATTAATCATTTCAAATAGTTAATAAAAAGAAATAAAAACCAAAATTGGCTCTTTAAAGAAACAAATCAACATTAAAAAAAAGTTCATTATGTTCACATTGGCATTGTCAAATAATTTGTAATGACAGTAAAGAGAGAGTGACAATACATTGGCTTACCTGAAATTAAGCACCAGTATTGTCATGTTGAAGAGGGAGAAACAATTCAAATTTTCAGAGGTTCAATAAAGAGGCTTGTGCCTTTGAATATTTGAACTGTGTCCTGCCCAATATGGTGACACCAACTCTCAATTTTAGGTAAACCATCTATTCTTAGGATAAAGTTGTATTTATGTAGTAAAAATTTAGAAATTCAAAATTTGAATTAATGCTCTGTTTAAAAATCACAAACATTAATATAGGTTGCAAAAAATAGTATGATGGGTTTAGATGTGCAGTAGTAGAAGATGTAGCGGAGCGTTGTCAAGTGCAAACTCCATCTTGGAGCAACGCCAATATTCATATTCATGGTTGACAATTAAGCAAAGTTTAGATATTATGTACATTGTAAGTGATATTCATAAAAATGTAATATTAATAATTATTTATGGGTTTGTATACGTTTTCAACTTGTAAATTGTGTTTTAAAAATGTGTGCTTATGAGCCTCATCTACTTTTTTCTGCAAACTAAACTTTTGTATATTTGGGTACCAATATCTTCTAAACCACTGAAGCTAATGCAATTAAATTATTTATGTAGCTTCAAAACCTAATTCTTTAAATTAAAGGGAACAATTATATTGATAATCACAATGAAATCAAATTTGATAAATGTCAATTTTTTTTATTTGTGATAATTCAACAAGAATAAATTAAAGTCTCTTTGAAACTCCTACTAAAAGTGATGAAAAAAATATTAAATAAAATCCTTAGCTTATACTTACATCACAGTATATACCTAAATAAAACAATTTTTTTGCATGTATCTAAACTTTATTGGATATATTCATAAAGTCACAAGAGTTGGAAAGAGCCTAACTTTAGGGACAGGTAAACTTTGCCTTCATTTATAATATTTCTTAACATTTTCACTTAGTGTATATATAAAAACTTTGCTGAATGGTCAACCATGTCGTATTATTTGTGATTTTTGAACTGCACTTGATAAGTTTTGCTGTTATTACTTGAGGAAAATAATTCATATCATTACTTTACTGCCATCATAACTGAAATATCATTCAAGTAGTTAAAACCTATTAAAATGTTCACATTTATTTATATTCTCCAGGTATGAACTCAATTGTTCTGTATGTCGGGCATGAGATGACGAAGAACATGTTTCCTTGGAGCTGGGAGTCCTTTACAAACACCCATGCAGAACACTTGTTCATGAATCTTTGGGGTTCTGCATTATGGATGTTAATTGCTTACTTCCTTCACCGAAAAGAAATATACATCTCCATATAATCCATTAAATTATCTTATTTAAATGCTGTAAATACTTCATAGATTATTTTTAGAAATGTGTGTATTAGGTAATTATTATGGTTTCTTTCACCATGTAGTTACAGAAATATATATTGTGTAGAACTGAACATTTGTCTTCATGTTTGAAGTACTGAAAATGATGTGATAAAATTTTATCTAATTATTATAAGATATTTTGTTTTATATTATAACATTAAGTTTTGAATAAAATAATATTCTAATGTTTCATGTTTCTCTCTGTACTTGTTCCTCCACAAATGTTAAATAAATATAAAGTGTTTGTAATTTTATCATCACTGGAAAGCAAATTTTCTCAAGGCAAGTAGGCAATGTGCATATTTAAGAATGTTTTTGATTAGTTAGGGTTGGGGCCCGGCCGTACTATTGTGATGGACAGAATTGCCTGGGATAGTCTTTGTCAGTCTGGCATGTGAAAAAGACAGTCTGGAAATAGGTTTGGTGGATCCTTGCAACAGCTATAAAATTGTTTATATGTATAAATAAATTATAATTTCTCACTTAGTTAAATTAAACATCAAACAAGTGAGTGGCTAGGTCCAGTCTATCCCACGACAAGTAAACGACTTTAGGTCACCAGCATGTAAAAGTAGTGAGAGAAGTGGAACTTTCCCAAATAATACTCTATATTTTAAAAAAAATTATTTACAAATATATGCTATTTTAAATTAAAATTGAATGATAACATTGTATTAATATAAGTATAGTCAAATATCCCACATTCTAGACTTATATGGTTTCCAAGAAATTGCACCAATTTCTATTAAGTATTACGAGTATCTTATAGGCATTCTGCCTTACAACAATTAAAACAAATTGTCATGAGATGTCATGAATACAATTGGTTACTTGGTTAGAATTCCGAGAAGATGAATCAATTATAATATTGAATAAGATGAGTCATTCTGGTTGAGGACCTACATAATTATTCGATAGCATCGTGCAATTCCTCTGAATATGAAGCAGTACAAGAACATAATTAAATTAGTTGAGTGAAACAAGTCAGTTTAAGCTATGATATGTATAGTTGTGACCCATTTCATAATATTTACAACATGCAAGCATTTTCAAATATGAGTAGCCACATTTTCAAACCAGCCTTTGGAATATGCCAAATAAAACTTCCAGAGAAACACACACTATTAGAGTAAACTGTAAAAAAAATAAACACAAGTTCAATATAAATGTGGAAAAACTATTCATAATTTTTTCAGTTAAATATCTTTATTACTTTAATATAATTTACACAATAAATATCAAATTCCCTAAACATATTTGGAATGAAAGTACATCACGAGCCATATAATGAAATTAGCTATGCACATCTTCAATACTCATGACGTAAATCTTTCCCTTGTCTGTTCTCTAACAAACTCTATCTTGCATATACAAAAATATTACATGGCTACTAAAAATTTTTTTTCATATATCTCCAAAAAATATTTTCAGTGAGCAACAAAATGCTTCACAAATAACTCTTTGGAAGTATAGATTAATGGATCCTGTGTGTTCAAATAGGCTGAATTGTTTGCAGTGGGTTTAAAATTTATTTTTTCGTGAACAGCTTTCGTATGTATGTACATATTCTTTTACTTTCTGGCTTGATAACTCTCTGAGAACCTTAACCTACAGAGACGACAGCCAGATTGTCATAATATATGACACATTCCCTTTTTTTTTTTTGCAGTGGCATGTTGTCAGCATACATTAGTCCTTATACACTGCAGTATTGGAAGGCTATTCAAAAATTATAAGGACAAGGCAATTTGTTTCATATTACATACTTAAGTTTAACAGCTACAGAAAGTGTTCTTATGTAAAACTATTATTGACAAGACAACTAAAATATGAAGTGTTTTTATTCTTTAAATATTTGAATAGTTTAATTGTTTTAAGACTGATTTATATTAATTTACTATAGTTCATCAAACACTCCAGGTTTTAATCAGTTGCAAAGTAAAACATTTTTACTTTTAGAAAAATATATTTTACTTTGTGGTCAAATTAGCTTATTGTGTAGGCCATTCGTCATCATATGTCCAATTGAATTTATTTTAGGTTGATGATAAAAATTTAAATACACAATTTATGGTTACATTCTTCAATCAAAACTAGAAAATTTGACTTATTTGTTAAAAACAATTCAAAATCGAAAAACAGCAACATGTTTAATTATATTTATATACACACCTTCATGTTTTGTTTATGGTCCTAGGTAACAAAGACCTAATTAATGAATCTATCAGTATTCCTGATGGCAGGTTAATCTATAATTTGAAATGAGTTGTTAACTATGTTTCACTTTCTGACTAATTATAACATGATATTTTTTAATGAACTGTGTTTGCAGTTGAAAAAAAAATAATTATATTAATTTTATGCACCGAATAAGAAGTTGGAGTAATTGTAATGTGGAAAATCAACCTTGAACACATGCACAGTATAATGCTTCCAATTATTGTATTTGTTAATAGAACAACTTATACGTCTTTTTGAGTTTTGAAAATAAGTATCTGAGAGGGGGCCCACAAAATTGGTTGTGTTATAAAAACTTATATTTGTTTTTCGTCGACATTTGAGAGACAAACAGCAGACTGAAATGTTGGCATTATGCAGCAAGGCTTCTTAGCAGTAGCCTATGTTACTCTGCTCAAACGTAAGTATAGATAATTTCATTTCATTTCGTTTTGCGGCATAAACAGTAACAAAGCCACGAATTAATTTCATGCTGGTACCAGGATGACGAGGGAACCTTTAATTTCCAGTTTCCCTGAGACAGCTTGCATATTCAAGCTTCCCACCATAACAAACTTTCAATTGAACGATTTTGATTGTGACTCACCATATGATATATAGCATAAAAGCATAAGAGTTTGAAATATATTGAAAAATACGATTAATATAAAACAACAAACGACAGTCTTCATAAAAATATTAATTTCGTTTTTTTAGAATATTTCGCTTGTGAACGCTCTACGTTCGTAAATAAAACTGATAAAGATATGAATCACTTCATAGGGGTACGTGAAATTTTCATTTTCTTAATCACTCTGCTATATCTATACACGACTATCACACAGTTCAAGAATTACGTGCTATTTAAAGCATAAATGTGAACATTTGAAGAATTTCGGACTGTTCGAAAATAAAGTAAGTGTTTAAGCTTGCGTAGGACACATATATTTCTTGATAAGACAAAATAAGAGAGACTTATAACGCAATTACTGACTTTACATGTTCTGCAAATAATAAACATATATTCTTAACTTACCTAAATTCAAAGATGCGGAAGGTGATCACAAAACAATTTTTTAATTAAGAAAAACTTGTCGGGTTTCCAACGGTGTGATTTCATTAAATAGCAACTTTCGTTTTACTTCCTCAATCCTCATATTCTGGCTGTAAATGTACTTTCTCTTGTGAAAGCGGCGAATCTAATCTCCTCCTGGTTGGAAGCGACGAGTCCAAAATATTACTCCCGTTGCTATCTAACGAAATTACATTGTTGGAAACGAATGAAATTTTTATTCGGTCGTATTCACAGGAAAACCTTCCATCTTTAATTTGTAATTAGTTGGTAAGATATCTCAACGTTTAGAATATTGAAGGCCTAAACAACAGTGCGCGGAAATAAAAATATTATTACGAATGCACAGTTGCTATTGGTTAAGTACTTACTTCTCGTAGATTCTTAATCAATGTGGTGGAAATATCTCATATTCCATATTATATCGCCGCAGAATTTAATATTAACCAATAACTTCGGATAAGTGACCACTTGAGCAGTAAGAAATAAAGAATAATTAAATAAATTGCAACTCCCCGCCACAAACAAATGAACGACGCGGACAGTCTTGAATGCTCAGGTGTGGAGCGATGAATGCTGGGAATAATTTCTCAAAGAAAGACGTAAAATTCGGTAATTTGACAAGGACAATTAAATCTATTTTTCCTCTGTTTTATTTTGTCTATTTTTAAATATTCCATGTCATGCCACCAATTTAGACTAATTTCTCATGAATGATAATATCTATTAAGTAACACAGAAGCAAAATAGTAATTATTGGTCTGAAAAGTCAGGAAAAAAATACACATAATTTTAAAGATCTTTGAATGGACTATCTTAAGTGAGATACTTAATCGTTGCAAATGTACTCTGTGCAATTCTTCTTTATATATCTATGAAATTTGAAGTTAGTGGCGCGTAAACAGTGAGTTCGTTGTTTTATTTATTTTTGTTCCCATTGCAGTAACATTATGAAACTATCATTGCACGTACAGTACATTAGTGTGCACAGTATACAGTAGACTATTCTTCATATTTATATATAAAGTGCGCCTTTCGGTATATTCAAGACCAAGAATTTTGTGGAAGCCTTGAACCATTAAGGTTACAAAATCTTTGTGAGGTGAGAGACCATTCATTGCTAAAGCTCTAAAATCAAATTATGTTAAATTATCTTTTAAAAAAAACCACCTCTTTCAGTCGTAAAAACTCCCTTTTTTATTTAATTCGTTATATATATATATAAATTCCAGAAGCTTTCGGCATAATATCTATATTCATCTACATCAACATCGAACATTAAAACGTTGTTTTACATCAATTCCCAGCAATTTCTGTACGCCTAATATTAGACATTGATATTATATTTTTGCTGGGAATGGATGTAAAATAACGTTTTAATGTTAGGTGAATATGGCTGGCTGTTATGCCGAAAGCTTCTGGATTGTATGTAATATAAGGGATTAAATTAAAAGGAAAAATGAAAAAAAAAAAATACGTCTGATTGAAAATAATGAATAAGAAAGATAGCCACTACAGACAAAAAAAAAGGTAATATAAATGCCACACAACGAAGTTTCTGGGATCCTTGTGTCATTCGTCAGGTGCTAAGAAGAGCCTAGAGTGACACAACTGCACTGGCCAGTTGACCACACATTCAAAAGCTCAAAGGCTCTTCTTAGCACCTGACGAAAGGGGACAACGTTGTGTGCTATTTATATTACCCTATTGTGTCTATCTTCCTTATTCATTATGCAGTGCAGTTGTGTCGCTCTAGGCTCTTCTTAGCTCCTTGACGAAAGGCACAAGGATCCCAGAAACGTTGTGTGGTATTTATATTACTCTTTTTTTTGTCTGTATTGGCTATCTTTCTTATTCATTACATTAAATGGATTTTAAACGACTGAAAGTGGTGTTTTTTTAAAAAAAAATGATATTCAAACTAAATAATAGTCAGACTGGATTCTTCAAAAAAATGTAGTTAAAAGTTTATACCTCTCATACGAGATGAGATAAATTATTGATTTGTAATTTTTTTGTAACTTTTATAATCCATTACAATTATCTTCACACAGAAGTGATTAAAACATTTGAAAAGAAATATTTTAATCATTTTAAGAGTACAGCCTAATCTATCAATTTTATGCGAAATAATTAATAAAAACATAGCCTATACAGACACAAAAAAGGGGTAATATAAGTACCACACAACAACGTTTCTGGGATCCTTGTCCCCTTTCGTCAGGTGCCAAAAGAGCCTAGAGTGACACAACTGCACTATTCAAAAGCTTTTGAGTGGTTTCAACTGACCAGTGTCGTTGTGTCTCTCTAGGCTTTTCGTAGCTCCTGAGGAAAGGGGACAAGGATCCCCAGAAACGTTGTTGTGTGGTATTTATATTACCCTTTTTTGTCTGTATTGGCTGTCTTACTTATTCATTGTTTTCTATCAGACCTAATTTTTTTTTCCATTTTATGTGAAATACTTAACATGAATCTGAAAAGTGAGTTTATTTCCAATTATTTTACCAGGAATAGTACAATTAATATAGTTTCCAGTAAAGAGAGGCAAATTTTGGCTTGAAGGAAGGGTCAAGTTTTTGATTTACTGTATTTATTTCTTAGTTCTAATTTGAATATCGACGACTGCAATGAAGAAAACAGATCCGAAATTTTGATTGTGGGAAATCATAATATCTGTATAATACTGTCTTTCAGCCTATCTAATAATTAAAAATGGATGTGCGTGTGTTCTTAAACGCCTAGTGTTAGGAAGGGAGGGGGGGGGGTTGATATATAATGGATATTACTGTCGAATAAGTATTAAAAATTAATCCGAAAGGGTCCGAGATTTGAATAACCAGTTCTTAGTTTTCCGTCCAGGTAATTTAGTAGAACAGCGTCGTTTTGACTGTTGTCGTGTTGTCATCTTCAGGCGTGTTGTTTTTGCCGTTAATGAAAAATTTCCTGGATCCACAGGTCTATTTGTTAAGTATCTTCACTTCCTATTTTATTATCCTCCAGATTATAAAACACCTACATTTCTGCGTAGTGTTGTAAAACGTACCATAATGTTTTACTATTGAAATTATTTTGCTCGATTGAGGAAAGATTAAATAAGGGCGAATGAAAGTATAGCGACTTTAGAACTGTAGGACAAGAGGTTTTGATATACGAAAGCTGTTCTAAGGAATATGTAATTGAAGCGGTAATGAGGGAACAATACTTTACTTCAGCAAATCCACGCAAATTTGAGACTCTTAGTCGACGCTTTCACAACCGTTAACTGACGTCCGTGGCATTATTTACAATTAGATATTTAAAAGATAATAGTTTATTTACGGCGACGACCATTATCAACGGAAATAAATCGTGGGAAAGGAGGAGGGGGGGGGGGAAATTTGGCCGGTATTGACCCGATGATGAATTAGGGGGAATAGGAAATGTTGGACTACCGGCCTACAGCCTCACAGATAATGTACAGAGAGAAATGCAAGTAGAAAGTGCAATCGAGGTAGAATATAAACAGCATCTTTACATCCACAACCACGTAGAATAGAAGTAGCTAAGTAGAAAATAACACAGATCAGTTTAATGTTTACTGAAACAAGAGTCGATTTATGTGAGAAATATTTTTTTGATTATATTTTCTTCAGTATAATTTAGTTTTTACATGTGGAGAGTGAGGCCCGATCCGAATTTATGATTCGAAATGAGTTCACTACGAACAGGAGAGGTCGTCGTTTTGGAATGATGAGAAATTGATGAGGTGTGCAGAGTCCAGACGCACCATTAATAAAGAACGTGGTGTCCGGTAGCCTTGGAAAGTCCCGAAACAACTGTTTGGATTTGACAGAGGTTCAGATTACAGAGTCGAAGGGGTGGTCAAATACCGGAGGCGACCTTCAGAGATCGAAGACTGGAGGGACGGGGGCGGCCCTGACGCAGCAGACGCGGCCGCCTCCGCTCTGGTAGACGACGCAGCACACGGGGGCGGTGGTGGAGATCTGCACGCGACGCGCCGAGGGTGGCAGGGCGCCGACCCTCTGGGCGGCGGTGCGCGGGTCCGGGGGCTCGCTGTGGAAGTGCGCCCTGACGGTCTGGCGCCGCCTCCGCTGCGCGGGCGGGAAGCAGCGCACGTGCTGGCAGTGGTCCGGGGGCGGCGAGGACGTGGTGGGCGGCGGCGGGGGCGGGGGCAGGTGCGACGCGGACGTGGCGCCTCCGCGCATCGTGGACAGGTACTGCTTGACGGAGGTGCGGAAGTGCGGGTGCGAGAGGCCGTAGACGATGGGGTTGTACACCACCGAGGCTTTGGCGAAGTACGCGGGCAGCGACGACACCCACGGAGTGATCAGCGAGATGTCGCCGAACTGCCCGATGAGCGTGACCACCGCGTACGGCGTCCACGAGAGCAGGAACAGCGTCACCAGCGTGGCGATGATCTCGATGGTGCGCACCGTCGTCGAGTGTGGCTGCAGGTGCGAGCACGAGCGGCGCAGACGCTGCTTGCCTCCTGAAAATATTTCCATATTTACCTATTAACTTCTTCGATGGACGAACATTTGCTTCGCCAACATGAACCGGAGTTTGAGAAATCGTTTCGTACCCGACGTCTCGACGCTGCGCATCTCCCTCCCGTGGGCGTGGATGGTGGCGAGGATGAAGGCGTAGCAGTACGCGATCACGCAGACGGGCAGCACGAAGCCGAGGACCAGCAGGTAGACGTAGTAGGCGCGGTTGCTGCGGCTGCGGGTCAGGTAGTCCCACGAGCACGACGTGAGGAAGCCCTCGGGGATGTAGCGGCTCCAGCCCAGCAGCGGCGGCAGCGACATCATCAGGCAGTACACCCACGCCCCCGCACACACCTGCAACAGCCGTCCTTCCTCCTCATATTCCGCGTTCTTTAACTTCGTAGTGCTTTGTTGCAACTTTACACGAACCCCGGAGATCGTTACTAAATATTATGTATAAAAAGTAAGCAACGAATTTGTAATAAAATTCTTTTTTTTTTCTTTTTTACAGATCGTATTCAAGTGTGAGTCGAACAAAAACTCTCCACGTGAGAAACTTTTCGATCCGTTGCTCGATCATATTTCACGTGAGAGAATTGCAGTTGTTTGTGCCCTCTGGAGCAGTAAAAGTGAATAGTGGGAGGCGACTCGGGAGAGTGGTTGAGCTGCATGCGCAAGGTACGTGACTTTCTTCTTTACATCACGCTAACCGTAGCCGACTACTTAACTACTCGCAGTAACTTTATTAATTCACTCTCTTCGCGCAGAAACATAATCAATTATTAGTTGCTGAGCTGCTCCTAGCAAGAGCCGATGTAACAAACCAAGTGCAAATACAAAAAATAATTCACAATTAATTTTAAAATAACTTTCTCTATTTACCATGCACCATAAACCCTTGATTTTTTTTTAAAAAAAAAATATTTACACCATTTCTCTGTCCTATCAGGGAACAAATTATACAAGATTGTAACTTATTTTCTTAAAATTAAACCTATGTTTATTTTTTTCTCATTTTTATAATTATTTTAAAATTTATTTGAAAAAGCCTTTCATCATAAGTTTATTTGCTTGTTAAATATAGTTACAGTATATACAAAAATTAAATCTTTTTCTTTTTTAAATATAGAAAAAAGTAATAAAAAAACAAAGGTAGTATTAATTATATAATAGATAATCTCATTATCTAATACATAAAGCAGAGTGTTTGTTTGTATATTTGTATGTTCCTTATACAAATTTACACCGGTGGAGAAAATATCACCAAATTTCGTACACGAGTTCTTTGAGACCAGGAAACAAACACTGTCTGGGTGAGACGCGTCTAACACCCTCAGAAGCGGGGGTGGACGGGGGTGGACATACTTAGACATGCAAAAACAGCCGATATTAGATTTGGATAAATATTTTTAGGGGTCAAATATATTGATAGTGTTTCTATCGATGTTATCTGAATATAATTTTTATCCTCTACACCCTGGGGAAAGAGCACCCTTAGGGTTCGGGGTGGAGATGCTTTACAAGAAAATAACGCGAATACGACCGAGATTGGAGTCAAATCGAAGGTTATGGATGTCACTGAGTTTAGTTATGACATTAAACTTGGCATTTAACCCCCCAGGGGCAGGGGTAGTGGGGTGGAAATTTTGGAACATGCAAACACGGCAGATATAAAGAACGTATCATTTATTATGAAATAAGACTTTGTTATTTCTAGTTTCTTGGTTGGTGAAATTCCAAACTTGTCGTCGAAACGTCGAAATATTATGATATATTAATTAATATTAATAGATTAAGATTTTAGAAGTGCAGGTTTGAGTAATTTTTTAAAGAACGAATCATTTATTATGAAATAAGACTTTGTTATTTTTAGTTTCTTGGTTGGTGAAATTCCAAACTTGTCGTCGAAACGTCGAAATATTACGATATATTAATTAATATTAATAGATTAAAATTTTAGAAGTGCAGGTTTGAGTAATTTTTATAAAGAACGTGTCATTTATTATGAAATAAGACTTTGTTATTTTTAGTTTCTTGGTTGGTGAAATTCCAAACTTGTCGTCGAAACGTCGTAATAATACGATATATTAATTAATATTAATAGATTAAGATTTTAGAAGTGCAGGTTTGAGTAATTTTTATAAAGAACGTGTCATTTATTATGAAATAAGACTTTGTTATTTATAGTTTCTTGGTTGGTGAAATTCCAAACTTGTTGCCGAAACGTCGTAATAATACGATATATTAATTAATATTAATAGATTAAGATTTTAGAAGTGCAGGTTTGAGTAATTTTTATAAAGAACGTGTCATTTATTATGAAATAAGACTTTGTTATTTTTAGTTTCTTGGTTGGTGAAATTCCAAACTTGTTGCCGAAACGTCGTAATAATACGATATATTAATTAATATTAATAGATTAAAATTTTAGAAGTGCAGGTTTGAGTAATTTTTATAAAGAACGTGTCATTTATTATGAAATAAGACTTTGCTATTTTTAGTTTCTTGGTTGGTGAAATTCCAAACTTGTCGTCGAAACGTCGTAATAATACGATATATTAATTAATATTAATAGATTAAGATTTTAGAAGTGCAGGTTTGAGTAATTTTTATAAAGAACGTGTCATTTATTATGAAATAAGACTTTGTTATTTTTAGTTTCTTGGTTGGTGAAATTCCAAACTTGTTGCCGAAACGTCGTAATAATACGATATATTAATTAATATTAATAGATTAAGATTTTAGAAGTGCTGGTTTGAGTAATTTTTATAAAGAACGTGTCATTTATTATGAAATAAGACTTTGTTATTTTTAGTTTCTTGGTTGGTGAAATTCCAAACTTGTCGTCGAAACGTCGAAATATTACGATATATTAATTAATATTAATAGATTAAGATTTTAGAAGTGCAGGTTTGAGTAATTTTTATAAAGAACGTATCATTTATTATGAAATAAGACTTTGTTATTTATAGTTTCTTGGTTTGTGAAATTCCGAACTTGTCGTCGAAACGTCGAAATATTACGATATATTAATTAATATTAATAGATTAAGATTTTAGAAATGCAGGTTTGAGTAATTTTTATAAAGAACGTGTCATTTATTATGAAATAAGACTTTGTTATTTTTAGTTTCTTGGTTGGTGAAATTCCAAACTTGTTGCCGAAACGTCGTAATAATACGATATATTAATTAATATTAATAGATTAAGATTTTAGAAGTGCTGGTTTGAGTAATTTTTATAAAGAACGTGTCATTTATTATGAAATAAGACTTTGTTATTTTTAGTTTCTTGGTTGGTGAAATTCCAAACTTGTCGTCGAAACGTCGAAATATTATGATATATTAATTAATATTAATAGATTAAGATTTTAGAAGTGCTGGTTTGAGTAATTTTTATAAAGAACGAATCATTTATTATGAAATAAGACTTTGTTATTTTTAGTTTCTTGGTTGGTGAAATTCCAAACTTGTCGTCGAAACGTCGTAATAATACGATATATTAATTAATATTAATAGATTAAAATTTTAGAAGTGCAGGTTTGAGTAATTTTTATAAAGAACGTGTCATTTATTATGAAATAAGACTTTGTTATTTATAGTTTCTTGGTTGGTGAAATTCCAAACTTGTAGCCGAAACGTCGTAATAATACGATATATTAATTAATATTAATAGATTAAGATTTTAGAAGTGCAGGTTTGAGTAATTTTTATAAAGAACGTGTCATTTATTATGAAATAAGACTTTGTTATTTTTAGTTTCTTGGTTGGTGAAATTCCAAACTTGTCGTCGAAACGTCGTAATAATACGATATATTAATTAATATTAATAGATTAAGATTTTAGAAGTGCAGGTTTGAGTAATTTTTATAAAGAACGTGTCATTTATTATGAAATAAGACTTTGTTATTTTTAGTTTCTTGGTTGGTGAAATTCCAAACTTGTCGTCGAAACGTCGTAATAATACGATATATTAATTAATATTAATAGATTAAGATTTTAGAAGTGCTGGTTTGAGTAATTTTTATAAAGAACGAATCATTTATTATGAAATAAGACTTTGTTATTTTTAGTTTCTTGGTTGGTGAAATTCCAAACTTGTCGTCGAAACGTCGAAATATTATGATATATTAATTAATATTAATAGATTAAGATTTTAGAAGTGCTGGTTTGAGTAATTTTTATAAAGAACGAATCATTTATTATGAAATAAGACTTTGTTATTTTTAGTTTCTTGGTTGGTGAAATTCCAAACTTGTCGTCGAAACGTCGTAATAATACGATATATTAATTAATATTAATAGATTAAAATTTTAGAAGTGCAGGTTTGAGTAATTTTTATAAAGAACGTGTCATTTATTATGAAATAAGACTTTGTTATTTATAGTTTCTTGGTTGGTGAAATTCCAAACTTGTAGCCGAAACGTCGTAATAATACGATATATTAATTAATATTAATAGATTAAGATTTTAGAAGTGCAGGTTTGAGTAATTTTTATAAAGAACGTGTCATTTATTATGAAATAAGACTTTGTTATTTTTAGTTTCTTGGTTGGTGAAATTCCAAACTTGTCGTCGAAACGTCGTAATAATACGATATATTAATTAATATTAATAGATTAAGATTTTAGAAGTGCAGGTTTGAGTAATTTTTATAAAGAACGTGTCATTTATTATGAAATAAGACTTTGTTATTTTTAGTTTCTTGGTTGGTGAAATTCCAAACTTGTCGTCGAAACGTCGTAATAATACGATATATTAATTAATATTAATAGATTAAGATTTTAGAAGTGCAGGTTTGAGTAATTTTTATAAAGAACGTGTCATTTATTATGAAATAAGACTTTGTTATTTTTAGTTCTTGGTTGGTGAAATTCCAAACTTGTTGCCGAAACGTCGTAATAATACGATATATTAATTAATATTAATAGATTAAAATTTTAGAAGTGCAGGTTTGAGTAATTTTTATAAAGAACGTGTCATTTATTATGAAATAAGACTTTGTTATTTATAGTTTCTTGGTTGGTGAAATTCCAAACTTGTTGCCGAAACGTCGTAATAATACGATATATTAATTAATATTAATAGATTAAAATTTTAGAAGTGCAGGTTTGAGTAATTTTTATAAAGAACGTGTCATTTATTATGAAATAAGACTTTGTTATTTATAGTTTCTTGGTTGGTGAAATTCCAAACTTGTAGCCGAAACGTCGTAATAATACGATATATTAATTAATATTAATAGATTAAGATTTTAGAAGTGCAGGTTTGAGTAATTTTTATAAAGAACGTGTCATTTATTATGAAATAAGACTTTGTTATTTTTAGTTTCTTGGTTGGTGAAATTCCAAACTTGTTGCCGAAACGTCGTAATAATACGATATATTAATTAATATTAATAGATTAAGATTTTAGAAGTGCAGGTTTGAGTAATTTTTATAAAGAACGTGTCATTTATTATGAAATAAGACTTTGTTATTTTTAGTTTCTTGGTTGGTGAAATTCCAAACTTGTCGTCGAAACGTCGTAATAATACGATATATTAATTAATATTAATAGATTAAGATTTTAGAAGTGCAGGTTTGAGTAATTTTTATAAAGAACGTGTCATTTATTATGAAATAAGACTTTGTTATTTTTAGTTTCTTGGTTGGTGAAATTCCAAACTTGTTGCCGAAACGTCGAAATATTGCGATATATTAATTAATATTAATAGATTAAGTTTTTAGAAGTGCAGGTTTGAGTAATTTTTATAAAGAACGTGTCATTTATTATGAAATAAGACTTTGTTATTTTTAGTTTCTTGGTTGGTGAAATTCCAAACTTGTCGTCGAAACGTAGTAATAATACGATATATTAATTAATATTAATAGATTAAGATTTTAGAAGTGCAGGTTTGAGTAATTTTTATAAAGAACGTGTCATTTATTATGAAATAAGACTTTGTTATTTTTAGTTTCTTGGTTGGTGAAATTCCAAACTTGTTGCCGAAACGTCGTAATAATACGATATATTAATTAATATTAATAGATTAAGATTTTAGAAGTGCAGGTTTGAGTAATTTTTATAAAGAACGTGTCATTTATTATGAAATAAGACTTTGTTATTTTTAGTTTCTTGGTTGGTGAAATTCCAAACAAGTCGTCGAAACGTCGAAATATTATGATATATTAAATAATATTAATAGATTAAGATTTTAGAAGTGCAGGTTTGAGTAATTTTTATAAAGAACGAGTCATTTATTATGAAATAAGACTTTGTTATTTGAAGATTCTTGGTTGGTGAAATTCCAAACTTGCCGTCGAAACGTCGAAATATTGGGATATATTAATTAATATTAATAGATTAAGATTTTAGAAGTGCAGGTTTGAGTAATTTTTATAAAGAACGTATCATTTATTATGAAATAAGACTTTGTTATTTGAAGATTCTTGGTTTGTGAAATTCCAAACTTGTCGTCGAAACGTCGAAATATTGGGATATATTAATTAATATTAATAGTTTAAGATTTTAGAAGTGCAGGTTTGACTAATTTTTATAAAGAACGTATCATTTATTATGAAATAAGACTTTGTTATTTTTAGATTCTTGGTTGGTGAAATTCCAAACTTGTCGTCGAAACGTCGAAATATTATGATATATTAATTAATATTAATAGATTAAGATTTTAGAAGTGCAGGTTTGAGTAATTTTTATAAAGAACGTGTCATTTATTATGAAATAAGACTTTGTTATTTTTAGTTTCTTGGTTGGTGAAATTCCAAACAAGTCGTCGAAACGTCGAAATATTGGGATATATTAAATAATATTAATAGATTAAGATTTTAGAAGTGCAGGTTTGAGTAATTTTTATAAAGAACGTATCATTTATTATGAAATAAGACTTTGTTATTTTTAGTTTCTTGGTTGGTGAAATTCCAAACTTGTTGCCGAAACGTCGTAATAATACGATATATTAATTAATATTAATAGATTAAGATTTTAGAAGTGCAGGTTTGAGTAATTTTTATAAAGAACGTGTCATTTATTATGAAATAAGACTTTGTTATTTTTAGTTTCTTGGTTGGTGAAATTCCAAACAAGTCGTCGAAACGTCGAAATATTATGATATATTAATTAATATTAATAGATTAAGATTTTAGAAGTGCAGGTTTGAGTAATTTTTATAAAGAACGTATCATTTATTATGAAATAAGACTTTGTTATTTGAAGATTCTTGGTTTGTGAAATTCCAAACTTGTCGTCGAAACGTCGAAATATTGCGATATATTAATTAATATTAATAGATTAAGATTTTAGAAGTGCAGGTTTGAGTAATTTTTATAAAGAACGTATCATTTATTATGAAATAAGACTTTGTTATTTTTAGTTTCTTGGTTGGTGAAATTCCAAACAAGTCGTCGAAACGTCGAAATATTGGGATATATTAAATAATATTAATAGATTAAGATTTTAGAAGTGCAGGTTTGAGTAATTTTTATAAAGAACGTATCATTTATTATGAAATAAGACTTTGTTATTTGAAGATTCTTGGTTGGTGAAATTCCAAACTTGTCGTCGAAACGTCGAAATATTGGGATATATTAATTAATATTAATAGATTAAGATTTTAGAAGTGCAGGTTTAAGTAATTTTTATAAAGAACGTATCATTTATTATGAAATAAGACTTTGTTATTTGAAGATTCTTGGTTTGTGAAATTCCAAACTTGTCGTCGAAACGTCGAAATATTGCGATATATTAATTAATATTAATAGATTAAGATTTTAGAAGTGCAGGTTTGAGTAATTTTTATAAAGAACGTATCATTTATTATGAAATAAGACTTTGTTATTTGAAGATTCTTGGTTTGTGAAATTCCAAACTTGTCGTCGAAACGTCGAAATATTGCGATATATTAATTAATATTAATAGATTAAGATTTTAGAAGTGCAGGTTTGAGTAATTTTTATAAAGAACGAGTCATTTATTATGAAATAAGACTTTGTTATTTGAAGATTCTTGGTTGGTGAAATTCCAAACTTGTCGTCGAAACGTCGAAATATTGGGATATATTAATTAATATTAATAGATTAAGATTTTAGAAGTGCAGGTTTAAGTAATTTATATAAAGAACGAGTCATTTATTATGAAATAAGACTTTGTTATTTGAAGATTCTTGGTTTGTGAAATTCCAAACTTGTCGTCGAAACGTCGAAATATTATGATATATTAATTAATATTAATAGATTAAGATTTTAGAAGTGCAGGTTTGAGTAATTTTTATAAAGAACGTATCATTTATTATGAAATAAGACTTTGTTATTTGAAGATTCTTGGTTTGTGAAATTCCAAACTTGTCGTCGAAACGTCGAAATATTGCGATATATTAATTAATATTAATAGATTAAGATTTTAGAAGTGCAGGTTTGAGTAATTTTTATAAAGAACGTATCATTTATTATGAAATAAGACTTTGTTATTTGAAGATTCTTGGTTTGTGAAATTCCAAACTTGTCGTCGAAACGTCGAAATATTGCGATATATTAATTAATATTAATAGATTAAGATTTTAGAAGTGCAGGTTTGAGTAATTTTTATAAAGAACGAGTCATTTATTATGAAATAAGACTTTGTTATTTGAAGATTCTTGGTTGGTGAAATTCCAAACTTGTCGTCGAAACGTCGAAATATTGGGATATATTAATTAATATTAATAGATTAAGATTTTAGAAGTGCAGGTTTAAGTAATTTATATAAAGAACGAGTCATTTATTATGAAATAAGACTTTGTTATTTGAAGATTCTTGGTTTGTGAAATTCCAAACTTGCCGTCGAAACGTCGAAATATTATGATATATTAATTAATATTAATAGATTAAGATTTTAGAAGTGCAGGTTTAAGTAATTTATATAAAGAACGTGTCATTTATTATGAAATAAGACTTTGTTATTTGAAGATTCTTGGTTTGTGAAATTCCAAACTTGTCGTCGAAACGTCGAAATATTGGGATATATTAATTAATATTAATAGATTAAGATTTTAGAAGTGCAGGTTTAAGTAATTTATATAAAGAACGAGTCATTTATTATGAAATAAGACTTTGTTATTTGAAGATTCTTGGTTGGTGAAATTCCAAACTTGCCGTCGAAACGTCGAAATATTATGATATATTAATTAATATTAATAGATTAAGATTTTAGAAGTGCAGGTTTAAGTAATTTATATAAAGAACGTGTCATTTATTATGAAATAAGACTTTGTTATTTGAAGATTCTTGGTTTGTGAAATTCCAAACTTGTCGTCGAAACGTCGAAATATTGGGATATATTAATTAATATTAATAGATTAAGATTTTAGAAGTGCAGGTTTGAGTAATTTTTATAAAGAACGAGTCATTTATTATGAAATAAGACTTTGTTATTTGAAGATTTTTGGTTTGTGAAATTCCAAACTTGTCGTCGAAACGTCGAAATATTGGGATATATTAATTAATATTAATAGATTAAGATTTTAGAAGTGCAGGTTTGAGTCATTTTTACAAAGAACGAGTCATTTATTATGAAATAAGACTTTCTTATTTTAAGATTCTTGGTTTGTGAAATTCCAAACTTGTCGTCGAAACGTCGAAATATTGGGATATATTAATTAATATTAATAGATTAAGATTTTAGAAGTGCAGGTTTGAGTCATTTTTACAAAGAACGAGTCATTTATTATGAAATAAGACTTTGTTATTTGAAGATTCTTGGTTTGTGAAATTCCAAACTTGTCGTCGAAACGTCGAAATATTGGGATATATTAATTAATATTAATAGATTAAGATTTTAGAAGTGCAGGTTTGAGTCATTTTTACAAAGAACGAGTCATTTATTATGAAATAAGACTTTGTTATTTGAAGATTCTTGGTTTGTGAAATTCCAAACTTGTCGTCGAAACGTCGAAATATTGGGATATATTAATTAATATTAATAGATTAAGATTTTAGAAGTGCAGGTTTAAGTAATTTATATAAAGAACGAGTCATTTATTATGAAATAAGACTTTGTTATTTGAAGATTCTTGGTTTGTGAAATTCCAAACTTGTCGTCGAAACGTCGAAATATTGGGATATATTAATTAATATTAATAGATTAAGATTTTAGAAGTGCAGGTTTGAGTCATTTTTACAAAGAACGAGTCATTTATTATGAAATAAGACTTTGTTATTTGAAGATTCTTGGTTTGTGAAATTCCAAACTTGTCGTCGAAACGTCGAAATATTGGGATATATTAATTAATATTAATAGATTAAGATTTTAGAAGTGCAGGTTTAAGTAATTTATATAAAGAACGAGTCATTTATTATGAAATAAGACTTTGTTATTTGAAGATTCTTGGTTTGTGAAATTCCAAACTTGTCGTCGAAACGTCGAAATATTGGGATATATTAATTAATATTAATAGATTAAGATTTTAGAAGTGCAGGTTTGAGTAATTTTTATAAAGAACGAGTCATTTATTATGAAATAAGACTTTGTTATTTGAAGATTCTTGGTTTGTGAAATTCCAAACTTGCCGTCGAAACGTCGAAATATTATGATATATTAATTAATATTAATAGATTAAGATTTTAGAAGTGCAGGTTTAAGTAATTTATATAAAGAACGAGTCATTTATTATGAAATAAGACTTTGTTATTTGAAGATTCTTGGTTTGTGAAATTCCAAACTTGTCGTCGAAACGTCGAAATATTACGATATATTAATTAATATTAATAGATTAAGATTTTAGAAGTGCTGGTTTGAGTAATTTTTATAAAGAACGAATCATTTATTATGAAATAAGACTTTGTTATTTATAGTTTCTTGGTTGGTGAAATTCCAAACTTGTTGCCGAAACGTCGTAATATTACGATATATTAATTAATATTAATAGATTAAGATTTTAGAAGTGCTGGTTTGAGTAATTTTTATAAAGAACGAATCATTTATTATGAAATAAGACTTTGTTATTTATAGTTTCTTGGTTGGTGAAATTCCAAACTTGTTGCCGAAACGTCGTAATAATACGATATATTAATTAATATTAATAGATTAAGATTTTAGAAGTGCTGGTTTGAGTAATTTTTATAAAGAACGAATCATTTATTATGAAATAAGACTTTGTTATTTATAGTTTCTTGGTTGGTGAAATTCCAAACTTGTTGCCGAAACGTCGTAATATTACGATATATTAATTAATATTAATAGATTAAGATTTTAGAAGTGCTGGTTTGAGTAATTTTTATAAAGAACGTGTCATTTATTATGAAATAAGACTTTGTTATTTTTAGTTTCTTGGTTGGTGAAATTTCAAACTTGTCGTCGAAACGTCGTATTAATACGATATATTAATTAATATTAATAGATTAAGATTTTAGAAGTGCTGGTTTGAGTTATTTTTATAAAGAACGAATCATTTATTATGAAATAAGACTTTGTTATTTTTAGTTTCTTGGTTGGTGAAATTCCAAACTTGTTGCCGAAACGTCGTAATAATACGATATATTAATTAATATTAATAGATTAAGATTTTAGAAGTGCTGGTTTGAGTAATTTTTATAAAGAACGTGTCATTTATTATGAAATAAGACTTTGTTATTTATAGTTTCTTGGTTGGTGAAATTCCAAACTTGTTGCCGAAACGTCGTAATAATACGATATATTAATTAATATTAATAGATTAAGATTTTAGAAGTGCTGGTTTGAGTAATTTTTATAAAGAACGAATCATTTATTATGAAATAAGACTTTGTTATTTATAGTTTCTTGGTTGGTGAAATTCCAAACTTGTTGCCGAAACGTCGTAATATTACGATATATTAATTAATATTAATAGATTAAGATTTTAGAAGTGCTGGTTTGAGTAATTTTTATAAAGAACGTGTCATTTATTATGAAATAAGACTTTGTTATTTTTAGTTTCTTGGTTGGTGAAATTTTAAACTTGTTGCCGAAACGTCGTAATAATACGATATATTAATTAATATTAATAGATTAAGATTTTAGAAGTGCTGGTTTGAGTAATTTTTATAAAGAACGAATCATTTATTATGAAATAAGACTTTGTTATTTTTAGTTTCTTGGTTGGTGAAATTTCAAACTTGTCGTCGAAACGTCGTATTAATACGATATATTAATTAATATTAATAGATTAAGATTTTAGAAGTGCTGGTTTGAGTTATTTTTATAAAGAACGAATCATTTATTATGAAATAAGACTTTGTTATTTTTAGTTTCTTGGTTGGTGAAATTCCAAACTTGTTGCCGAAACGTCGTAATATTACGATATATTAATTAATATTAATAGATTAAGATTTTAGAAGTGCTGGTTTGAGTTATTTTTATAAAGAACGAATCATTTATTATGAAATAAGACTTTGTTATTTATAGTTTCTTGGTTGGTGAAATTCCAAACTTGTTGCCGAAACGTCGTAATATTACGATATATTAATTAATATTAATAGATTAAGATTTTAGAAGTGCTGGTTTGAGTAATTTTTATAAAGAACGAATCATTTATTATGAAATAAGACTTTGTTATTTTTAGTTTCTTGGTTGGTGAAATTTCAAACTTGTCGTCGAAACGTCGTATTAATACGATATATTAATTAATATTAATAGATTAAGATTTTAGAAGTGCTGGTTTGAGTTATTTTTATAAAGAACGAATCATTTATTATGAAATAAGACTTTGTTATTTTTAGTTTCTTGGTTGGTGAAATTCCAAACTTGTTGCCGAAACGTCGTAATAATACGATATATTAATTAATATTAATAGATTAAAATTTTAGAAGTGCAGGTTTGAGTAATTTTTATAAAGAACGTGTCATTTATTATGAAATAAGACTTTGTTATTTTTAGTTTCTTGGTTGGTGAAATTCCAAACTTGTTGCCGAAACGTCGTAATAATACGATATATTAATTAATATTAATAGATTAAGATTTTAGAAGTGCAGGTTTGAGTAATTTTTATAAAGAACGTGTCATTTATTATGAAATAAGACTTTGTTATTTTTAGTTTCTTGGTTGGTGAAATTCCAAACTTGTCGTCGAAACGTCGTAATAATACGATATATTAATTAATATTAATAGATTAAGATTTTAGAAGTGCAGGTTTGAGTAATTTTTATAAAGAACGTGTCATTTATTATGAAATAAGACTTTGTTATTTTTAGTTTCTTGGTTGGTGAAATTCCAAACTTGTTGCCGAAACGTCGAAATATTGCGATATATTAATTAATATTAATAGATTAAGTTTTTAGAAGTGCAGGTTTGAGTAATTTTTATAAAGAACGTGTCATTTATTATGAAATAAGACTTTGTTATTTTTAGTTTCTTGGTTGGTGAAATTCCAAACTTGTCGTCGAAACGTCGTAATAATACGATATATTAATTAATATTAATAGATTAAGATTTTAGAAGTGCAGGTTTGAGTAATTTTTATAAAGAACGTGTCATTTATTATGAAATAAGACTTTGTTATTTTTAGTTTCTTGGTTGGTGAAATTCCAAACAAGTCGTCGAAACGTCGAAATATTATGATATATTAAATAATATTAATAGATTAAGATTTTAGAAGTGCAGGTTTGTGTAATTTTTATAAAGAACGTATCATTTATTATGAAATAAGACTTTGTTATTTGAAGATTCTTGGTTGGTGAAATTCCAAACTTGTCGTCGAAACGTCGAAATATTGTGATATATTAATTAATATTAATAGATTAAGATTTTAGAAGTGCAGGTTTGACTAATTTTTATAAAGAACGTATCATTTATTATGAAATAAGACTTTGTTATTTTTAGATTCTTGGTTGGTGAAATTCCAAACAAGTCGTCGAAACGTCGAAATATTATGATATATTAAATAATATTAATAGATTAAGATTTTAGAAGTGCAGGTTTGTGTAATTTTTATAAAGAACGTATCATTTATTATGAAATAAGACTTTGTTATTTTTAGATTCTTGGTTGGTGAAATTCCAAACAAGTCGTCGAAACGTCGAAATATTATGATATATTAAATAATATTAATAGATTAAGATTTTAGAAGTGCAGGTTTGAGTAATTTTTATAAAGAACGTGTCATTTATTATGAAATAAGACTTTGTTATTTTTAGTTTCTTGGTTGGTGAAATTCCAAACAAGTCGTCGAAACGTCGAAATATTATGATATATTAAATAATATTAATAGATTAAGATTTTAGAAGTGCAGGTTTGTGTAATTTTTATAAAGAACGTATCATTTATTATGAAATAAGACTTTGTTATTTGAAGATTCTTGGTTGGTGAAATTCCAAACTTGTCGTCGAAACGTCGAAATATTGTGATATATTAATTAATATTAATAGATTAAGATTTTAGAAGTGCAGGTTTGACTAATTTTTATAAAGAACGTATCATTTATTATGAAATAAGACTTTGTTATTTTTAGATTCTTGGTTGGTGAAATTCCAAACTTGTCGTCGAAACGTCGAAATATTATGATATATTAATTAATATTAATAGATTAAGATTTTAGAAGTGCAGGTTTGAGTAATTTTTATAAAGAACGTGTCATTTATTATGAAATAAGACTTTGTTATTTTTAGTTTCTTGGTTGGTGAAATTCCAAACAAGTCGTCGAAACGTCGAAATATTATGATATATTAAATAATATTAATAGATTAAGATTTTAGAAGTGCAGGTTTGAGTAATTTTTATAAAGAACGTATCATTTATTATGAAATAAGACTTTGTTATTTGAAGATTCTTGGTTTGTGAAATTCCAAACTTGTCGTCGAAACGTCGAAATATTGCGATATATTAATTAATATTAATAGATTAAGATTTTAGAAGTGCAGGTTTAAGTAATTTATATAAAGAACGAGTCATTTATTATGAAATAAGACTTTGTTATTTGAAGATTCTTGGTTTGTGAAATTCCAAACTTGTCGTCGAAACGTCGAAATATTATGATATATTAATTAATATTAATAGATTAAGATTTTAGAAGTGCAGGTTTAAGTAATTTATATAAAGAACGTGTCATTTATTATGAAATAAGACTTTGTTATTTGAAGATTCTTGGTTTGTGAAATTCCAAACTTGTCGTCGAAACGTCGAAATATTGGGATATATTAATTAATATTAATAGATTAAGATTTTAGAAGTGCAGGTTTAAGTAATTTATATAAAGAACGAGTCATTTATTATGAAATAAGACTTTGTTATTTGAAGATTCTTGGTTTGTGAAATTCCAAACTTGCCGTCGAAACGTCGAAATATTATGATATATTAATTAATATTAATAGATTAAGATTTTAGAAGTGCAGGTTTAAGTAATTTATATAAAGAACGTGTCATTTATTATGAAATAAGACTTTGTTATTTGAAGATTCTTGGTTTGTGAAATTCCAAACTTGTCGTCGAAACGTCGAAATATTGGGATATATTAATTAATATTAATAGATTAAGATTTTAGAAGTGCAGGTTTAAGTAATTTATATAAAGAACGAGTCATTTATTATGAAATAAGACTTTGTTATTTGAAGATTCTTGGTTTGTGAAATTCCAAACTTGTCGTCGAAACGTCGAAATATTGGGATATATTAATTAATATTAATAGATTAAGATTTTAGAAGTGCAGGTTTGAGTAATTTTTATAAAGAACGAGTCATTTATTATGAAATAAGACTTTGTTATTTGAAGATTCTTGGTTTGTGAAATTCCAAACTTGTCGTCGAAACGTCGAAATATTGGGATATATTAATTAATATTAATAGATTAAGATTTTAGAAGTGCAGGTTTGAGTCATTTTTACAAAGAACGAGTCATTTATTATGAAATAAGACTTTCTTATTTGAAGATTCTTGGTTTGTGAAATTCCAAACTTGTCGTCGAAACGTCGAAATATTGGGATATATTAATTAATATTAATAGATTAAGATTTTAGAAGTGCAGGTTTAAGTAATTTATATAAAGAACGAGTCATTTATTATGAAATAAGACTTTGTTATTTGAAGATTCTTGGTTTGTGAAATTCCAAACTTGTCGTCGAAACGTCGAAATATTGGGATATATTAATTAATATTAATAGATTAAGATTTTAGAAGTGCAGGTTTGAGTAATTTTTATAAAGAACGAGTCATTTATTATGAAATAAGACTTTGTTATTTGAAGATTCTTGGTTTGTGAAATTCCAAACTTGTCGTCGAAACGTCGAAATATTATGATATATTAATTAATATTAATAGATTAAGATTTTAGAAGTGCAGGTTTAAGTAATTTTTATAAAGAACGAGTCATTTATTATGAAATAAGACTTTGTTATTTGAAGATTCTTGGTTGGTGAAATTCCAAACTTGCCGTCGAAACGTCGAAATATTGGGATATATTAATTAATATTAATAGATTAAGATTTTAGAAGTGCAGGTTTGAGTAATTTTTATAAAGAACGTATCATTTATTATGAAATAAGACTTTGTTATTTGAAGATTCTTGGTTTGTGAAATTCCAAACTTGTCGTCGAAACGTCGAAATATTGGGATATATTAATTAATATTAATAGATTAAGATTTTAGAAGTGCAGGTTTAAGTAATTTATATAAAGAACGAGTCATTTATTATGAAATAAGACTTTGTTATTTGAAGATTCTTGGTTTGTGAAATTCCAAACTTGCCGTCGAAACGTCGAAATATTATGATATATTAATTAATATTAATAGATTAAGATTTTAGAAGTGCAGGTTTAAGTAATTTATATAAAGAACGTGTCATTTATTATGAAATAAGACTTTGTTATTTGAAGATTCTTGGTTTGTGAAATTCCAAACTTGTCGTCGAAACGTCGAAATATTGGGATATATTAATTAATATTAATAGATTAAGATTTTAGAAGTGCAGGTTTAAGTAATTTATATAAAGAACGAGTCATTTATTATGAAATAAGACTTTGTTATTTGAAGATTCTTGGTTTGTGAAATTCCAAACTTGTCGTCGAAACGTCGAAATATTGGGATATATTAATTAATATTAATAGATTAAGATTTTAGAAGTGCAGGTTTGAGTAATTTTTATAAAGAACGAGTCATTTATTATGAAATAAGACTTTGTTATTTGAAGATTCTTGGTTTGTGAAATTCCAAACTTGTCGTCGAAACGTCGAAATATTGGGATATATTAATTAATATTAATAGATTAAGATTTTAGAAGTGCAGGTTTGAGTCATTTTTACAAAGAACGAGTCATTTATTATGAAATAAGACTTTCTTATTTGAAGATTCTTGGTTTGTGAAATTCCAAACTTGTCGTCGAAACGTCGAAATATTGGGATATATTAATTAATATTAATAGATTAAGATTTTAGAAGTGCAGGTTTGAGTCATTTTTACAAAGAACGAGTCATTTATTATGAAATAAGACTTTCTTATTTGAAGATTCTTGGTTTGTGAAATTCCAAACTTGTCGTCGAAACGTCGAAATATTGGGATATATTAATTAATATTAATAGATTAAGATTTTAGAAGTGCAGGTTTAAGTAATTTATATAAATAATGAGTCATTTATTATGAAATAAGACTTTGTTATTTGAAGATTCTTGGTTTGTGAAATTCCAAACTTGTCGTCGAAACGTCGAAATATTGGGATATATTAATTAATATTAATAGATTAAGATTTTAGAAGTGCAGGTTTAAGTAATTTATATAAAGAACGAGTCATTTATTATGAAATAAGACTTTGTTATTTGAAGATTCTTGGTTTGTGAAATTCCAAACTTGTCGTCAAAACGTCGAAATATTAAGATATATTAATTAATATTAATAGATAAAGATTTTAGAAGTGCAGGTTTGAGTAATTTTTATAAAGAACGTATCATTTATTATGAAATAAGACTTTGTTATTTGAAGATTCTTGGTTTGTGAAATTCCAAACTTGTCCTCGAAACGTCGAAATATTATGATATATTAATTAATATTAATAGATTAAGATTTTAGAAGTGCAGGTTTGAGTAATTTTTATAAAGAACGTATCATTTATTATGAAATAAGACTTTGTTATTTGAAGATTCTTGGTTTGTGAAATTCCAAATTTGTCGTCGAAACGTCGAAATATTAAGATATATTAATTAATATTAATAGATTAAGATTTTAGAAGTGCAGGTTTGAGTAATTTTTATAAAGAACGTATCATTTATTATGAAATAAGACTTTGTTATTTGAAGATTCTTGGTTTGTGAAATTCCAAACTTGTCGTCGAAACGTCGAAATATTAAGATATATTAATTAATATTAATAGATTAAGATTTTAGAAGTGCAGGTTTGAGTAATTTTTATAAAGAACGTATCATTTATTATGAAATAAGACTTTGTTATTTGAAGATTCTTGGTTTGTGAAATTCCAAACTTGTCGTCGAAACGTCGAAATATTATGATATATTAATTAATATTAATAGATTAAGATTTTAGAAGTGCAGGTTTGAGTAATTTTTATAAAGAACGTATCATTTATTATGAAATAAGACTTTGTTATTTGAAGATTCTTGGTTTGTGAAATTCCAAACTTGTCGTCGAAACGTCGAAATATTATGATATATTAATTAATATTAATAGATTAAGATTTTAGAAGTGCAGGTTTGAGTAATTTTTATAAAGAACGTATCATTTATTATGAAATAAGACTTTGTTATTTGAAGATTCTTGGTTTGTGAAATTCCAAACTTGTCGTCGAAACGTCGAAATATTATGATATATTAATTAATATTAATAGATTAAGATTTTAGAAGTGCAGGTTTGAGTAATTTTTATAAAGAACGTATCATTTATTATGAAATAAGACTTTGTTATTTGAAGATTCTTGGTTTGTGAAATTCCAAACTTGTCGTCGAAACGTCGAAATATTATGATATATTAATTAATATTAATAGATTAAGATTTTAGAAGTGCAGGTTTGAGTAATTTTTATAAAGAACGTATCATTTATTATGAAATAAGACTTTGTTATTTGAAGATTCTTGGTTTGTGAAATTCCAAACTTGTCGTCGAAACGTCGAAATATTATGATATATTAATTAATATTAATAGATTAAGATTTTAGAAGTGCAGGTTTGAGTAATTTTTATAAAGAACGTATCATTTATTATGAAATAAGACTTTGTTATTTGAAGATTCTTGGTTTGTGAAATTCCAAACTTGTCGTCGAAACGTCGAAATATTAAGATATATTAATTAATATTAATAGATTAAGATTTTAGAAGTGCAGGTTTGAGTAATTTTTATAAAGAACGTATCATTTATTATGAAATAAGACATTGTTATTTGAAGATTCTTGGTTTGTGAAATTCCAAACTTGTCGTCGAAACGTCGAAATATTATGATATATTAATTAATATTAATAGATTAAGATTTTAGAAGTGCAGGTTTGAGTAATTTTTATAAAGAACGTATCATTTATTATGAAATAAGACTTTGTTATTTGAAGATTCTTGGTTTGTGAAATTCCAAACTTGTCGTCGAAACGTCGAAATATTATGATATATTAATTAATATTAATAGATTAAGATTTTAGAAGTGCAGGTTTGAGTAATTTTTATAAAGAACGTATCATTTATTATGAAATAAGACTTTGTTATTTGAAGATTCTTGGTTTGTGAAATTCCAAACTTGTCGTCGAAACGTCGAAATATTATGATATATTAATTAATATTAATAGATTAAGATTTTAGAAGTGCAGGTTTGAGTAATTTTTATAAAGAACGTATCATTTATTATGAAATAAGACTTTGTTATTTGAAGATTCTTGGTTTGTGAAATTCCAAACTTGTCGTCGAAACGTCGAAATATTACGATATATTAATTAATATTAATAGATTAAGATTTTAGAAGTGCAGGTTTGAGTAATTTTTATAAAGAACGAGTCATTTATTATGAAATACGACTTTGTTATTTGAAGATTCTTGGTTTGTGAAATTCCAAACTTGTCGTCGAAACGTCGAAATATTAAGATATATTAATAGATTAAGATTTTAGAAGTGCAGGTTTGAGTAATTTTTATAAAGAACGTATCATTTATTATGAAATAAGACATTGTTATTTGAAGATTCTTGGTTGGTGAAATTCCAAACTTGTCGTCGAAACGTTGAAATATTATGATATATTAATTAATATTAATAGATTAAGATTTTAGAAGTGCAGGTTTGAGTAATTTTTATAAAGAACGTATCATTTATTATGAAATAAGACATTGTTATTTGAAGATTCTTGGTTTGTGAAATTCCAAACTTGTCGTCGAAACGTCGAAATATTATGATATATTAATTAATATTAATAGATTAAGATTTTAGAAGTGCAGGTTTGAGTAATTTTTATAAAGAACGTATCATTTATTATGAAATAAGACTTTGTTATTTGAAGATTCTTGGTTTGTGAAATTCCAAACTTGTCGTCGAAACGTCGAAATATTATGATATATTAATTAATATTAATAGATTAAGATTTTAGAAGTGCAGGTTTGAGTAATTTTTATAAAGAACGTATCATTTATTATGAAATAAGACTTTGTTATTTGAAGATTCTTGGTTTGTGAAATTCCAAACTTGTCGTCGAAACGTCGAAATATTATGATATATTAATTAATATTAATAGATTAAGATTTTAGAAGTGCAGGTTTGAGTAATTTTTATAAAGAACGTATCATTTATTATGAAATAAGACTTTGTTATTTGAAGATTCTTGGTTTGTGAAATTCCAAACTTGTCGTCGAAACGTCGAAATATTACGATATATTAATTAATATTAATAGATTAAGATTTTAGAAGTGCAGGTTTGAGTAATTTTTATAAAGAACGAGTCATTTATTATGAAATACGACTTTGTTATTTGAAGATTCTTGGTTGGTGAAATTCCAAACTTGTCGTCGAAACGTGGAAATATTACGATATATTAATTAATATTAATAGATTAAGATTTTAGAAGTGCAGGTTTGAGTAATTTTTATAAAGAACGAGTCATTTATTCTGAAATAAGACTTTGTTATTTGAAGATTCTTGGTTGGTGAAATTCCAAACTTGTCGTCGAAACGTTGAAATATTATGATATATTAATTAATATTAATAGATTAAGATTTTAGAAGTGCAGGTTTGAGTAATTTTTATAAAGAACGTATCATTTATTATGAAATAAGACTTTGTTATTTGAAGATTCTTGGTTTGTGAAATTCCAAACTTGTCGTCGAAACGTCGAAATATTATGATATATTAATTAATATTAATAGATTAAGATTTTAGAAGTGCAGGTTTGAGTAATTTTTATAAAGAACGTATCATTTATTATGAAATAAGACTTTGTTATTTGAAGATTCTTGGTTTGTGAAATTCCAAACTTGTCGTCGAAACGTCGAAATATTATGATATATTAATTAATATTAATAGATTAAGATTTTAGAAGTGCAGGTTTGAGTAATTTTTATAAAGAACGTATCATTTATTATGAAATAAGACATTGTTATTTGAAGATTCTTGGTTTGTGAAATTCCAAACTTGTCGTCGAAACGTCGAAATATTATGATATATTAATTAATATTAATAGATTAAGATTTTAGAAGTGCAGGTTTGAGTAATTTTTATAAAGAACGTATCATTTATTATGAAATAAGACATTGTTATTTGAAGATTCTTGGTTTGTGAAATTCCAAACTTGTCGTCGAAACGTCGAAATATTATGATATATTAATTAATATTAATAGATTAAGATTTTAGAAGTGCAGGTTTGAGTAATTTTTATAAAGAACGTATCATTTATTATGAAATAAGACTTTGTTATTTGAAGATTCTTGGTTTGTGAAATTCCAAACTTGTCGTCGAAACGTCGAAATATTAAGATATATTAATTAATATTAATAGATTAAGATTTTAGAAGTGCAGGTTTGAGTAATTTTTATAAAGAACGTATCATTTATTATGAAATAAGACATTGTTATTTGAAGATTCTTGGTTTGTGAAATTCCAAACTTGTCGTCGAAACGTCGAAATATTATGATATATTAATTAATATTAATAGATTAAGATTTTAGAAGTGCAGGTTTGAGTAATTTTTATAAAGAACGTATCATTTATTATGAAATAAGACTTTGTTATTTGAAGATTCTTGGTTTGTGAAATTCCAAACTTGTCGTCGAAACGTCGAAATATTATGATATATTAATTAATATTAATAGATTAAGATTTTAGAAGTGCAGGTTTGAGTAATTTTTATAAAGAACGTATCATTTATTATGAAATAAGACTTTGTTATTTGAAGATTCTTGGTTTGTGAAATTCCAAACTTGTCGTCGAAACGTCGAAATATTACGATATATTAATTAATATTAATAGATTAAGATTTTAGAAGTGCAGGTTTGAGTAATTTTTATAAAGAACGAGTCATTTATTATGAAATACGACTTTGTTATTTGAAGATTCTTGGTTGGTGAAATTCCAAACTTGTCGTCGAAACGTGGAAATATTACGATATATTAATTAATATTAATAGATTAAGATTTTAGAAGTGCAGGTTTGAGTAATTTTTATAAAGAACGAGTCATTTATTATGAAATAAGACTTTGTTATTTGAAGATTCTTGGTTGGTGAAATTCCAAACTTGTCGTCGAAACGTTGAAATATTATGATATATTAATTAATATTAATAGATTAAGATTTTAGAAGTGCAGGTTTGAGTAATTTTTATAAAGAACGTATCATTTATTATGAAATAAGACTTTGTTATTTGAAGATTCTTGGTTGGTGAAATTCCAAACTTGTCGTCGAAACGTTGAAATATTATGATATATTAATTAATATTAATAGATTAAGATTTTAGAAGTGCAGGTTTGAGTAATTTTTATAAAGAACGTATCATTTATTATGAAATAAGACTTTGTTATTTGAAGATTCTTGGTTTGTGAAATTCCAAACTTGTCGTCGAAACGTCGAAATATTATGATATATTAATTAATATTAATAGATTAAGATTTTAGAAGTGCAGGTTTGAGTAATTTTTATAAAGAACGTATCATTTATTATGAAATAAGACTTTGTTATTTGAAGATTCTTGGTTTGTGAAATTCCAAACTTGTCGTCGAAACGTCGAAATATTAAGATATATTAATAGATTAAGATTTTAGAAGTGCAGGTTTGAGTAATTTTTATAAAGAACGTATCATTTATTATGAAATAAGACATTGTTATTTGAAGATTCTTGGTTTGTGAAATTCCAAACTTGTCGTCGAAACGTCGAAATATTATGATATATTAATTAATATTAATAGATTAAGATTTTAGAAGTGCAGGTTTGAGTAATTTTTATAAAGAACGTATCATTTATTATGAAATAAGACATTGTTATTTGAAGATTCTTGGTTTGTGAAATTCCAAACTTGTCGTCGAAACGTCGAAATATTATGATATATTAATTAATATTAATAGATTAAGATTTTAGAAGTGCAGGTTTGAGTAATTTTTATAAAGAACGTATCATTTATTATGAAATAAGACTTTGTTATTTGAAGATTCTTGGTTTGTGAAATTCCAAACTTGTCGTCGAAACGTCGAAATATTAAGATATATTAATAGATTAAGATTTTAGAAGTGCAGGTTTGAGTAATTTTTATAAAGAACGTATCATTTATTATGAAATAAGACATTGTTATTTGAAGATTCTTGGTTGGTGAAATTCCAAACTTGTCGTCGAAACGTTGAAATATTATGATATATTAATTAATATTAATAGATTAAGATTTTAGAAGTGCAGGTTTGAGTAATTTTTATAAAGAACGTATCATTTATTATGAAATAAGACATTGTTATTTGAAGATTCTTGGTTTGTGAAATTCCAAACTTGTCGTCGAAACGTCGAAATATTATGATATATTAATTAATATTAATAGATTAAGATTTTAGAAGTGCAGGTTTGAGTAATTTTTATAAAGAACGTATCATTTATTATGAAATAAGACTTTGTTATTTGAAGATTCTTGGTTTGTGAAATTCCAAACTTGTCGTCGAAACGTCGAAATATTATGATATATTAATTAATATTAATAGATTAAGATTTTAGAAGTGCAGGTTTGAGTAATTTTTATAAAGAACGTATCATTTATTATGAAATAAGACTTTGTTATTTGAAGATTCTTGGTTTGTGAAATTCCAAACTTGTCGTCGAAACGTCGAAATATTATGATATATTAATTAATATTAATAGATTAAGATTTTAGAAGTGCAGGTTTGAGTAATTTTTATAAAGAACGTATCATTTATTATGAAATAAGACTTTGTTATTTGAAGATTCTTGGTTTGTGAAATTCCAAACTTGTCGTCGAAACGTCGAAATATTACGATATATTAATTAATATTAATAGATTAAGATTTTAGAAGTGCAGGTTTGAGTAATTTTTATAAAGAACGAGTCATTTATTATGAAATACGACTTTGTTATTTGAAGATTCTTGGTTGGTGAAATTCCAAACTTGTCGTCGAAACGTGGAAATATTACGATATATTAATTAATATTAATAGATTAAGATTTTAGAAGTGCAGGTTTGAGTAATTTTTATAAAGAACGAGTCATTTATTATGAAATAAGACTTTGTTATTTGAAGATTCTTGGTTGGTGAAATTCCAAACTTGTCGTCGAAACGTTGAAATATTATGATATATTAATTAATATTAATAGATTAAGATTTTAGAAGTGCAGGTTTGAGTAATTTTTATAAAGAACGTATCATTTATTATGAAATAAGACTTTGTTATTTGAAGATTCTTGGTTTGTGAAATTCCAAACTTGTCGTCGAAACGTCGAAATATTATGATATATTAATTAATATTAATAGATTAAGATTTTAGAAGTGCAGGTTTGAGTAATTTTTATAAAGAACGTATCATTTATTATGAAATAAGACTTTGTTATTTGAAGATTCTTGGTTTGTGAAATTCCAAACTTGTCGTCGAAACGTCGAAATATTATGATATATTAATTAATATTAATAGATTAAGATTTTAGAAGTGCAGGTTTGAGTAATTTTTATAAAGAACGTATCATTTATTATGAAATAAGACTTTGTTATTTGAAGATTCTTGGTTGGTGAAATTCCAAACTTGTCGTCGAAACGTCGAAATATTACGATATATTAATTAATATTAATAGATTAAGATTTTAGAAGTGCAGGTTTGAGTAATTTTTATAAAGAACGTATCATTTATTATGAAATAAGACTTTGTTATTTGAAGATTCTTGGTTTGTGAAATTCCAAACTTGTCCTCGAAACGTCGAAATATTATGATATATTAATTAATATTAATAGATTAAGATTTTAAAAGTGCAGGTTTAAGTAATTTATATAAAGAACGAGTCATTTATTATGAAATAAGACTTTGTTATTTGAAGATTCTTGGTTTGTGAAATTCGAAACTTGTCGTCGAAACGTCGAAATATTACGATATATTAATTAATATTAATAGATTAAGATTTTAGAAGTGCAGGTTTGAGTAATTATTATAAAGAACGTATCATTTATTATGAAATAAGACTTTGTTATTTGAAGATTCTTGGTTTGTGAAATTCCAAACTTGTCCTCGAAACGTCGAAATATTATGATATATTAATTAATATTAATAGATTAAGATTTTAAAAGTGCAGGTTTAAGTAATTTATATAAAGAACGAGTCATTTATTATGAAATAAGACTTTGTTATTTGAAGATTCTTGGTTTGTGAAATTCCAAACTTGTCGTCAAAACGTCGAAATATTAAGATATATTAATTAATATTAATAGATAAAGATTTTAGAAGTGCAGGTTTGAGTAATTTTTATAAAGAACGTATCATTTATTATGAAATAAGACTTTGTTATTTGAAGATTCTTGGTTTGTGAAATTCCAAATTTGTCGTCGAAACGTCGAAATATTAAGATATATTAATTAATATTAATAGATTAAGATTTTATAAGTGCAGGTTTGAGTAATTTTTATAAAGAACGTATCATTTATTATGAAATAAGACTTTGTTATTTGAAGATTCTTGGTTTGTGAAATTCCAAACTTGTCGTCGAAACGTCCAAATATTAAGATATATTAATTAATATTAATAGATTAAGATTTTAGAAGTGCAGGTTTGAGTAATTATTATAAAGAACGTATCATTTATTATGAAATAAGACTTTGTTATTTGAAGATTCTTGGTTTGTGAAATTCCAAACTTGTCGTCGAAACGTCGAAATATTAAGATATATTAATTAATATTAATAGATTAAGATTTTAGAAGTGCAGGTTTGAGTAATTTTTATAAAGAACGTATCATTTATTATGAAATAAGACTTTGTTATTTGAAGATTCTTGGTTTGTGAAATTCCAAACTTGTCGTCGAAACGTCGAAATATTAAGATATATTAATTAATATTAATAGATTAAGATTTTAGAAGTGCAGGTTTGAGTAATTTTTATAAAGAACGTATCATTTATTATGAAATAAGACTTTGTTATTTGAAGATTCTTGGTTTGTGAAATTCCAAACTTGTCGTCGAAACGTCGAAATATTATGATATATTAATTAATATTAATAGATTAAGATTTTAGAAGTGCAGGTTTGAGTAATTTTTATAAAGAACGTATCATTTATTATGAAATAAGACTTTGTTATTTGAAGATTCTTGGTTTGTGAAATTCCAAACTTGTCGTCGAAACGTCGAAATATTAAGATATATTAATTAATATTAATAGATTAAGATTTTAGAAGTGCAGGTTTGAGTAATTTTTATAAAGAACGTATCATTTATTATGAAATAAGACATTGTTATTTGAAGATTCTTGGTTTGTGAAATTCCAAACTTGTCGTCGAAACGTCGAAATATTATGATATATTAATTAATATTAATAGATTAAGATTTTAGAAGTGCAGGTTTGAGTAATTTTTATAAAGAACGTATCATTTATTATGAAATAAGACTTTGTTATTTGAAGATTCTTGGTTTGTGAAATTCCAAACTTGTCGTCGAAACGTCGAAATATTAAGATATATTAATTAATATTAATAGATTAAGATTTTAGAAGTGCAGGTTTGAGTAATTATTATAAAGAACGTATCATTTATTATGAAATAAGACTTTGTTATTTGAAGATTCTTGGTTTGTGAAATTCCAAACTTGTCGTCGAAACGTCGAAATATTATGATATATTAATTAATATTAATAGATTAAGATTTTAGAAGTGTAGGTTTGAGTAATTTTTTTAAAGAACGAGGCAATTATTATGAAATAAGACTTTGTTATTTTTAGTTTCTTGGTTGGTGAAATTCCAAACTTGTCGTCGAAACGTCGAAATATTACGATATATTAATTAATATTAATAGATTAAGATTTTAGAAGTGCAGGTTTGAGTAATTTTTATAAAGAACGAGTCATTTATTATGAAATAAGACTTTGTTATTTGAAGATTCTTGGTTGGTGAAATTCGAAACTTGTCGTCGAAACGTCGAAATATTACGATATATTAATTATATTAATAGATTAAGATTTTAGAAGTGCAGGTTTGAGTAATTATTATAAAGAACGTATCATTTATTATGAAATAAGACTTTGTTATTTGAAGATTCTTGGTTTGTGAAATTCCAAACTTGTCGTCGAAACGTCGAAATATTATGATATATTAATTAATATTAATAGATTAAGATTTTAGAAGTGTAGGTTTGAGTAATTTTTTTAAAGAACGAGGCAATTATTATGAAATAAGACTTTGTTATTTTTAGTTTCTTGGTTGGTGAAATTCCAAACTTGTCGTCGAAACGTCGAAATATTACGATATATTAATTAATATTAATAGATTAAGATTTTAGAAGTGCAGGTTTGAGTAATTTTTATAAAGAACGAGTCATTTATTATGAAATAAGACTTTGTTATTTGAAGATTCTTGGTTGGTGAAATTCGAAACTTGTCGTCGAAACGTCGAAATATTACGATATATTAATTATATTAATAGATTAAGATTTTAGAAGTGCAGGTTTGAGTAATTTTTATAAAGAACGAGGCAATTATTATAAAATAAGACTTTGTTATTTTTAGTTTCTTGGTTGGTGAAATTCCAAACTTGTCGTCGAAACGTTGAAATATTATGATATATTAATTAATATTAATAGATTAAGATTTTAGAAGTGCAGGTTTGAGTAATTTTTATAAAGAACGAGTCATTTATTATGAAATAAGACTTTGTTATTTGAAGATTCTTGGTTGGTGAAATTCCAAACTTGTCGTCGAAACGTTGAAATATTATGATATATTAATTAATATTAATAGATTAAGATTTTAGAAGTGCAGGTTTGAGTAATTTTTATAAAGAACGAGTCATTTATTATGAAATAAGACTTTGTTATTTGAAGATTCTTGGTTGGTGAAATTCCAAACTTGTCGTCGAAACGTTGAAATATTATGATATATTAATTAATATTAATAGATTAAGATTTTAGAAGTGCAGGTTTGAGTAATTTTTATAAAGAACGTATCATTTATTATGAAATAAGACTTTGTTATTTGAAGATTCTTGGTTTGTGAAATTCCAAACTTGTCGTCGAAACGTCGAAATATTATGATATATTAATTAATATTAATAGATTAAGATTTTAGAAGTGCAGGTTTGAGTAATTTTTTTAAAGAACGTATCATTTATTATGAAATAAGACTTTGTTATTTGAAGATTCTTGGTTTGTGAAATTCCAAACTTGTCGTCGAAACGTCGAAATATTATGATATATTAATTAATATTAATAGATTAAGATTTTAGAAGTGCAGGTTTGAGTAATTTTTATAAAGAACGTATCATTTATTATGAAATAAGACTTTGTTATTTTTAGTTTCTTGGTTTGTGAAATTCCAAACTTGTCGTCGAAACGTCGAAATATTATGATATATTAATTAATATTAATAGATTAAGATTTTAGAAGTGCTGGTTTGAGTAATTAATATAAAGAATGAGTCATTTATTATGAAATAAGACTTTGTTATTTGAAGATTCTTGGTTGGTGAAATTCCAAACTTGTCGTCGAAACGTCGAAATATTATGATATATTAATTAATATTAATAGATTAAGATTTTAGAAGTGCAGGTTTGAGTAATTTTTATAAAGAACGTATCATTTATTATGAAATAAGACTTTGTTATTTGAAGATTCTTGGTTTGTGAAATTCCAAACTTGTCGTCGAAACGTCGAAATATTATGATATATTAATTAATATTAATAGATTAAGATTTTAGAAGTGCAGGTTTGAGTAATTTTTATAAAGAACGTATCATTTATTATGAAATAAGACTTTGTTATTTGAAGATTCTTGGTTTGTGAAATTCCAAACTTGTCGTCGAAACGTCGAAATATTATGATATATTAATTAATATTAATAGATTAAGATTTTAGAAGTGCAGGTTTGAGTAATTTTTATAAAGAACGTATAATTTATTATGAAATAAGACTTTGTTATTTGAAGATTCTTGGTTTGTGAAATTCCAAACTTGTCGTCGAAACGTCGAAATATTGGGATATATTAATTAATATTAATAGATTAAGATTTTAGAAGTGCAGGTTTGAGTAATTTTTATAAAGAACGTATCATTTATTATGAAATAAGACTTTGTTATTTGAAGATTCTTGGTTGGTGAAATTCCAAACTTGTCGTCGAAACGTTGAAATATTATGATATATTAATTAATATTAATAGATTAAGATTTTAGAAGTGCAGGTTTGAGTAATTTTTATAAAGAACGTATCATTTATTATGAAATAAGACTTTGTTATTTGAAGATTCTTGGTTTGTGAAATTCCAAACTTGTCGTCGAAACGTCGAAATATTATGATATATTAATTAATATTAATAGATTAAGATTTTAGAAGTGCAGGTTTGAGTAATTTTTATAAAGAACGTATCATTTATTATGAAATAAGACTTTGTTATTTGAAGATTCTTGGTTTGTGAAATTCCAAACTTGTCGTCGAAACGTCGAAATATTAAGATATATTAATTAATATTAATAGATTAAGATTTTAGAAGTGCAGGTTTGAGTAATTTTTATAAAGAACGTATCATTTATTATGAAATAAGACATTGTTATTTGAAGATTCTTGGTTTGTGAAATTCCAAACTTGTCGTCGAAACGTCGAAATATTGTGATATATTAATTAATATTAATAGATTAAGATTTTAGAAGTGCAGGTTTGAGTAATTTTTATAAAGAACGTATCATTTATTATGAAATAAGACTTTGTTATTTGAAGATTCTTGGTTTGTGAAATTCCAAACTTGTCGTCGAAACGTCGAAATATTATGATATATTAATTAATATTAATAGATTAAGATTTTAGAAGTGCAGGTTTGAGTAATTATTATAAAGAACGTATCATTTATTATGAAATAAGACTTTGTTATTTGAAGATTCTTGGTTTGTGAAATTCCAAACTTGTCGTCGAAACGTCGAAATATTAAGATATATTAATTAATATTAATAGATTAAGATTTTAGAAGTGCAGGTTTGAGTAATTTTTATAAAGAACGTATCATTTATTATGAAATAAGACTTTGTTATTTTTAGTTTCTTGGTTTGTGAAATTCCAAACTTGTCGTCGAAACGTCGAAATATTATGATATATTAATTAATATTAATAGATTAAGATTTTAGAAGTGCTGGTTTGAGTAATTTATATAAAGAATGAGTCATTTATTATGAAATAAGACTTTGTTATTTGAAGATTCTTGGTTGGTGAAATTCCAAACTTGTCGTCGAAACGTCGAAATATTATGATATATTAATTAATATTAATAGATTAAGATTTTAGAAGTGCAGGTTTGAGTAATTTTTATAAAGAACGTATCATTTATTATGAAATAAGACTTTGTTATTTGAAGATTCTTGGTTTGTGAAATTCCAAACTTGTCGTCGAAACGTCGAAATATTATGATATATTAATTAATATTAATAGATTAAGATTTTAGAAGTGCAGGTTTGAGTAATTTTTATAAAGAACGTATCATTTATTATGAAATAAGACTTTGTTATTTGAAGATTCTTGGTTTGTGAAATTCCAAACTTGTCGTCGAAACGTCGAAATATTATGATATATTAATTAATATTAATAGATTAAGATTTTAGAAGTGCAGGTTTGAGTAATTTTTATAAAGAACGTATAATTTATTATGAAATAAGACTTTGTTATTTGAAGATTCTTGGTTTGTGAAATTCCAAACTTGTCGTCGAAACGTCGAAATATTGGGATATATTAATTAATATTAATAGATTAAGATTTTAGAAGTGCAGGTTTGAGTAATTTTTATAAAGAACGTATCATTTATTATGAAATAAGACTTTGTTATTTGAAGATTCTTGGTTGGTGAAATTCCAAACTTGTCGTCGAAACGTTGAAATATTATGATATATTAATTAATATTAATAGATTAAGATTTTAGAAGTGCAGGTTTGAGTAATTTTTATAAAGAACGTATCATTTATTATGAAATAAGACTTTGTTATTTGAAGATTCTTGGTTTGTGAAATTCCAAACTTGTCGTCGAAACGTCGAAATATTATGATATATTAATTAATATTAATAGATTAAGATTTTAGAAGTGCAGGTTTGAGTAATTTTTATAAAGAACGTATCATTTATTATGAAATAAGACTTTGTTATTTGAAGATTCTTGGTTTGTGAAATTCCAAACTTGTCGTCGAAACGTCGAAATATTAAGATATATTAATTAATATTAATAGATTAAGATTTTAGAAGTGCAGGTTTGAGTAATTTTTATAAAGAACGTATCATTTATTATGAAATAAGACATTGTTATTTGAAGATTCTTGGTTTGTGAAATTCCAAACTTGTCGTCGAAACGTCGAAATATTGTGATATATTAATTAATATTAATAGATTAAGATTTTAGAAGTGCAGGTTTGAGTAATTTTTATAAAGAACGTATCATTTATTATGAAATAAGACTTTGTTATTTGAAGATTCTTGGTTTGTGAAATTCCAAACTTGTCGTCGAAACGTCGAAATATTATGATATATTAATTAATATTAATAGATTAAGATTTTAGAAGTGCAGGTTTGAGTAATTATTATAAAGAACGTATCATTTATTATGAAATAAGACTTTGTTATTTGAAGATTCTTGGTTTGTGAAATTCCAAACTTGTCGTCGAAACGTCGAAATATTATGATATATTAATTAATATTAATAGATTAAGATTTTAGAAGTGCAGGTTTGAGTAATTTTTATAAAGAACGAGGCAATTATTATAAAATAAGACTTTGTTATTTTTAGTTTCTTGGTTGGTGAAATTCCAAACTTGTCGTCGAAACGTCGAAATATTAAGATATATTAATTAATATTAATAGATTAAGATTTTAGAAGTGCAGGTTTGAGTAATTTTTATAAAGAACGTATCATTTATTATGAAATAAGACTTTGTTATTTTTAGTTTCTTGGTTGGTGAAATTCCAAACTTGTCGTCGAAACGTCGAAATATTAAGATATATTAATTAATATTAATAGATTAAGATTTTAGAAGTGCAGGTTTGAGTAATTTTTATAAAGAACGTATCATTTATTATGAAATAAGACTTTGTTATTTGAAGATTCTTGGTTTGTGAAATTCCAAACTTGTCGTCGAAACGTCGAAATATTAAGATATATTAATTAATATTAATAGATTAAGGTTTTAGAAGTGCAGGTTTGAGTAATTTTTATAAAGAACGAGTCATTTATTATGAAATAAGACTTTGTTATTTGAAGATTCTTGGTTTGTGAAATTCCAAACTTGTCGTCGAAACGTCGAAATATTAAAATATATTAATTAATATTAATAGATTAAGATTTTAGAAGTGCAGGTTTGAGTAATTTTTATAAAGAACGTATCATTTATTATGAAATAAGACTTTGTTATTTGAAGATTCTTGGTTTGTGAAATTCCATACTTGTCGTCGAAACGTCGAAATATTAAGATATATTAATTAATATTAATAGATTAAGATTTTAGAAGTGCAGGTTTGAGTAATTTTTATAAAGAACGTATCATTTATTATGAAATAAGACTTTGTTATTTGAAGATTCTTGGTTGGTGAAATTCCAAACTTGTCGTCGAAACGTCGAAATATTATGATATATTAATTAATATTAATAGATTAAGATTTTAGAAGTGCAGGTTTGAGTAATTTTTATAAAGAACGTATCATTTATTATGAAATAAGACTTTGTTATTTGAAGATTCTTGGTTTGTGAAATTCCAAACTTGTCGTCGAAACGTCGAAATATTAAGATATATTAATTAATATTAATAGATTAAGATTTTAGAAGTGCAGGTTTGAGTAATTTTTATAAAGAACGTATCATTTATTATGAAATAAGATTTTGTTATTTGAAGATTCTTGGTTGGTGAAATTCCAAACTTGTCGTCGAAACGTCGAAATATTACGATATATTAATTGATATTAATAGATTAAGATTTTAGAAGTGCAGGTTTGAGTAATTTTTATAAAGAACGAGTCATTTATTATGAAATAAGACTTTGTTATTTGAAGATTCTTGGTTGGTGAAATTCCAAACTTGTCGTCGAAACGTCGAAATATTACGATATATTAATTAATATTAATAGATTAAGATTTTAGAAGTGCAGGTTTGACTAATTTTTATAAAGAACGTATCATTTATTATGAAATAATTCTTTGTTATTTGAAGATTCTTGGTTTGTGAAATTCCAAACTTGTCGTCGAAACGTCGAAATATTACGATATATTAATTATATTAATAGATTAAGATTTTAGAAGTGCAGGTTTGAGTAATTTTTATAAAGAACGAGGCAATTATTATGAAATAAGACTTTGTTATTTTTAGTTTCTTGGTTGGTGAAATTCCAAACTTGTCGTCGAAACGTCGAAATATTACGATATATTAATTAATATTAATAGATTAAGATTTTAGAAGTGCTGGTTTGAGTAATTTTTATAAAGAACGAGTCATTTATTATGAAATAAGACTTTGTTATTTGAAGATTCTTGGTTTGTGAAATTCCAAACTTGTCGTCGAAACGTCGAAATATTACGATATATTAATTAATATTAATAGATTAAGATTTTAGAAGTGCAGGTTTGAGTAATTTTTATAAAGAACGAGTCATTTATTATGAAATAAGACTTTGTTATTTGAAGATTCTTGGTTGGTGAAATTCCAAACTTGTCGTCGAAACATCGAAATATTACGATATATTAATTAATATTAATAGATTAAGATTTTAGAAGTGCAGGTTTGAGTAATTTTTATAAAGAACGAGTCATTTATTATGAAATAAGACTTTGTTATTTGAAGATTCTTGGTTGGTGAAATTCCAAACTTGTCGTCGAAACGTCGAAATATTACGATATATTAATTAATATTAATAGATTAAGATTTTAGAAGTGCTGGTTTGAGTAATTTATATAAAGAACGAGTCATTTATTATGAAATAAGACTTTGTTATTTGAAGATTCTTGGTTTGTGAAATTCCAAACTTGTCGTCGAAACGTCGAAATATTACGATATATTAATTAATATTAATAGGTTAAGATTTTAGAAGTGCAGGTTTGAGTAATTTTTATAAAGAACGAGTCATTTATTATGAAATAAGACTTTGTTATTTGAAGATTCTTGGTTGGTGAATTTCCAAACTTGTCGTCGAAACGTCGAAATATTACGATATATTAATTAATATTAATAGGTTAAGATTTTAGAAGTGCAGGTTTGAGTAATTTTTATAAAGAACGAGTCATTTATTATGAAATAAGACTTTGTTATTTGAAGATTCTTGGTTGGTGAAATTCCAAACTTGTCGTCGAAACGTCGAAATATTACGATATATTAATTAATATTAATAAATTAAGATTTTAGAAGTGCAGGTTTGAGTAATTTTTATAAAGAACGAGGCATTTATTATGAAATAAGACTTTGTTATTTTTAGTTTCTTGGTTGGTGAAATTCCAAACTTGTCGTCGAAACGTCGAAATATTACGATATATTAATTAATATTAATAGATTAAGATTTTAGAAGTGCAGGTTTGAGTAATTTTTATAAAGAACGAGGCATTTATTATGAAATAAGACTTTGTTATTTTTAGTTTCTTGGTTGGTGAAATTCCAAACTTGTCGTCGAAACGTCAAAATATTACGATATATTAATTAATATTAATAGGTTAAGATTTTAGAAGTGCAGGTTTGAGTAATTTTTATAAAGAACGAGTCATTTATTATGAAATAAGACTTTGTTATTTGAAGATTCTTGGTTGGTGAAATTCCAAACTTGTCGTCGAAACGTCGAAATATTACGATATATTAATTAATATTAATAGATTAAGATTTTAGAAGTGCAGGTTTGAGTAATTTTTATAAAGAACGAGTCATTTATTATGAAATAAGACTTTGTTATTTGAAGATTCTTGGTTGGTGAAATTCCAAACTTGTCGTCGAAACGTCGAAATATTACGATATATTAATTAATATTAATAGATTAAGATTTTAGAAGTGCAGGTTTGAGTAATTTTTATAAAGAACGAGTCATTTATTATGAAATAAGACTTTGTTATTTGAAGATTCTTGGTTGGTGAAATTCCAAACTTGTCGTCGAAACGTCGAAATATTACGATTAATTAATTAATATTAATAGATTAAGATTTTAGAAGTGCAGGTTTGAGTAATTTTTATAAAGAACGAATCATTTATTATGAAATAAGACTTTGTTATTTGAAGATTCTTGGTTGGTGAAATTCCAAACTTGTCGTCGAAACGTCGAAATATTACGATATATTAATTAATATTAATAGATTAAGATTTTAGAAGTGCAGGTTTGAGTAATTTTTATAAAGAACGAGTCATTTATTATGAAATAAGACTTTGTTATTTGAAGATTCTTGGTTGGTGAAATTCCAAACTTGTCGTCGAAACGTCGAAATATTACGATATATTAATTAATATTAATAGATTAAGATTTTAGAAGTGCAGGTTTGAGTAATTTTTATAAAGAACGAGTCATTTATTATGAAATAAGACTTTGTTATTTGAAGATTCTTGGTTGGTGAAATTCCAAACTTGTCGTCGAAACGTCGAAATATTACGATATATTAATTAATATTAATAGATTAAGATTTTAGAAGTGCAGGTTTGAGTAATTTTTATAAAGAACGAGTCATTTATTATGAAATAAGACTTTGTTATTTGAAGATTCTTGGTTGGTGAAATTCCAAACTTGTCGTCGAAACATCGAAATATTACGATATATTAATTAATATTAATAGATTAAGATTTTAGAAGTGCAGGTTTGAGTAATTTTTATAAAGAACGAGTCATTTATTATGAAATAAGACTTTGTTATTTGAAGATTCTTGGTTGGTGAAATTCCAAACTTGTCGTCGAAACGTCGAAATATTACGATATATTAATTAATATTAATAGATTAAGATTTTAGAAGTGCAGGTTTGAGTAATTTTTATAAAGAACGAATCATTTATTATGAAATAAGACTTTGTTATTTGAAGATTCTTGGTTGGTGAAATTCCAAACTTGTCGTCGAAACATCGAAATATTACGATATATTAATTAATATTAATAGATTAAGATTTTAGAAGTGCAGGTTTGAGTAATTTTTATAAAGAACGAGTCATTTATTATGAAATAAGACTTTGTTATTTGAAGATTCTTGGTTGGTGAAATTCCAAACTTGTCGTCGAAACGTCGAAATATTACGATATATTAATTAATATTAATAGATTAAGATTTTAGAAGTGCAGGTTTGAGTAATTTTTATAAATAACGAGTCATTTATTATGAAATAAGACTTTGTTATTTTTAGTTTCTTGGTTGGTGAAATTCCAAACTTGTCGTCGAAACGTCGAAATATTACGATATATTAATTAATATTAATAGATTAAGATTTTAGAAGTGCTGGTTTGAGTAATTTATATAAAGAACGAGTCATTTATTATGAAATAAGACTTTGTTATTTGAAGATTCTTGGTTTGTGAAATTCCAAACTTGTCGTCGAAACATCGAAATATTACGATATATTAATTAATATTAATAGATTAAGATTTTAGAAGTGCAGGTTTGAGTAATTTTTATAAAGAACGAATCATTTATTATGAAATAAGACTTTGTTATTTGAAGATTCTTGGTTGGTGAAATTCCAAACTTGTCGTCGAAACATCGAAATATTACGATATATTAATTAATATTAATAGATTAAGATTTTAGAAGTGCAGGTTTGAGTAATTTTTATAAAGAACGAGTCATTTATTATGAAATAAGACTTTGTTATTTGAAGATTCTTGGTTGGTGAAATTCCAAACTTGTAGTCGAAACGTCGAAATATTACGATATATTAATAAATATTAATAGATTAAGATTTTAGAAGTGCAGGTTTGAGTAATTTTTATAAAGAACGAGTCATTTATTATGAAATAAGACTTTGTTATTTGAAGATTCTTGGTTGGTGAAATTCCAAACTTGTCGTCGAAACGTCGAAATATTACGATATATTAATTAATATTAATAGATTAAGATTTTAGAAGTGCTGGTTTGAGTAATTTATATAAAGAACGAGTCATTTATTATGAAATAAGACTTTGTTATTTGAAGATTCTTGGTTTGTGAAATTCCAAACTTGTCGTCGAAACGTCGAAATATTACGATATATTAATTAATATTAATAGGTTAAGATTTTAGAAGTGCAGGTTTGAGTAATTTTTATAAAGAACGAGTCATTTATTATGAAATAAGACTTTGTTATTTGAAGATTCTTGGTTGGTGAATTTCCAAACTTGTCGTCGAAACGTCGAAATATTACGATATATTAATTAATATTAATAGGTTAAGATTTTAGAAGTGCAGGTTTGAGTAATTTTTATAAAGAACGAGTCATTTATTATTAAATAAGACTTTGTTATTTGAAGATTCTTGGTTGGTGAAATTCCAAACTTGTCGTCGAAACGTCGAAATATTACGATATATTAATTAATATTAATAAATTAAGATTTTAGAAGTGCAGGTTTGAGTAATTTTTATAAAGAACGAGGCATTTATTATGAAATAAGACTTTGTTATTTTTAGTTTCTTGGTTGGTGAAATTCCAAACTTGTCGTCGAAACGTCGAAATATTACGATATATTAATTAATATTAATAGATTAAGATTTTAGAAGTGCAGGTTTGAGTAATTTTTATAATGAACGAGTCATTTATTATGAAATAAGACTTTGTTATTTGAAGATTCTTGGTTGGTGAAATTCCAAACATGTCGTCGAAACGTCGAAATATTACGATATATTAATTAATATTAATAGATTAAGATTTTAGAAGTGCAGGTTTGAGTAATTTTTATAAAGAACGAGTCATTTATTATGAAATAAGACTTTGTTATTTGAAGATTCTTGGTTGGTGAAATTCCAAACTTGTCGTCGAAACGTCGAAATATTACGATATATTAATTAATATTAATAGATTAAGATTTTAGAAGTGCAGGTTTGAGTAATTTTTATAAAGAACGAGGCATTTATTATGAAATAAGACTTTGTTATTTGAAGATTCTTGGTTGGTGAAATTCCAAACTTGTCGTCGAAACGTCGAAATATTACGATATATTAATTAATATTAATAGATTAAGATTTTAGAAGTGCAGGTTTGAGTAATTTTTATAAAGAACGAGGCATTTATTATGAAATAAGACTTTGTTATTTTTAGTTTCTTGGTTGGTGAAATTCCAAACTTGTCGTCGAAACGTCGAAATATTACGATATATTAATTAATATTAATAGGTTAAGATTTTAGAAGTGCAGGTTTGAGTAATTTTTATAAAGAACGAGTCATTTATTATGAAATAAGACTTTGTTATTTGAAGATTCTTGGTTGGTGAAATTCCAAACTTGTCGTCGAAACGTCGAAATATTACGATATATTAATTAATATTAATAGATTAAGATTTTAGAAGTGCAGGTTTGAGTAATTTTTATAAAGAACGAGTCATTTATTATGAAATAAGACTTTGTTATTTGAAGATTCTTGGTTGGTGAAATTCCAAACTTGTCGTCGAAACGTCGAAATATTACGATATATTAATTAATATTAATAGATTAAGATTTTAGAAGTGCAGGTTTGAGTAATTTTTATAAAGAACGAGTCATTTATTATGAAATAAGACTTTGTTATTTGAAGATTCTTGGTTGGTGAAATTCCAAACTTGTCGTCGAAACGTCGAAATATTACGATTAATTAATTAATATTAATAGATTAAGATTTTAGAAGTGCAGGTTTGAGTAATTTTTATAAAGAACGAATCATTTATTATGAAATAAGACTTTGTTATTTGAAGATTCTTGGTTGGTGAAATTCCAAACTTGTCGTCGAAACGTCGAAATATTACGATATATTAATTAATATTAATAGATTAAGATTTTAGAAGTGCAGGTTTGAGTAATTTTTATAAAGAACGAGTCATTTATTATGAAATAAGACTTTGTTATTTGAAGATTCTTGGTTGGTGAAATTCCAAACTTGTCGTCGAAACGTCGAAATATTACGATATATTAATTAATATTAATAGATTAAGATTTTAGAAGTGCAGGTTTGAGTAATTTTTATAAAGAACGAGTCATTTATTATGAAATAAGACTTTGTTATTTGAAGATTCTTGGTTGGTGAAATTCCAAACTTGTCGTCGAAACGTCGAAATATTACGATATATTAATTAATATTAATAGATTAAGATTTTAGAAGTGCAGGTTTGAGTAATTTTTATAAAGAACGAGGCATTTATTATGAAATAAGACTTTGTTATTTGAAGATTCTTGGTTGGTGAAATTCCAAACTTGTCGTCGAAACGTCGAAATATTACGATATATTAATTAATATTAATAGATTAAGATTTTAGAAGTGCAGGTTTGAGTAATTTTTATAAAGAACGAGTCATTTATTATGAAATAAGACTTTGTTATTTGAAGATTCTTGGTTGGTGAAATTCCAAACTTGTCGTCGAAACGTCGAAATATTACGATATATTAATTAATATTAATAGATTAAGATTTTAGAAGTGCAGGTTTGAGTAATTTTTATAAAGAACGAGTCATTTATTATGAAATAAGACTTTGTTATTTGAAGATTCTTGGTTGGTGAAATTCCAAACTTGTCGTCGAAACGTCGAAATATTGGGATATATTAATTAATATTAATAGATTAAGATTTTAGAAGTGCAGGTTTGAGTAATTTTTATAAAGAACGAGTCATTTATTATGAAATAAGACTTTGTTATTTGAAGATTCTTGGTTGGTGAAATTCCAAACTTGTCGTCGAAACGTCGAAATATTGGGATATATTAATTAATATTAATAGATTAAGATTTTAGAAGTGCAGGTTTGAGTAATTTTTATAAAGAACGAGTCATTTATTATGAAATAAGACTTTGTTATTTGAAGATTCTTGGTTGGTGAAATTCCAAACTTGTCGTCGAAACGTCGAAATATTACGATATATTAATTAATATTAATAGATTAAGATTTTAGAAGTGCAGGTTTGAGTAATTTTTATAAAGAACGAGTCATTTATTATGAAATAAGACTTTGTTATTTGAAGATTCTTGGTTGGTGAAATTCCAAACTTGTCGTCGAAACGTCGAAATATTACGATATATTAATTAATATTAATAGATTAAGATTTTAGAAGTGCAGGTTTGAGTAATTTTTATAAACAACGAATCATTTATTATGAAATAAGACTTTGTTATTTTTAGTTTCTTGTTTGGAGAAATTCCAAACTTGTCGTCGAAACGTCGAAATATTACGATATATTAATTAATATTAATAGATTAAGATTTTAGAAGTGCAGGTTTGAGTAATTTTTATAAAGAACGAGTCATTTATTATGAAATAAGACTTTGTTATTTGAAGATTCTTGGTTGGTGAAATTCCAAACTTGTCGTCGAAACGTCGAAATATTACGATATATTAATTAATATTAATAGATTAAGATTTTAGAAGTGCAGGTTTGAGTAATTTTTATAAAGAACGAGGCATTTATTATGAAATAAGACTTTGTTTTTTTTAGTTTCTTGGTTGGTGAAATTCCAAACTTGTCGTCGAAACGTCGAAATATTACGGTATATTAATTAATATTAATAGGTTAAGATTTTAGAAGTGCAGGTTTGAGTAATTTTTATAAAGAACGAGTCATTTATTATGAAATAAGACTTTGTTATTTGAAGATTCTTGGTTGGTGAAATTCCAAACTTGTCGTCGAAACGTCGAAATATTACGATATATTAATTAATATTAATAGATTAAGATTTTAGAAGTGCAGGTTTGAGTAATTTTTATAAAGAACGAGTCATTTATTATGAAATAAGACTTTGTTATTTGAAGATTCTTGTTGGTGAAATTCCAAACTTGTCGTCGAAACGTCGAAATATTACGATATATTAATTAATATTAATAGATTAAGATTTTAGAAGTGCAGGTTTGAGTAATTTTTATAAAGAACGAGTCATTTATTATGAAATAAGACTTTGTTATTTGAAGATTCTTGGTTGGTGAAATTCCAAACTTGTCGTCGAAACGTCGAAATATTACGATTAATTAATTAATATTAATAGATTAAGATTTTAGAAGTGCAGGTTTGAGTAATTTTTATAAAGAACGAATCATTTATTATGAAATAAGACTTTGTTATTTGAAGATTCTTGGTTGGTGAAATTCCAAACTTGTCGTCGAAACGTCGAAATATTACGATATATTAATTAATATTAATAGATTAAGATTTTAGAAGTGCAGGTTTGAGTAATTTTTATAAAGAACGAGTCATTTATTATGAAATAAGACTTTGTTATTTGAAGATTCTTGGTTGGTGAAATTCCAAACTTGTCGTCGAAACGTCGAAATATTACGATATATTAATTAATATTAATAGATTAAGATTTTAGAAGTGCAGGTTTGAGTAATTTTTATAAAGAACGAGGCATTTATTATGAAATAAGACTTTGTTATTTGAAGATTCTTGGTTGGTGAAATTCCAAACTTGTCGTCGAAACGTCGAAATATTACGATATATTAATTAATATTAATAGATTAAGATTTTAGAAGTGCAGGTTTGAGTAATTTTTATAAAGAACGAGTCATTTATTATGAAATAAGACTTTGTTATTTGAAGATTCTTGGTTGGTGAAATTCCAAACTTGTCGTCGAAACGTCGAAATATTACGATATATTAATTAATATTAATAGATTAAGATTTTAGAAGTGCAGGTTTGAGTAATTTTTATAAAGAACGAGTCATTTATTATGAAATAAGACTTTGTTATTTGAAGATTCTTGGTTGGTGAAATTCCAAACTTGTCGTCGAAACGTCGAAATATTGGGATATATTAATTAATATTAATAGATTAAGATTTTAGAAGTGCAGGTTTGAGTAATTTTTATAAAGAACGAGTCATTTATTATGAAATAAGACTTTGTTATTTGAAGATTCTTGGTTGGTGAAATTCCAAACTTGTCGTCGAAACGTCGAAATATTGGGATATATTAATTAATATTAATAGATTAAGATTTTAGAAGTGCAGGTTTGAGTAATTTTTATAAAGAACGAGTCATTTATTATGAAATAAGACTTTGTTATTTGAAGATTCTTGGTTGGTGAAATTCCAAACTTGTCGTCGAAACGTCGAAATATTACGATATATTAATTAATATTAATAGATTAAGATTTTAGAAGTGCAGGTTTGAGTAATTTTTATAAAGAACGAGTCATTTATTATGAAATAAGACTTTGTTATTTGAAGATTCTTGGTTGGTGAAATTCCAAACTTGTCGTCGAAACGTCGAAATATTACGATATATTAATTAATATTAATAGATTAAGATTTTAGAAGTGCAGGTTTGAGTAATTTTATAAACAACGAATCATTTATTATGAAATAAGACTTTGTTATTTTTAGTTTCTTGTTTGGAGAAATTCCAAACTTGTCGTCGAAACGTCGAAATATTACGATATATTAATTAATATTAATAGATTAAGATTTTAGAAGTGCAGGTTTGAGTAATTTTTATAAAGAACGAGTCATTTATTATGAAATAAGACTTTGTTATTTGAAGATTCTTGGTTGGTGAAATTCCAAACTTGTCGTCGAAACGTCGAAATATTACGATATATTAATTAATATTAATAGATTAAGATTTTAGAAGTGCAGGTTTGAGTAATTTTTATAAAGAACGAGGCATTTATTATGAAATAAGACTTTGTTTTTTTTAGTTTCTTGGTTGGTGAAATTCCAAACTTGTCGTCGAAACGTCGAAATATTACGGTATATTAATTAATATTAATAGATTAAGATTTTAGAAGTGCAGGTTTGAGTAATTTTTATAAAGAACGAGTCATTTATTATGAAATAAGACTTTGTTATTTGAAGATTCTTGGTTGGTGAAATTCCAAACTTGTCGTCGAAACGTCGAAATATTACGATATATTAATTAATATTAATAGATTAAGATTTTAGAAGTGCAGGTTTGAGTAATTTTTATAAAGAACGAGTCATTTATTATGAAATAAGACTTTGTTATTTGAAGATTCTTGGTTGGTGAAATTCCAAACTTGTCGTCGAAACGTCGAAATATTACGATATATTAATTAATATTAATAGATTAAGATTTTAGAAGTGCAGGTTTGAGTAATTTTTATAAAGAACGAATCATTTATTATGAAATAAGACTTTGTTATTTTTAGTTTCTTGTTTGGAGAAATTCCAAACTTGTCGTCGAAACGTCGAAATATTACGATATATTAATTAATATTAATAGATTAAGATTTTAGAAGTGCAGGTTTGAGTAATTTTTATAAAGAACGAGTCATTTATTATGAAATAAGACTTTGTTATTTGAAGATTCTTGGTTGGTGAAATTCCAAACTTGTCGTCGAAACGTCGAAATATTGGGATATATTAATTAATATTAATAGATTAAGATTTTAGAAGTGCAGGTTTGAGTAATTTTGTATAAAGAACGAGTCATTTATTATGAAATAAGACTTTGTTATTTGAAGATTCTTGGTTGGTGAAATTCCAAACTTGTCGTCGAAACGTCGAAATATTACGATATATTAATTAATATTAATAGATTAAGATTTTAGAAGTGCAGGTTTGAGTAATTTTTATAAAGAACGAGTCATTTATTATGAAATAAGACTTTGTTATTTGAAGATTCTTGGTTGGTGAAATTCCAAACTTGTCGTCGAAACGTCGAAATATTACGATATATTAATTAATATTAATAGATTAAGATTTTAGAAGTGCAGGTTTGAGTAATTTTTATAAAGAACGAATCATTTATTATGAAATAAGACTTTGTTATTTTTAGTTTCTTGTTTGGTGAAATTCCAAACTTGTCGTCGAAACGTCGAAATATTACGATATATTAATTAATATTAATAGATTAAGATTTTAGAAGTGCAGGTTTGAGTAATTTTTATAAAGAACGAGTCATTTATTATGAAATAAGACTTTGTTATTTGAAGATTCTTGGTTGGTGAAATTCCAAACTTGTCGTCGAAACGTCGAAATATTACGATTTATTAATTAATATTAATAGATTAAGATTTTAGAAGTGCAGGTTTGAGTAATTTTTATAAAGAACGAGTCATTTATTATGAAATAAGACTTTGTTATTTGAAGATTCTTGGTTGGTGAAATTCCAAACTTGTCGTCGAAACGTCGAAATATTACGATATATTAATTAATATTAATAGATTAAGATTTTAGAAGTGCAGGTTTGAGTAATTTTTATAAAGAACGAATCATTTATTATGAAATAAGACTTTGTTATTTTTAGTTTCTTGTTTGGTGAAATTCCAAACTTGTCGTCGAAACGTCGAAATATTACGATATATTAATTAATATTAATAGATTAAGATTTTAGAAGTGCAGGTTTGAGTAATTTTTATAAAGAACGAGTCATTTATTATGAAATAAGACTTTGTTATTTGAAGATTCTTGGTTGGTGAAATTCCAAACATGTCGTCGAAACGTCGAAATATTGTGATATATTAATTAATATTAATAGATTAAGATTTTAGAAGTGCAGGTTTGAGTAATTTTTATAAAGAACGAGTCATTTATTATGAAATAAGACTTTGTTATTTGAAGATTCTTGGTTGGTGAAATTCCAAACTTGTCGTCGAAACGTCGAAATATTACGATATATTAATTAATATTAATAGATTAAGATTTTAGAAGTGCAGGTTTGAGTAATTTTTATAAAGAACGAGTCATTTATTATGAAATAAGACTTTGTTATTTGAAGATTCTTGGTTGGTGAAATTCCAAACTTGTCGTCGAAACGTCGAAATATTGGGATATATTAATTAATATTAATAGATTAAGATTTTAGAAGTGCAGGTTTGAGTAATTTTTATAAAGAACGAGTCATTTATTATGAAATAAGACTTTGTTATTTGAAGATTCTTGGTTGGTGAAATTCCAAACTTGTCGTCGAAACGTCGAAATATTGGGATATATTAATTAATATTAATAGATTAAGATTTTAGAAGTGCAGGTTTGAGTAATTTTTATAAAGAACGAATCATTTATTATGAAATAAGACTTTGTTATTTTTAGTTTCTTGTTTGGAGAAATTCCAAACTTGTCGTCGAAACGTCGAAATATTACGATATATTAATTAATATTAATAGATTAAGATTTTAGAAGTGCAGGTTTGAGTAATTTTTATAAAGAACGAGTCATTTATTATGAAATAAGACTTTGTTATTTGAAGATTCTTGGTTGGTGAAATTCCAAACTTGTCGTCGAAACGTCGAAATATTGGGATATATTAATTAATATTAATAGATTAAGATTTTAGAAGTGCAGGTTTGAGTAATTTTTATAAAGAACGAATCATTTATTATGAAATAAGACTTTGTTATTTTTAGTTTCTTGTTTGGAGAAATTCCAAACTTGTCGTCGAAACGTCGAAATATTACGATATATTAATTAATATTAATAGATTAAGATTTTAGAAGTGCAGGTTTGAGTAATTTTTATAAAGAACGAGTCATTTATTATGAAATAAGACTTTGTTATTTAAAGATTCTTGGTTGGTGAAATTCCAAACTTGTCGTCGAAACGTCGAAATATTACGATATATTAATTAATATTAATAGATTAAGATTTTAGAAGTGCAGGTTTGAGTAATTTTTATAAAGAACGAATCATTTATTATGAAATAAGACTTTGTTATTTTTAGTTTCTTGTTTGGAGAAATTCCAAACTTGTCGTCGAAACGTCGAAATATTACGATATATTAATTAATATTAATAGATTAAGATTTTAGAAGTGCAGGTTTGAGTAATTTTTATAAAGAACGAGTCATTTATTATGAAATAAGACTTTGTTATTTAAAGATTCTTGGTTGGTGAAATTCCAAACTTGTCGTCGAAACGTCGAAATATTACGATATATTAATTAATATTAATAGATTAAGATTTTAGAAGTGCAGGTTTGAGTAATTTTTATAAAGAACGAATCATTTATTATGAAATAAGACTTTGTTATTTTTAGTTTCTTGTTTGGGGAAATTCCAAACTTGTCGTCGAAACGTCGAAATATTACGATATATTAATTAATATTAATAGATTAAGATTTTAGAAGTGCAGGTTTGAGTAATTTTTATAAAGAACGAGTCATTTATTATGAAATAATACTTTGTTATTTGAAGATTCTTGGTTGGTGAAATTCCAAACTTGTCGTCGAAACGTCGAAATATTGGGATATATTAATTAATATTAATAGATTAAGATTTTAGAAGTGCAGGTTTGAGTAATTTTTATAAAGAACGAGTCATTTATTATGAAATAAGACTTTGTTATTTGAAGATTCTTGGTTGGTGAAATTCCAAACTTGTCGTCGAAACGTCGAAATATTGGGATATATTAATTAATATTAATAGATTAAGATTTTAGAAGTGCAGGTTTGAGTAATTTTTATAAAGAACGAGGCATTTATTATGAAATAAGACTTTGTTTTTTTTAGTTTCTTGGTTGGTGAAATTCCAAACTTGTCGTCGAAACGTCGAAATATTACGGTATATTAATTAATATTAATAGATTAAGATTTTAGAAGTGCAGGTTTGAGTAATTTTTATAAAGAACGAGTCATTTATTATGAAATAAGACTTTGTTATTTGAAGATTCTTGGTTGGTGAAATTCCAAACTTGTCGTCGAAACGTCGAAATATTACGATATATTAATTAATATTAATAGATTAAGATTTTAGAAGTGCAGGTTTGAGTAATTTTTATAAAGAACGAGTCATTTATTATGAAATAAGACTTTGTTATTTGAAGATTCTTGGTTGGTGAAATTCCAAACTTGTCGTCGAAACGTCGAAATATTGGGATATATTAATTAATATTAATAGATTAAGATTTTAGAAGTGCAGGTTTGAGTAATTTTTATAAAGAACGAGTCATTTATTATGAAATAAGACTTTGTTATTTGAAGATTCTTGGTTGGTGAAATTCCAAACTTGTCGTCGAAACGTCGAAATATTACGATATATTAATTAATATTAATAGATTAAGATTTTAGAAGTGCAGGTTTGAGTAATTTTTATAAAGAACGAGTCATTTATTATGAAATAAGACTTTGTTATTTGAAGATTCTTGGTTGGTGAAATTCCAAACTTGTCGTCGAAACGTCGAAATATTACGATATATTAATTAATATTAATAGATTAAGATTTTAGAAGTGCAGGTTTGAGTAATTTTTATAAAGAACGAATCATTTATTATGAAATAAGACTTTGTTATTTTTAGTTTCTTGTTTGGAGAAATTCCAAACTTGTCGTCGAAACGTCGAAATATTACGATATATTAATTAATATTAATAGATTAAGATTTTAGAAGTGCAGGTTTGAGTAATTTTTATAAAGAACGAGTCATTTATTATGAAATAAGACTTTGTTATTTGAAGATTCTTGGTTGGTGAAATTCCAAACTTGTCGTCGAAACGTCGAAATATTGGGATATATTAATTAATATTAATAGATTAAGATTTTAGAAGTGCAGGTTTGAGTAATTTTTATAAAGAACGAGTCATTTATTATGAAATAAGACTTTGTTATTTGAAGATTCTTGGTTGGTGAAATTCCAAACTTGTCGTCGAAACGTCGAAATATTACGATATATTAATTAATATTAATAGATTAAGATTTTAGAAGTGCAGGTTTGAGTAATTTTTATAAAGAACGAGTCATTTATTATGAAATAAGACTTTGTTATTTGAAGATTCTTGGTTGGTGAAATTCCAAACTTGTCGTCGAAACGTCGAAATATTACGATATATTAATTAATATTAATAGATTAAGATTTTAGAAGTGCAGGTTTGAGTAATTTTTATAAAGAACGAATCATTTATTATGAAATAAGACTTTGTTATTTTTAGTTTCTTGTTTGGTGAAATTCCAAACTTGTCGTCGAAACGTCGAAATATTACGATATATTAATTAATATTAATAGATTAAGATTTTAGAAGTGCAGGTTTGAGTAATTTTTATAAAGAACGAGTCATTTATTATGAAATAAGACTTTGTTATTTGAAGATTCTTGGTTGGTGAAATTCCAAACTTGTCGTCGAAACGTCGAAA